>JAIUCV010000294.1:0-600000 GCA_026724425.1 Erythrophleum ivorense
TAGAGGTGCACAGAAGCATAGCTTGAAGGCGAAACTCATCGAAGCAAGAATCGAAAGCCAAAAAGTTCAGTTAAAGCATGTTCTTAAGCAGAAGATTTAGGAGCCAAACCGGTTCCGGTCACAGGTGAACCAGATATGGAAAAACCCAGGTCACTGCATTGATGTTCTCTTCAACTCTCACCGGACTGTGATTCTGTATGAAGTAATAATGTTCCGGTGAAGCAGTCGGAGCCAGAGAGGAGGCGGTTTAGACCGGAGTTTAGATTATGTATGCCATTTGGTCATTAGCAATGTGTACTCTAATATTGTGTTCTCATCATTATGGAAGAAAGAAAAAACCTTTAGCAGAGTAAGAGATGTTGTTCCTTAGAAACTTATTCATCAATTTATATAATAATCATCATATAGTTATTACTTATTAGTTTCCTGCAAATTTGCAAAGATGCACATTTTGCTGAAGAGAGCCATTTTGCTTATTGTTGGCTCTGTTATATTTTGATACCACAAGAGCTTGTTTTGGTTGGACAATTACATCATGATAAAGAAAGCACTAATATTATGTTCCTCCTATATAGTGGAATTTTGATTTTAAATAGAAAAATGAAGACAAAGAGGTTCAAACTTTTCATGCCATTATTGGTGAGACAACAACAACAAAAGATAATTGTACAACAGAGTGAATTTGAGTTTGTTGACAACAGAAAATAAAATTAAAGAACATCACATTTGTATTTGAACTTTCCCTTTTCTTGGAACCGTATCAAAGAATCATCAAAACAATCATTCTCTCTTATTTGTATTCTTGAAAGTTAACATGACCAGTTGCTTGAGCATGTTCCACAGCTTCCTGTTTCAATGTCAAATATATTATACTTCACAATCAAGCACTATGATCAAATGAAGCACCTAATCAAGGATTCAGAAAGGACAAAGCAAAAGACCTTTTGTCCAATAACTCCAATTTGGCATACACCACAACGCAGAGTGAAGTTTGCTGTGTCTGTGAAACTCCTTTTCCTGAGAGAGATAAACCAAAATCACAGTGCTTATTCTTGTTTCCTTAAGCCAACACTTGTATATCATATTTACCTTTGTTGGTCCTTCACTAGATTTAGAACAAGCCCTTCGATTGCCCCAATGGATCTATCTTTACCAACCGGAAATATAGTCATATCAAAGTCTTCCTCGGCTCCTTCAAATGGAGACAGCTGAAAAATTTCCAGAAAATCAAGCAATCAGTTTCGTTATCAAGTTACTTTTTCTTTCAATGGAGAGAATTCAAGAACTTACAGCAAGAGCATCATAGTGAAGACCATCATAGATCAACATAACTCTTTCGTTGTAGTTTTTCGTCTGCGAACAGGAAACAATTGTTCAATACTTTTAAGAGTTTGTTTCATAATTTGGATGGTTGGAAGGTTTATGATGATACCTGTCCATACAAGTCACATCGACTAGTCTGAATATCGTACGCACCAATTTCTCGACCATAGTAATCTGCTAATATCGAAAGCTCAATAGCACCTATTCCATAACAAAAGACACTTATCAGGCACATCATTAGCCACGAACAAAAGAGACATTATAACTAAGTATATACCTCCCCATTTCTCCGGATTGAGAATCCAAGCACAGTATTCTTCATTCTGCTTCCCTAGAAACGCTTCGTTATACTTGTCCTTGTTGCTTGCTACTGATGCAGCTATCACCTTAGCATAACAACAACGCCAGGCTAAGAAGCTGGAGAAGCTCAACATTTGAATGGAATCTAGAGATGAAAGATAGATGAAGAAACCTGTCTAAGCTCAGGAGCTTTCTTTTTGTCCTTGTCCATGACATAACTGTAAAAGAGAAACCTCAAAAGAAATTAAACACCAAGCTTCAATTCAACTAACGATTCAAAAGCTTGATTACCCGATTGCATTGAAGAGACAACTGTTGTCAGATGGTATAACTCTTCTCACAATGATTCCTTCCATGTTATTATCTCAACCTATTTCCATTCCAAAAAACAACATCTTTACAAGACAATGAAGAGACGTAATTGGATGATAACAATAAGCTAGTAAAACACGAGAATGAAGAAGAGTCTTGATCCGATCTAATAATCCAGCACCAAATCAATAGTATCAACCCAATCAAAAGCAACGGATGATGTTTACAAAGTCTACAAATTTCGCAAAATTGAGATTCAAAGTTAGCTTCTTGAGAGTACCCAGATGATGTAGTAACACCAAACGCGACGAAAGCAAGCAGCTTTTGATCCCAAGTTCTTGGTTACAGAGAAACAAAATCCAGAGATGGGAAGATAAAACTCATTACCAAAATGGGCAAATCTAATATAATTATTTTAATTTGGATCCACCGACCCGAACCGAACCGAAACCAGGAGCATAACACGTGTGCGCGAAATAAAGTTAACTCACTCTCACACGGTCACACCGTTGGGCAAGAGATCTACTGATTCTGGAAATTGAAAAGACTGAATTCGTAAAAAAAAACGTAATTTTGTCGTTTGATTTTTGACGAGCTTTTGCTTTTAATTTACTACTTTTGTCGCGTTACAGAAGACAACAGAACCAGCCAAAAAAAAAAAACAACAATTTAGTTTCTTCGGTAAAATCGTTTGCTTGTAAAACAATTTAAACACACAAAAAAACAAAAAGACGTTTAATGGGTGTCGGGCTTGGATAACCAAAGAACTATTTGGGCTTGGTCCGGCCCACCAAAGATCTCTATGTGTAAACTTAATTCGATTCGTGGACACTATAAGTATACTAACTAAAATCGATTCAGGGATTTGATTTTGGTAAGTTTTTCTTCTTCATTAGGGTTTGCGATTCTCTCGCCTCATTTTCCAACAACACATACTTTTTCCCATTCCAACCGTGCTGCACATTGACTACCATTATTGATTTATTGTTCCGCCCTTCAGCTTCTCCATTCAAAGCAAAGTGTTCATCTTCTTCTTTCTTCAATTCTCTGTGACGAACCCTAGCTTGTCCCGATTCAGGATCTCAGGAACTTTAACACATCACGGCAACTCTAACACCGTCGTCGGTTTCTTCCTCTTTTCCAGGTTTTCTTCTTATTTCTAATTAATTTGTTTGGCGCTTGGAAAATTCTGCACCCTCTGCTCCATTTTTTCTCAGAATTCTCTGTTTTTATTTTATAGATTAGAAATTTTGATATCCGTTGTAATTCTGTTATTGTTTGAGATCTTGAGATCCGTCGTCAGTTTTTACCAAAAAAGTAAAAAGGGAAGTGTTGGCATTTTTTCTCAGCTAAAGTTGTCTATTAGAGATCTTAGAACCCATCACAGATATCTTTTCCAAATTTTTTGTCTTTAGTTCAAAAAAACTGACTCTTGACATTTTGCTTCAGAAATCCTGGAAGTGTGTAGAAATTTGTATTATGTTAGGGTCCTTAAGCTCTGTGATAAAAAGGCCATAAATTTGATGGCCTTGTATTATTCGCAACTTGATTCCCTTTGTTATCCTCTTGATTCCGCTCATATGCACTCAACTTAGAATCAACAACCCTTTGAATCAAATGCGGTAGACCTTAACCATACATGCTTCAACCTTTATAGCACAGTTCTTGATTCTAATAACAATATTCATAACAATCATTGTTCACAGAACAGTCAGCAATATCTTTGTAGCTCTCTCTGTTCTTAGTGGTAGCTAACTTATTTGTGCGGATTTGAACTTCGTAAAGCTTGTGACTTTCGTGAACATGAGACTAGAAACTTTTGTAAGCTTTAGTCTTTTACTTGTTTTAGTTTGCTCACTCTCACTGTGTGTGTGTTCCACTCCTTTGTTTGTAAAGGAGCATAAAGCAGAGCTTGAAATGTAAGTAAATGAGAATTAAGAGAATTAGTAGAAAAAGCCACGAATGTCTTTACTGTCTGAAAGTTTACCCGTGTCTGAATTAAGAGAACTAGTAGAAAAATCCGCAGCCACGAATGTCTTTACTGTCTGAAAGTTTACCCGTGTTTGAATTAAGAGAACTAGTAGAAAAATCCGCAGTAAATGAGACATGAGATTTTTAACGAGTTCACTCCCTTGAACTGAAAAATTGCAGAGAGCCCATGCTTTGTTTTTGTGAACATGTTTTATAGAGCTTCTTTGTCATTGAGCATTCTGTTTCCAGGATTTTTTCAAGGTTTCAGAGGTTAGAATCTTCGTCAGTAACGGGACACAAGCCTTTTTGACAGCCAGAATGTTATCTCTTTCCAAGTTGTTTCAGAGGTTATAATCTCAATATCTCTTGTTCAAAATTTATGTATTTGCCAGGAAACTGAAGTGACTCTTTGCCATTGAAACGCCTTGTTGAGCTGGATTATGCAATTTGAGCAATTTTTTTTTTTTCTGTTAATTTTCAGAGTCCGAACAGAATTGCGTGCTGCTGCTTCAACTGGGAGTTCTCAGTCTCATTTGAACAATTATAATAACTTGATAAATGGTACCAGGGCGAGTACTACTAGGAAGAAACTCATTGTTAAATCATTCCTCCCGCCAAACACAGTTCAACAAGTGATATATGACATGGAGAAATTTTTTGTTCGGACAGACTCAGTGACCCTACCCAAGGAGGTCCACATGGAGAAATTTTTTGTTCGGACAGACTCAGTGACCTTACGCGAGGAGGTCCAATATGCAAGTTCTGTTCTCAAACATATATTGGAGGACAGAGATGCAGAGATTAGAAAGGCACGTGAAGCATTGGCTGAGCTTGACAAAGCAGCATTGGGTTCCGACGAATATAACACTAAAGAGAAGTGAAGAGAAGTACAAAGTAGTTTTAGAATTAAGATCTCAACCAGCGGAGACACAGAAATACTATTTGATGTTGACTAGTTTAAAAGCATGGTTTCCTTGAAACATTTTTGCTTAAGAAAATTCCGGTTTTAAACAGTTAGTTGTTTGTGTTTGTATAAGTTTTACCGTGGAATTTATGTTTGAAGTATGTGGTTGCTAGTACAATTTAAATTTGGTTTATGTTTTGATTTTTTAATATTACTAGAAATTGACCCGCGCTATGCCGCGGGAAATTGTTTTTTTTTTTAAATTATTTATGTAATAATAATTGTTTGAAAATGAATTCTATTTGATGTTAGTGAATAAGGCTATTGAAATTTATTTTGCTGTTTGTTATGTTATTATTTTTGTCACTTAAGTGTTTTATTTTTGGACAAAAATATTAAAAGAAGTTGTAGAAAATAATATTAATTTTTATTTTCATAAATGAAACGATTCCTTAGATATAGCTATATTTTTGTATTTATTTTCATGAATTTTTTTCATTATAACTTACTATCTATGAGCTTATCTTCTTGTTTTGTTGTCCAAATCTTCTTTTCTTTATCCCAAACAAACTTTGTTCCATTCTGTTTGTATTTTAGGTTTTCATTCTTTATAAAAGCTGCCATATGTTATTCTTCTGCAGACATATATAAATATGTTCACCCAAAAATATGGTATTTGCTTTGGTACTGTGCTTTTTATTTCTCATATTCTAGATATGTGCATTGAACTTGAAGAGCTTCAATATCTAGAACAAAAGTTAAATTACCAACAACAAAAGTCTACTGTCCTTCTCCCTTATTTCTTGCAGTGTCATTTGAAAAACATTATTTTATGTTTATAAATCATAGTTATGAATTTTGATTGTAAACAAAATATAAAATAGCCGCTATGCCGCAGAATTATATTTTACTTTTTTTTTTCTTATTTCAGTGTCATATATATAATTTTATTTTTTATAAATTAAACTCTATTTTTACTTTATTCAAATAAAATCATACTATATTATGATACTTATATGTTATTTATATTTTATTTTATTTTATTTTAAAATATCCGTGAAACTAAGAATAAGAATTGTAAACATACCATTTATATTTATTTTTTTTTCTATTAAGATTAATGAAAACAGAATTAATCTTTAAAAAAAAAAATTCTACCTCGTTTCTCGTTCTACTATTAATACATCTTCAAATATATTTTTCTTTTTTCTTTTTACAATCATTCGTTGATTAGATTGAACAAAAAAATATAAACAAACTTGACATATTACCCGGCTCTTCGGTTTATAATCTATGTGAGAGAGGGTGAGGATAGATCATTGTTGTTGTAAGATCAAATGATTTTAATTCTCTCCTGAGCAACCATGGAGAGCCGTGTAAGGAAGAAGAGTACATGATTATTATATGACCGAAACAGAGATTTGATCGGTCTTATATATAATCTATCTTCACCCTCTCTCTCTCTTCTTTACTTGAGGTCAAAGCACATGATTACTATATAGCTAAATATCGCCTAAGAGAAAGAGATGAATCTCAAGTTACTTATTAATTAGCATCACTCACCAAAAAAAAAGTTACTTATTAATTAGCATATTATATGAGTATTATTGACGAAAATTACTTGCTCTCTATTGACGTGGAAAGAACCAACCATTAGATCGACACCTTATGCTACCTATTTCTTCAAGGTGGAGTTGGTGGATGCGTCCACCGTCATGAGACTCAGAATAAAACTACATGTGAATAATGTCAGTTTCACACAGGAATAAAACTACAGTTTACATGGCAGTCATGAGACTCAGAAGATGATGGTTACATTTGGCAAAACTGTAGCTGGTCTTAGATTGCAAAGACTTAGAGACCCGTCCGAAGTTGAAGTGACCCCCTTCTCAGCCCTCAGTTTTTTCCATTGTCATCCCACTTGTACTTATGAAATCATATCAAACAGTAGTGGAACAAGAGAGAAGAACAAACCCTCCAATGGCTCCGATCGACAAGCACTTCATCTGATTCTTTTGCATCTGAGCTGGTTTCCTCAGGCAAATGCACTCCCACCAAATACAAAGCAGCTCCTATGGTCATCTCCTGCAACTAAATTCAACTCTTGATAAACAACATGTACATAAGCAATATGTCTAGACATCTAGAGGCCAATAATCCAATTAAATCCGAACTATAGATTATATATCTAAATAATTAAGTTACATGTGGCATCATTCCTAATCTCAGATTTGCAATGCCACCTAATAAATGTTTTTTTATCTCGTTTTATAACGGGTTGTATAAGACACTGTATAAAGCCTTATAAATGTTTTTCATTTAGTAATTTTTTTTTTTAATAAGACACTGTATAAAACCTTACAAACTTTTATCAGTTTTTATAAGAGACAGTATAAAGCCTTGTATAACTATTAAAAACATTTTAAACATTTTTTCTTATCATGTTTATAATGTACTTATATAAATCCTAACCTTTTATATTATTTTATAAGCTTTTTATATTATTTTATAACCTTTTATAAGATGTATATAAAAGGTGCATCCACCTAAATCCGAATGAACTTTATATTATTTTATAAGCTTTTTATATTATTATTTTATAACCTTTTAAGATGTATTTTATAACCATTTATAAGATGTATATAAGCTTTTATAACCTTTTATATTATTTTAAAAGCTTTTATATTATTTTATAACCTTTTATAAGATGTATATAAGCTTTTATAACCTTTTATATTATTTTATAAGCTTTTTATATTATTTTATAACCTTTTATCTTATAAAAGCTTTGATAACCTTTTATATTATTTTATAAACATTTTATATTATCTTAATGTCTTACTGTATGACCTTATAAAACATTATAAAGGCTAACTTTACAGAAAATAAGTCTACAATAGACATTAATAAGTCTACAACTGTACATTAACAAGTCTACATAATTACATTTATAAGTCTATATCGAATAACTCCACATCTCATAATAAGTCTACAATAGACATTAATAAGTCTACAAAAGTATATTAACAAGTCTACATAATTACATTTATAAAAACATATAAGGTTTTATAAAGCGTATATATATGTGTGTGCTTATACAGATTTGCAATGCCACCTTATAAATGTTTTTTTTATCTCGTTTTATAACGGGTTTTATATTATTTTATAAGCTTTTATATTATTTTATAACCTTTTATAAGATGTATATAAGCTTTTATAACCTTTTATATTATTTTTAAAGCTTTTTATATTATTTTATAACCTTTTTATAAGCTTTTAAGATGTATATAAGCTTTAATGCAATTTATTAGAGAAAATTGCATTATAGAGAAAATCCTCCATAACAACATTATAAAGGCTAACTTTACAGAAAATAAGTCTACAACTGTACATTAACAAGTCTACATAATTACATTTATAAGTCGATATCGAATGGCCTTATAGGCCTTATAAAACATTATAAAGGCTAACTTTACAGAAAATAAGTCTACAATAGACATTAATAAGTCTACAACTGTATATTAACAAGTCTACATAATTACATTTATAAGTCTATCGAATAACACATCTCATAATAAGTCTACAATAGATGCAATTTATAAGCTTTTAAGATGTATATAAGCTTTAATGCAATTTATTAGAGAAAATTGCATTATAGAGAAAATCCTCCATAACAACATTATAAAGGCTAACTTTACAGAAAATAAGTCTACAATAGACATTAATAAGTCTACAACTGTACATTAACAAGTCTACATAATTACATAATAAATTGTAATTGCGTAGACTTTATAACCTTTTATATTATTTTAAAAGCTTTTATATTATTTTATAACCTTTTATAAGATGTATATAAGCTTTTATAACCTTTTATATTATTTTATAAGCTTTTTATATTATTTTATAACCTTTTATCTTATAAAAGCTTTGATAACCTTTTATATTATTTTATAAACATTTTATATTATCTTAATGTCTTACTGTATGACCTTATAAAACATTATAAAGGCTAACTTTACAGAAAATAAGTCTACAATAGACATTAATAAGTCTACAACTGTACATTAACAAGTCTACATAATTACATTTATAAGTCTATATCGAATAACTCCACATCTCATAATAAGTCTACAATAGACATTAATAAGTCTACAAAAGTATATTAACAAGTCTACATAATTACATTTATAAAAACATATAAGGTTTTATAAAGCGTATATATATGTGTGTGCTTATACAGATTTGCAATGCCACCTTATAAATGTTTTTTTTTATCTCGTTTTATAACGGGTTTTATATTATTTTATAAGCTTTTATATTATTTTATAACCTTTTATAAGATGTATATAAGCTTTTATAACCTTTTATATTATTTTTAAAGCTTTTTATATTATTTTATAACCTTTTTATAAGCTTTTAAGATGTATATAAGCTTTAATGCAATTTATTAGAGAAAATTGCATTATAGAGAAAATCCTCCATAACAACATTATAAAGGCTAACTTTACAGAAAATAAGTGTACAATAGACATTAATAAGTCTACAACTGTACATTAACAAGTCTACATAATTACATTTATAAGTCTATATCGAATGGCCTTATAGGCCTTATAAAACATTATAAAGGCTAACTTTACAGAAAATAAGTCTACAATAGACATTAATAAGTCTACAACTGTATATTAACAAGTCTACATAATTACATTTATAAGTCTATCGAATAACACATCTCATAATAAGTCTACAATAGATGCAATTTATAAGCTTTTAAGATGTATATAAGCTTTAATGCAATTTATTAGAGAAAATTGCATTATAGAGAAAATCCTCCATAACAACATTATAAAGGCTAACTTTACAGAAAATAAGTCTACAATAGACATTAATAAGTCTACAACTGTACATTAACAAGTCTACATAATTACATAATAAATTGTAATTACGTAGACTTTATAACCTTTTATATTATTTTAAAAGCTTTTATATTATTTTATAACCTTTTATAAGATGTATATAAGCTTTTATAACCTTTTATATTATTTATAAGCTTTTTATATTATTTTATAACCTTTTATCTTATAAAAGCTTTGATAACATTTTATATTATTTTATAAACATTTTATATTATCTTAATGTCTTACTGTATGGCCTTATAAAACATTATAAAGGCTAACTTTACAGAAAATAAGTCTACAATAGACATTAATAAGTCTACAACTGTACATTAACAAGTCTACATAATTACATTTATAAGTCTATATCGAATAACTCCACATCTCATAATAAGTCTACAATAGACATTAATAAGTCTACAAAAGTATATTAACAAGTCTACATAATTACATTTATAAAAACATATAAGGTTTTATAAAGCGTATATATATGTGTGTGCTTATACAGATTTGCAATGCCACCGTATAAATGTTTTTTTTATCTCGTTTTATAACGGGTTTTATATTATTTTATAAGCTTTTATATTATTTTATAACCTTTTATAAGATGTATATAAGCTTTTATAACCTTTTATATTATTTTAAAAGCTTTTTATATTATTTTATAACCTTTTTATAAGCTTTTAAGATGTATATAAGCTTTAATGCAATTTATTAGAGAAAATTGCATTATAGAGAAAATCCTCCATAACAACATTATAAAGGCTAACTTTACAGAAAATAAGTCTACAATAGACATTAATAAGTATACACTGTACATTAACAAGTCTACATAATTACATTTATAAGTCTATATCGAATGGCCTTATAGGCCTTATAAAACATTATAAAGGCTAACTTTACAGAAAATAAGTCTACAATAGACATTAATAAGTCTACAACTGTATATTAACAAGTCTACATAATTACATTTATAAGTCTATCGAATAACACATCTCATAATAAGTCTACAATATATGCAATTTATAAGCTTTTGGTTTCTGGAGTGAATTACAATGTGTTGTGGTTAAAAAAATCCCAAATTCCTTAGTAGTCGGCCGCAGCCGGTTGCCTGTTAAAAGCAGTCGTCCATCGGTGACTCTTTCTGTGCCGCAATCATCTCTGGCCGACTACGATCTAAATTTGTCAGCGTTTTCTTGAGGCTCGAACTAGGTTCTTCTTCGACCAACCTCGAATTTCCATTAAATAAACCGAAGTTTTTCATCTTTCAAACTTAGATACCTTCAAAATACTTGGATTCTCCAAGCCTCAGCTCTTAATTCCATATGTACTTCGATAGCTTCTTCTCGGCCGCTCACTAGCTTAACACCTCGTGCTTCCGCTTACCTCGTGCTTCCTAAGACATCGTGCTTTAACAACTAGTGGTATTTACTCGTGATTTAACATATATCCGACTCTCAGGTCATTCCAGATCCTTAGACTCTCTAAAGACATTGCTTCTTTAAATAGGAGCTATACAGTCTTTCTCTTGACCTTTCCCTAACTAACACATGATTTACTCCCATAATAGCATATCTCCGACTCTAAGGTCATTCCCGATCTTTAGATTTTCCCGGCCTGATCTTGGTCAGCGTTTTCTTGAGGCTCGAACTAGGTTCTTCTTCGACCAACCTCGGATCTCCATTAAATAAACCGAAGTTTTTCATCTTTCAAACTTAGATACCTTCAAAATACTTGGATTCTCCAAGCCTCAGCTCTTAATTCCATATGTACTTCGATAGCTTCTTCTCGGCCGCTCACTAGCTGAACACCTCGTGCTTCCGCTTACCTCGTGCTTCCTAAGACATTGTGCTTTAACAACTAGTGGTATTTACTCGCGGTTTAACATATCTCCGACTCTAAGGTCATTCCCGATCCTTAGACTCTCTCGGCTTGATCTCGGTAAGCGTTTTAATTAGTTCGTATTTCAGGTCTATTAGATACCGTTCAGATTTTCGAATATCAAAGTATTTTCCACATGATCAATCGAGAAAATTTGCCGAGCTAGTCAGTTGGTTTCTGGAGTGAATTACAATGTGTTGTGGTTAAAAAAATCCCAAATTCCTTAGTAGTCGGCCGCAGCCGGTTGCATGTTAAAAGCAGGCGTGCATCAGTGACTCTTTCTGTGCCGCAATCATCTCTGGCCGACTACGATCTAAATTTGTCAGCGTTTTCTTGAGGCTCGAACTAGGTTCTTCTTCGACCAACCTCGGATTTCCATTAAATAAACCGAAGTTTTTCATCTTTCAAACTTAGATACCTTCAAAATACTTGGATTCTCCAAGCCTCAGCTCTTAATTCCATATGTACTTCCGCTTACCTCGTGCTTCCTAAGACATCGCGCTTTAACAACTAGTGGTATTTACTCGCGGTTTAACATATCTCCGACTCTAAGGTCATTCCCGATCCTTAGACTCTCTCGGCTTGATCTCGGTAAGCGTTTTAATTAGTTCGTATTTCAGGTCTATTAGATACCGTTCAGATTTTCGAATATCAAAGTATTTTCCACATGATCAATCGAGAAAATTTGCCGAGCTAGTCGGTTGGTTTCTGGAGTGAATTACAATGTGTTGTGGTTAAAAAAATCCCAAATTCCTTAGTAGTCGGCCGCAGCCGGTTGCCTGTTAAAAGCAGGCGTGCATCGGTGACTCTTTCTGTGCCGCAATCATCTCTGGCCGACTACGATCTAAATTTGTCAGCGTTTTCTTGAGGCTCGAACTAGGTTCTTCTTCGACCAACCTCGGATTTCCATTAAATAAACCGAAGTTTTTCATCTTTCAAACTTAGATACCTTCAAAATACTTGGATTCTCCAAGCCTCAGCTCTTAATTCCATATGTACTTCGATAGCTTCTTCTCGGCCGCTCACTGGCTTAACACCTCGTGCTTCCGCTTACCTCGTGCTTCCTAAGACATCGTGCTTTAACAACTAGTGGTATTTACTCGTGATTTAACATATATCCGACTCTAAGGTCATTCCCGATCCTTAGACTCTCTAAAGACATTGCTTCTTTAAATAGGAGCTATACAGTCTTTCTCTTGACCTTTCCCTAACTAACACATGATTTACTCCCATAATAGCATATCTCCGACTCTAGGTTTTAAGTTATAACCTTTTGCAATTTATTTTCCAGTCAATAAAATCCTACCGAATTTTATTGAATATTTTCAAAGCTCTCTATTTTGTTTTTGTTATACGCGACTTAATGGAAAATTATAATGTACAATTTTAAGAAAACAATTATATTTGGTTAAAAAAGGGGTGAAAATGGCTATCAAGAAGAAGAAGCCTCTGTAAGCTCTTTAACTTGTTCGTACTGTTCTCAAAGTTTCAATTATTTTGGGGAAGATTCTTGGTAAGATTTTTCATGTTACAGGAGAGACGAGCAAAAAAGCAATTTGGTATCGGTGGAACCTTACCTCCCAAGAAAGACCCTCAAATTGCCAAAAGCAATCCGTTTACAAAAACAGAATTAAACAGAGTTTAAGAGTTCAGATTTGGTTAGTGGTTGGAGAATTTTATCTCTCTTTGTGTTTTGTTTGTTTATTGAAAACATAAAACTATCAATGAGGTTGAAAACACTAATGGTTTGATTT
The DNA here is from genome assembly GCA_026724425.1 of Erythrophleum ivorense. Taxonomy (NCBI): domain Eukaryota; kingdom Viridiplantae; phylum Streptophyta; class Magnoliopsida; order Fabales; family Fabaceae; genus Erythrophleum; species Erythrophleum ivorense. The sequence continues at coordinate 13,338 of JAIUCV010000294.1, forward strand.
AAAGAGTGTTCCAACTGAATCAGTGTGGTATTGATATATTTGATAATATATTTGGTTACAAACCTTACAGGGTTGCAATTCAAAACAATACAGTATGAAATCAGAACAAAAATTTCAAACTCCAATAGAGTTTTCAAAAAATAAAAATCCCTAATGACCAAAGTAGCTATTGGATTCTTACACCAAATAGCATAAACCCACCTTTCTTCTCATCTAATTTGGCGGTTTCTTCATCTTCTAACTTCGTTTTAAAGAAATTTTCTGTTTTTATTTCTTCCACATAACTGTTATGAAGAACGGTCTCGTTTACTTCCTCAGGGACCACGAAACCGTTGTCTGAAAAATATTGAACATCAATCATCAAAAAGTTATTGCTTTGACCCTCTAATGTCTTGACATTACTGGGAACATTGCAAGCGTAAAACACAATAACATCGTTTTCCTTGAGATTCTTCTCCTTAACGAAACCATTCCATCCTCTGGTGAAGACAAAGCTCTGGCTACTTCTCCAGTAACAATACCTAAACTTCCATTGTCTCATTGTTTTGTCATAAAACACAACCTCAACATCTTCACCAGCTCCTCCTCCTATTTCACCTTCTTCTCTCTCGTTTTGATCATCGCTTCTTAAAGGTAAATACTTCACTGCGTCCTTCTTATGTATCACAAGCCTGTTGAGTTTCCCTACATCGCTTGGTGTCAATTTCTTCTGAAAAAGATGCGTGTAAGAGAAACACTTGTTCGAAGATTCTTCATATCCGCGGCTATGTTTTGAGCCCACCATGTTGATGTTGGCGACCATCTCAGATCGGATTCTGAGAAAATCTCTGAACTTGTGTTGGTAAGAACCGTCTCTGATCATGGTCAACACAGCTTCTGTCGTGAGTCGTTCTTGAAAGTCAGGTTCGTGGATTGTGTACTCAGACAAAGGGAAGTTCCGGTGCGAGTTAGCGTCAAATCTTCGGAGCTTGATCGACGCGCTATCGTAAGCCGAGGCGGCTTCAGCAGCGGATTTGAAAGTGCCGAGCCAAATCCTCTTGTGGTCTGCGTATATCTGAGCACCCCAATGACCGTTCTGTTGTTGAACCACACCTTTGTATTTTGCTTTGCCTGAAAACCCGACCTTCTTTGTCGGAACAGCAACTAGGTCATTGTCGGGTGAGTCGTCAAGAGTTCTCATGCGTTTCTTAAGAGGTAAGAGAGAGTCGCTTGAGCCTGAAGTTTCGTCAGACTTTGTGTCGTCCATGTGTGTTGGTAAAATAAGACAGGAATTCATCATGAGATTAAGAAATAGAGATTGATAAGGATTAGGAGTTAAGAAAAACAACTGGAGAAATTAGAGGAAACAAAAGAGATATATATGAAGGAGTAAATCGTGGGAGAGAATCAATGTTTGTTTCTTAATTTTGTTGTTGTTGTGTTGCATGAAGTATTTATCAAGTAATCAATTTCCTTTTTTCATTTTTGTTACTTTCTATAAGTCACCGTTGGAAGATATTTTGAATTTCAGAATTTCCTTTCTTGATAGAGAGATTCATTAATTTACATGTTGGTTAAAGGTTTTCCATTAATTACTTAATATATTCAATTGTTAGAAAAAAGGAAATAGGCGAGATCAAGACAACTGCCAACTTGGGAAAAATGTCAAGTAACTTAGGGTTTCTTATCTTGAACTCATTTATTTTTCTTTTGCTTATTTGTTTCTCGTTTTCTTGAATGGTTTAAACTGAAATATTTTTGACATATTTGTTTCTGTTCTAGACAAAAGAAACTTAACAATTTTTATGTAAACTTAGTTTATTGACATATAAGAAATTAGGGTTTTCCCACCTGTTTCCATAGTCCATAGAGGTGGGTAAAAAAAAAATTCGATCATAAATGCGAAGAGATTTCGTCTTCGAGCGACTCTTCGGTGGATTATATTCGATAACGACTTCTTCACATTTTTCAAATACTTGATTCTCTGATCCTTTTTGGCTCTTGTGTTTCTCCAACGTCACAATCTTTTCATGCTTTCTCCGTTTCTGTAGATCAGATTCACACGTCTTCATTATTGCCTTAGAACTTCCAAGGTATTGTACCATATATAACGCATAAACTCTCGAGTTTTCCACTCTTGACTTTGACCCTTTGTTGGTCTTGACTTGACTCTCGGGCATCGCTTCTCTTTCCACTTTCACCCTTGGCTTCTACAATTGTTCGTTTACAATGTAATAACGATGATCTCTCTTCTGTTGTACATGTCTTTCGTCTCGAAATTCTTTGCTTATAATCATATATATTATTAATTTTCAAGGATTTTAATCCTGTTAATTTCGATGATTCTATCTTCGCTGAAGAACCAGAAACCGACGAAGACTTTGTCGGGCATATGTGCAAGGCCGCTATCAAGGAATACAATCATGATAAGGTACTTTTGTTTGTTAATAAATTATCTACTAGTTTATGTCCTTTAATTTGTTGTTGTTGTTGTTTCTCAAGTCTTAATGTACGTTTTGGTTCGTCGTCCATATATAGGGAACAAATCTTGAATTCGCGAGAGCTGTGAGGGCTAATTTCCATTCGAGGCTAAGGATGCTTCTGAGATGAAACCTTTTCACGCTCGAGTTGGCTACCTTTTAGAGGAATTCTTTGTCTGCCTTGTCAATCCAGCTAAACGATAACTTAATACATCAGGTAAGGCTGAGTCTTTTTTTCTGGTGGAATCTGATCCCATGAGAGTCAGTTTTTCTACTTGCTTTAACAGAAATTATTTCTTGCATTTGGTAATCTCTGTTCTGATATGAGTTAACTATTCTCACCAAGCAACATTCCTAGTCTTTGTGTGCCAACTAATAAAAACAAGACAAAGACATCACACCTCAGCAATTTCGAGATAAAGATTCAAGTGTTTCATCGGAGTTGAAACAGATGGAATGGTCACTTCGCTGAATGCTAGGCAAGATTTTACAAAGTTGATATGCTTCTTTCCTGCTTTTACTGCTAAGGTGTTGCTCGAGCGGACAAGTGTCTCCTGCAGCCAGTGAACATAACACATTAGAAATAATCACAACAATGAGCCAAGCAAAAGTTTGTGTGAAGCTATAATGCAAATAAACAAAATTCAACACCCGTAGCAAGGAAACAAACATGTGTGAAGCATTTCTTGCCTTGGTCCCTCTCTATAAACTATAATTAATGGGAAAATGGGTAAGAAAACCTTAGCTATTCCAAAAACATAAAACAAACCCTGAGCTATTTTCGTGAGTTTTTAAACCCTCACCTTGTAAAAAAGGAGAATTCAGCCTCTAAGCTGATAAGCCATAAATGAAACAAGTTTCTTAATTGTTTTTTTCAAGAGCTTCTTCTTCTTCTTCTATTTTAGGTCAAACATTCACAATATTGTAATTTCTTAGACTTGCCGGAGAAGAGAAACTAGAGCACACATCTCGATTTTATCTAGTTGGAGATGAGGTAAGTAGAATATTATATGGAGTTCATCCCAATTTTGATTACTTTAGAATAAATTCGATCTCTGACTTGAAAAACAATTTGTATTGATTTTGAGTGAGTTGGTGACATACTTTTTACTAAATCTGATTTTTTTTCTTATTCTTTTCCTTGTTAAGTGATAATTTGCTTGACTATAGTGTTGCGGAAGATGGAGAACGCAACAGAGATAATGATTCTGAGAGAGAATGAATCAAGTGAAGAATTGGTTGGTTTAAGGATGCAAGAGGACACTGATAGTGACATCGAAGATTCGTTTAATGAGATTATTGCATTTCGAATCGGCCAAGCTTTTAGTAGTAAGGATAGTTTCAGAAAGACGATTGACAAATATGTTGTGGATATGACGAGAAATATACGATATAAGAGATCTGAAACTACTAAAGTAGGCGCTGTTTGTGCAGAAAAGGGATGTCCTTGGAATATATATGCGTCCATAAACAGTTCAAGTAAAGATATGGTTGTGAGAACTTTTGTTGGAAAGCACACATGCTCATGGAATGGCAAGGTTCAGTTATTAACTTCGAGGAAGATATGTGATAAGTTCATTGATGAATTCAGAAGAAATCCTGGTCTGAAAGCTGGTGAAATTAGGGATAGGTTACGGACTAATGATCGACTATTAGTGTCAAAGGATAAATGCCGGGAGACACGACGAATTTGTATTAAAATGATTGGTGAAGAATATGAAGAACAATTTACAAGGATGTATGATTATGTAGGTGCACTTAAGGAGTCGAATCCTGGTTCTACGGTAATTTTGGGAACAAAGGCTAAGGTTTTTTGACAAATTATATTCATGCTTTGCTGCAATGAAAGAAGGGTGGAAAAATGGGTGTAGACGTATTCTTCATCTGGATGGAACATCATGAAAGGGAAAATAAAAGGTGAAGTACTTACAGCTGTTGGCCGAGATGCTAATGATAAAATGTTTCCTGTTGCATGGGCTATTGTTTCTGTGGAGAACAAGCCAAATTGGGAATGGTTTATGACATTACTACAAGAGGACTTGGACCTTGGTTCAGGAAATGGGCTAACTCTTGTTTCAGATCAGCTGAAGGGTCTAATTGTGAGCATATGATGTGTGCTAGGCACATATGGGCTAACTTGTACAAGAAGTTCGGGGATGAAACAGGTCTTTTACATATTGCATTCTGGAAGATGGCAAAAGCATATAATATGAGAGTTTTTGAGCAGAGAGTAGAAGATTTTAAGCTTTTAAATCATGAAGCTTATGAACGTCTTATGCGCTGATCTGCATGTCACTGGTCTAGGTATGAAAACGCATGCGTTGTTATAATACTCAAGTAAGATTAAACTCAATTTCAGTATTTTATTCATTTTTCATTTGCATTACTTTGTAGAGCTTTCTTCACAGGTTTTGCCAAGTGTGATGCGGTTGAGAACAATATGAGTGAATCGTTTAACAATGTCATTGATGATGGACGGTTTAAACCATTGGTTGGGTTGCTTGAAGATATTAGGATACATGTCATCGCAGGTTTATGGGATTCTGGGAGACGGACAAAAGGTGGTTATTCACTTGAAGCGCTTACAAGTGACCCAAAAGTTCTTGGGGCCACACAGACAAAGGAGGAAGCAGAGTTCCTTGGTAAAATTTCAATGAAGACTATTTTTGGCAAGAGAAAGCTGAAAAAAGATGGAACGGAAGGGAAAATTGTCGTCATTCCCCCTGTTGAAGAGCTTCAACGAGAAGATCGAGAGGCTTGGATTTCATACTCTGCCTTGGATGCGATAAGCACGCTAAAGCTGTACGATAGCATGGCAGAGAAACTGCAATTGAAGACATGGCTTCTTGATGGAAAGCTGCTTTCAGGAAGGACAATGTTGGACTTTTACCGTGATTTCTGGCGACCGTTTGGTGAACTTCTTGTGAAAATGGAAGCAGAAGGGATACTTGTGAATAGGGAATATCTTGCTGAGATAGAGAAAGTAGCGAAAGCAGAACAGCTTGTTGCTGTTAGAATAATGCAAGTAGATAGTGGATGAAACATTTATATGGATGCATCTCAAATCACACTGATATTTTCTCTCATACAGATTTTGTTTATACGTCATAATTGTTTGTTGGTAAAATGACGTTAGAGAATCTAGTGATCAAGCATGCGCTTTAAGGTCCATCTCTACTTGATGGATTGTCCACTGCATATTTTCCAGTTTCTGCAAAACAATGAAGCTCTCATTATTATCCTTGTGTTGTTGCATTCGCACAAAGTAAAAGCAAATCACATATCCACAAGGTAAAATGACATAACTAATGTTTTGTTCATTTCTGTAATAGTATAGTATACCTTAACAATGTCATGGTACTGTCTCGCAATTGTATCGAAATGCGGATCTACTCCTTGATATTCTCTGAGCCGTGTAACCTGGTCGTTTCGCATGCTCGGGTTAGTTTATAGGATATAATCAAATGAAGATGAGGCAAAAAAGAGTTAAAGCTAAGCAATGGAAGAGAGGATAAGAGGATAAGACACAAACCGCTTTGTTATATGCAGCTGAAGCTTCCTCGGTAGCCTCAACTAGATAATTCCTGTAAATTATAACAAGGATTAGATGTCAGAGACAGATTCATGGGTGAATGAAATATATGTTTGGAAAGTTGATTTTCCGCACCTGATGCTGTGCAAGGCTGGGATGGATTCACGGGTATATGTCTCAAGAAGGAGGACATGTTCTAAAACCCTTCAATCAGAGAAAAATAAGACATCTTAACTACTGATATAGCCTCGAACATTGAGGTCCTAAAAATCAATAAAGGATGAGGCAATGATACCTTAATTTTGCGTTCATGGTCTCACACCTTTTACACAACCAAGTCTTCTGCATCTCATCCTGTAACAATTTAGAGAGTAAGGAAAATGTGAAAAGGGCAGAAATTGAATTCATTGGGATACTCTAAAACCGCTTACATATTTGTGTTGGTGTTCTAACTTCAGATCCTTCACAAGCTTTATAAGCACCCCGAGTATTTGTTCCAGGACCTTGTTCAGGATAAGAATGAAAACTCATCAGAACTTGCTAGCACTAGGGCCAACAAGGATAATTCATAGGCAGTATACCACCGATAACATGTAGAAACTTAATTATTAAAAACATTAGAAACATATCATGCAACAGGCAGGTAACTGGATTTTCATTTTGCATAATACATTATGATATGCCTTATCACCTACATTGTAATACTCTGCAAACTTCCTGTCAGCTGAGTAGAGGTCCTCTCGTAGAGCTGCCTCTTCTCTTTCAATCTCCTCGATTATAAACTTAACTCTGGAAATGCAAGAAAACATTCTCACTGATCAGCCCTACAGAGCATAACAGAATACGACTCACCAACATATCTTATGAAAGACTTTTATTTCTTGGCTGAGCATACATGTATGACACATTACATCCCTGGAAAGAAGAGTTGCTAACAGTCTTCTTACTATCATAAATCAGATTAATTTGGTTTTACAGCGAGCAAATTAAACATATATAAGGAATTCAATTTCTTTTTATTTCAGATGTTTATATCCATAGTTAAAACCAACGCGATAAAGCTAACCTTTCTGGGAGCCTCGCACTTGAATTTTGATTTCCTGTAGTTGAATCTGTAATATAATGTAGACGATAAGGAAGATATGGTCATTACATGTCAGTGCAACTTAACAATAACGCCAAGTATTACATTAGAGAGGAACAGACAAATGTGGGTAAGGAACAAAAGAACTCTCCCTCAGAGTATGTTGGTAATGAAGATCTTACCAGTGTCATCAACAATGGCATCAGCCAACTTATCACACTTGTCCTTCAATCGCCCTTCTATCTCACGGGCAAGAAACATTTGGTAGTCGGCCATATCCTAAGCAGATTTGTTACCAAGAATAAAGAATTAGAGAGCCACATATATCCATATCCCAGTCTTTCATAAGAACATACGAATTGGTGCAATCAACAAATGCAGGCACAATATGATCTCACAATACCATGGACATAGTATTTTGATGCTGGACATAGGATAAATAAGCAGGTGTTATTCCAAGAAAGCGATTCGGCACACCACCAACTCCGTCAGTATCAGCAGCACTAAGACTAGTTCCACCAGCAACGCTGTTTGCAGAGCTATTTGCATAGTTCACCGAGTTAGAAGTGGAGCTAATTGTAAAACTCGTGCTCGCACTATCAAGAGAGCTTCTTGACAGAATACTCCACTTTTCAATCTCTTCCTCATGAATTTCACCATCGTCTGAGATAAGAGGTAGCCTCAGTTTCTGAGCTGCCTCAGCAACCACCAACCTATGCTCTAGAGTCTCATACACCTGAAAATATTGCTCATAAATCAGTCTCGAGATATCAGAAGAAATCGTGAAAATCAAATTCCAGAAAATCACGTTTTTGGATTAGAAACCTGAGGAGAGTTCTTCAAGCCAAGTTGAGGGTATAGACCCTGGACATCCCGAATTCCCCCATGGTTAGCCACTGAAATAGCTTGCTGATATTCTTCCACCATAGCCACAGCTTCACAATAAATAGCCTAGCAGTTGTAAAAAGGCAGAAAAGAAAAGTGAGTCCTTCGTCCACCATACAAAAACTGTCACAGCGAAACTCATTGATGAATGTAGACATCCGAAGCTAATGGAGCATCAACTACAAAATCCAGAACCCTAATTTGGAGTAATCACCTTCCAACTTATTGAAATTTTTTTCTGAAAATGAAGGTAACGAAGAAGAGATAACTTACCATAGCTTCCAAGTACCGTAATCTCTCCCGAGACATTTCCTCTCTCGCCTGCAATGTCGAAACAATAACTTGAGTCCCAGACACCAAAGAGAATCAGAGAATTTAGGATACGTATCTGAGCCCAATCCTCGTAAGAGATAAGAGAGACTGAGAGAGAGAGAGAGAGAGAGAGAGAGAGAGAGAGAGAGAGAGAGAGAGAGAGAGAGAGAGAGAGAGAGAGAGAGAGAGAGAGAGAGAGAGAGAGAGAGAGAGAGATTACGAGTTGAAGATCGTAGTAAGCTGATTTGGTAACAAGAGATCCATCAGGAGCCAAGCAATGACGCTCTAACTGATCGATCAATTGGTTGACATCCGCCGGCAGATTCTGAGCCGCGCCTTGCAGTGCCTTCACCATTGGATGCACAGTCCTTCCGCCGAGATTAATACGGCAGCGATATATACCTCAATGCGAAACGACGTGGATGTTTCCGGCGATAGATCTGTTTCGATCTCTCTCACCTTGCCGCGACAGTTAGTTCAAAAAATACTCTCCGGCGCTCGATCTCGAAATTTCACTAATTGTAATAGAAAAAAAGGGAAATCGTTTAAAGTTAAAACGGAGACGACTGTTCATCATTTTCCTCCTGAATAATATTTGCTAAAATAAATCCTAAATAAACCCATATTTTTATTTTCTTTAAAGCTTAAAATTATTTTCACATTTTATTTGCGTACATAAACGCATTATATTTTATCAGAAAAGAGAAATTGTTAATAAATTTTAAAGTGACAAAGATAACACAAATTGAGCTACCAAGACTGGATTGATAGACTTAGGTTTTATGTACTAGCTAGACTACAAAAGAATTTTCAGGTTATGAATACTTCTGATGGAAAGCTTATGAGATGAATTTTCAGCCAAAACTTTGACACTCTTAACTTAATACATACTACTTGATTTTATTGAGATTTAGGCATATAGCTAGACAGGTTTAGTTTCGATATTCCAGCGATCATTTGCAGTCTAGTTAACATTTAAATGGATTGTACATGCTTTTCCAGTCTAGTTAGCATGAGGATTAGAACATGATTTAGTTAGTTAACATACTTTTAAAATGATTGTACATGCTTTCCATTCATATACATAATACATGAGATTATGTACTTTGATAAGCATAAACTAGCTAGCTAGTAGTGTTCTAATTGTTAATTCTTGATCTTTATTGATGGGGGTAAACTATATGTTCTTTTAGTTAAAGTGAATCTTTTAGAATGGGCTAAATTAGACATATTGATAGTCAAACATGATATATAAAAAAAAATTAGTAAAGGAAAAGAAACAAATTAGGGTTTAACTTTCAGGTCAGCCCCCATTGATACGGTCGAGATCTCTGCTTTCCATAATGGTTTCGCCGGCCGTAGAAAGGATACCTGAGGTCGATGAGATATTCGAAGATGACAACTCGTCGTCGTCCAGTGAAGAAGATTACGACGAGAATGATGTTCGAATGTGGAATGCTGAATACGAAAGAAGTGGGGTACGTAATGATGATCTTTCTTCTGTTGTGAGTTTTGTTTCGAATTCTTTGCTTATAGTTATATAATTATATATATATATATATACATGTTTCTTATTTTGAATGACTACGATTTTGAGTTCACGAGAATAGGACGATATAAGGATTTTAATCCTGTTAACTTCAATGATTCTACCTTCGCTGAAGAACCCGAAACCGACGAAGACTTTGTCTGGAAAATGTGCAAGGCCGCTATTAAGACATACAATCACGATAAGGTACTTTTGTTTGTTGATAAATTATCTACTAGTTTATGTCTTTTTTTGTTGTTGCTGTTGTTTCTCAAGTCTTAATGTACGTTATTACTGTTAGAGTGAATACTCATGTTGACTCTGTGGTATTACTGAGAAAAGATTAGCAATCGTACGTTTGGAACACACTTAAAATAATTGTCTTTTAGAAAATTGTCATCATTCCCAATCAGAACCTGAGAATCTCTTAAAAATGGCGTTTTGTAAATTTTTTGGGTCAGAGTGATGGGCCCACAGGGCTTGGAAAATTCTGCCCGCCTCAATTGAGATGGGCTTATCTAAGATCCATAATTTCATTTCGGTTGAAATATTTTTGGACCAAGAAAAATCAAATTCGGCTTGGTTTTGATCTGGTTCGGTTCGGTTCGATTCTTTGTTGGGTAACAAATTTGTTTCAATTTGACTGTTAACGAAACGGCACCGTCTTTAAGCTTCTCATTTCCTCAAGGCCGAATCGCGCAGATCGTCGTCTCTGAGAAGAAGACGACGACGACCAAGATAATAACAAAACCATGGAGTTCGAATTCCGGCGTCGCGACTATAGAGCTGAGCATGAATCTCAACTCCTTCCTCGTTCACGAACTCTCAAGCACCCTCTTTCCTCTCCACTTGCTTCTCGTCAACAACAGGTCTGCGATACGCTCCTTACTTGGCCGCTGGTTATTTCATTCCCACATTTTGTTCCACTGTCCAATTCATTAGAATTCCCTAGAGCTTAGAGAAAGAATTTAAGGTTTGACTTTGAACGTGTTCGACAACTTCCACACATTGCTGTTTTGATTGATTGAAGTGCTTATTCCCAATCAAGTCCTGTTTTCCATTTCTGTGATTCTCTCTTCGATCAGTAAAATCTAGTGGATATAATGCTTCATTGTTTAGTTGTTATTCTACTTATCTTGACTAGTTTTTACTTTACTCTTTAGTGTACTTGTGTTGTTCAGGTTTAGTCTATTGCAATGACTGAAATGATGAGATTTCTCTTTGTTTAGCTGATGCTCTTCGAAGGGGTATTTATAATAAATTGAAATTCCAATAAATGGTTTGAACACAAGAACAGAGGATAACGCATTTGTCTATGAATATGTCTTGTCAAGGCACACAAGTAAATTAGCTTGTTGAGTTGAGTATACTGTACTTACTTAATTTAGGTTTATCTTGTTCTTGATATAGGAATGATTTTCTTTTGCGTCAAAGTTATTAAAGCAGATTGATGCATTACTACACTTGACAAATCTACCTATTGAAATTGTAGGCTAAAACTGTCAGAGGTAGCGATCTTGACTTCTTTGATCCACTGAGGGGGTTGGATCTGAATGCTTCAGAAGAAGAAAAGGTTGAAGATACTTCTATATCCATCGAATCTGCAACTCAGGATCTGATGAAGGAGTGGAAATCTCTTAAAAGAATTTTGATGCAGCGGTTTCCTGTCTCCAAAGTGATTTCATCTTCTCCAGTTACGTATTAGTGTTTGTTTAAAAGACAACTCCACAGTGATCAAATAGCTAGAAAGATCATTTGGTGTTTCCCTTATCCATCTTGTCTAATTTGCTTATCTGTCTTCTACAGGTATCAAATATAATAATGAAAGGTTCCAAAGGTATGTCTTCCATATGCCCTAGTAATATAATTTGTGTTTTATATTTGTTTTCCAAACTCGTGGATGTATAGCATAACAGCTCTTACTCTGCTATTCTCAATAAGCAGTTGAGAACCCTCCCACTCTTTCACATCTGGAAGAAACTGCCAAAATGATCAACCAACAGGACTATTTAGCCAAAGTGTACGAGCTGAGAGATGGAATAACTTCAGCTTGGCAGGCTGAAGATCGAGTAACATCGTTGAAGTTATCGATAAAGGTTAACTTCCTAACCGATCAAATTTGATTTGCTACAAAACCTGGAAAAGTCCTATGCAAAAATGTTTCTAAAATGGTTGTGTTTTTCTATTCCTCTGTCATTAACATATCATTTTCTGGCAATATGAATTGTAAGAAATCATTCATTAGATTGAGTTATCTGACATATAGCACTTAAAAGCTCGTGCACAATTGGATTCATGTTTCAATACTATTCGCTATAGAAGGAGTTTTCTTTGAAACGAAAAATATAGGTGATTTTGTCGTAGATAGTTTTGGTAGCTAACTGGAATTTTTTTTTTTAAGATTTAATAATATGTTCCCTTCTGCAGGTCACAAAACTTCTGATGGACACAACAGTTTTGCAATTTTATCCTACAGTCTTTGTCATAGTCACTGACATGCTAGATATGCTGGGGGATATGGTGTGGGAACGGATCAAAGAGAAAGCAGAACATGATGTAGATGGAACAGTGATCTGCACCTTACTGAGTATGAATCTCTATTCTAATCCTGTATTTCTATTATCAATGACTTTTAGTCATGAGCATAGTGTTATCAAACATGGAATTACGTAGTCTGGAAGTCTGTTCATAAGCACAATTAGACACAGAAGTTTGTAGCACAACAAGTAGCCCTGTGCATTTCGGGACGGGAATCCCGTTCCCACCCTTACCCGTTTAAAATTTCCCGAACTTTTCGGGAATGGGAATTGGTAATTTTCCGTTTGGGAACATTTCTTTTATTCAAACGGGTAAGGGAAGGGTTCGGGAAGGGTACGGGATTTCCCAATTTTCCCGTTTAAAAAATAAAAAATTGAAAATTAGATATATTTTTCTTAAATATCCCATTTTTTCCCAAATTTTCCCAAATTTTCCCGATTTTTCCCGTAAATTCTCATATTTTCCCGAATTTTCCCGTAAATTCCCATACTTTCCCAAATTTTCCCAATTTATTAAGATTTTGGGTGTTAATTTTTCATTCCCAAATTTCCCGTTCCCTTCCCATTCCCGTTATTTCCCATCCCGTTATAAGAAGGGAATACTTCGGGTAGCATATTTGGTTTCCCAAATTTCCCTTTCCCATCCCGTTCCCGTCAATTCCCGTCCCAAAACCCGAAATGCACAGGCCTAACAACAAGTTCAAGCTTATAATTTTTTTTGAACCTGTGCTAAAGACAGATGATTTTCAAGCAAGTGATATCTGCCTCGAAGCAAGAGAGACTTGCTATAACTGGTTTTGTAAAGTTGGTTCTGTTCGAGAACTTCTCCCTCGCATGTAAAGCCTCCTTACCTTAATTTTTTGCTTACTCTCCTTCAGTCCTTCTCTTCAATTTTTTTTCTTACTTTTGGCCTTTGTTGTCTGCCCATAGTTACCTAGAGCTTGCGATTTTACCTTGCTGGCGTTTCCTCGTTAATCAACCCTTGGAAGTTGTGGATCGTTTAGTCATGATGGTGAGAGGTGTTGCAGATCCTCTGGCATCTTTGTATTGTCGTCTTTATATGGTTCATCGTATGCAGAAGTTGGGTTTCTGCAGCTCAGGTACCCTTATTCTACGCTTTTTTTTCTTTTCAGAGAAAATGCTAGACAGACGAATGGTGAAAGAATTATTATGCTTTGTATTTTGTAATATGCTGAACAAGCTTGGCTTTCTTAATCGGAATGGATACAAAATTTTAGTATTAACACTTGCTATTATGGAAAAGTATCCCGATCTTATAAGTCATTAGTTTGCTTGTCATGAGTGAATGGTGTTTGAAGAGAGTACGTAAGGCTGTTTGACTTGAGTATAGAACAGGGAGGATTCTCGTGAACTCTTCCATCATGATTGAATATCTGTGGATGAAGTGTCTCCTATCATTTTGCTTTTAGCATGTTGATGTTCTGTTAGGCACCTCCAGTTTGAGAATTTTGAATGTAGACTTTTACATGCCCATAGTTAGATTATTGTGAGCTGTTTTTGTTTTGCTTGAGGAAGACGCTTAATGTCATAAGTTTGACAATGATTTAACAGGATATCTAATCAAATGCATCAAGGATATTGAAGATGTATTGGGGCCTGTTATAGTGGACAAGGACGGGTATTCCTATATTACGGACGACAAAAAGTTGCTTTTTAGCTTGATGGAACCACCCATTGAGTATATAACAAAATGCTTACTGCTGGTTGGACGTCAGGTTATTAACTGTTCTTAGTTAGTGACTGAAAGCATTTGCTCCTAATGTTTTTGTTCTTGTTTAGAATCCCATTTCCAACGAAGTTCAGTAAATAATATTCATTCTTTCACGTGGTTTGAACTTTCTACAAATGGAAGATTACTGGGGCCAAAAAATGCCTGCCAGACCTTATTAATCCTTTCCTTAATTTCTGATGAATTGATTGTTCTCGTAAAAATTTGATTAATGTGCAGGAGAAGAATGTCTTGGGCATCCTTGAGGAGCTTGGATTTGGAAGGAATAACTCTCAGTCGTCCAACACTTCACATGTGTCCATTTTACTTCATTATCTACTCAAGGAACTTCCATTTGAATTAGTTAGTTCACAAGCTATGGAGATCCTGCGTATGATTAAATGCAGCAATGATTGTTCCTTCAGTCAGGTTGTTTCCTCATTTCAGATTTAATAAGCTATGCCATTCATCGAGTCTAAACCCTTCTGTTATGCTGTACTGCTTTGTCGAGCAGATTTTGAATTACAGGTTACTTGGAAATAGGTTGTGTGAAGGGAGTTCTCAGGCAGGTTTTCTCAGTTCACTCATCAGTGAAGTTTTTCAGGTTTTCATGTTTCCTTTTTCTTTCCACAAATGTAGGAATTCAATATTTGTATGCCTGTGCTATTGGTGACATACTTGACAAGTTGACATTATGTGTACATCATATACCAAACGTATCATATTAGTTCCTTCCTGAATAATGGTTTGCATAATAATATGTCCAGCAAAAGCTGTGGTAAAGAGAAAGGTGGCATTACTATTGCAACAGTCTGACATTTAGTATGACTATTGCAACAGGCTGCTTCTCAGTATCAGACGCTGTATGACTACTTAAGAATTATGGACGCATATGCGGATCTGTTGTTGCAGAACAAGATGGTGAGGCTGAAGTACTTTTTCTTTGTACATGAGAATTCTCCGTTCTAGTTTCTCTAGATTTTAGTAATCAGTTTTAATGGATTCAGGAAAATCATCTGGATGCTCTCTTGGATGATATTGTGACTCTGGCTCGCCACAAGTTTCTTTCTGAAGAAGAACAAGCAAGTTTGCAATCCATAATTTTGAAGCTGCTCTCTCATTTCGAGGACTTGGAAGAAGTACTCCCTTTGGTAATACTTTCTTCCCTCTTTCCTTTATCTACTTCCAAACTTTCAGGAAACAAAACGCAGCATCCAGATAGATCCGTTGTCTAAGCCTTTGGATGATATCATTATGTAGTCTCTTTTAACGACTTATTTGGTTACTTTCTAGAATCATTTCATCGAGATTTTGGATCTTATGTCTGGGACTTCAAAGAGCAGTGTTAATATGCATCTTCTTGACATGGGTACTAGGTAAGGCTTGTTTGTTTTCCATCGTTCTGAATGTGAATTGAATAAAAAATTTCACACATTCTGGATGGGGTTCATAGACTTGTAAACCGTCATGAATGTTAGTATTCATCGGAAAAGAGATTGGCTGAAACTGCATATATAAATATATAGACTCACCAAAGTCTCTTCAAGTTTATGTATTCATTTTCCTTTTTCTTTCTTGGTTTGAGTATACACGTTTCTTTCTCCTTGGAACAGGAATGGCTGCATATGTGATTCAACAACAGTGCAATTGCTTTTTGAAGTTTCTCAGGCTCTATATGATGCTACAGATTTCATTAACATAAAGGATGATAACAATCGCCAGACAGCACATTTAATTTCTCGTTTTGTTGAGATGGTACCTAAGTTCCACTTACGTTATTACGAAACCAATGAGTTCTTCTTATTTTGTGTCAGGTTGGTTGATTTTGACTTCAATTTTGATGCTTAGGTTGATTATGGGGCAGAAATGGAACGCCATTTGATGTTTTTGGCGGAGTGTCGTGAGGCCTTTAATGGGATACCTGAACTTAAGGTCAGTAAAAAGTTTATTGTTCTTTGGTATCAGTTTTAACTTTTGATACTGCTATACATGTGGAGGACTCTGTGTAGTCTCAATCTTGTGCGCTCTTTTACTTCTTATATATTAACTACAGAGAGGATTACATAGAATACTATTTATTAATTATAGTTTATAGAGAGGGACAAAGGCAAGAAATGCTTCACACATGTTTTTTTCCTTGCTACGGGTGTTGAATTCCTTGTTTATTTGCATTATAGCTTCACACAAACTTTTGCTTGGCTCGTTGTTGTGATTATTTCTAATGTGTTATGTTCACTGGCTGCAGGAGACACTTGTCCGCTCAAGCAACAGCTTAGCAGTAAAAGCACTAAAAGCAGGAAAGAGGCATATCAACTTTGTAAAATCTTGCTTAGCATTCAGCGAAGTGACCATTCCATCTGTTTCAACTCCGATGAAACACTTGAATCTTTATCTCGAAACTGCTGAGGTGTGATTTCTTTGTCTTATTTTTATTAGTTTGCACACAAAAGACAGTATATACGTACTGAGTATGTTTTATAGGTTGCACTTTTAGGTGGTTTGATTTCTCATTCAGATGGACTGGTCATGTCATCTGTTGAGTGTCTAGAAAATGAATCGCTGAGAGATGGTGAGTTTAATTGTTTTTCCAATTTCGGGTGATTAGTAAGGCCCCTTTTTTTTTCTTTTTTCTTTTCTAGGTATATGTATATGCCTGATTGTTCATTTGTCTCTATTAGGTCTAAAAGCAATGGATGTGGATAGTATGGCCTCGGTTGTATGCAAATTGTGCAGTCTCTTGGTAATGGTCCCAGGTAAAATTATGGAATATCTTGGATTACTTTTGCTCAACTATATAGATATGATTCTTTCACCAAATTGATTTCATCTGTCTTTATTTCTTCAGAGATTCATAACTGAGATTTTTTTGTTTGTATCTTAAACTGGAAAGGTAATCCGGAGAAAGGCGTGGTGGAGATCCTTAAGAGCATCTTTTCTGCTACTTGCTCTGGTTCATGGTATGCTTATCAGGACTATAGTTAACTTAGATGCACATATTGGATATGAAATATTGAAAAACATTAGCTATATTACGCTTTACCGTCCCTTATAGGGCAATGCCGAGACTGAAGGTGAAGATATTCTGCGCTATAATTACACTGTCGTCCACACTTTTTCAAGATAATCTGCCTTACCGTTCTGCCAATCCTGAGGTATTACTGTGCCTTTCAAAAGCTCTCATCATCTTATTTACATGCAAAAATTTGTTGAATTGCTGAAACTCGATCTGTGAAGGTCTGTTTTCTAATGACTGGAAATAAATCTAAACTTATGTTATAGAAGAATTTGGGTTGTGCAGATAATTGGAAACGATTTGCTGTTCTTTGGTGATCATTCATACAAGAAAGAACTTGTCTCGTGCACTCAGCTAGTTCTAGGTGAACTTGTAGACACTATTGAGCAAGAATCTTCACAGGTAAAGTTTAATAAAACGAATTTCAATATATATTGTTATGTTCTCTAACTAACTTTTGAGGTTATATGATTGCAGATTGCTCGTGGGAACATGGCGCTTGAAGCTTGCAACTGCATATCATCAGCATTAATTGTACTGTTTTCAGTCATTCCTGAAAAAATCAAAAATATTATATACAGTTAACTGTGTTGGTGACATATTTGATGTTTTTGATGATGTGCAGATGAATGAGAAAGTCTCACAACTTTGCTTCAGACTGCTCGAAACCGCAAAAGGTTGTTTGGGTGCCAAGGACAGGTACATCGAATCGACTAAGAAATCACTCAAGTTGTGATATTTGTATGTTCTTCTTGCATCCCTGTGAGATTGTGTTGATCATGGAGAAGATCCAAATCAAGTTGATAACTACGATTCAACGAATTACACTTTGACTTGTTGTACACGAAACCGTAAAGAGAAGTACGATGATTGCTAAAGAGTGATGTGCTTTTCGAATTGTCATTGCTTTGCTTCTTAGCCATGTTTGTACATATATGTCAATTTCATATTGCATTCAGATTTATCGTAACATTCAGATTTTTGCACTCAGGACTAAGCAACGCTACTTTTTGCGATTGATTCATTTGGTTTTGGTGTGAAATCTGGAGGTAACCAATTGAGCTATAGAATGTCGAAGTACCAAGTATCATGCATGCTTAGGATGAACATATATGCCTTGTCATAAGCCATAAAAATAAGAAGATAAGATTCCATGAAAACAAGTGGTTCTTTTTAAACCTTAACTTAAATAACAACAACAGAAACAATCCTTACATCACATGATGACGTGGCTACACTGGATTGGCCAAAAAAATATCTTTCACCATATTTGGACAGGAAACATAGATAAACGAGAACTGATGAAAAAAAAAAAAAAAACTAAACGAGAACTTTGTTCTGTCAAAACTGTCAAGAAAAACGGAAAAAAGAAGGAAGTGTGAATCCAAAAAAGATGTGGAGCGCACGTTATTATCAGCCATCACCTGCCAGTTCCGTCGTATTGAATCGACAAACGAAGCAAAAAGAGAGCCTGAAAAGAGAACAAGTGTTTTGCTTCTTATCCTCATCTCCTTCAAGCTTAAGAGAACATCGATGGCAAATCGGTACTTATCCCAAAATTGGGCGAAGGTTAAAAACAAAAGCTAGTGTGGTGCCTCCTTCTGAATCTGGTGATATCGGTACCTTCCTCATCGTGAGGTAGTCTCTCTACTCTCCAAATTACTCCCTTTTTTCAGCTTAAGAAAGAAAATTCCTAAGTTTATGGAGATTTATTAGTATTGTCGAGAAATTAATATGGTTAATTTTGTTGATATATTTACTTATTGCAGTGGAGCAATGATCTCCATGTATTTAGTAGCGAATTTTGTGGTTCCATCGTTGCTTTTCAAGTCGCTCCAAGTTGAAGAAGAGGAAGACTCCGATTAAACTATGAGCTCCACTGGTCTTAACTCTTAAGTTTTGCTTTAGTTTAAGTTTTTCTCTCCTAAGTACATCCTATGGAAATTTATTTGATATAAACTCCTTTCATTTAATTTCTGCATTAGATTTTGTATCATCTAACTATTTATACATCACTAGCAATAAATCTTTACAATTTTCTTCAAAACTTATTTTATTTTATCTAATTTAACATCTTACAAGTAACATTACAAGGGAAAAAAACTTACAAATGAAATTTTCTTGTTAGTAACATTTTATAGTTATTTCAAATATTATACATTACTGGAATTAAATATTTTTTTTCATAAATTGTTGTACATGCTTCATAAAAGTGTGATATGTGACATAACTAAAATTTAATTACTACAGCACATGTAAATGATTATCGGTTTGCAAAACATATGCCAGAGAATTCTAAAAAACAAAGACAAAAACAAAATGGCCTATACAGGTTTCGAACCTGTGACCTTCGCGTTATTAGCACGACGCTCTAACCAACTGAGCTAATAGGCCTTGATGCATTAACACTTTCCTCATTGTAATATGATAAGAGTCTCAGTCAGATTGGTTTCTGCAAAATGATACAAACATTAAAGTATTAATTAGATACGCTAATTCATTTTATATAAGATGAGGATATAATGGTAGCTTCCATTCGATCATGGGATCTAAGTGGGAGCAGTTTGATTATCCTTGTAAAGACCGTTGACGAAGAAACGCCGAAGCGGACTTGTTCCACGCGCTAACCACACTCCGCCTTATAAAATCCGATTCGTTAATCAATCGAAAATCGAAAATACGAACCCAGATTCTAAATTTTCAAACCCAGCTCCACAAAGAGAGAAAAAAAAAAAAAAAAAAATGCATGATTTCTGCTTCACTATCCCGTACGGGATCCTTCTGATCGTCGGAGGATCAATGGGATATTTTAAGAAAGGAAGTATCGTGTCTCTCGCCGGAGGTGCAGGCACTGGATTCCTTGTCGTTCTCGCTGGTTTCATCAGCCTTAAAGCTTTCGAGAAGAAGAAGACCTCGCCTCTCGCTACTGTTCTCGAGACAGGTTTTTTTTTTCTGGGATGAGATTTCAGTTAATCTATGTTTTTGCAAAGTTATAAGGGCCACTCTGTGATCTGTGATTTTGAGATCCTACTTGCGTTTGTGTTGGTTGGTTGATTGAATAGTGCCAAAAAGTATGATTTTTTTTTTTTTCTTTTCTGGGGGAAGAAATGGTGGAATTTACAACACTTTGATAGACTTGTTTATTTGAATCATGAATTTGTTTTTCATGGTTGGATCTACCTTAAAAGAGTTAGATAAGCTATGTTACATAGGTATCAAATCTTTCAGGGTCTTGGCTGTTATGATGATCAGAGTTTGTGTGTTGCTATGATCTCAAAGATGAAAACTGACTCTAATACCTGACATGTGCTATCTCGGATCCGACTTTTAAGACTCTGTAGCTGAGTATATTATATTTGTGGGTCTGTTACCATTAGCTGAAACAAGCTCTCTCAGTGGTCTTTAGCATTTATTCTCTTTCAAGAATTTGCAGTGGCTGAAACTCATTTTGAATGTCTTGTATAATACAGTCATTGCAGCAGCTCTCACATTTGTAATGGGACAACGGTACTTGCAAACTCAGAAGATTATGCCGGCTGGTTTTGTTGCTGGAATCAGGTAAATTGCTATAAAATGCTCTGTTTTTCTTTTCCTTCTGTTTTGTTTCGTTTTAACCCGAGAAACCATTTTTCTATGTATTGCAGTGCTCTCATGACCTGTTTCTATGTATACAAGATCGCCACCGGAGGCAACCACATACCACCAAAAGCTGAATGATGGTTGGATTTGCACTCTGGTTTATCTCTTCCATTGTTGAAATAAGGAATATGAAATTTGTCGATTTAGAAATATTTGTAAGGAGTAGACAAATGCTGTTCTGGTTACGCCTTGAGAGTTTTGTTTATCTTGATCTTGATCCTTAGGCAAACATGGTTTCTCTGGAATCTGAGATTTTTAAGTCCTAATGTATCCATTGAATCTCTTTAATGCATCTTATTTTTCTTGTTTTATATATGATTTGATTTCACATGATGGAATTAGGCAGTTTCAATTTACACTTTTATCTCAGGATTAAGCTCATCTCTGTAACAAAACTGTGATTTGTGACACACCGAAAAGCTAGAAGCTCATAACTGAGTTCAAAAGTTACAAACACTTAAAGCAAACCTGTCCTCAAAACCTAATAAGCAGGTAAATCAAAAGATACTCAACCAAAAAACATCACAAAGGTGAGATTAATCTTTGGTGTTCTAAACTTAATAAGCATTTGACTGCTCCTCTTTCTTTATCTGCTCAAACGAGCTGCTGCTATTTCTGCCTGTTTCATGGCTTTCCTTGCTTTCAACCATGCCACATTTTTTGATGCCCTACCAATACTCTCGTGTATGGACGATGTCAGCACCTTCAGCTGGTGGAGATTCTTCTCGTAGGAGTCATCACCCTCACCAAAATCATCGTTTCTCTTTTCTAAATCCTCTAACTGCTCATTTGATTTCATAGCTTCTTTAGTTCCGAGTCCATCATCATGAACTAAACAATCCTGTCCCTGAGTTCCATCTCCTACAGCAATGTGGATGTTTAACTCATCGGATGGGCTCAGAACCATCCTCTTGTCTGCGTTGCCTGTTTCATCTCCATTAGCGCCTCCAGGAGCAAGGTTTTGGCAAGGGCTAGATTCATTGTTGTCTACCTTCGATGCTTGCTCATCTACTGCAAGCCTTTTCTCCATCATCATTAAGTCATCATCATCACCATCAGCTTCTTTCTCATCTGAGCTCGCCTTTTCTCCGGCTATGGCAACATCTTCATGGAGAAAACACTCTGGCTCCTTACTGCCATCATCGATCATAGTCATTTTCTCTGCAATGTTTCCGCATACATCAAGCTCATTATCATAGCATTGCCTTGTCTCTGGTGGTGATACAACAACCTTTTGATGAGTTTCTTCATTCCTTTGTTCTAGGTCTGCTGGTGGTACAGCTTCATCTTCATTAGCTCTTGACGAAGAAACCTTTTGATGAGTGCCTGAATCATTGTTATCCGCCTCAAGTATAGTCTTTTTACCAACCGGTTCAGAAGCATCTCGTCCACTATCATCTTCTTCATCATTTTTTGATGGAACCTGTTTCTGATCACGACTCACAGCACGAGCACGCTTCATGTACTTGCGTGTCTTCTCACAAGCTAGCTTTATGTACTTGCGTATCCTTTCACGAGCTAGCTAGCTTCATGTCCTGGCGTCTCTTTTCTTGCAAATACTTAGCCATCTTCATTCCATCCTCGCTTGTTCTTTTCCTTTTAGAGCCTGTAAGAACAAAACTATTAGCTTCGTATTCATCATCGTCTGATGTAATCTATGTCTGAAAACGACCTATACTATTTCTCACCGTCCTCACGAACTCGCGTCATGTACTCCCGTCTCTTGTCACGAGCTTGCTTCATGCACTTACGTCTCTCGTTTGTGGAATCTTCTATTATCTTGATTCCAACCCCGCTTGTTCTGCTTATCTTAGAGCTTGTAGGAACACAATTAGAGGTCTCATCATCACCTATGATGTTTCCTAATTTCAATGTTTTAGCTGATTCAACAACCTGTTTCTGCTCCGAAGAATACTGAAATTCTGGATACGAACTCATCCACCACTGGCAGTACATTGGAGTAGGACGAGAGGTTTTGCATAACGGGAAGGAATGTATAATGTGAAAAGGAGCAGGAACATCTTGAAGCATTCCGAACTGTGAAGCCACCCGATCAGGAAAGTAATGCTCCACACAATCAAATCCAACAAGCCGAGACACCTTGATGCATCGAGCAAAGGAGATAAATTCACCATCAAGATTGGGACCAACAGAAACCCACATTGCTTCCTCAGGGTAAAACTTGGGAAACTCCCAGTTTTCCACAGCTTTTGTGTAGGGACGCCAATCAAAACTGTCCATGTTGCAGTTTTCCAAAATCTGCCTCACATTGCTCGTACTCTCTTGTTTCAGGTCATTCCAACGAGCCAATCTTGGCTCACCCTTTAGCAACGGTTTAGGAGTTGGCTGTAGTTCTCTGAATCTCTCCCATGTCCAAACTTGGACCAGCTTAAACAATGAACTCAGGTCAATTGTGTCGGTTTCCCTCGCTTCCTTGAAATCTCTAATGTGGTTTTTCAAGAGAGTAAGGTCTTCATACAAGTGGGCAAGAACAACAGGGGCAAGAGCTAACCTATTACCTCTTGAGAGGTGAACAGCGATTGGTAAAATGCCTCTATGGATATGATAATAGCATGATGGATACACAAAGTAGCTAAGCCATAACACAAGGAAAGCCACATGCTCAAGCTCATCATCATCACTGTTGATGAATCTCTTCATCCACCTTACTTGGCCTACGAATCCGAGTTTTTCTCTCCTGATCTTCACCCATTCTGTCTCCACTTTTTCTTTTATCTTCTCTCCTGCGCTATCCAAAGTAGCAAAAACCGGCGAACCCAAAACAGAGAAGCCTAAAAGCACCATGACGTTGTTTCTCCCCAAGGGAAAACGAAAGTTTTGGAGTCAGAACACCATTTCTCGGCAATACCCAGAACAAGATCTTTGTTTTTATAGTTTCTCTTAGTGGATGCCATAACTACTTCCAAAATCCCAGCTTTTTCCCAAGTGGGTTTGTGCAAAGCAGACATTTTATCTTCCATTTGTTCGAGCGCTTACAATTACACAATTAGACGACTTCAGTATTGTATCTTGGAGCCGAATATGATTTTGTTTGGTCCAAAAATATTTAAATCCGAGTCCACATGGACCATTCCATTCCAGACCTTAGGTAACCCCAACTCAAAAATTTCGATGTCAAAATTTCACTACGAAGAATTAAAGTATAATAAAATAAAGAAAATGATAAATAAAATAAAGATAGAAAAGTCATAACAGAGTAGAAATAAGATTCACAAAAGTTTATATTCGAGTAAAGTATTTCCGAGTAAAAAAGATTTCATAATAGAAATCAGTATAAAAGATTTATAAAAAATATATCAGAGTAGATAAAGTATGCGGACCATATCTACCGGATTTAACTGAAATGAAATTATAGATCTTAGGAAAGCACAACTCAATTGAAGTGGGCAGAATTTTCCATACCCTTGATCCATCATTCTGACCAAAAAATTTACAAAACATCATTTTTAAAAGATTATCCAATGATGACAATTTTCTAAAGAAACTGTAGCTTCCCAAAAGTTCATATGCCCAATCAATAATTTGGTGCAAAGTTGGATCATAAATTTTTGGTAAATATTTTGCTTTTCGTAAATATTTAAATCTTTGTTTAAATATTATTGATTCTTCTCGTTTATCTTTTTTTTATCGATCTGGTTTTCAATTTTTTATTATTTCCGATGAGATTATTGGTCATCTACCTTAGTAAAGTATTGAGATTTCATTCTCTATCTCTGGAGATGGAACAAAGCATCTCACTCTAACTGTGCGCTTTTTATAAAAAGCAGCCACTGTGGTTCCAACTTCAACCTCAATTAAATCCCAATCCTTCTTCTTCTCATCCTCCTCTTCCTCTCCCAGTTTCACATCCTCATCCTGAAGTGTACCTTTGAACAAAGTAAAAGCAATGATCAATTTTTCATAGACCAGAAAAAGATTAACCTCAGTTTCCAACATAAACACTCCTTACCTTCTTCGAAGAACTTTCTGAATGCTTCTTCCTCTTTCCAATATTTATAGATGAATTCATAGACTTCCATAAATAGATTGGGGAATCTAGAAGTAAAATACTGGGATACTCCATCAGGACATGTTCCTAAAAGATTCTGAGAAATCAAAAAGGTTCAACAAGTTTAGACAACTCCTCTCCTATAAGTGTTTATGATAAATTGTTTTTTAATGACACACACCTGCATATAGGGGTCCTGTTCTTTGTACTGGCGGCGAGTATTTCTTATTACTCGTAACAAATCCCGAATGCTCATAACAAATCCCGGGTTCTGTAGGTATAGTAGAGACTGTGCTGTGGATCTAGCATACAAGTCCAATCAGTCCCTCCTATAGCAGTGTTAGCTCTATTCTCCAGTTCCTCTATGAAACCGTTCTTCTTCAGCCAATCACTAACATCTTCAAGGAAGGAAAGCTTATTATCAAGGCTCCAAAAGAATGGGTGTTTAATTAATTGACCAGGTCTGCGAACAGAAAACTAAACATTTAGTAAATCTGTGTTAATCTAAAATAAAACAATATATATGAGAAGAGTAAGAGTAAATTACCTTGTCTTAGCTAGTGGGTGTAAGAAAGAGTTGATCAGATCTAAGAGCATGTACAATGGAGAAACCAAGTTGGTTTCTTTAAAAAAAATTTTTCATTTTTTTAAAATGATTTTTGAAAAAAAAAAATTAAAAATTTAAATCCAATCGGGTTGTGACACGTGTAGAAACGTGTCAGAGAAACTCGCCGAAAACTTCTTCGGGAAGAGACTCATCACGTTGAGTCTCTCCACGAAGCGCGCACGTAGATAAATGGGATTTTTACCTCTCAAAGTTTCTCCGCAAAAGTAAAAGTATTGATTCCCTCCATAACCATAAGATACTTGTTTCATATATTAACACAGTAAAGCTTTGTGTCTAATTTAGTTCTCTACATATGCAAAAGATATCAAACCAAAAAAAGATCTGACTGTTGTCTTGTTTTCATTAGATCCTCTTGAAAACGCTTCACACATCAAATGGTTACACACAAGATAGCTAAGGAGAAACTTCGACTTTGATCTTGGCTCCTCTCGTTTTCCATTCTCTGATCATTGCCAAAGTCTTCTCCACTTTCAAAATACGCTCCTCCAGCTTCAATTCTCTCTCTTTTACTGCAAGCTTGCTCTGTTCCAATCTTTCATTAATATCTTCTTCTTTCTTTACTTCCCTACAAATCCTCTCATTGCATCTCTGGTTTTCACCATCTCCATCGAGCCAAAACTCTGATTCCTTGGTTCCATCATCGATCACACTCTTCTTCTCTTCCGGATTTCCATTTACATTAAACTCAAAATCATCACAAATCTTCCTTGTCTTTACTTCTTTGCTTGCCGTTTCATCATCCTCTTTGCTCCTTGGCTCTATGTTTACTGAAGTCCCCAAATCATCATCACTATCCACCACCTGAAATTTTCTTCTTCTTTTGCCAAGTGATTCGGAAGCATCTCCTCTAGTTTTCTCTGCATCACTATAATACTTCTTCCTAGATCTGATCCGTTCAGCAACGGTCATGTTATCATCTTCATCATCATCCTCCCCAGGAGCTCGCTTCATCTGCACAGACTGATAATTGCTTCTCTTGTTTGTCAAATCCTCACTTTTCTTGTTCATCTTCCAACCTGAAGACACAAGACTGTTGACCAACTCACACATTTTATCTTTCTTTGCTACTATACGCTTACTAAATCTCTTGCGTTTTGCAAGAAAGCCTTGTTCCAACTTCTGAACCACTTCACACAAAGGCATTATCTTGGTAGATCCGTTAAGATCATCATCATCATCGTCAAATGTCTTCCTTGCATCAAAAGTTACAGTTGATTCTTTCTCCATCTTTACAGAACCGAGAAACTCGGAAACTGGTTTCACCCACCAGTCTCTGTATCTTGCCGTAACGTAACCTCGGTCAAGGCGAGAAGGCATGTAGAGCTTTACACCAACAAGAGACCGGTTGTAACCATCCCGAGCCTCCTTTAATGTGAAGTTTCTGTGATGAGAAACCAAACCAGGAATATCTTGAGCTAAGCCGAATTGCATCGCCACTCTATTAGGATAATAATCCACAACAAAGCCATCTCCAGCAAGCTGAGAAGCTGTCACAAATCGAGCAAAACTAGAAAACTCATCATCAGTGTTGTCATCAACGGTCACCCACATAGCTTCTTGAACATAAAACCGAAGAGGATTCCAATTCTTCAAAGCTTTAGTGTAAGTACGCCAATCGAAATCCTCAGCATCAAAACTAAATCTCATATTCGATATTTGTTGTAGACTGTCCCACTGAGCTATTCTTGGTTCGCCTTTGGGTATCTCTCTAGCTTTTGGTCTCGTGTTCTTGAACCTCTTTGGACTAACTTAAACAGAGACTTGAGAGTAACTTTCTTATCACATTTCTCTCCACCCAAACCACTGATTCGATCCAAATCTCTGTATACACTCGCGAGAATAGCAGGGGCAAGAGCGATCCTTTCACCTCTAGCTAAACGAACAGCTAATGAGATTACATTTCTCGATACAAAACGACGAGATCGACATGGAAAAACGAACAACGACAGCCACAATACAAGGAAAGCTTCATGCTCCATATCATCACCTCTACCCAAGAAACTCGAAATCCATGATGGTAGGCTCACTCCACTACCTTTGCTGACTATATTCATCATCCTTTTCCACTCTTTCTCCAGTTTCTCCCCGGAATTTCTCATCTCCGACATTTCAAGAGGAGCAAAAACAGGAGACCCCAAAACGGAAAACCCTAGAAGCACCGTTACATCCTCTAACGTTATCGTTGCTTCCCCCCCCCAAGGGAACACGAAAGATTTGGTTTTGGGACACCATTTCTCAGCAACGGAGAGAATCAGAGACATGTTTTTAGTGATACTGTAAATCGAAGCCTTGATTGCTTCAAAGATCCCAGCTTTCTTCCAGATGGGTCTGTGCAAAGCTTCCATTTTTCCAAGCCAAGATACAAAATGACGCTCTGCAACCCAAAACCCAGAGAAGGATTCACGCGAACTCAAGCGATTTAGTTCCGTAGATGAAACAGAGAGACATTGATGAGGAAGCTCTGCTACATCAGAGCAATCGATGGAGGTAACAAAGGGTTTTAGGAAATGGGTTTTTCTCAAGCTGGGACCTTTATCAGTCAGCATTACTTCTTCTCTCTCTTCAATGAGACTATTCTCAGTGGGTTGTGATGATGATGACGATGCATTATCCATCTCTCAAGACGATGGAGAAGAAGAAGCAAAGCTATCAAGAAAAATTAGGGATTTTGAAAGTCAAAAATGGAGATTTGGACGGATCAGTTTGGTAAGAATGGTTAAAGAAAGGAGCAATTTTTCGTTGAAGTTATGGGCAGAGAAAACTGAACAGAACAGATGCTTTTATTTGGCAGACGGACAAAGCCAGTGTTGAGTGTTGACTGTACTAATCACAATTGCTAATACAGGATTTTCTTTCCGCGTAAACAATGTTTAAATAAAAAACAAATTGGTACATATTGAGAAATGAGAAAGCATGTAATGCTTAATCATAAATACATTATTTATAGATACTAAACTATTAACTCTAAATAATATTAATTTATACAATTTCTCATAAATCTAAACCAATAGTAATTCAATAAAAATTAAAAAAAATTGATCAATATTTCTTGAAGTTCACAATACATTATCATTAATTAATAAAAACACATAAAAAATTTATAATTTTATATTTATGAAAAAGATAGAAAATATTTTTAAAATAAAAAAAAAATAAAATAAAAGGAATCGTTTTTTATATTATGGTATTATAATAAATTTTAAGAAGTGGTCACAATAAATAAATAAGAATACAAATTTTGTGTGTGTGTGTGTGTTTAATTTTGGGATGATTTTAGAGATGTTGTTGTGATCATTCTAGAAATCATAATCTATGAAGCAGCATTACCTCGACATATTGAAACAAAAATAACTAGGTCTGGACATTCGGTTTTTCGGGTCGGTTCCTTTCGAGTTTCGGCTCTTTCAGTTTTAGAAATTTTAAAACTATTCGAATATTTTTTATTTCTGGATCAGGTTTGGTTCAGTTCCGCCCGGGTCCAGTCGGTTCCGGTAAAACTTTAGATATAAAAAAAAAAAAAAAACTGTTTAGTTTAAATGAAATTTTGTTAAATTTAGCAAAAAAATATTGAATATTAACAAATATAAATATAGATAAATCAATCCGAATCAACCGCTAACAAAAGCAATTACGATGGACATGTTCGTGTATACAACTGGGATAACGATAGAACAAGCGTTGAAATTGAGACAATTTGATGTATTACTAGTAGAACCACTCTCCACGTTTCTCAGCCCCTAATTCAAATATAAAGAAAACCTGATTTTTCCCATTTGATACATTTTTTGAATACTAACTCCCAAAAAATACAAACACCATAACTAAAGCTTTGCTCAAACCCCAAAAGCGATCAAATAGACATAAAAAGCTTCTTCTTACACAAAACAACCTAGCTAATTCGGATTTGGTTTCTTCTCATTTTCCTTATTCTAATCTTTGCCAACTTCCTATCCGCTTCCATAATACCTGCATCTAGCTTCAATGTTAGCTCATCTATTGCAAGCGCTCTCTGCTTCAACCCCTCATAATCATCATCATCATCTTTCTCTTCAAATACTCCATTGGAAACATAATTGTAAGGGCAAAACGTCATGGTTATTTATTATAACATAATTGTAAGGGCAAAACGTCATTTATTATAATACACATGATATATGAAAAGTCTACACATAAATTAGATTGATGATGAAGAAATAGAGAGGTTACATAACCATCAATGGAGATTACATTATTGACCAAAATGTAACGCTAAAAAACGGTTGGGAATGGTAATGCATGATTGATATTTAATGCATCGTTAAGTTCGAAAGTTAATACTTTTACATTTTGAATTTGTGTGTCTGTGGACTGATCAACTATTTTGTTTGCCCCTGGTGGTCATGGTATTGAACCATGACGTGGTATTGCTTCTTACGTGGCAATAAGAATAGTTTGCGGTTGTGTACTTGTGTGCCCATGCATGGTCTCCCAAAAGAGCAAAAACATTCTGGCTATTTCACATTCTCAAATGTCACATGAATAATACATTTGTATCTTGGAGCCGAATATGATTTTGTTTGGTCCAAAAATATTTAAATCCGAGTCCACATGGACCATTCCATTCCAGACCTTAGGTAACCCCAACTTAAAAATTTCGATGTCAAAATTTCATTACGAAGAATTAAAGTATAATAAAATAAAGAAAATGATAAATAAAATAAAGATAGAAAAGTCATAACAGAGTAGAAATAAGATTCACAAAAGTTTATATTCGAGTAAAGTATTTCCGAGTAAAAAAGATTTCATAATAGAAATCAGTATAAAAGATTTATAAAAAATATATCAGAGTAGATAAAGTATGCGGACCATATCTACCGGATTTAACTGAAATGAAATTATAGATCTTAGGAAAGCACAACTCAATTGAAGTGGGCAGAATTTTCCATACCCTTGATCCATCATTCTGACCAAAAAATTTACAAAACATCATTTTTAAAAGATTATCAGGTTTTTACTGCCAATGATGACAATTTTCTAAAGAAACTGTAGCTTCCCAAAAGTTCATCTGCCCAATCAATAATTTGGTGCAAAGTTGGATCATAAATTTTTGGTAAATATTTTGCTTTTCGTAAATATTTAAATCTTTGTTTAAATATTATTGATTCTTCTCGTTCATTTTTTTTATCGATCTGGTTTTCAATTTTTTATTATTTTCGATGAGATTTTTTGATGACTTGAAATATTATTGATTCTTCTTCCTGATTGATCTGATTCTTCGTGTTTACTATGAGTTAGTGGATTGATCTGATTCTTCGTGTTTACTATGAGTTAGTGGTTAATTTGTGTTTTGTTGATGATCTTATATTTTTGCTTGTTGTTGGTTATGCTGAAGCAGCTTACAAATTCCTAGACTAGAGCAATCACTGCACCACAGAGCAACTGCTGCTCAGACTGCTCTTATGAGACCAACCACTGATTAAGCCTGCTCAAACCACCATCAGATCAACTACTGTTCAGACTGCTTTGACCACCATCAGACCAACCATTGCTCAGACCGCAGAGCAAGAAATATGAGATATGTTACTCTATTATGCTTTTATCTTGTAATAATAATGGTTTATACTTGTAACTTATAACGAGGGGTTTCCTTGCTCCAATTTTATAAATTTAGGACTAAAGCGACATTTTGTTTTTGATAAAGGACTAAAGCGACATTGTTTAATTGATATAGTAAAATATTTGATCTTAGTTATTAATTTATTATTTTAGTATGCA
Source organism: Erythrophleum ivorense (assembly GCA_026724425.1). Classification (NCBI taxonomy): domain Eukaryota; kingdom Viridiplantae; phylum Streptophyta; class Magnoliopsida; order Fabales; family Fabaceae; genus Erythrophleum; species Erythrophleum ivorense. The sequence goes on from JAIUCV010000294.1 coordinate 44,447, forward strand.
ATTAAAAATATATTAGAAACAAGGGTTTAAGGCTGGCACTGCGTCTTCAAGCGATGGCCACAATCTTCTGCTCCTTTCCTTCTCAGGCAGACCCACTTGCTTCACACAGCTCGCTGCGATAACGACAAAATCCGCCACCATAAACCCTATTTTATCTTCGCGGCTGCAGCGGAGAGTCACTCTCTTCAAGCTGGGTAAATTAACTTCGCTTATAGCCATGGGGGTTTCTCTTACCTCCCACAATAACCCTCTTCTTCGCCACTTATCTCCTCCCTCTTATTGGGTCTCGCGTTCTTCGCGATTTTCTTCTTCTCTACCTTCCTTCCTCGTGCCTTGCCGTAAAACCTTCCAAAGGTTTGCACTTTGTTCCATCTCTTTCTTCTTCATGTCTTTGTTCCAGGTTTAGTTGTTGAGACTTCGACTTAATTATCAGCTAATTAACTCTTCCCGTAGTGTCTCTTAGGGGTTTTAGGCTCAATTTGTTCTTATGTGTTTGAATTTCGAGCTCGCTCGTGAATTTAGGAAGGGGATGTAAATTTCGTGTCTTTATCGAAGTTTTAGTCAGTTGATGAGTTCGTCGTGATTTAATTTACTCTGTTTCATAAAGTTTGTTCTTATGTGTTTGGTTTTAGTTATTTGATGAGTTCGTCGAGGATTAATCTACTCTGTTTCAGTAAAAAAATTGAGGGTTTTAGGCTCAAATTGTTCTTGTGAATTTCATTTTCCAGGAAATTAGCTTCGACAGAAGGAAATGTGGGTTACTCGACCACCACAGTTTGTCAAGGATTCCAGCAGCATTCGGGTCATCAACGGTCGTCTTCTGCTGTGTTTAACGGAGAATGGATACTTCAGTCGGAATCTAACAAGGCAAGGATGGTTCCAAAGATAAACAAAGTGCGGATTCAGCCGCAAGTTGGTGAAACAGTTCATGGGAGTGTAAGTAATTGGGGGGAAAAAGCAAAGAGAATTAGAGAAAAAGGTCAAAACCTGGATGAGGACAACGACGCATGTTATTTCAATGGATCTATCCCTATTGTAACTAAGTCTCCTTCCTATGGAACCTCTGAGAAGATTGATTATGGATTCAAGCCTAGAGGTATCAGTACTGCTACACTCCATAAAGAACCGGTTGCGCAGTCTGCACCTGTTGTGACAGTACCTATCAAGAATCTGGAGGTTGAGAGAGATGTGGATGTGAGTCTTAAAGGAGATAGCAAACCGAAACCTCTTAAAAGCGGAAAGTCTTCTTCTTCTGGTGGTAACGTAAGCAATGAGAATGAAGTTGCCTTTGGCAAAGTGGAGAAGAGCATTGAATCTTTGAAAGTACGGGAAAACCTAAAGAAGATATATGATAAGGTTCTCATTGTCGATAATGTCTCCGCTGCAAAGGATGCTGTGGCCAAGCTCTCGAGTCATTACAGAAATCTTGTGCATGCTTGCGATACAGAGGTGTGCTGCATTTTGATATTAAAGTCTGAGAAACACTTGTACAATTTGGATTTAGTTGTAATGCTTTGTTGTTACTTTGCTGATTTTTTCCAATGGTTATTAGGTGTCTGGGATTGAGGTGAAGGAAGAGACACCTGTTGACCATGGTGAGTTGATATGTTTCAGTATCTATTGCGGATCAGAAACAGATTTCGGGAATGGGAAAACGTGCATCTGGGTAGATGTTCTTGGTGAAAATGGTAGAGAGGTGTTGGCTGAGTTTAAGCCTTATTTTGAAGACTCTTCCATCAAAAAAGTGAGTTTCAAACCGTCTCATATTCCACTTTCTTGTTGTCTGTTTTGGTGTGAAGAATTTTTGGCTACCCTAAATGGAACCCTGATAGGTTTGGCTTTCTTGCTTTCAGGTGTGGCATAACTACAGTTTTGATAGCCACATTATAAGGAATCATGGGATTGAGATTTCTGGTTTTCATGCTGACACAATGCACATGGCACGGTTATGGGATTCTGGGAGACTGGCAAAAGGTGGTTATTCACTTGAAGCGCTTACAAGTGACCCAAAAGTTCTTGGGTCCACACAGACAAAGGAGGAAGCAGAGTTCCTTGGTAAAATTTCAATGAAGACTATTTTTGGCAAGAGAAAGCTGAAAAAAGATGGAACGGAAGGGAAAATTGTCGTCATTCCCCCTGTTGAAGAGCTTCAACGAGAAGATCGAGAGGCTTGGATTTCATACTCTGCCTTGGATGCTATAAGCACTCTAAAGCTGTACGATAGCATGGCAGAGAAACTGCAATTGAAGACATGGCTTCTTGATGGAAAGCTGCTTTCAGGAAGGACAATGTTGGACTTTTACCGTGATTTCTGGCAACCCTTTGGTGAACTTCTTGTGAAAATGGAAGCAGAAGGGATACTTGTGAATAGGGAATATCTTGCTGAGATAGAGAAAGTAGCCAAAGCAGAACAGCTTGTTGCTGTTAGTAGGTTTCGAAATTGGGCCTCTAAGTATTGCCCCGATGCAAGGTATATGAATGTTGGCAGTGACACGCAACTGCGTCAGCTCTTTTTTGGTGGCATTTTTAACAGGTATCCTTCTCCTACGTTTTAACTTGCACTGCCTTAAAAATAATTGCCAAGTATGGATTAAAAAATGAAGATAATTTGTTATTTCAGAGTTTTTTTCTTGCTTAATTACAGAGTTTGAATGCATAATCTCTTATCTCAAAAGTTGTTAAAGACTGTGGTCCTTTCCTTTGGTTAAACCAAAATGACATTGAGAAGAGATTTATTTCCCATCAGCACACTAACACTAATTACATAATTAGTCTCTCAGTGCTAAGTTTGTTTATTTTCTTTGACAGTCAGAATGACGAGGAGCTTCCAGTTAAAAAACTTTTCAAAGTTCCCAATGTTGATAAGATTATTGAAGAAGGCAAAAAAGCACCGACGAAGTTCCGTAATATCAAACTGCACAGGATAAGCGACGCTCCTTTGTCAACTGAAAATTTTACTGCCACTGGTTGGCCCTCTGTTAATGGTGATACTTTGAAAACCTTAGCTGGGAAAGTTTCTGCTGAATACGACTTTATGGAGGAATTTTCAGATATTTCTCTAGAAGAAATTGCTGATGATGATGATTCTGCTGCTACTCAGCTTCTAGATCAAGCTTCAGAAACACGAAAGTCCAAGACAGATGTTGAAACCGACACATCTGCTTATGGAACAGCATTTGCTGCGTTTGGAGGGGGTGAAAGGGGAAAAGAGGCATGTCATGCCATTGCCTCTTTATGTGAAGTTTGCTCTATAGATTCTTTGATCTCAAATTTTATTCTTCCCTTGCAGGTAATTTACTTAACTCCTTCCTGAACTTTGAGCTGCTTGTCTCTTATCTTTAGGTTGATGTTTATGGAATTGTTTTTCCTGTCTGACAGGGAAGTAATGTATCAGGCAAAGATGGCCGCGTTCACTGCTCCCTGAATATCAATACAGAAACTGGGCGCTTATCAGCTAGAAGACCAAATTTGCAGGTATTTATTAAGCAGCTTTTTGATACTGTTAAAATCAACATTGCTTGAACCTAATTTGAGGAAACAACTTGAGAGCTGAGGCCATTATGCAGCTTAGTTTTAAAATGTTGAAAGTATATTTGATTCAAAATTCTGTGGTGTGTTACCAAGAGCTGTACATATTATCACTTGAAATGGTGAAGTCTTTTATTTTGGTCAAGTTCATGTATACTACATATGTCATTAAAGTTCTCCTTCTCTCTCTAGAACCAACCTGCTTTGGAAAAGGATCGGTACAAGATACGTAAAGCGTTCGTAGCAGCGCCAGGAAATACTCTCATAGTCGCTGATTATGGACAGGTGAGATAGAAAATTCTGTTTTTCTAGAGAATTTTACAAGGGTATAAAGCTGGTTCACTCGTTGACTACGATTCTTTCTCTCTTTACAGCTGGAACTTAGAATTCTGGCACATCTTGCCCGTTGCAAAAGCATGATGGAAGCTTTCAAAGCAGGCGGAGATTTCCACTCGAGGACAGCCATGAACATGTATCCACATATTCGTAAAGCTGTAGAAAATGGTGAAGTGCTCCTTGAGTGGCATCCACAACCTGGAGAAGACAAGCCACCAGTGCCATTATTAAAGGTAGATTCTCGTTAAAGTGGTTCTAAAATTTTCAAAAGAGTCATAAATCTTGGATTTAGATTGTTAGATGACAATAAGGAAGTGGCTAGAATAGCTAAAAAGCAGCAAAAATCTGCGCACGGCATCTAAAGCCTATATCATTGACAGACTAAGATAACATTACACTTAAATTTGCTCCCAAATTCATCTAACATTTTGCATATATGTTTAATACTCAGGACAAGTTTGCTTCAGAGAGAAGAAAGGCCAAGATGCTCAACTTTTCAATTGCTTATGGTAAAACCGCATTGGGGCTTTCTAGAGATTGGAAGGTAGTACAATATTACTATTGGAACTAATTAGGTTGATATAATAAACATGCTTGGTGTGTGATGAAGCTACAACAATGCCTTTTTATTTTCTTATCATCAAAAGGTCTCAAGGGAAGAAGCTCAGGAAACAGTCAATCTCTGGTACAATGACAGACAAGAAGTAAGGAAATGGCAAGAACTGCGTAAGGAAGAAGCAATAAGAGATGGTTACGTACTCACTTTGCTAGGAAGGGCTCGTAGATTCCCGGCATATCTGTCAAAGGCTCATAAGAACCATATCCAAAGAGCAGCCATCAACACTCCAGTGCAGGTCTTTTCATCTTGTTTGTTTGTTTATCATCATATACTAATTTCCTTTGCTATTTGCCAATCTCAAACTCTGAGCATCCATGATCTCTACATTAACAGGGAAGTGCAGCTGATGTCGCAATGTGTGCAATGTTGGAAATATCAGTAAATCAACGATTGAAAAATCTTGGTTGGAAATTACTTCTACAGGTAACAAGATCAAATCTGTTACATTTTTTACCTCTATTCGTTTGAAATTCGAGTGATGAAGAAAGGACTTTTTTATCTTGGAAACAGATTCATGATGAAGTAATCTTGGAAGGACCAATGGAGTCAGCGGAAATCGCCAGGGATATAGTTGTGGAGTGCATGTCGAAACCCTTTAATGGAAGGAACATCCTCTCGGTCGATCTATCGGTTGATGCAAAATGTGCTCAAAACTGGTATGCTGCTAAATAGGCTTAAAAAGAGGGTCAGGTCTTAACAAGAACACTTGAAGGAGAAACAAGATATATTTTTGGCTATTGCTCTTCAACTGCAGTTTCTGAATGAACATAAACGCAGTGTTTTGAGTAGTAGATTTGGCTTGTCGGCTTTTTTTTTGGTTTTGTAAATGTTAGAAAGCCTCTTTTATACAGTGGCTTGTGTAAATCGATTTCTCTACTCTAAAATCATCTCTAACGTGACAATGTTTTGAATGCAAACTGTTTTTTTTTCAAGTTTCTTCAGAACAAGCTCCATTTAACTCCAACGTTAAAGCGAGCGTGTAAAATCCGGTTTCCTTAATTTGAACCAAAGAGAAAGTAAACCGATTTCTTAATTTGATTTGAGCAAACCGTAAGCATATGTGTATTTAAGAATAACCAAAGAAACGGAAACGTAACAAACTTCAACAGAGAGCGTATGATCCAAGGCCGGATCAAATTAGGGTTTAAGCGAACGATCATGGAGCAACAAGAAGAAACTAATTTCCTTTGTTAAACCATAAGCATCGTCCTTTCCCCAGCTGTATCAGATATGAATGCATCAACGGAGTTTTGTATTATGACGCATGTTTTGATCAGAACCAGTATGTTATAAATTTATAATGAGTTTTGATGTCAGATCTGAAAAGTTCCATATGATAAAACTACAATGGTCGTACTGGTATACTCACACCATATAAGAGAAGGTTAGCTTGTGCTAAATTTAACCGTGCAGATTCTTGTCTAACATTGTGGACTTTGAAGGATGCAGAGAAACATGATTGGTCGCATATAAATTAATTTCCATGTACGTTTTTATTTCGTTGATCAGAGTTTGGAAATAGGTTTCAGTTTTACTGGTATCACGGATGCTGGTGAGTTTGTCTATGTATCATCTGGGTTTGATCAATCGTTTTATGTTTGGTATTATGATCCGAAGAGAAAGAGCTTCCACACAGAGCCGTGCCTAAACATTTTAATGCAATAAGCTAAATTTTTTTATTATAATTTTTTTTATAATAGAAATTCAAGAAAACAGTTCACAAAATAAATTGTCTAGTTATAATATGATTACTATACAAAGTGTTACAAAAAGTTGTTATAAGAATGCTATATCTTATATTAAACTTTCATGTACTTTAAAAGTTGTCAATAAAAATTTAGAATGGTAAAAAAAAGAAAATGAGAAAAATTGAAATCATGTAAAGAAAATGAGCATAGATACATAATATGATTCATATATATATATATTGATTAGCCTTGGGATATTAGTGAGGGAAATGAGCTCGAAATATAATTTTAACAAAAAAAAAAGCATTTAATACCAATAAACCACAAAACTATTTGCAAATATGCCTTTTTAATTTTATATCAAATAATTATGCCCTAAGTCAAAGTTTCTTTTTTCCTTTAGTAGGCACGGCTCAGCTTCCACAGAGTTGAATTTAAAGGAACCGGTGACGACCAGTTTAGTATGGACTAGGAAAAATATGTCTGTATAACATCCATACCGTGTTGAATCACACAGAGAGTCTCATGTCTTTTTAACACTTGAAACTAGTTTTGTCTATATTTTATGCTATTTCATTTTTTTTTTTTTTATCTTGTCGTGTCTTCACATTGTTAGCTGTAATCTTGGAGCCATATTTCCATAATCTTATATTTTCTTAATTTGATTTTATCCCTTTTTTTTAATTGCCATTTTTTTTTTTTAGTTATAATCTTATCAATTATCATTTCTTAATTTAATTGTGTCCCTTTTTATTTATATAACAATAACAATTTAAGTTCTTTTCTAATATAGAACTAAACAATTACAAAACATGATCACTATATAAGAGAATATTTAGCAAATATACCTTTTGATGTTTAAGAGATCAATCTGATAAGACTATAGTAGCTTTCATAAATTTAAAAGAATCATATTCCACTAAAACCACCGTTATACTGTAACTTGTACAGATTACTTGGTCTTAGTGGGATCAGCTGAACATTCATGGAGACTGATCAAAACCAAGCATAAGCATCTTCCCACCAAAGGCTGCTATGGGCGATGCATCAATGGGGTTGTGTATTACAAAGCCTATCTTGATCATTGGAGGGTTCAGATTATAATGAGTTTTGATGTCAACTCTGAGAAATTCGATGTGACGACATTACCAACCGATATCTTTCCTGGTATGCTAATACCGTATGAGGGAAGGTTAGCTTCTGTTGCAGCAGGTGGTGGTATTAAATTATATGGATTTTGGAGGATGCAGAGAGACACAAGTGGTCGTGTAAACACTTTCTTGCACATGACCAGCTGCTCTATGAGACGAGTTTCGAAAGATTTTTCCACCTAGATGGTACCACTCATGCTGGTGAGTTTCTCTATGTACCATGGCAATCTGAAAAACCGTTTTATGTTTTGTATTTTGACCCGAAGAGAAACAGCTTTAGAGAAATCGAATTTGCGGACGAAGAATTTAGGCTCAGTAATGGACTTGGAAACAGACTTCTGGATGATCTCCATTCTTGTATGTATCACACCGAGAGTCTCATCATATCTTTGTAAGAGTTCAAGTTGATTTTTTTTTTTGTGTGTTTTCTTATCCTTTTTTTTTTGTAATCTTCTCTAGCTTTCTCATAATTTTATCATCCCTTATAATTTGATTTTATTTCTGTATTTTTTATTGGTTTCTACTTTCTAGTTCTTTGGTAAATTAATAACTAAGAGATCAATCTGATCAGACGTGTTTTAGCTTGTCAATACTGAACCAAAAGAATCATGTCCAACGAAGAACAATTCACGGGTCGGGATGTTAGAGCTCGATGGTCCAATTATGGTCGGGAGCTAGAACTTCCCCGTCCTCTGGAGGATCTATTGTGAAAGTTCTGAATTGTTCAACTTCTTTATGTTCATCACAAGTATACTAAAACGGTGTCCTATCGGTTTAGATTGACCATATATAAGTACGTGATCAAAGAAAAACTAAACCGGATTGGGCTTGTTTTCTTTAATATACGAGTAATGGAATCAAAAGTAGACCATACCCGAAATCAAAACCGAATGGAATAAACAATTAAAATATATTCTCTTTCTCTTTCCTGCCTTCAAGCCGTTTTTTTTCCTCTAAAATTATATTAATTTGGAGAAACCGGTGTGAGACACCAACCATATAACACCTAACCGCACTCAAATAACAACTTACTTTCAGCCTAACAAAGGCCTCTCTAAGTCTCCAAGCAAGGCTGAGAGAGAAGAGGAAGAAAGACAAACCAAAAAAAACAAAAACATACACCAAAAACACCAAAAACCACCTCAAACAGAGGATAAAACTTTCTCAATGTCGAAAATCAACTTAAGCCAAAATGGGTGCCCCCTTGCCACATAGGACTGCAACCGATTCTCATTAATTACACTTCGAGTTATGAGAAAAACCCCTCTGTTGGTGCACCGTACTTCCTGTTCAGTTCTCCAACTCCTAAAATTAGTTAACACATGGTAGAAGTCGAAAGTCTCCAACCTGGATGATGGCCAAGCAATTGGTCTGGTCAAAGCACCAACAAAATCCGAATCTTCAGAAGCAAACACCACTCTCCTCACACCATGACTGATCATACTCTCTGCAGCCCACGTTGAACATTTAAAACTGCAATCTGATGGAGTGGAAGCTTCTAGGAATATAACTAGATCCGTTGATTCTGAGAATACCGGATAACTAGGGTTTGAGAGTCCTCCTCTCAGGGCTTTCGCAAAAGCTCTTGGTTGTGAATACTCTTCACAGTGGCTTATCAAAACCTCTTCAGGAAATATCCTTTTATTAAATCATCAAAGTCTCCATACAACTTTAGGCCTCAACGGCTATATATAAGAAAAGCTCTAAAACCCTTAAAACCCTAATAATAATAAAAATAGAAATAATACATATTTATCTAAATACATAAAATATAGATATTTAAGATATTTGGAGATATTCCAAATATCACGCTGCATCAGGTCTCGCCGGCCAAGAAAGATTCGTCCTCGAATCTTCAACCGCGTTCTTGGAACCAAATAGATCTTTCTAGATCCATCTTCACAATCAAGCTTCAATGAAAGAATGCATATCTGCTCTAGATCTGCATGAACCGGATTTTGCGCAGCTTTCCTGAAACCACCGTGCTTGAACACAAAATCAACATGATCAATGTTCAAAGCATCATCTTCATAGGTATCGTTGATGGGATCACCACAGATTTCTCTGTAAATCTCATCGTCTTCATATACGTCGTAGATCGGATCGCCATAGATCTCTCGATAGATCTCATGACTCTCTTCTCTCTCGACAAAAGGACTTTCGTCCTCGAAAGTGTAGATGTTGTCACTCACCATGACATCCAGAATCGGTCTTTGATTAAAAAATCAAAGGAACCTGGCTCTGATACCAAACTGATGGAGCGGAAGCTTCTAGGAATAGAACTAGATCCGTTGATTCTGAGAATACCGGATAACTAGGGTTTGAGAGTCCTCCTCTCAGGGCTTTCGCAAAAGCTCTTGGTTGTGAATACTCTTCACAGTGGTTTATCAAAACCTCTTCAGGAAATATCCTTTTATTAAATCATCAAAGTCTCCATACAACTTTAGGCCTCAACGGCTATATATAAGAAAAGCTCTAAAACCCTTAAAACCCTAATAATAATAAAAATAGAAATAATACATATTTATCTAAATACAGAAAATATAGATATTTAAGATATTTGGAGATCACGCTGCATCACAATCAGACTTAGAATTCACACCAGGCTATGCTCTTCTACTATGCAAAAGTACCTTCCCCACTCCATCTCTCAAAACCCGTGCCGTTCCTCCCACCTGTTTCGATTCTGACCAAACGTGGGCTGCAACGCCGTTTTGATTTTTGATCTTTTAAAATTCCTTTATCGTCTCATTTAATTTCGCGTTTAATTTGAAGTTACGTTTAGATGCATATAATAAGGTCATCAAAAAGTCCCACATTGAAAAACATAAAGTTTTCCTAGTTGCATATATAAGTTTCGTTCACAAATACTAAACGTCGAGCTCAGTAACGTTTGCTTGTGATCCAAGTGGAAACAATAGGGTGATGGAACGTTTGGATCGGGTTTACAATTGGACAAGTGAAGGAGTTGCGCATCGGAGTTGGGTCATTTAATGGCCCCTAACTTCGCTTACTCTCCCCACTTGCTGTCGATCGCGGGACGAAGCCAGAGGAAACTCTGGTGGAGATTTTCCCGTCAGAGCCGAGCCCAACTATCATCCAGTAAAAACGATGTAAACAGGACCATCATCTTTTGCCAAATTTTGTTCGCCTTTTTTTTTGCGCCTTGGAACGTTTTATCACCTCAAGTTTAGTCCTTAGGTATTTCTAAAGACCTGTGTAGCATTGTTTAGTTCTGTTTGTGCTTTTTAAGTTTGGATGTAAGTTTAGTCAAGTCAACCAGTAAGTTTTGATCGCAATAGATTTGTCGAATGTCTCGACTGAAACTTCAAGATATCGTACATTGTACGCTCTCAACTCTTAGTCTTTTTTTTTTTTTTTTTTTTTGAGCAAAACTCTTAATCTTAATCTCAGAAAAGTTAAAGTCACATAAACGTTACCATGAGGTCAACTGAAAATAAATATGATTTTTTTTGTTTTCTTTTTAAACTTTCTTTATAAAGCTTTGTTGTTCTTGTTATAGACGAAATTCATCAGAGAAGCAGTCTCAGTTCGACAATGTAGTTAAATGAATTTATGAGCTTCGGATTTTAAACGACGAAGAAGAACCTGAAACAGCAGAGATGAATAAAAAATCAAACAAAGGAACGAGTCTAGGATGAAACGTAGCGTTTAAATGAAGATAATCAAAGCTCGATTCAAGACTGTGAACCTGAAATTGCGAATCGAAGATGAAAGAAAACGTGATTACCAACCAAAAAAAAAAAACTGAGAGAAAATGCCATCGTAGGGACTACTAGGGAGTGAGCTGTTTATAGTCACTAAAATCACCACATCGAAGAAAGCATGTCTCTTTGGGATGAGGGACGAGCTATCGGGGAAATCGTGGCTACCGGAACATCATCTCCGACTCCGGTGAAGAAGACTGTAAGATAATTAAAGCCGGACGGCGAGGAGTTTTTATTCAAAGGTTTTTCTCGATAAAAGAGGAATTTGTAAATGAAGGAAAATTTAGTCACCAAAAGTCCCACATCGGAAGGAACAAGATTTTCCTCGTTGTATATATACGTTTAGTTCACACTTACTGTACGTCGAGCTCAGTAACGCGGGCTTGTGATCCGAGTGGAGACATTAATGTGATGGGACATTGGGTCGATTTCACTGGGCCGGGTTCGGGTTGGGCTTTCTGCTGGCCTGCCCATTCCAAGTCGGGAGTTGAGGGTCCGGACTCGAGCGAAGGCTTGTGGTTCGCTCTCTCTTAGAGCGGAGGAGACTGCGTTAGGCTGGTTTCACAGAGCAGCGTCCACCTCCCGCTTTCGACGGTGGAAGGATTACGGGCCGGTGCCTTCCGAGCCCACTATGACCCAATGAGCCGATTTCAATTGGACCATCATTTTTTTCCCCCTTTCTAAGACAAAATTATTAAAATAATTTCTTGCTTTTTCTTCTTTTAGAATGACACCTAATTTATGAAAACCTGTTATATGTTTCTTCTTTCCCTTTTCATCAGGAAATTAATTCCTAGTATTTATCTACCTTTATAAAATTGTCACACGTAAAAGAGAAAACAGAGAACGTATTTCTCAATTAAAAATATAAGAAAGAAAAAAAAAGAGAATATCTAAGAGGAACGAAATCGTGGAGTGTAAGTAAAGAAGAAAATTAGGGTTTGGACCGAAAATTGAGCAACAAGAAAAGAAGGAATAGAGTCATCGATGTCAAATTCAGCATCGTCCCTTCCTCTCCATCTAACCTCAGATATACTCTTAAGGCTACATGCCGAATCTGTCGTGAGATCTCGTTATGTTTCGAAGCTATGGTCATCAATCACAACCGATCCATATTTCACCGACACGTTCGCAACTCAGTCCTCAACACGGCCAAATCTTCTAATGTTCTTGAAAAAAAGGGGGAAGTTGTTTGTTTTCTCGTTTCCGCAGCACAATGAGAACTCGAACGAGTCTTATTCTTCTCATCATGTGGATAGTTACCATATGAATTACCCCAACAGTTGTTTCTTTGCCTTTACAGAATCTGTCCACGGCTTGATCTGCTTTCGAGATCATTCAACAAAACCCATCATTTGGAACCCTAGCATTAGACAGTTCTTGACCTTACCTAAACCCGAAGAAAGCTGGGAATATATAACATGCTTTTTAGGATACGATCCAATCGAAGGTAAACACAAAGTAGTGTGCATGCCTCGTGGTACAGATTCTGATGATGAGTGTCGGGTTTTAACATTGGGATCAGCTCAAAAACCATGGAGAAACATAAAAACCAATCATAATCATCGCACTTATAGTAACAGTTATGGGATATGCATCAACGGTGTTCTGTATTATGAAGCCTATATTCCAGATGATTCAGGCATTTTAATGAGTTTTGATGTCAGAAGTGAAAATTTCGATATGATAAAATTACCTAATGCCGACGATGATGAACAAGAATACAATGAGTGGTTTTTTTGGGGTAAGCTGATACCTTATGAGGGAAAGTTAGCTTGTGTTAGTAAGTCAACCATGAACAACTATGGTATTGCATTGTGGATCTTGGAAGATGCAAAGAAACACGAGTGGTCGTGTACACACATTTTCCCATCTTTTCTTCACTCTGGTCGGAGTTTGAGAACAAGATGGAAACTAAGGGGTGTCACTGATGCTGGTGAGTTTATTTTTGTACCATCCATGATTCTTAAATCGTTTTATATTTTATATTATGATCCGAAGAGAAACATCTCGAGAAAAGTCGAATTTAAAGAAATCGCGAGTGACGGGTTTAGGTTTAGTAATGGACTTGGAAGCAAACGTCTGTCTGCGTTGTGTATCATCCCAAATCACATCGAGAGTCTCTCATGTCTTTGTTACAATTGAAATAATTTATCGGTTCTTTTTCTTTTCCTATTACAATGATTCTCAATTTATGCAACTATACATTTTTCTTTTCTTCTCTTTTGTTCTTTTAGTGTTGTAATCGGAGGGCTCGCTCATAATTGTATCATTCCTCAAGTTCTTGTGGTTTAAAAGGAAACAATCACAAAACATGAACGCACAAGGAGACACTAAAGCATACCTTCTTTCTGATCAGATGTACACTATAAAGAATCATATCTGTACAGTGATGTTTTTCAAACATTTTTACTGGTCGAAATGTTGGAGCTCGATGGTCCAGTTAGTTGCTAATTGGACCAAAAGATGGTCCGGAGCTAGACCTTCCCAGTCCTCAGGAGGATCCGTTGTTGAAGAAGCTTCATGTAGATTCAACAGAAGCTCCTTCTTTAACTCCATTGGTATCCCCACAAAGTCTTCTCCGTTTTCTTCACTTACTTCTAGCAGCTGTAGATTATATACAAACAAAGAAGATAACATTACGATCTGAGTTATTTGAATTCAGAGAGATTTGAGGTCGGAAAGAAAAAAGGAAGAATATTGTTACCTGTTGAATCCAAGAGAGACAGATATCAAACAGAGTATGATCCAGGAGAAACTGTACTATAGATTGAAGAACCTCATTTCCAATATCACTCGAGAGTTGATCAAGAACAGGACCGGTTTTGTCCATTAACTTGACAAGCAAAAGCTCGTCTCCTGTTGATAATACCTCAGCAAATGCAGAATCAGTATCACCAACTCGGACTGCGTGCATCGCATTGCTCCAACAAGTCCACACAGGGTCTCTCCCTTGTCCTCCACGGCCATCGTCGTCTTCGTCCATTATCGCTTCTGCTTGAGGGATAGATACTCGCCTTTTCCTCGACGTTTCTCCACACTCTTCTCCAGCCACACGTATTGCTTCAAGAGTAGCTTCGTCTTTTGAAGCTTGCCATACGCTTCTAGCGGAAGGTCCTTCACCTAGTCTAATAGGCACAGAGCTTTTGTCCCAAGCTCTTCTGCTGTTACCTGAGTGCTCAGAGTCCGTAGGACCAGTGCCACGTATCCTTCTTGTGCTGGTCTGAGCGTTTCTCGATGAAGCTCCATAGGTAGGACTATCCCAACCATCTACATCAGACCTCCATGACGCAGCCGCCTTTCCCCTCGCACCTGAAAAGCAAGTTTCATTTTCGAGAATCAATAAATATCTCTCATCAATGGATACAACGGAATCAACCAATTATACTTACCTGGTTGTATGGACATTTCTCTTGACATCTCTTCTACAATCCTCTCAAGACCTCTAACACGGTTCTCCAAACTTGTCATGCCATCGTGTGAACCACCCATGAAACCCTGCAATGATTAGGAAGTAACCTTTGAAGAGTGAAGCTGCTTCAAAACGAATCACGATAATTGATTTGAAATCGGAACAGTACCTGCAACATGTTCATTATGTGGGTTTGTTGTCTCTCCAACTGCAATAACTGTCTCTGTAAAGGTGGCCAGTTCCCTCTACTTTCAGTCGACTCTGCTTCGGTACGTTCTCCATCAAATGCTCTCAACCGTGATTCGCCTCCGTTCATTCTTTCATCAACCCATTTTTCTCTTGCAAAATCTCCAAAATGTCTTTGTTTGGGATGATCACCAGCTCTTCTGGGCAAACCTTTTGACCTACTCATCGATACTGAAGCACTGGCATCTGATTCATCATCCTCCGTGTTTGAGTTCGACGAGTTCTTTTGCCTACAGGGAAGAATAACTTCAACAGGCATTTCACCAGAACCGCCTTTTTCCAGTTTCTGGAAAAACTCTGGGTTAAGATCTTTGCCAGTCAAGCGAGGTGCTTTCTTCCTCAAAATGAGCACTGCTTTCGATATGGAATCTGAATTACTGCTCAAACCATCAGAAGACCCTTGCGTCACCAGTCCTGCGACTGAATCGGTTTCCCTATTCCTTTCCAACATACATTGCTCAGATGACACGTCCTTCTGGTCATCAGACGTCCCAGCAATGTTCTTCCAGGCGTTTAGCGCTTCAGACAAGCTGTCTCTAACAGGTTTTATCTGCAAGCCAAAGCAAATATAGCCACTTTTCTGAATGTTGTAGAAAACAAAATGTAGGAAAAGGTAACAATATAGATCAAAGTAGCTCAACCAAACTAAAAGCGTCGTTTCTACATGCTACCAAAGCAAAACATGCCTAAGCAAATGCTACCCAAGCTTTATTTTCAGTCTCTGTTTAGTTGATCAGGAAACTGTACAGCTAACAATATCAGCCCACCCATAAGGTTCTAGAGACAAGGAAAGAGAATGGAAAGAGCTAATCTTTTTCATGAGCACAACAGTAATCTGCATTTCTTTGCCTTGTGTCCATCTTCTTTCTAATCTTAGATATTGACCAACAATTATTCCTCTTCAAGGAAGATCTTACGAATTAACCAAAGCTATTTCTAACTGTTATACACTAAGCCTAGTTTTACTGCAAAGAAATGAAATTGGAGTAACCTTATCAAAACGACAGGCCTCAAGAGCTGTAAGAGTTGAATCTGTTTTGTCTGCAACCAAACTACTAGAATGGACGGCCAATGATATCAAAACATCAGCAGCTGCCTTACGAGTAATCCAATCTGCACATCCAAGGCACTCATGGATGCTGTTTAGCAATGATTCCAAGTTCTGTGGTGCAATAGCTCCAATCTGCAAGAACTTTATAGCTCAATATACAGTATAAAGCCTATAATTCTTCGTATAGAAACACAACTAGTGACGGAAGCATAAATAAAATGAAGCTGAAAATTCAAGAAATGAATCTTAGGCTAAGAACAAAGCAAGAAATGAGATTTAACCACATTGCACAAACCTGTGACAAGCTTCCAACTACAGGTAAGAGGGAACCCTTAGTTATGTAATTGGGGCTATTCAAAAGCTTGGAGATTCTAGGGCACAGCTTTTGAAAAGCTGCAACGGGAGGCTCCGATACTGAGTCCACCATCTTCCCCATACAAATCGCAGCACCAGATTGTAAGCTTTTGTTCTGCTCCGCCATCGCCTCGAACAAAGGCTTAGCAAAGAGCCCCACCAACGAAGACCCAGCGGAATCGCCATTTCCTTCCTCCGTCTCGTTCAGAAACTGCGCGGAGAGAGAGCCGATTGCGTCGCGGCAAGCGTCGCGCACTCCGTTATCGGCGTCCTTGAGGCGCTTGACGATGTGGGAGATGATTTTGGCGAGCTGTGAAGAGGTGAGATCGGAATAAGTGAGGCAGAGAAAGGAGAGGAGCCGTATTGATTCTCTCTTGACGGGGGCTTTAGGATCGGCGAAGGAATCGAATAGGCAATGGAGAAGCACCGGGAGTATTTCGGGAGAGTCAGAGACGGAGACGACGACTTTTTCGAGATCGTCGACTGCGATCTGGTAAGTGTCGCGGTCACCGATTCTGGAGAGGGAGGTTAAAATCCTCTGCTTCAATTCCACCATTGCCGAGTGAGAGGAGAGAGCGACGGAGGATCTGACGGAGAACGAAGCAGCATTCGAATGTTTCATTGTGGGTTTCGAAGGCTTCGTAGCGGTTTGTGAGCCCATTCGCAATACAAGATAGAAATTGAAGGAAGGTTTTGACTGGTAGTAAGTGTCAGAGAGCTTGACGAGCCATTTCAATGGCTAATTGGGGAGATTTTGGGTAGATTCGGTCAAGCCGAACGTTGAGTTTCGATCATCGTCTCTTATCATGAAAAGAAATGAGGTCAGAGAAGGAAGAAGGCGTCTGATTTTTCCGGCGAGGGTGCTTAAAATTTCTGTTGGTTTCTCTCGAGTGTGGAGACCACGTCTTTGCCATGTCATGCTTAGTTGTTTTATTTCCTTCTTACGTTTTCAATTAATTATCTACAAATATTCTGTTTTGAATCAGTTTTAGGAAAAACATTTATGGAGAATTTTGAAATTCCAAAGTAAGACAATTTTTGAAGTTTAAAAATCAAATACAAAGACAAAAAGCTGTTGCCATACCACATAATGATTTGTAGATTGCTTTAGAACTAGACAACAGTAGTTAAGAAAGGAAAAAAATGTGGCTTTAGCAACAGTTTATTTTAGTTGGCCCACAAACAGTATCTGAAATCTAACGGTTGGGTTTTAATCAATCAAAATGATTTGTTTTTTCTTTTTAGATAAAAATATGAAAATGAGTGGATAATAAAACCACTGAACCTGTTTGCATCAAGAGATATAGCCATGGCTTCTTCTACTGTCTTCTCAAGCGCACCTTCTTTAGCGAGCTTACTCTCCTTCACCAAACCCATCAGCCATGCTTCCTCTTCTTCCATGAGACTCTCCTCTAGATTTCTCGGAACCGGAAACTTGCTTCGGATCCGACCCGCCAAACTCGGACCCTCCAATGGGTCAAGAACCACTTGCTGGTTCAAGTTCGGCAAGAACGGCGTCGATGCTGAGAGTGCAGGTATCTATGGCAGCCAGACTCGTGATGACTTCGACAAAGACGACGTTGAACAGGTCTTTCTTCTTCTTCTTCTTCTTCCGGACTCAAATCAAAACCGATTTTATCTTTACATGGATTTTAACAATTTTAATCAAGAAGAGCCTTAAAGATGGATTCTGACGAATCAAATCTTCAATTTCTTCGCTTTAGTTTTAATTTGTAGTTATGAAAAGGCTTTAAAGAGAAAAGAGTTTAAGTGAAACACTCGACTGAATAAAAGTATATCATTGATATTGTATAACTAAATGTCTTGATGCTTTTTTGCAGTATTTCAACTACATGGGGATGCTTGCGGTAGAAGGTACATACTCAAAGATGGAGGCTCTTCTTAACCTAAACATTCACCCAGTCGATATCCTATTGATGTTAGCCGCCACAGAAGGTGACAAGCCTAAGATTGAGGAGCTGCTCAGAGCCGGTGCTGATTACTCAGTTAAGGATGCTGATGGAAGAACCGCAATTGACAGAGCCAACAGCGAAGAGATCCGTGACTTGATCCTTGGCTACAGCGCTCAAAAGGCTTGACTCCGGCTTGGATTCTTACACACAAGAACCGCAGGATGTTATGTTCTTGGTGTTGCGTTTGGGAATGTTTGTTGTTGTGCTAGAACAAACTGTCTTTATGGCTTCCGCGGATGAGTAGATTATAAAATCCATCTTCTTTTTCTTCCTTTTTGTCTTTCTCGCCTGTTTCTTGTTTCTTCCTTGGGGGTTCTTCAATGGCGTTTGGTGTTATTGTAGAGGAATGTCTTTTCAATGGTAGAAACGCCACCTTGGTTGCTCTGCAACGCGGTTTAATTTTGTCTGTGTTGACTTTTGCTGGGATCACAGTCACAGGATTTGAAGATTCATCTTCTGGTTTTTCTGAATCTTCTGTTTGTGATCCATCGTTGGTCTTGGAAGGATCTGCTTCGGCAATGAGAGTCGAACTCTCTGTAGTAGTAACACCATCGTTTTCTTCTGCTTCAAGCAATGGAGAAGGATCCACATCTTCTGCATTTGGACAATTCAATCAAAAGCACAAATCTTTCAGTATCTTATTGCTACTCCCTTAGCAATAAACCCATCTAAAACACTACCTCTTTAAACTCTGAGCCCTTGAAACACTAAATTCATGACGTTCTAAACAAGTATAAGCTTGCTTAGTGGATTAGTGGTGCTAAGGACATAACCAGCATACGGTCTAGGGAACCGATTTTAAACAACTAAACAGTGATTCTGTAGAGATTCTTACCTCCGAGAGGAGCAATAGATGTTTGATACTGGATTGAACATTCCCTAGTTGTAACCTTTTCTAAAACTTCTGGTTGCAAGGCATTGTTAGTCATGGAAGAAGCTGCTTCCGCAATGGGAGTTGAACTTTCTCCTAAAGTAACACCACCGTTGTCTGCTTCAAGCGAAGGAGAGAGATCTTCTGCAAGTGTGACAATTCAATCAAAAACATAAATCTTTCAGTTTTGGATCTTGCTCCTCTTTAACCAAGAAAGCCATCTAAAAACCAAACTCTACAACCTTTTGGCCTTTCCTTGTAACTCTAAGGCAGGATTCTAGACAAGTATGAGCCAAATAAGTGGTTCTCTCTAGATCTATGTACTACGGACATAACCAGCATTCAAACTAGGGATTCCAAAATAAACACTAGAGAGTAATTTTGTGAAGATTCTTACCCCCAAGAGAAGAAACAGATGTTTGATACTGTACCACAGAGCCCCTAGTAGTAGCATCTCCTGAAACATTTTCCTCTACAGGTTTACTACTCTCATGGTTCTGCAAAGTCTCAAGTAAGACATATTTATCGGTCTTCCATACACATTCCAAGAAGGTGATGCACTCTTTATCCTTTGGATAAAACTCGCGGAACACCTGTATTGTTTAAAATAAAGGAAACAGAGTTTACTGACATGATCATTGAACAGTGTAAGTAAGAAATCTATCAAAGGGTCCTCGACCAACCTCAACCCTGTCCTCTGCTATCTTTACAGATTGTTTCTTCAGGGATGTAGAGGCTACTGAATTGAAAACATAAACAGCATCAAGTAATATCTGCACAAAGCCCCAAAACGATTAACTAAGTAAGCACAGTGTGTATCAATCAGAGCAAATAAAGGATTCAACTTACTTGTTGAATCAACACTCGGAGACGTGCAAGCAGTGCCAAAAACGTCAGGGAAGATGGTATGAAGAATGAACAAGCTAGCAGAGTAGATATCCCACTGTAGAACAAATTTGAACAAAAAAGAACAATAATCAACTGAATGCGATTAGATTCAAGAAATTACACAAACATTTTGATTCATAAATCAATCAATACCTAGCTGCGTTTAAGATAGGTTCAGTCATCTGCAACAAACACAATGAGCAGTCAATACACTAATTTCTTGTTCATATATATGATCAGAACTTGTTAACGCAGCTTAGCTCTATACACAAATAGATTAGAGTCTACCTGCGAGAGCAAACGAAGAGCTCCAAGAAGTCGTTCCAAAATATTTGGTTTCCCGGTATCAGATTTTTTCAACTTCAAGCTGCATAAACAGAACAAGCTAAGTTACACTATCAAAATCAGTAATCAACATAGGAAAGATAAGCCTACCTCTCCAAAACTTGGAGTTTACTTCCTTTCCCAGAGATGACATGAAAGCAGGGTCTCAGAATCTCCACCATGTTTGCTGTTCGTAAAAGTCTCAATTCCCTTCTCACCTAAGCAATAAAAATTCGAATTTTACTTATAGAAATTCCCCCAAAATGACTTTAAAAAAAAACAAAAAAGAAAAAACACAATGGATCTCTATTTTTTAAAACTCTCTTTTCCCAACATTCAGAATCCAAATCGAACAGGATAAGAAGAGGATGTAGATACTTTGAGAAGGTACTGAAAATAGGAGCATCTTCGATGCTGGTTCTTGTTCTTGTAAACCATTCTCTCGAAAACCACGTGCTCAAATTCAAGCAGACTAAGCTGACTCTTCAGCTTCTCCTCTAGAGCTTTGGGTTTTATATCATCCATGGAGTTCTCTACTAGCAAATCCAATGAAAATCTGATTTCTTGAAACTTCTATAGATCGAAGAAGACAAAGATAAAAGTTAAGGTTTTTATGTCCTTTTCAAAACCAATTGCAGGTATAGCAAAACAAAAGGAACTCTCAGTCCACAAGAGCTTAACTAATGGCAGAAAACTTAAAACTCAAGAAATTGAAAAAACTAACTCAGTACGTAAAGCAAAACACTTTGAATTAAACCCTAATAACCAGAATCCAAATGAATTCGATCAGATGAAAACAAAGCACAAACAATAATATAATAGAAGAGATGAGTGTGAATCAACAACACTACATGAATGGTTTAATTCCCAACAATAAAACCCAGAAAACCAAATTAAACAGAAATTAGCAGCTCAATATAAAATACCTACCGGTTAATAACAGACTAGAGACTCTAAGCTAACGCTAAGCTTAGGCTCGGCGGCGAGTGTATCGGAGCTCTGGAACTGGAATTCGTCGAAGGAAGCGACTCGGGTTCTGTTTCAATTTTTGGGAATGAAAACTAAAGAATACGGCGCCGTTTTCGGATATTAGATGGGTTTCTTTAAAAGGCCCAGTGGGCAACCAAAACCTGATGGATAAAATATAACACATATGTGGGCCAGAAACTATACATGGATATCCATTGCATTTTTACCCCCATTTTTAACATTCCTACTGGCTACTGCAATGTAGGTAGAAGTAGAACCATATATTGTTGGTTTGTGTGTAGTAAGAAGACTTTCATCGTGGAACTGTTGTTCGTAGAACTGTTCATTGTAATTCTATATGATGTAGATAGTTGTTGCATTTGATCACCTGATTATCATCTATAACAGACTTAAATTAAAATATCTCTAATGATAATGTAACAAAAAAACTAGAATAAATTACTTTTACAACGTAGATAATAGATTCGTAAACTAATTTAGGCTGAGTTGAATTTTATACACATTGTTTCTCAAGTTTACTTACAATAATCCCAAAAAGAATCAACGGTAACCCGTAAAATATTTTAATTCTTAAAAAGAATGTTTTAGATTAACTTAACATTTTTACCAAAAAAAAGAATGTTTTAGATCAATTTTGGTGCGCAAAGATATTGCGTAAGCATACTAATGTGACGAAAGATATTGCGCAGGCACATTGTCACAAGAGAGAACTTAAAATTTTTAAATTACATCAGTCGTCAAATGGGGAATCGTTATTATCTTATAAATTTTTAGACATGGAGAATAGTTATTTAAGATAATCTGTTTGATAAACAAAATATGGGAATCTTATAATATATGGTTGGTTTCTTTCGATCCACATTGTTTTTTCGATCATATCCCTATTTTATACCGTGTAATTAAATTCTAATTTTAGAGTACATAATTTCTTAATTTTAAGATACTATTTTTAATTGAAAACCCGTTTAGCCAACGCTTCAAAGTATAAAGATATTAACTAATATTTTTTTAAATAGCTCTGTATTTTGTTTTTATAGATTTATTTCTCTGAGAAATCAAATTATTAGCTTGATCTACGAACTAGAGACTAGATTGATGACATGTATGTAAAACATATTTAGAAATCAAAATGTTTTTTTAAGAGACGGCAAAAGAAAAGAAAAAAAAAAGGTTTCGAGAGAGTACTTGGTTCTTACTTCCTGAAATAAATTAATTTGGTCAATGATCAAGACATGTAATTCGTGGGGAAGTGGTAATAAAGATTCAACGAGAATGCGGTTTTGTAACGTGGCAAGCAGGCGAAAATAGTCGTCATTTGTTTTTAAAACACTAAATATATATAAAAAAACGAAACGTGATGAAGGTAATAGTGAGGTTAAGGCCAATTTAGCAAAAAGCGACGTATATAATTAATATATGGTTTGCATACATAGTTGGTCCACGATTCTTGAACCTTTTGAGTCCGCTAGGACAATTTTTTATTTTTAGGGTTAAAATATCATAGTTAGATGTAACACTTATTGCATTTTTGGTTGTTAGTTGCATAATATCACTATCCCAAAAATATTAAAATGCAATGTGTGAATAAATTTGTTAAAAATGATGGTTGAACCGAAATTGATCTGATGAATGGAACTACCCATTTTAGTAAATTTAATGACGCAAAAATGTGTGACGTTAGACGATGCGTAAGTATGCAAGGTGTCGAGAATTTGACCTATGTTGGATTTCGTCATATGAAAAGAAGATTGATGTTAATATGTGGTTGCCACTAGCGAATATTCATAACTACTTATCGTGTGATAGATATCAAAAGAATTGTATATATATATATATATATATATATATATATATATATATATATATAAGTAGTGTAGAGTATGATGGATGATATATATCACTCCTTCCCTTCTATAATAAGTGTTGTTTAAGCACTTGAATTTTATTTTACAATAATATTGTGTATTTTCAACACACATCTTTAAACAAATCACATTTTATCTCTTTTTTTTGTCTTAATCAATTGCAGAGGAAACTTTTCTATAAGTAAATAATTTATATATATATATATATATATAAGTAGTGTAGAGTATGATGGATGATATATATCACTCCTTCCCTTCTATAATAAGTGTTGTTTAAGCTCTTGAATTTTATTTTACGATAATATTGTGTATTTTCAACACACATCTTTAAACAAATCATATTTTTATCTTTTCTTTTAATTTTCTCTTAATCAATTGCAGAGGAAACTTTTCTATAAGTAAATAATTTCAGACTCTCAGTTCAGTGACTATAGCTATAAATTACCACTATAATGATGATCCTAAGATATGGAAATTCGTAGTGTTGCAAAGATGATATAGATATAGCTAACACATCATGTCTCAGGTGTTTTATCATGGATTTTCAACCATTGGTATGTCAACTATTTAAGAATCTCAGGTAATCTCAATCTCAATGAGTGAATCTTGTGGATTAACTATCTATGTCACCGGTTAGCATTTTGCATATCCTTTATAAATAAAATCAAACAATATATATTTGTGAATCGTGATGATAATATTATATAATATGAGGAGGATTAGATGTAGCAAACCCACTTGGAGACAAACGAGAATTGCGAAACGTGCACAATCACATTATCCACTAACCCACAAGAAGGTCGACCACTTTCCCTCCTTTTCTTGTTCTTGCACATCAAGAAACCAAACTACAGTGTAAATATTTAGATATATGCTTATTTGGCTTTTTTAGCACGAAAGTTTAAATGTTATCTTAGCATGTAAATTTGTTTTTAAATAAGACTTTTTATTAGCATTTTTCCTTAGATTAGTTAAAATTGTAAACGCAAAGTAAATATATTTTAATTGTAATTATTTTTCCGTCTTTACATTTTTAGTTTGTAAGGAGAATACTTAACAAAAGAATGCTATTAAACTCAATAAATTGTGATTTGTGAACAAATACTATCTCAGATATCTATAAGCAGAAACACATATATTTCATAAGTAAACGCAAACACAAACACATCTCTTTACTTCATTTAGATGGTGTTGCGAATCTTGTGATCCGTTTTGTCTCCGAATTGGAAAAAGGACATATGTCTAAAATCCAACACTAGTTGGTATAAAATAAAAGTTGATACAAATTTAAAAAGAAATAAAATATTTATAAAAAAAAAAAAAAAGGACATACGGACCAAAATGTGCCACACCTACAACTTCCATGATCTATCTCTGTCTTTTCTTTCTCTTTACTATATAAATGAGAGCCTATTTGATAACAAAATCATTTGCCAACAAAAGTCCTTAACTTACATTACACATCTTTCTTTTGCATACCCCCCCAACACTTCAAATGGAGAACTCCGTAAACAAATGCGGGAGAGTACTCTCTAACCACCAGATCAGAACAATACACGAAGAAGATGATCAAGAAGAGAGTAGCTGGATAATCTACTTTGAAGATATTGATCGTGGTGATGAAATGATAGAAAAAGAAGAAATTAGTCATTACTACGATAATGATTCCTCAATGATCTCAGACGCTGCATCTCCTGTTCACAACAGAAATAGTAATAATGCTGTTCGTCGAAAGGCTAATTGCATTAATATAAACCCTAAAAAGAGACGAATCATTCATCAACACAAAGAAGAAGAAGAAAAACAAAAAGGAGAGGAAGAAGAAGAAGACGAAGAAGAAGAAGAAGACACAGCCTCTTCTCCTTCTAATAAAACCAAGGTTAGATACATATGAGTGTATCCTAATTTGATGATTTTTTTTGTTTTTTTGTTAAATTAGTTTTCTAACATTTTTTGTGGGTTTATTTAGGGTTTTAGCGTGTTGGATGTTGCGGAAGATGATACAAAACATGGAAAATTCATGGACAATATTACATCCGAGGTAATAATTAAGAAACATTTTGTTGCATAAAAATCTACTTCAAATGATATATTTTCCATCAAAACTAAATTTGATTTTCGTCTAACAATAAATTTTTATCTTTGGGGAATTTATAGGAGAGAGGATGCATAACAGACACAGGATCAAAGATCAGTGACGTTATGAATGAAGAATTCTTATCTGCAGAATTGAAGAAGAGAGGACTTTGTGTTGTTCCATTATCGATGTTGTCTAACTTTATTGCTTGATGATTCTTTTCTTAAGTATTTAACTGTGATCATTATTTTTTATTCTTCTGATTCTTTGATGTAAATGATTTACCGTTATTGACAAGTAAATGTATAAAAATTCGAATTTATATTGAAAGTAAACCACTTTGCCAATGGGTTTCTTTTTATGTTTACCAGATTCATGCTAGAGAATCAAAAGTGAGACAAAGCTTATGACAAAGATTCTTCAGACCCCTTTTATTATTACAGTGTTGCTATATACATTACTTACTATGGTCTGCATACAGAGAGCTTAGGAGATGATTAACAGAGACGAAGTTCTCATTTCTTTTCAGGAAGCTTCTCCATCAACTCAGGTATCACCTCGAAAAGATCTCCAACAAGTCCATAATCAGCTACCTACAATCTCATAGCCAAATCGTATTAGCAAACTTAAATTGAAGAAGAAGAAGGGTTTCCAAATGTGCTTGATTACCTGGAAGATAGGTGCATCAGCGTCTTTATTAACCGCGACAATCACCTTCGAATCCTTAATTCCAGCTAAGTGTTGAATGGCTCCTGAAACACCAAACGCCATGTATAGCTCTGGTGCTACTATTTTCCCTGTCTGTCCCACCTGACGATCCACGCAAACAAACTCTTATTGGAGCTTAGAAGCTGTTAAAGTGGAAGGAATATAATCAAGAGAAGATTCAAGAACATTACCTGAAGGTCATTAGGAACATATCCAGCATCAACAGCAGCACGAGTAGCACCAACTGTACAAATAAAACCGTAAATTTACATAACATTTCAAAGCACATAAGTCTTCCAATGACAGAGAAAGTAAATTCATTTGAGAAGAAACAGATTTCCCCACGCTCAGTACTCACTAGTCACTAGTGATTAGGACAAGCATGTATACTAACCTGCTCCACCAAGTTTTTCTGCAAGCTTTTCGATCATTTTAAAATTCTCAACACTCTTCAAAGCCCTTCCACCGGTTATCACAACACGTGCACTTCCAAGATCAGGCCGTTCTGTATCCTGAGTCGATTGGCCCACATATCTAGATCTACTACCAGAGTCTGTGATTGAAGAATAGCAAACTCAAGTAAGAGAAAGAAAATCAAAGCTTAAAAACAAGAATGCACAAGAGAACACTAAACGAACCTTCTTTGAAGTTTGAAAGATCAATCTGAGAGATAGTAGCTTTCTTTGACTCGGAGTCTGCTGTAATTGGAGTGACAGGAAAGGATGTCGTTCGAATAGTCAAGATACAAGGACCTCCACCAGTATAACGAACTGTACACAACGCGTTTCCTGCATAAATTGGCCTGAGACAGATTTAAGCTCGGTATCAGGTCACATTTCTAGAGCACAGATCTTAGCACATCTTAATCCAATTGAACAAGCGATAGTTGGCAAAGAATGTACCTGATAAACTGATTGGATCCTAAGATTTTGACAACATCAGTAATGGGAGAAACATCTAAAAGAGCAGCGACACGCGGTAATATGTTCTTGCCAAATGAACTCGAGGAAGCAAGAATGTGAGAGTAATCTCCTTGTTTCCGAACAAAGTGAACCAATTTAGCCCAAGGTTCAGCTAGAGGGTACTCAAATTTATCTGAATCAGCAACAAGCACCTACAAAAAAGTACCAACACTGAGGCCAAAAGCAAAAGAAAGCACATGAAAAGAAGTGAGAATGTTAGATAGATACCTCTGAAACAGAAGGATGGCAAGAGGCAGCTTGAGACGCAGCTTCTTGAAGAGAAGAGCCAGAACCAGCCAATAACAAAGAAATTGAAGAGCTCTCACCCAAAGAATTTGCTGCAACTACTGTACTCACTGTCTGAGGTTTGATGGAACCACTCTCATGTTCCGCTAGAATCAGAGTGCTAATCTACACAAATGTACAAACACAGTTATTGTAAGGTTCTCAGCGTAAGAACAACAAATTGATTCTCTCGATATGTACAAGCTTCAAAAAATTGACTAATTCAAACCATTTTAGTAAGATTAACAATTGAAATCACAAAAAGACTGATACTTGATCACTTCCGATTCCATTTCAATACGAATTAAAACTGGGAGACAAATAATTTTGTAGTCAATTGCAGCTGAAAATGGATATTCAGGCAAGACAAAATGACACGAAACCACGAGAATGATTAAATCGATTCCAACTTGGAAAAAAGGGTCGAAGAATAAGATGCATACGTATCGAGAGAGATTGGTGATGGAGATGGATCGAGGAGCATTAGAAGCCACGAATTGCTTCTTCTTCGTGAGAGCTCTGAGTAGAAAAGCGCTCGTCGTCATCCTCTTCTCATTGGTTTCTCCCTCAGATTTCGGACTTCTCGAAAAAGAAATAAACGTGACGTAGCAAACGCCGCCGTTTACTAAACTATTATAACGACGCCGTTTTATATGATATTGCAAAGGGAGCCGTTAAAATCATCCCTGTTCATTTCGGGACGGGAATCCGTTCCCAACCTTACCCGATTAAAATTTCCCGAACTTTTTGGGAATGAGAATTTGTAATTTCCCGTTTGGGAACATTTCTTTTATTCAAACGGGTAAGGGAAATGTTCGGGAAGGGTACGGGATTTCCTGATTTTCCTGTTTAAAAAATAAAAAATTGAAAATTAGATATATTTTTCTTAAATATCCCGATTTTTCCCATATTTTCCCAAATTTTCTCATAATTTTCTGAATTTTTCCGTAATTTCCCGTATTTTCCCAAATTTTCCCAGAATTTCCCGAAATATCTTTATTTTTCCGATTTATTAAGACTTCGGGTATTAATATTTTATTCTCGAATTTCCCGTTCCCTTCTCATTCCCGTTATTTCCCGTCCCATTATAATATGGGAATACTTCGGGTAGCATATTTGGTTTCCCAAATTTCCCATTCTCGTCCCGTTCCCGTCAATTCCCGTTCCAAAACCCGAAATGCACAAGGCTAGTTAAAATATCTCCTTGTCGAATCGTAGAAACGGTGTCGTTGTGTAAGCTTATTTTCTTGTTGATGAAACATATAACGGTTTCGTTTATGACATAGCCCAATAGTATCATTTTTAGGGATTTAATCAATTCTTATTTTACATTAGGATGGTCAAATGTCAAAGTTCAAAAACTAATTACTTGACTTTCCATTCAAGATTACCAATTACCAATACCATATTTATCTAATCTTTATTCAAGATCTCGACAATGTATTTTATTTTAATTCCTTGTTAGGACGAAAAATAACCCCAAAAAAAGAGGCAACTTTAAATGATGAAATATCTTGCTACCTTTGCTGAGAAATCTCCCATAGATTAGCTAAGTGGGATCATAACTTTTACGAACAGAATACATTGTCGAGATCTTGATTCTCTGCCGTAGCCATGGTTTCCTCCACCAAGATCAAGTCCGTTGATTTCTACAGGTACCTATTGCATTTCCTTTACAATTTTGATGATCTCGATCATGACTTTGATGCACACGAACAAAGTTTGTACCTTTTCATATTTCTAGACTGGATTATGAATTGAAACTAGTCCTGTGTCTTCTCGCTTATCATCCTGATTATGAAATTAGTTGTAGGGTTATGGATAATCACTCTTGGAAATGTATACTTGTGTTGTCTGGTCTCTAGAGCTGAGTGTAATTGTGTCCTTCTGATTATGATTATGATTATGATCCATTTTTGTTATTCAGGAAAATACCGAGAGATTTGACAGAAGCATCTCTCTCTGGTGCTGGATTATCCATCGTAGCTGCCCTCACTATGGTGTTTTTGTTTGGAATGGTAAAATAAAAATCATACAATTCATGTTATTTAGATTTTCGGATCAACTGCTTATTCCTCTGTTTCTGTGAAGAAAATCCAATGATTTTTTGGTCGGATGGTTTTAACTTGCTGCAGGAGCTGAATAATTATTTGGCAGTAACCACTCACACATCTGTAATAGTTGACAAAAGCTCTGATAGTGACTTCTTACGCATTGATTTCAACGTCAGGTATGTTACAACAGTACCAACATTCCAAATTTATATCACTATCCTTCTTTTCTTAGTGTGTTATATATTTCTTGATGATTTGACATTTGGTTTTTTTATATCTTTTTCTTGTAGCTTTCCTGCACTCTCATGTGAATTTGCATCGGTTGATATGAGCGACGTGTTAGGAACTGTGAGTTTCTCTGTTTTCAGTTCCTTAGTCTTTTGTTTCTTGTGAGAATACATTGGAAATGATTCTTGGATTTTATGTTTAAACTTTGTTAGTAATTTCTTTCAGAACAGGTTGAATATAACGAAAACGATTATAAAAATTCCGATTGATTCGCATTTAGTAGCAACTGGTGAGGAATTCCATTCCACACCTGATTTACATGAAATCAACCATGGAGACGAAGATCATGGGAATAACAGTTATTCTGCTATACAATTAAGTGCTGCTACTTTTGAGAGGTTTTCACATCAGTAAGTTGACAACATATATTGATGTATACTAAACTATCAGTATATGTCCAATGGTTTTAAGATGATCTAATGAAACTGGCCTTTCTTTATGCAGTTTTCAAATAATGGTTGTTAATTTTAATGCACCGTGGTGCTACTGGAGCAATCGCCTGGTAATGTCTGTCAAATTTCTTAAAGTTTCATAATGTTTTTTTTTTCATTTACTAGAGCTTCAGGAGGGTACTGAATACTAAATTATCGATCTTCTCATCCCAACAAATGTTAGATGGAGTTTTATAAAATCTAGCTGACAATATGTTTTTTGGTTGATGAATCAAATTGTTGTGAGAGTTTTTTTTAGCTCAATAAACCCTGTTCATGATTTTTGTTTTATTCAGAAACCATCTTGGGAAAAAGCAGCTGAGTTAACAAGACAGAGGTTTTCACATTGTTTTTTTCTTTCTATTTGTTACTAAATCTTGAAGGATCATTATCAATCAGCTGATGGTTTCTTTTTGGAACACGTTATGTTGCAGCTATGATCCTGAAACTGATGGGCGTATTCTTCTTGGAAGTGTTGATTGTACACAAGAACCTGATCTATGTAAGAGGTAATTTACCAAATTTTGATGTTTTCTCACCTATTTCTTGTTGGCTTCAGGTAGTTTTCCCAAGTTAAAATTAGCCTAATAGAATTTATCAAATGTTAAATATTCAGGCATCATATACAAGGCTACCCATCTATTCGGATTTTCCGCAATGGCAGCGATCATGAGTGAGTAAATTATCTCATTGGCTCCTTAAATATGTGATTAGCTTCTTGTCGTTTGTCTAACCATTTATTAACCTCGTTTATGTGAGTCTCCATCCTTTTTGGTGATCAATAGTATTTTTATTATGTATCTTATTAAGGAACGATCCTAGGAACCACGAACATGAATCTTACTATGGAGATAGAGACACAGAGAGCCTACTCAAGGTAGAGCAATCTATGAATATATGATTCAATATAGTCACATCCTTACACATGTTTGTGTATACACATAAGAAACTTGCGTGATGTGTTTCTTCCAGATGGTAGAAGGACTGCTCGTACCTATCAAAAAGGAGAATCATAAGTTGGCTTTGGATGGTAAATCTGACAATGCAGCTTCAAGTATTAAAAAGGCACCAGTTAGTGGAGGTTGTAGAGTTGAAGGCTATTTGCGTGCCAAGAAGGTAACAAAAATGTCAAGAACATCAAAATTTTGTGAGTTTTTTTTTTTTCTCTTTTCTTATGGTGGTGCCATTTTTTGTCTTTTGTTTTCAGGTTCCAGGAGAAGTTGTAATCTCAGCGCATTCACATGCTCATTCATTCGATGCTTCTAAAATGAACATGTCGCATTTCGTTACACATCTCTCATTTGGTAATTATATTTCAGAGAGGTTGTTGACTGATATGAAACGATTACTGCCTTACTTTGGCCGAAACCACAACAAGCTAAATGGAAAATGGTTCGTAAATCAAGGACAGTTTGCTGCTAATGTTACCGTAAGTCAGTCCCACATATCTCATGTTTTAAGTATACTTTCCTACTCACCCGAGGTTTCTCTTATAACTTTGTGAAAAAAATGTTTTTACAGATTGAACACTACCTTCAAATAGTGAAAACAGAGGTCGTTTCAAGAAGACATGGTCAAGAACACTCGTTGATTGAAGAACATGAATATACAGCTCATAGCAATGTGGCTCATGGTTATTATTTCCCTGTTGCTAAGTTTCACTTTGAGCTCTCTCCTATGCAGGTTTCTTTCTGAATTTTTATCTCTCACCAATGTCAATGCCTATTCTCTTCTTTCAAACATTACAACTGATCCTTGCTTCTGTCTTCTTGCAGGTCTTAATAAGCGAGAATCCAAAGTCATTCTCACACTTCATCACAAATGTTTGCGCCATTATCGGTGGTGTTTTCACGGTATAGTAACTTTTTGTTTATTCTCAAAGCCTAGCTTTGTTTCAGTCTCTTCTTGATTCCATGGTGAAAGTAAAATTTTGCTTGTGTTTGATTTCAGGTTGCGGGGATACTAGATTCGATATTTCAAAACACAGTTAGGATGGTGAAAAAGGTCGAACTCGGGAAAAACATTTGATCAGGAATCAGTGAGAGATTTGATGTTAGTCTTATTCAGTTATTTTAAAAGATCTACAAAACCATAGAGAAAAAACCTCAATTTTAACATACCTTGTAGACTGTTTGTTTTGGAATAGCTGTTTCAAAGAGAGAATAAAGAAACATTTTTTTAAAAAAAACTATTGTTGTTTGAAGCCCTGTACTATACGACTTCCGCCTCTATACACCCATACCTTTTACATCTGTCTAATTCCCCCTAATCTTTTAAATTTCTGTCTATTCCCCCAAATTCAATTAAAAACTAAAATTGCGATCAATTTTCCAAATTGCGTTTAGGCATATCACGTTTGGGGGGGGTATACGCAGAAATTAATTTGTTTGGGGGGAAATATGCAGATGTATTTACATGATTTTTTTACTTAATTGATTAATATAATAAATATTAAAATAATAAGATGATATGTCTATATACGTGAAACTTTTTTTTAATTGAATATAATATATATTGATTATAGAAAATAATACAACATCAACAAAAAAAACTACAAAAAACTTGTTGAGTTGGGGGGAGGCGAGACTGAGATCATACTTGTTGAGTCAACCCAATATTTTTCAAATTATTTAACACTATACATGTCTATTTAATACGATAACATAGTTTGGTATAAACTTTAAAAATACATATATTACTATAAAAATGGTATAGAGCATAAAAAACGCAATTTCAAATTTGGCTTTGTGTTTTATAAATATGGCGATTTTGCATTTCAACAAATCATATCCGCAGGTAAACCAAAATAATTGATTAGTGAATTAACGAGACCATAGACTTAGTCTTCTTTCAGAGCACATTCTTTTGTTTTAAAATCAGCTTTTGAGGTTGTTCAAATTAGAAGTTAGTTAATGGGTTAGAAACACTAGTAGATGCGCTTTTGATTTTCCACAGTGTCACGAGGGAGGATTTTTTTTTCTAACATCGAATTTCATTAATTTTCAAAGGTTTTGAAAAAAAAAAAGTCATAAAACAAGCCGTAAAACAACCTAAAAAGGAGGAGGCAAGAGCAGTTGAAACACAAAGACAATATCGAATTAGTAGTGTTATCCCGGATCCAAATGGGAGGCTTCATACAGTTAGGATATCATGGAGCCAAGTCGGGCAATTACTGGTAATATAAGTGGCTATGGGCTATCCTTTTTGGTTAAAATATCTTTTCGTTTCTGGTGTTTGTCTAACTAACATAATTGTTAGTTTAGATTAGTGTTGCTTTCTTTTAATTATTTTTTATTTTGGGTGATGGTTGTAGTTTTTTTGGTTCATGTTGTATGATTTCGTATAATCAATATATATTATCCTCAATTAAAAAAAAGTTTCACATATATAGATATATCATCTTATTATTTTGAGTTGATTAATATATGTTATTATATTAATCAATCAAGTAAACAACTCATGTAAATACCCCTCCCTGCATATTTTCCCCCAACTCAACAAGTTTTTTTGTAGTTTTTTTTGCTGATGTTGTATTATTCTCTATAATCAATATATATTATATTCAATTAAAAAAAAGTTTCACGTATATAGACATATCATCTTATTATTTTAATTTGATTAATATATATTTATTATATTAATCAATTAAGTAAAAAAATCATGTAAATACCTCTGCATATTCCCCCCAAAACAAATTAATTTCTGCGTATATCCCCCAAACGTGATATGACTAAACGCAATTTGGAAAATTGATCGCAATTTTAGTTTTTAATTGAATTTGGGGGAATAGACAGAAATTTAAAAGATTATGGGGAATTAGGCAGATGTAAAAAATATGGGTGTATAGAGGCGGAAGTCGTATAGTACAGGGGGTTTTTGGCCGTCAACCCTTGTTTGAATCGTGTATATCATTTACATTATCCCCAAAAATATCATTTACATTAACATTCTTGGTTCCCTATACCCGTAGACATGGCTCATTTTTGGGGATTCAGCTCGATTTAAAAACATAATTTTGATTCCAATTCCATTTTTATTTATCTAACGGGTGAGTTCATTTACTATTTTTTATTGATAATAGTTCATCTCCGTAGTAAAATTCTACATATATATTAGTCCAATAGTTTGTAGAGAAACTATATATTGTTAATGCCTTCACTAGCTAGTTCCTGCTTCCTAATGTATCACAAATAAAATACCTAACATAGCTCACCATCGTAATGATACAAATCAAAACTTTTGTAATAAGCATGTCGACAAGTGAAACAAAACTTAGCCCCAAAAAAAAAAAAAAAAAAATAGTAATGATTAATTAATTATATAACATATAAAAATAACAATAGTATTATGGTTATTTAATGATAGTGATAATGATAAGTGTGTAAGTGAGAGTTGATAGTGAGAGTGAGAAAGTTGTTCTTCAGATTAGACAGCGAAAGAGCCCAAAAGTAGTTAGAGAGACGGATGGGTTTTATTTAATTTGTTATTCTAATATAATGTCGATAATTCCGACTTTTCCGCGTGTCATTTTTTCACTGGTGCCGACATGTACATCCCACGGGCGTACCATATCATATAATCCTATTAGTAGTCACATTTAAATGTTGGTTTTTAGATTTGGCACAAAAAAACATATATTATTTCGGTCAAGTCAATTCAAATTCAATTCAATCCGACTCAATATATCTTCACTAGTATATATTAACAGTACATCGTCGACATTGAGGGTTTGATTTCATGAGTTGTGAGTCTTCTTATGACTTTTACTTACCGTTATACAAAATCTTATAGGAATCAAATTTCTAGCACCCCAATAAAAATACATTCTCTTTTCTAGTTGTGTTCTTAAGAATAAAATCCGGTTTGGATTAGCATTTACATCACTTGAAAATGTACTAAGCAAGCTGCCGCCAAATTGAGTAAACGGATGCTACTGGTACATCTGACTTTCCAAAGTTATTTTCCTTTAATAATAAGAAAAAGTTATAAATATATAAGAGTCTCCCAGATTTCAAGCCAAAAACTTGTCGACATGATCGAAACAACAAGAAAAATATACGGTAAGACTTGGATAAATATTAGCCATTTAAAATACATTTTGTGTTTTAAATGCTAGCTGTTGAATTTTTGCATGTACGGATTATATATATATACTAGATTAGGTCCCCATACACACATGTCTATTTTAAGATTTTTGAAATAAATAACGGAAAAATGTTTTAAAAATTAATATTTTATTTTTGAAATAAAATAAGTAGAATAGTATTAAAAACACGATAACAAATTTTTAAATAAAATTAGATAATTTTTAGATAATTTTTTTAAATTTTAATTATAATTGATATTTTTTGATTTCATGATATGAAAAATGAATTAATTTGTTTTCTTTAAATTTTTTATCTAATATAGAAAGATTTACACTTGTCTAAATCTGATCGACTAATTAATTTATGAAACTTTGATTATTCCATTCAAGAGATTTCAATTCATGATATCTTTTTTTAATATTGTTTTACCTAACAAAAAAATGAAAATTAAACTATTTAAAATTAGAATATCGATCTATTACAAAAATTTATTTTAATATTAGTTAGTTGTTGGTAATTATTTTGTTAATTTTTTATTTATATTGTTTTTTTTTCAATTTTATTTTTGCCTCATACCATTATAAATTTTTCTTTTACAATTATTTTGTTAATTTTCTAGTTCTGTTATTACATTTCTCCATTTTTTTTTGTTAACACATATCATCACCTGATCAAATACTAGACACATAATGCGACAATAATTTCGATTTCGATCCAACTGTAGAGTTAAATATTCTTCATTGATATGTTGAATTTTCCAAGACATGATTTTTTATTTCTTAATGAAAAAGAAAGTTTAAACAAAAGATAAAATCACACAATTAAATCAAAAGGCTATAATTTATTATATATTATTTTTTTTCTTTTTTTTTAATGGATGTAACAATTTTTTAATTATTTGTTTTTCGGATTTTCGTTTTTTATTCCTTTTCGTAATAGGAATATGTTTTTTTTTCTCAATGGATATAATATTTTTTATTTTTAATTGTTTGTTTTCTTTTTTTCTGATTTTAGTTGATCTTAAATATATTAATTTTTTTTCTTATTCTATGACACATGTCATGATCGTAATACTTTCAGAATTAAAAATCACACATGTTGTGATCCTATGAGTTATAATTATTTTACGTGTCGCAACCACGTCGCATGCATCCAACTTTATATAATAATATTCATTTATATTGATAAAACTATTTACAGTTTATGTCGCTATTTAGGACTTTCAAGAGTTTTCTCGTGATATTCTCTTCTCTGATGTTCCTTTTCTCAAAAAAGAAAACAAAAAAACAAACTCTTTAGGGGAAGAAAGAGAATACAGAAACACGTCGTTTCGTAGCTTGCCAAATTACCATAAATGCTCGATCAAGTCTTAACAAAACAATAGTCCATCGACACTATTTTTTTTTTTTGGAGAAAAGACATCGACACTATCAAATGGTATCTATATAAAAATAACTAAAACATTTCATTTTCTAATATATTGGAAAATTAATAGGAAATTTCTGCACTTAATTCTGTTTGTTTGAACCAAAACGGCATGTCATGTACAACTAAATGCACCATATGTATTATTATCAATATTGTATATATGGCTACCTATTACGGAATTTGTAATTAATGCCTGATTTATTTTTTTTTTAAATATATATATATATATATATCCTTAAAGCCATCAATAACGTGAAAGATCAAACTCATAGGCTAAACTATTTACCTAATTAACCCACTCTTGGTGAGCTTATATACATAAATTACTCCTTTAATAATTTGCTTCCATCTAAAGATTGGACAGCGACACCTGAAATTTTATTCTATATATAGATGGGAAGGGTTTTTCCTCTTACATCAATAAAAAGCAAAACATAAGAATCATTGAAAATAATCACTTCTCAAATTTCATTTCTTCTTAATCATAGCTTTATACATACATGGCTTCTCAACCTCCCTTTGAGACAAATTTCTCCTCGATTTTCGGAAGCTTCTTTCCGGGATCTACTAGTGATAACAATATGGTCGAACCAACTGTCCAAGCCGCAGGCGTAAAGCTTCCACTGATCAATCTCAGCCATCTAACGAATGGCGACGAGGTCAAGGGCAAACGTTGTGTGAGACAAATGGTTGAGGCAGCCAAAGAGTGGGGATTCTTTCAAATTGTGAACCATGGAATTCCCAAAGAGGTCTTTGAGATGATGTTTCTCGAGGAGAAGAAACTATTTGACCGATCCTTTTCTGAGAAAGTTGGAGAAAAGTTCTCGGACTTATCGAACAATTGTTACCGGTGGGGAAACCCTAACGCCTCTTCTCCGGCTCAGTACTCCTTGTCGGAAGCGTTTCACATTACTCTTGCGGAGATCTCGAGCATTTCTTATGAACGCAACCTCAGGTTTCATACTTTTAAGTTTGTTAGTTAGTCGTTTGATTTATAGATCTGTCATATATGATGAAACCCTAATCCTTGAATTGTCTTTATTTTTAGTGAAAACAAACTATCGACGTTTAAATAGTGATTTCATTTCAGGGAAAAGTCCCTACCAAGTTATAACTCTTCAGCTTCAAGAATCATTTTAAAACCGTTTTATGAAATTTGTTATGATTATATGGAAAGGTTATAGTTTTTTTTTTTTAGTAAAAAATGTTATATGGATCTTTTGGAAGATCAAGGTTCACAGTCATATAACTCACAAGCGTGTATCTAGTAGTATTTAATTTATATGAAGCAACACTCATGATTCTTCTATATTTGAGGGAAATTTTGATGTATTAATTTTATAGATATAGATTGGTCTGTTGTTAAAGATACACATAAATACAAGATCATATATCATTAATATACTGAGACACATTACATTATTAATCTTTCTTTTTTCTTTTACAGAACAACCATTCAAATGTATGTGCAAGAGATAGCTCGAGTGGCACAAATGATATGCGAAATACTGGGGAAACAAGTAAACGTGAACTCGAAGTATTTTGAAAATATTTGTGAGCTAAAAAATAGTTTTCTAAGGCTTAACAAATATCATCCTCGTGTTTTTGGTTCGGAAATATTTGGCTTGGTTCCTCATACCGATACAAGTTTCATCACTATACTCTTTCAAGATCAAATCGGAGGATTAGAATTGAAAAAAAGTGGACAATGGATAGGCGTAAAACCTTGTTCAGAGGCTCTTACGGTGAATATCGGCGATATGTTTCAGGTAACTTCAACCATTTGATTTTCAACGTTTGAATCCTTTAAATGTTGTCTCATTTAAAAATAGCTTCACCAAGTTCTAAGCTTTTAAATTTTACTATGACAAGTCGCAACCCAATGACTTAGACTAAAAGTACAACATATAAAACTCCAATGGAGGTTATCTGGTTCAGTATGATACATGATAATAAAATGTTAAGAGATCTATGCAAGGAAATCCAAAGAATGATAAAACAAAATTAAGTTATGATAAATATTGTTTTTTACTAAATAGTTTCTCTATAATTTATCTGGAACATATATGCAAATATCCACGGTTTTGGACATAAAATTATGCGTAAGATTCTAGTCCCTAAAACTTATATCAAAAAGATAATAATAGTTATTGCTATCCGCTTTGAATTTTTCTAACAATGAGGAGATTATTTTCCTTACAATTATAACTGATTTTAATTTTGCTATAGGCACTAAGTAATGGCGTGTACCAGAGCGTGCGACACAGAGTGATTTCTCCAGTAAATGTCGAGAGATTGTCGATAGCTTTCTTCGTATGTCCTTACCTCGAAACGGAGATCGAATGCTTTGGGAATCCAAAAAAGTATAGAAGATTCAGTTTCAGAGAGTACAAAGAGCAGAGTGAACGTGATGTTAAAGAAACTGGTGATAAGGTAGGCTTGTCTAGGTTTCTCATTTGATCCATCTCTTTGACCTTTAAAAGAAACGTTAAAAGCTAATGTTGTTGCTATTCCTCAAACTCAGTTTAACATCTATGCCCAAGGCAAGGTCAACTAAATAAGAGATGTAAGGAAAAACAACAATGTTTATATAAATCTATATAAATTCATATTTCTACTAAATATTTTCTTTTAGTAACAACAATTTTTTTCATTGTTGAGTCATTTCAATAGTTAATACCTATTCGTGTTTATGATTAATAATGAAAACTGATGAGAATTCTAGTAAAATAACTTTGACTGTAAGCCAAATGAAGGAATTTATCAATATATATATATATTGGCTTACAAAATTACAACTTTATTTTTGGTAACATGCAAAATATGAAATGAATCACTACAATTTGGTTCAATTATCTGTCCATTTGTTCTTTGGCAATTCTCTAGCAATAGAGCCGGATTAGCAAGCAAATATCCAAAGGATTATTACAATTAAAAGAGAAGATTGATGAATTAGGCTTAACATATGTGACCCATAAATGGGAATTTAAACTATACGGCCCCGCTCGACAGTAACTACCAATTAATCTCGACTATTCGGGAAAAATCAAACCGGCCGGTTCGTATGATTTCCGTATTTAGACACATCGTACAAGTCCCTAATTGGCTCAGAAAATCCTACCACTTGGCGAAGGTTGAAAGTCGGAAACGAACGGTCGGAGATGATTCTCGAAGTC
The DNA here is from genome assembly GCA_026724425.1 of Erythrophleum ivorense. Taxonomy (NCBI): domain Eukaryota; kingdom Viridiplantae; phylum Streptophyta; class Magnoliopsida; order Fabales; family Fabaceae; genus Erythrophleum; species Erythrophleum ivorense. The sequence goes on from JAIUCV010000294.1 coordinate 83,967, forward strand.
GATCTGGAGATTTTGTGGAAGATTGTTTACTTCCAGGTGTCTTTTCTATTCCAGAGAGTTTTGATTTATATATATATATCAGATTCGTCGTTAATAATCTATCTTTACCTCTTCTAGTTTTGCAGATCGTTCATTTCGAATGATTTTGATCGATCATACAAATTACAAGCTATGGATAAGTCGAGTGGTTTTGAATTTATCAACCAGATGTTCCGAGCAGGTAAAAAATAATATACATATATATATATATATATATATATTTAATTAAGGTTTAGGTGAAACAGTAGCAGAACGAATTCGATTATGACTGGTTTTGTTCATAATAAGGGTTAGTCATTTGAGCCCTTATTCTTCTGAATACTTACCTTTCTTTTGGTTTTTAGTCATTCTGGTTAACAAGACTATATTCAATTTGTTCAAGTTACATATTTTTTCATATGCTCAATATGGAATTTTCTGTATATATATCATAGGCTGGTTAAAGATTGATTATCGTTGATTATCGTTGTTAAGCATAAGGATCGTGCAGTTATACATCATTTATGGTACTCTCTATAGATCCAAAGCTGGTCAGTTTTTCTTTTTATCTCAATAATATGATTGCAGACTGCAAATGCTGCAAGCCATTCCGAATTTGTGAAACATGATAAAATGAGAAGGAGCTGAAGCAGTCGTAAAGGTATTCGACTGAAACACCATCGAGACGACTTTTCTTTTCTCTCTCTTCTCAATAATGGACGAAGACGACGATGGCCGTGGAGGACAAGAGAGAGACCCTTGTTTGGACTTGTTGGAGCATTGCGATGCATCGCAGTCCGAGTTGGTGATACAGATTCTGCATTGGCTGAGGTGTTATCAAAGTTAATGGACAAAACCGGTCCTGTTCTTGATCAACTCTCTAGTGATATCGGAAATGAGCTTCTCCTGGATCATACTCTGTTTTATTACCTATAGACATAGTCTCCCCACTTGGACTTTTTATGTTACTCTTCATTTAGTTTTCTGTAGAAATACGATATGATTGAGATTATCGTATAAATGCTACACAGGTCTGTAAAAATATCCAAGGACTAGACTTGACGTGATAAACGTTTTCTCTCAATAGAAGCCAATTAAAAAAATTTCAAGTTTATAGTAGTAATGTATAAAAAGATGATGGTCCTATTGAAATCGGTTTTACTGGATAATAGTTGGGCTCGGAAGGGCTTCTACCAGAGTTTCCTCTAGCTTCGGGGTGTAATCCCAAAGTATAAAAGGAAACACGAAATTAAATGAGAGGATAAAAGGAATTAAAAAAAAAAAAAATCAAAAACGCCCCAATGGCCCCAAAGTATACATTGTATTCATACCATACGTATATATACCATCCCAAAAGGAACACCCATGAAGCTTCAGTGTCCAATATACGTTACTCTAGTTGCAAGAAAGAGGTAGCTGTTATTCTTATAACAGATCATTGGACTTGTTCTGTTGTCGCTGCATGGTCTTTCCAAAAGCTGAGCAGCACGCGCGCAGAGTATACTTACAAGTGAACACATTCTTATTCAGCGAGTATACATAACATGTGAGTACCTTGAAGGAGGGTTATCTGATAGTCTTTACTTTTGGCAGATATTTACATCCTTATTCAGTGGCTTAACTCACTCACTATCATTAGGTATAATTTGTCGTTGGTTATTAGATTGTTTAGTATTTTACTTGTTTGCAGCTGTTCTCGACTACAGAGAAGACCTTGTAACAGTGTAGTGTTCTCACCAAGAACAAGACTTTATTCAACTTGTTCAAGATACATTTTTCATAAGCTCGTTATGGATTTTTCTGTATAAATCATAGACTGGTACTATGATTTTGGGAAATGTATGTACGTAAGATTAAAGCTTGATTGTTAATCATAAACTGGTACTATGATACTCTCAAGCTGTTTCTCTTCGGATCAAAATGGTGGATGGTAAAGTTTTGTCTCGAATTTATTATTTACAAGTCCCAATGCCATGTAATTGCGATCCAAATGTTCCATCATCCCTAGGGATTTTACCTATAGTCTCCACTTGGATCACAAGCTCACGTTACCAAGCTCGAAGTTTACTATTTATGAACTAAACATATATATACAACAAAGAAAACTTCATTTTTTTTCAATGTGGGACTTTGTCAAAACCATAATATATGGCCATCTCACGTAAACTTAAACACCAAATTAAAACCTAAAAAAAAATAAAAAATTTAAACGTGCAATCAAAACGTCAAGGCGGCAAAGTAAATCATTGTATTGTAGGTCATACGTACCATCCCCAATTGATTCAGTGGTAGACACTTACCTTGCACTGTTTCCAAACGGAACACCCATGAAGCTTCACCGCATCTTGGAACTGAAGGTAATTTTGGTATTCTTATATCCGTTTTAGTACTTAAGAGATCACTCTCAACCCGATTGGCTCGAAACCAGTACTGTCCAATAGACATTATTCTAGTTGCAAGAAAGAGGTAGTTGTTATACTTACAACAGACTGGACTTGTTCTGTTGTCACTGCAGGGTCTTACAAAAGCATAGTAATGACTTCAACAATCAAAGCAACCGAATTAAAAGAATGTATTTGTATATCCATATGGGGAAAGAAGAAAATATTATATAGATATTGTACTTTTAAGTTATATCCTTCGGGGACATCCCATAAAAGATGATAATATATGGTAAAGAAGATGATGATGATGAATGTGCTTCTATGGTGGTAATCTCAATATTTTTACTAGCTTTTTTCGTCACGTACTAAGCGTAGAACACCAAAGAAAATAAATTTGTCTTATTCTATGGATCGAAAGCTATTAGAGCAGACACAACGGTCATACCCAATCCGTTTCTTTAGCCCAAAAGAAAAAAACAAAGGCAATTAATTATACATGTGGCAAGCCCAGCAAAGAGAGACGTCTCTCCTGGACGAAACCCAAAACGCGTTTCTTCCCGCCACGCGTCAGACGCACAGCATGTGGCGAATTAATTTTTTTTTGCTTTCCTCTTTCTTTCTTCGTCTTCAACTCTTCATCTTCTTCTCGTCAATTTCTTCTTTCGTGTTATGTATCTCGTGTTTTGGTTTTAGTGGATCGTCTTCATCATTCGTTTTTGTTACTCCGATACTGATTTGTAATTTCGGATTTATGTAAACCTTCTCTTTTCCGTCACCGCCATGACGGTTTTGGATGATTTCCATGCGACTCAATTTCCATGCCCAATCAGCCTTCTTCCTCATTTCAATTTGGTACTCTCCCTTTTCTTCAGTTGTCTCCTCAATTCTCTTTCCATTTCGTATTCAGCTTCAAATTTCCATGCCCAATCTCTCTCTTTTGCTACAACAGATAGGATTTTTAGAGAAGATTGTAAAACTGTCGAAGTCTACCAAGCACGCACGAAGGAGATCGTGGCTGCTGCCGTTCGTGGATTCAACGGTAAACTCAACAATTACTCTGACGGGTTTAGCTGATTTACTGATTTTGTTACTTCATTTTTGATTTCTCAGTAATTTGTTTCGGTTTGAAGGAGTTTGCAGTTGTGCTGAACATTTCGTTTTTTGGCTAATCATATCTGTTTCGTTTGAAGGAACCGTGTTTGCTTACGGGCAAACTAACAGTGGCAAGACACAATGAAGACTACAGAGAAACTGCAGAGGAAGAGCAAGAAGACGATTGAACTCATATCTCCAAAACCAAAGAAAGAAGCTAAAGTAAACAATGAAGCAAAGGCTGATACTAAAACTGTGACCATGGTAAGCTCCAAATTCAGCTTGGAACTCATTCATTGCATGCATTTACACTGGATTTAGCTCTTCTACTGATTATTGCATCTTCTACTGTTGCTATCAGATTAGCATTGTTTCCATTACTCACACTTCAACTCAAGAAATTGAAGAGGATCTCTGACTTGTTACCTCAGTGTTAGTAGTCCAAATCCTATCTATAAGCCTTTAGGTCCTTCCTCTCTCTCTCTCTCTTGATCTCTCTCTCACATTTGCTCTGATTAATCGAAATATTATCTCACAGGTTCTTGAGGGCAAGAAAGTTTGATGTCGAAAAGGCGAAGCAAATGTGGGGTGATATGCTTAACTGGAGGAAAGAATATGGCGCAGATACAATCATGGAGGTGACATTACATTCACGTTTCTCTCTCGAATCTTGTTTTGTCTCTTTCTCTCTTAAAGTCTCTCTCTTTCTTTGTTAAAGGACTTTGATTTCAAAGAAATAGACGAAGTGGTAAAGTATTATCAACAAGGATATCGTGGTGTTGACAAGGAAGGAAGACCAATCTATATCGAGAGGCTAGGCCAAGTCGATGCCACAAAGCTGATGAGAGTGACCACAATCGATAGGTACGTCAAGTACCATGTCAAAGAGTTCGAGAAGACTTTCAACGTCAAATTTCCGGCTTGTTCCATTGCTGCCAAGAGACACATTGTTTCATTCTTTTTTTTTTTTGTACACAGAAACATTGTTTCATTCATTTTATATAAATTTAATATTTCAATTTTCTTTTATTTTATAAAAAAAAATTAAAAACATTGAAAAAAAAAATTATTTTAAAGAAACCCATATAGAGCTCTCCATTGTTGTGGCATAATTTTCAAATTTCTTATCAAATCTCTTCAATTAAAATATTAATTATTTTAATATATAATAAGTTTAAAGAAACTCATATGGGTATGTCCATTGTACATGCTCTTAATTCCCAATGACTAATTTATTAAGCATCACCTAAAACATAGTATAAACATTTGTGATGTGGATGGAGAGTTAAGTACAAAATTACATTATTAAAGAAATTACCTTTTCTATTATTTCATTTTCTTCTCCTTTTGGCAGAAGTATTTTCCACAGGACTAGATCTGTACCAAATTTCAACGAAATAAAACAAGTCACTTACGAGTTACGAGCCCATTACAAAGGTTTTTTATATTAAAAAAAAAAACAACGTAACCGCTTAAATTTGTGGTGCATGAAAACATGAAAAAGAGTCTGATCACGTATGTAAACACACGCATACAACATGTCACACACCAATAGCCAACCATCCTCCAACAAGTTTTGTCAAACCAAACGTAACGGCCATAGCAAACCATCCTCCTACTAAAACCCTAACCGAATACTTAACCACCGGTGCTTTCCCCAAAACCGCTCCTAACCACCCAAACATCACTAACGCCAACGTCACCGACGCCACAATCGCTCCAATCCTCACTTTATACTCTTTCACAAACGCAGCCGCCAATAAAGGCACGATCGCTCCTAGAGAAAACGCTAACGCAGACACCGCAGCTGCTTGTATCGGGCTCGGAAGCTTCTCTTTCTCTATCTCTCTTCCGCTCTCCCTCTTCATCTGAGCCACATTTATGTCGTACTGAGAGTAAACGGAGACAAACTCTCCGATCGCCATGCTACAAGCTCCGGCGACTAAACCGGCGAAACCGGATAAGATCATGACTTTGACGTCTTGCTTAACCGCATCGACACACATCATAACCGAAGCCGTCGAAACAAGACCGTCGTTAGCACCGAGCACGGCGGCTCGTAGCCATTGGGCTCGTTTTGAGTAGTCGAAAGCCTTTTCTTGATCTTTATCCATGTCTAGGTTCAAGCTGTTGTTAACGCTGTGAGACTCCATGGTGACGTCTTTTGATTTGGTTTTACTCTCTCTCTCTCTCTGTCTCTCACCCTCTTTTTAGAAAAATAAAAATTAAATATAGAGAGTATTTGATGAAGTGTGGAAAACACGTTACAATAACTTCAATAGTATATCGCGAATGTTAACGTAAACATAAACAAATTAAGAATTCTGCAGATCAAGAGTTCACATTTTGTGTCAAAATGAAATGATTTGGCTTGGTTTTGGGGAATTTTATAAATGAATTTTCGTTTTAATGGGAATTTTGTAGAATCCAATTAAATAAACAAAAAAGGGTCAAACTATAAAATTACTGTTGTACTCCGAAACAAACAAACACACTCACCACCACTCTCACCGAAACGGTGAGCATGTTGCGCATACTTGTGTAGTATATGTAAAATGTTAATGTTGTTGGGGAACTTCTTATGGAAATAGCAAGGGCAACATTTTTGGTAATTGTTTTTTTTAGGTTTTTATTCCTTTCTTGCTAATTGTTCCTTAACAAGGCATCTTTCTATTTGTACGTTTGTATCCTAGCAACAATGGAATTCGGGACAGAGAAGTACTAATAAAGATATTGGGCGTAGGCCCATTAAGGTGAGTCGGTTTAAATAATTCCTCGAAAAATTAGGAAAGTTTCTATAACTTAGTTTTTAAGTCTAGTTGACCTTTGTGTATATATGCAATTATACAACACAAACTTTCTCAAAACCCTATAGCCTCTAAATTTTCAAGCGTCGCTCCTTGAATTCATTCGCCTAGCTTCTTCATCAGGTTCTTTCATATCTTCATATCTTTCTCTTTTTACCGTTTTTTTTTTTTTTGTTAGTTCCTCTCGTTTCATATTTGTTCGTATGATATCGCGTCGATCGTGTGATCTGTTTGTTTGTATGTGGTAGTTTTTTTTTTTTCAAGTCTCTGGAATTTCATGATAATCGTTAGATATCCTGCGTAGTTTCACGGCTGATTTTCTGATTAACCGCAAAATATATATCTCCTTGTAGGCCTAGGATTATATACTTTATTAAAAAATTGGAATAGGTCACATGCCAAGGGCATATAATTTTAATTCTCTGGCCAAGTACTGAGAACTTACAATGAGATTTGTTTGATTCGACCTACATGCTAAGTTAGTTCTGAATTGATCGCTTAGAAATTGTACAAGATCTAGCTATTAACTAGCTTATGTACTAATTGAAATCCCTGTGTTGTGTTGTTACAGGTAGTTATAATGGGAGACAATCATGAAAACATTGAGAGGTGGAAGCTTAAGAAGCGGATCAAAGCCCTTGAAGCTGCAAAGGGAAACGGAACTAGCATGATCTCACTCATCATGCCTCCTCGTGATCAGATCTCTCGTGTTACAAGGATGTTGAGTAACGAATACGGAACCGCATCAAACATCAAGAGCAGAGTCAATCGCCAATCTGTTTTGGGAGCCATAACTTGTGCACAACAAAGGCTGAAACTTTACAACAAATTCCCTCCTAATGGTCTCGTCCTCTACACCGGCACCATTGTCAACGAAGAAGGCAAAGAAAAGAAGGTTACGATTGACTTTGAGCCTTTCAGACCGATAAACGCTTCTCTTTACCTCTGTGACAATAAGTTCCACACTGAGGCTTTGTCTGAATTGGTGGACTCTGAAGACAAGTTTGGTTTCATTGTAATGGACGGAAAAGGCACTCTCTTTGGAACTCTTAGCGGTAACACACGTGACGTGCTTCACAAGTTTTCTGTTGATCTTCCAAACAGTCACGGAAGAGGAGGACAATCGGCTCTCCGGTTTGCCCGTCTCGGCACGGAGAAGCGTCACAATTACTTGAGCAAAACAGCTGAGCTTGCCACACAGTACTTCATCAATCCTTCGACAAGTCATCCCAACGTGGATGGTCTGATACTTGCCGGCTCAGCGGATTTGAAGACTAAACTGAGCCAGTCAGATATGTTTAATCCCCGGCTCGCGGCGAAGATACTGAACGTAGTGAAGGTGTCACACGGAGGAGAAACGGGTTTCAAAGAGGCAATTGATCTGTCATCTGATGTTTTGGCGAATGTGAAGTTAAATCAAGAAAAGCGTTTGATAGGGAAGTATTTTACGGAGATGAGTCAGGGCACAGGGAAGTACGTTTGTGGCGTGGATGACACGTTAAACGCTTTGGATTCTGGTGCTGTCGAGACACTTATCGTATGGGAGAATCTTGACATCAACAGATATGTGATGAAGAAGAAGAGTGTCACGAGTGAAACTGTGATAAAACACCTGAACAAGGAACAAGAAGGCAAGACAGAGAATTTCAAAGAGTTTGACGTGGAGGAGAAGATGTCGTTAGCAGAGTGGCTCGCTGATGAGTACAAGCGTTTTGGTTGTGCGTTAGAGATTGTAACGGACAGATCAGAGGAAGGGTTTAGGTTTTGCAGAGATTACGGAGGCATTGGAGGGATACTTCGTTACGAGCTTGATCTGAGTGCCTTTGAATCTGAGGATGGGGAAGTTTATGATGATGCCATTGAATCTGAGGATGGTGATGATTATGATGATAATACTAAATAGGAATTAATCAAATCCTCATCCTTGTCGGTTGGGGAAGATGGACCAAGTCGGAGCTTGAACAAGCCTGCCCGGGCTGTCGAGGTCAAGCAGAATCCGAGCTTAAAGAAGCCTGCGCGGGAGGTCGAGGTCAAGCAGAAAAAAGTTGGAAAGTAAATGAAGAAGCATCTTTTTTCAAAGGTAATTATGGGATCTCTTAAACCAGGCTTGTTTTTAGGGTTCTTTTTAGCTTACTCTCTGAAATGGTGTTTTGAATCAGATGGAGAATGAAGAAACAGGTGGATATTTGAATTGATCTTGGACTCTTGGCTGCTACAAACCTACCTTTTGATGCAGCGCAACGTGTTCCACAAATCCTAGTCTTCATAGTTTTGGTTTCATGTTTTGTCTTTTGTCTTTTTTTTTTTTTTTTTTTTTTTTGTTAGTTTGGAGACAAACTCCTAAGTGTTTTTGGATTTCTTTTATTTGGATTCCTTTTGGATTTAAGTTGTCGTCCTATAAATAGGACTCGTTAGGTGTTCTTTAAAATAATTATATATTTTTTAATAATATAAAAAGTTCAATACAATGTTTTTTTACCTTGATGTTTCCCATAAAATAGTGTATTAATGTTACCCACAATTGTATTATATTACTAATATTGTGTTTTTCCATCTTAATACTATTATATTGCATGTTGATGATCATCAGTGTCGGATTCGGCGGTGTTCGTGATCGGATTCGTCATTCCACCACCGACGGAAATGTCGCAGGAAGAAATTCGATTCTTCATTTCCCCTTTCCCCCTTTTTTGTTTTGTTTAAAAGAAAAAAAAATCAACTAATAGCTATTAGGTGACATATCAGCGTCTCAGAAACCTTGCGAAAATCCCTTCATTAAAAGACATCTCAGGCTTATTAAGGCATTAAAACATTTTTAAAAAATAAAATTCAACTAAAAACTCACCTAAAAACTGTGTTAGAGACTCCGCTGGCCATCAATTATATGTTGTCGAACCTCTGGCGGGTGAAGGAGTAAAGCAGAGACAACATTATGAGCTCAAAGTTTCAAATCCAAACAATATATGGAATTATCTATAGCTAAACAAAGCTATAACCAGTAATGAGAGAAAGAAGCTGAATGTGTTGCAGGCGAAGAGAGAGGGGGAGAAATAGTGTGTTCTCTAAATGGTATTGTACCTTTGCGTAGACCTCGTCTTCAGTCTGCACTTCGAACAACTATAAACTATGAACAGAGATGCAAAGGCGCATCACATGCCATGACCTGTCTTCTAACATCAGCCATTTTCCATAGACGGAAGCTAAACAAACCATTTTCTGCAACAAAAACAAACAAAACAAAATAAGTAGATTAGTAGACTTAAGGCGTAGACCTAACGTGTAGACCTCCACATCGGTCTACCAATAAATTAAGCTAGGTAACTAATTTAAAAGAAAACCGAATAGAGCCTTAATCACACCGAATGAACATTTGAAACTCATATATAAGCAAGTAAACAAGTAAAAACAACCAACTGTTCAAGAAAAAATTCAAAATATTAGATATATTGACCCAAAAAACGATTTACAAAATAACACATAATAGTAGACCTACAACGTAGATCTACTTAGTAGACCTACAACGTAGATCTACTTAGTAGACCTAATAAGTAGACCTACAACGTAGATCTCTACGGAGGTCTACTCCACGTGGAGGTTAATTTTGCAATTGATCGAGAAAAATGTTTTTTTCCAGATGTCAACTGTGGAGGTCTACTACACGTGGAGGTCTACTACACGTGGAGGTTAGTTTTGCAATTGATCGAGGTAAATCTTTTCGGCGGTAGACCTCGTTTTGATTAGTAGACCTCTGAATTGGTCTACGGAGCACAACGAGGTCTACGTTGTAAGTCTACCGCAAAAAATAGACCTCAAAATGGTTAGTTTTGCAGTTGACCCAAGTTTGACTTTCCTCTAGTAGACCTTCGCAATAGACCTCAATTTTTTTGCGTTGACCAGATATTTTAGTAGAACTCACCTGAGGTCTACCAGCCCCCGTAGACCTCAACGGTAGACCTCAATGTCGAAAATCTCTCCTTTTTGAGGAAAGTCAAACTTTTGTCAACTGCGAAACCAACTTCTTTTTGTAGGTAGACCTAAGCCGTAGACCTCCAAAAAACATTTTTCTCGATCAATTGCAAAACTAACCTCCACGTGGAGTAGACCTCCGAGGTAGACCTCCAAAACAAACATTTTTCTCTATCAATTGCAAAACTAACCTCCACGTGGAGTAGACCTCAGTTGAGGTCTACGACTAGTTTTTTTTGTTTGCAAAGGAAATGTCGCGGTCTACCCTGCGTCTACTAAGTAATAATAGACCTCAACTGAGGTCTACAAAGTAATGTAGATCTCAACTGAGGTCTACATTCGCGGAACAAAACTGAAATTCTTAGAATTATGGAAGAAAGGCTATTAGAGGGCTGATAACTTCGATTTAAGCCTTCAATAACGAGCTCCGGTCGTTGCTGTAAGCTAAACAATCGGAAATGCCAAGATCCAAGATTTGAGTTTACTTATAGAGTTTTTGGGAATAAAAATGGGGAGAAAATGGAAGAATAAGAGTTTGTGAGATGAGAATGAGCAATGGTAGCTCAAAAGTGAGTTTTCGGAGCATTAACAGCTCCAAATTGGGCGAAAATGGTGGTTGGCAATATTGATGATATGACATTTTTGGAAATTGAGTGTAGAAGATGAGGGGTATTTGGTCTTTAAGCAGCTCTCGTAGATCTCGAAAAAGTAATGACATTCTCGTAAATAATTGGACAAAAAAAAATTTGAAGAGGTTAGTTTTGCATTTGACCACAATTTGTGGTCTAAAAGTGAAAACACCCCATATATTATGGTAAATATTTAAATCAAGGGTTAAAACATAAAAGCTTTAACGAGTGGCTAGCCTTCTCAATCCTCTCGAAGAAATTGATAAGTATTGAATTATTGAAAGATCTTTTTTTCGTGCTCTAATCATTTCTGAAGAAATTGATAAGTGCTAGAAGATCTTCTCCTTATGCTCTATACGTCACAAGGACAAACAACAAAGAAACGGATAAGTTGGCACAAAGTGCACAAAACCGCTCCACCAAATTGTATTATGTTAATTCTATTTCAGATTACCGAATTGGTTTAGGAATAGAGGTGGTTGACAAAAAAAAATAATGAAAAAAAAACATAAAAGCTTCTACTGACATAAATGGTAAATTTATCATTTTGTCATATCATTTTTACTTAATTTTAAGCTTTTAAGCTAATTGACTCAAAAATTTAATTGCACAATGTTGTTTGTTTAATAAAAACTAAATTATATAACCATGTGACATTTTGTTGATGTTACTCTCGAATTATTTATAAAATGACTATAATATTTGCTGACGTCACTTTTAAACTATTTTAAGGAATATAGCAGAAACTATTTCCAGGAATTGTCCTCCACAGGATTATCCAAAGTTAATTTTTATATAAAGAAAATAATTATTTACCAGTCAAGTATTAGAGGATTTAGTGAATTTATCAAAGTAATTAAACGTTTCTTTTGTTCTGAGTTATATTGTTTTAAAAAGAAAATAGTAATATGAAAGTACTTATATATAGTTTTGGTTTGTTTTAAATTAAACAAGTTTCTTAAAAATATAGAATGAAATTTTTTATTTAAACTATTTTCATATATATAATGATTTATCAATCCAACCAATGTAACTGAACTAATCAAATTTCCTAGTAAATCTTTACCAAAAAAGTAATTATTGCTTAAGCTAAATAATTATTTCTTGCCGGGCAGATATAAACTGTTTTAAGATAATAATTAAGGTTGAACAGTATTAGATTAAATTAAATATATATTTTTGTTTTTTTGCTGAGATTACAATGTACAGAGAGTCGGGTTTATTTTGTAAATATGATAGGAATTATAGGATACGATGCTGTGACTAACTGACTATGAGTATTGGTGATATATAATAATAAGAGCATCTCCATCATCAAATATCTAAATTTGAGTATCTAATAATAATATATTAATATAATTTAGTAACATAAACTTTATCTAATAAAAAGATGACAAATGTAATTTTAAGCTAAAAACCTTGTCAAACATATGTTATGTGGATATTTTCTCCTTCTCTCTTCCTTGGTTTTTAATTCTTTTTGTTTTTTATTATTTTTCATTTTATTTATTATAACATATTTGGTAACATCTCTGTCTAAGTATTAGAGAATATAATAGTCTCCATTAGGTTTTGTTTTCCCGCAATTTTTGTTTTGTTCTTTTCTTTCTTTACCGAGGTTTCTCGGTATTTATTGGTCGGAGATGGATGCATTGAAGGAGCTTTGCGACATCATAGAGGAGCATCCGAAGCAATTCTCGGATAAACTTGCTTGGACATGCCGCCAATGTCCGAAATCAAAGTTTCTGGAAGCCCAATCGGTCAGAGTTTCTGGGAGTCATCTCAACGCGGTATTGGCAGTGGCTCGAATCCTCGCAAGGAACCTCGACACAACCGATAACCACGCGAAATCCGTCCTTCTGAAATTCCTCGAGGCCTTGCGAACGTCGTTCCACCGTTCGTTCTGGCCCGATTCGTTTGCGCTGGAGTCGATTTCTGCATTCTATATCGGTCTCCTAGGTTACGTTTCGCGTCTGTCAGTGGTATTTGGTAACAAGGTCTCGCAGCTTACTAGAGAGGCTATAATTTGCGGTGAGAGTGACATGGATCCATCAATCTTTAGGGAGTTTTTGGTCGCTCTTTCTCAGAATTTCCCGTCAATAACGCAGTCTGATGGGGATAAATTGATTGTAATTTTGCTCGATCGGAAGAAAGTGGCTGACGAATCAATCGAGAGTTTGGAGGACCAAGAGATCGCTTTCAAATTGGTGACACATATTTTGGGTAAAGTGAAAGTTGATTCTAAAATCTATTTCCAGGTGAGATCCATAGCTAAGATGCAGATTCACTCCATGTCTGCGTTTCTCAAGGTAATCCTTTTTTTTTTTTTTTTTTTTTTTTTTTTTTTTAACTTTCATGAAGGTTGTTATCATGGTGCTTACTACCTTGAAGAGCAAGGCGATGATAAAATTGTTTTTTGCTGTTTGTTTTAGTCACAGGACTCAACAAGGAAACAGGATTTTGTTCTGAAAACTAGAGTCAATGCCAAACTGTTTGTTTATCAGGCCGCAGCGAAAATGGAAATCGAGAGCCTTGTTGTTGTGTCCCTTGAAAGAGATGGAAGCAAAATATTAGTCATGGAGGGTCTCGCATTGCTATTAGATGCTGCAGACGCCTGCTTGAAATCCGTGTGGCGGAAATTGAAGGCCTGTGAAGAGCTTTTTGGTTCTCTGCTTTCCGGGATTGCCAAGATTGCAGTCGGAAGAGGAGGTCAGCCTCTTCGTCTGTTGCTCATCCGACTTAAACCATTGGTATTGGATCTCTGTGAACAGGTAATTTTGTTTGTTTTTAACTCTCTTGAAGAGTATTTTTCATTGGAGTCTGGATATATATTCTTGTACATTTTAAGTGACTGACTGAGAGATATCTTTTTGTGGAACAGCCTGATACTTGGGTGAGGAATCAGGGCAATATGTTTGATAGTGTATTTAGAATAAGTTGTGAGATAATTGAATCTGGTTGGGCCAAGGATCGACCTTCAGTGGACACCTTCATCAAAGGGTTAACTTCAAGTATTCGTGAAAGAAATGATTATGAAGAGCAGGTTACTCTAAACCTTTCCCTTTACCTTGCCCTTAGTTGGCTTATTGTCTCTCTTTTTGTTGCTTTAGAGTTCTAAATTCTTAATAAGCCTAATCATTTGGTCTTCAGGTCGATAGAGAGAAGCAAGTTCCTGCTGTACAGCTGAATGTAATACAGCTGCTTGCTGATATTAGCGTTGCTGTAAAAAATCCTGAAGTAGCAGACATGATTCTCCCATCTTTAATTGAAAGCCTCGACGAGGGTGATGCTTCAATTTCTCACTCTTTGCGAGTACAAGTATGGCTCCATTTTCCAATTGATAAACTTGCTGTCTATTATTCTCTCTGTGTTACTTTCTCAAACTTTGGCAATGGAACGAATGTCTACTATATATTCCGTATTTCCTTACATTTTTTATTTTGTGTATTTGCTTGTGCATCCTTTGCCACTTATATGTAGCTTCTTGATGCTGTGTCTCGGATAGCAACACTAGGATTTGAGAAGTCTTACCGTGAGACAGTATTTCTGATGACTAGAGGTTACCTGAGCAATATATCGACGTTAGGATCTGTGGAAAACAAAGCACCAGTACCAAAATCTAGAACTGAGCATGTAGAGGTATAATGTAGTCTGATACATGGGTTCATTATCTTTGTTTCCTTTTTGCTTTTTCCTATTACACTAATGCTCACTGATCCAATTGCATTGCAGACTCTTGCTGCAGGCTTTCTTACAATCGCTAGTGGTCTTATGAATACAAAACTGCGTGCAGACTATCGCCATCGCCTGCTTTCCTTATGTTCGGAAGTAAGCCTGGCTTCTGAGTCGAAAAGTGGAGGGTAATTAACCACTTATATGATCCTAACCTGTATAATGCTTTTTTTTTTTTTTTTTTTTTGGTTATGAATTAAACAGAGAAACAATAGAAAAGAATATAGACAATTCTTGACTTAAATTTGAGGAATTGATCATTGAGAGTGATGTCATATTTATGGTTCATCATGTTATATAATAATAATAATTTATTTATCTTCATGTTACAACATTTTTATATTGACAATGATTGGATCATTAATGACGTGCTTCATTTTCTTCTAGGAACGGTGCAGATCTTTTGGGTCCTCTTCTTCCTGCTGTTGCGGAAATATGTTCGGATTTCGATCCTACTTCAAATGTAGAACCATCACTTCTGAAATTGTTTCGGAATCTATGGTTCTATATAGCCCTCTTTGGCTTAGCACCTCCGCTTCCTGAAGTGAAGACAATCTCTAATTCAGTGAACGGTGCTGGAAGAATTAGTACATTGTCTCTACAAGCTGTAGGAGGGCCTTACATGTGGAACATTCAGTGGGCTCTTGCTGTTCAGAGGATTTCTCAGGGCACTCCTCCCCTTGTAAGTTAGTCTAGCTACAGTATCACTTTACTAGCTTTTCCACGAGATACTGTGTCTGAGTTTTAATTTTAACTGATTGAGTATGTGCTCTTTGTAGGTCGCCAGTTCTGTTAAATGGCTTGAAGACGAATTAGAGCTCAATGCGCTTCATAATTCTGATACCTTCCGAGGAACTGGGAATAAGAAAGTAGCTTCAACTCAGAGAACTGCTCTTTCTATTGCCTTAGGTGGTCGAGTTGATCTTTCAGCAATGAAAACTATATCAGGTCAAATAGATGTGAATGTGTTAGCTTTAGATATACAGCAATGCTGTTGGTATTCTACGTTTTAGTATAATGATAGAAATGAATTATTTTTCTTTTTTTCAGGGGCGAAGGCTACCTATCTTCTTGCCGTAGCCCTTTTGGAGGTCATACGTTTTGTTAGCAATGGGGGTATCCTTAATGGTGGCTCAAGTGTGTCTGCCTCTCGAAGTGCCTTCAGTTGCGTCTTCAATTACCTGAAATCTCCGAACCTCACGCCTGCTGTTTCCCAGTGTTTAACAGCAACTGTGCATAGAGCCTTTGAAGCAGCAGTGTCGTGGTTGGTATGTGATTACCTGATTATATTGATTTTAGTTTCAATATCTATACGCGACATTTAGGTGGAAACTCTAGTCTGTATATATGTGCACTTTATCAGTAACATATTTGCTTTTCTGTTTTAATTTTGCTCTCTTGCGTTTGTTAGAATTCTAGCAGTAGATGATTGTTATGAACATTTTCATGTGGTTTCAGGAAGATCATATCTCTCTTACTGGGAAAGATGCTAGTATTAGGGAATCGACGATGTACGCACATGCATGTTTCCTGATAAAGAATATGTCACAGAGAGATGAACACATACGAAATATCTCAGTGAACCTGTTGATCCAGATCAGGGACAAGTTTCCCCAGGTAGGAAAAAGACATATGCTGGCTTTTGCCTTCATCAACGACACTTTTGAAACTTATGCAACATGAACCAGCTAACAATGAGAAATGCAGGTCCTCTGGAGTTCGTCTTGTCTGGATAGTTTGTTATTCTCTGTTCATGACAATGCACGTTCATTGGTCGTCAACGAGACTGCTTGCGCTGCTGCCATTCGATCTTTGTACCAGAAAGTTGTGCGAGAATGGATCATAATATCACTTTCATATGCTCCATGCACTAGTCAGGGTTTGCTTCAGGTCTCCTTCTTTACGCCAATTCTTATGTTTTTCTTTGTGCACATTCGAATATCTTTGTTTATGAGAGTTTATTTTCTCCGCTTCAATCTAAGGAATCCCTATATAAGTACGAGAAACCTGTTGCAGTGAAATAATTCCTGTCTCTGTTCTGTGGAAGTGCATGTATTAAACTTTAGACTCCTCTGTTTTCTTGAAATGCTTAAAGATGTGAAGTCCCCTTTTTTCTGTTTCCCTCTCTCTACCACTGTTCTGTTATTGTTAAATGTTTCTGAATTGATTCACTGGTGACTTTCAGATGTATTTTCGATGGCTATTTTTCCCTGTGATTATACATTGTACTTAAGTGAAACTAGACTCTTTCCTATTGTTTGTTTCTTTTCTGGAATCGCCAGAGTGTTTGTTGCATGCATGTAATGAGTTTTGATTATGCATCTCAGGATAAGCTGTGTAAGGCAAACACATTGCAGCGATCTTCAACTACAAATGATGTGGTTTCTCTTCTAACTGAGATAAGGATTGGAACTGGGAAAAATGAGATTTGGTCTGGGATAAAAACAGCAAATATTCCAGCTGTAATGGCTGCAGCAGCTGCAGCTTCTGGGGAAAATTTAAAAGCTTCTGAAGCCTATAACTTAGAGGTACTTGGTACTGGTGTAGTCAATGCAATGTTAAAGTCCAACCATGCCCGACAAGTTGCTGGCATAGTAAGATTGGAAACCATAAGTAGCAATGACACGTGGAGTTCCTATTTTGTGCGGCGCCTTCAACAGTTTGTTAATAGTGCTGAGAAAGGAGGAGAGGTGGACAAGCCGCAGTTTCGAGAAACTTGTTCTCATGCAACTGCACTACTTCTATCAAATCTGGTAAGCAAGAACACATGTGTCTGTATTATCTGGAAGATAATTAGAATCTTCAAGTTACATTTTCTTTTCTTCTATTGTTGCAGCAAGTTGGTCAGCATAAAACAGATATCAAGGGATTTTCATGCTTACTGCGTCTCCTCTGTTGGTGTCCAGCTTACATGTTAACTCCAGATGCTATGGAAACTGGAATATACATTTGGACCTGGTTGGTTTCTGCTGCTCCACAACTGGGATCTCTTGTTCTTTCCGAGCTTGTTGATGCATGGATATGGACAATTGATGCAAAGCGAGGACTCTTTGCATCTGATGTGCGATACTATGGCCCAGCTGCAAAATTAAGGCCCCAACTTTCTCTTGGAGAACCAGAAGATCCACCTGATAGTGACCCTGTTGATCAAATAGTCGCTCACAAACTATGGCTTGGATTTTTGATAGATCGCTTTGAGGTGAGGCATTATTCTATATACAATTATGCTTAGCAATTTGATGTAGGAGGTTTACCTTATTTATTCTTAGAAATAAGATAAGACGTAAGGAAATGTTATGAGTAGTTGAGTTCTTTTGTGATCTATAGTTGTATTAATATAAAGGCCTTACGGTAAAGTATTGCAGTCTAGAAGCATCATTGACGATTAAGGAAGCTTCAGTGCTAAATTTGATGCAGAGAAGGTGTATTTGACTGATTGTTTCTTATTCCTTCCACGTTTCTATAGGTTGTTCGACATAATAGCATGGAGCAACTCTTGCTGTTTGGTCGGCTGTTGCAACGGAGTACAAATCTTGACTGGTGTTTTACCCACCACCCAGCAGCGGCTGGTACTTTTTTTACCTTGATGCTTCTTGGAATGAAGTTCTGCTCATGCCAAAGACAAGGCAACACACACAAGTTTATACGTGGACTCCAGTTATTGGAAGATCGAATCTACAGGTGACTTTTTGCCATACCTCGCTTGGCAAAACAAGTTGAACTTAGATACTGTTGCATACGTCTTTATCAACATCTCTGATTTTACCCTCGTTTTAACTAAGTATGTGTTATTAAGAATTTTCTCTTTTCCACTTATTCCAGGACTTCTTTAGGATGGTTCTCTCGCCAGCCGGAGTGGTATGATGTAAACATTCCGAACTTTGGTCAGAGTGAGGCTCAATCTGTTTCAATTTTCGCTCAGTTTTTGTCAAATGAGAGATCAGATTTTAGAGAATCTGGTTCCAAAGGAAGAGCTCACGAAAACGGGAACTTAACTGATGAGGTACGATAACTGTCTTCTTTATTTTTCTATTTTCATGCTTGTATACGCAGTATGTAGTACTTCATTTGAATGAAAACTATGACATTTATCTGGGATGCATGTCTACAGATTGATCAGTATCATCCTGTCTGGGGTGAAATGGAAAAATATTCAGTGGGAAAGGAAAAGAGAAAGCAACTGCTACTAATTCTTTGCCAGCATGAGTCTAATAGGCTTGACGTTTGGGCACAGCCTATTAGTCCAAAGTAAAGCATCCTCTTCATTACGTTCTACTTCTCATTGGTTTTTTACCTACATTGCTGATATTCATTTCTTCCAAATTGCAACTTATGTACAGGGACAGGGACAGTCCATATTCAAGGCTGAAAGTAAGTTCTTCGAAATGGACTGAACATGCCAAAACTGCCTTTTCAGTGGATCCCCGGATTGCTATATCATTAGCCTCAAGGTTTCCGACAAATATTGCTGTGAAATCTGAAGTCACTCAGCTAGTTCAGGTACGGTTATACAGAGGTCACGTCATTTAGGACATTAAGAAAGACACATGTTGTATTTTTGTGTGGTTAGAGGTAAACTATCATCAAGTTTGTTAGTAAGTTACTTGGAGGATATCCACAAAACCAGTGACACAAGATGGAACCAAACAAATATCGTTCATGCTAGTTTTATTTCACTGATATATCAAAGTTACTAAAATTTGTTGAGAATCGGATTCCTGGGTTGTACATACTTCAAAACTCTGAGTGTAGAAAGTTACAAAATGATTTTATGACTAATCTTTTGTATTGTTTGAGTGATGCTCGATTAAATTTCTCCACCGGTACTACGTTTTTTGTTTGTAGGCTCATTTAGTAGATCTTCGTACAATTGTTGAGGCGTTACCATATTTTGTCACACCTAAGACGGTTGAAGAGAACTCAGCGCTGTTGCAGCAGCTGCTACACTGGGATGCTTGTTCAATCACACAGGCTCTTGTGCTTCTCACACCTGCTTATAAGGGGCATCCACGTGTCATGGCATATGTCCTAAGAGTTTTAGAGTCCTACCCTCCTGAGCGAGTCACTTTCTTCATGCCACAATTAGTGCAGTCTCTGCGCTATGATAAACATGTAAGTCATTAATTGAAAATCTATAATTCATGCCCCACATTTACTCCCTCTCTCTCTCAGCAGTTTGAAGACCAGTATTCTGCTATAAATTGTTTAAAAGGTTGGTTCGTTTTTGAATCTTTTTTGCTTGCAGAGGTTGGTGGAAGGGTATCTCTTAAGAGCTGCACAAAGAAGTGACACATTTGCTCATATCCTCATTTGGCATTTGGAGGTGAGGTTAACTTTGTGGGAGTTTGTAATTAGGATTAGATTTGTTCAAAGAACGAATTGGCAGATATTTTAATCTCGTAATCCCTGTTTCTGTAATGCCAGGGTGAGTCTGTTCAGGAAACAGTGAAGGATGGTATTCTCGATAAGGTTTGTCAATGATTATGTTTTAATGCTTATTTATCATGGTTGTCAGATTTTATGTAGAGTCTACATTCTTCGTCTTTTTTTTTTTTTAATAAAGATAGAGTTATCTCATTACGGGTTATAGCTCTGTTTTTGCATTGGTTTGTTCCTGGAAAATATCATGTAAAGTAGTATTGAGTCTTAGGTTATGAAACATGGAAAAGCTAGTAATCTGTTCAGCTATAGATAATTCCAGATGCTTTTTCGATAGCTTTCTACTGTACAGCTATAAAACTCTGAGCTCATCGCTTTTTCTCTGTTTTATTTCAGAATGCAACTTTCCGAGCAATTTTGCCAGAGGTTCGACAGCATATAATTGATGGTTTCTCTCCCAAGGCTTTAGACTTGTTCAATAGAGAGTTTGACTTCTTTGACAAGGTTACATCTATTTCTGGGGTATTATTTCCCCTTCCAAAAGAAGAACGCAGAGCTGGTATCAGGAGGTAGCATTTTAAACAAGATTTTCGATACAAATGAGTCTGCATGTGTTAGATGCAAGATAATCTTATAACAATTTTCCGTGGCAGGGAGTTGGAGAAAATCGAAATGCAGGGGGAAGATCTTTATTTGCCAACTGCTCCTAACAAGCTTGTCAAGGGTATTCAAGTAGACAGTGGAATACCTTTACAATCAGCTGCCAAAGTCCCTATCATGATAACTTTTAACGTTGTTGATCGTGATGGTGACCACGAAGATGTGAAACCACAGGCTTGTATTTTCAAAGTAAGCTTTCTACAAATAAATTTGCATATGCGGTCTACATGAAATCTGTTCTACTATGATGTTGTTTCCGTAGTATTTAGTAAATTCAAGAAAATAAATCAATAGCCAGGGAGGGGAATGCATATGCTACAAAGAGTTTGTGTTTAGTGTATTCTGACTCTCTCTTGTGTTCATTAGGTTGGAGACGATTGTCGTCAAGATCTTCTTGCCCTTCAAGTGATATCTCTTCTTAGAGACATATTTCAAGCTGTTGGTCTTAATCTTTATCTTTTTCCATATGGAGTACTTCCAACTGGGGACGGGAGGGGGATAATTGAGGTATGCTCTAATTCATTCGCATTCTTTAATCAAAATGTTAGGTTGTGTGGTTTTCTTATTTGTCTTGTCCTTTTTTAAACAACAGGTTGTGCCAAATACACGAAGTAGAAGTCAAATGGGTGAAACAACAGATGGTGGTTTGTATGAGATCTTTCAACAGGAGTTTGGACCCGTTGGCTCACCTTCCTTTGAAACGGCACGGGCTAACTTCCTCACCAGCAGTGCTGGTTATGCTGTGGCAAGTCTTTTACTCCAGCCTAAAGACAGACACAACGGAAATCTCCTCTTCGACAAGTACGATGATTACACACCTTTGTTACCCGCTTGTTGTTGTTAGTTTCTGAAATAACCATTAACATATTTTTGCAAATGCAGCATGGGAAGGCTTGTTCACATTGACTTTGGTTTCATTTTCGAAACTTCCCCTGGTGGAAACATGCGTTTTGAGAGCGCACATTTCAAACTGAGCCACGAAATGACACAGTTGCTTGATCCATCAGGGGATATGAAGAGCGAAACTTGGCATCAGTTTGTGAGGTATTCATAAACTTTCTCTTTTTGACCTTTTTAGTGAAACCATTTGAGGTTCTGAGACAGTTAGTTAAGTTATATTCTCTCCCTCTCTCTCTCGTAAAAGCTTGTGCGTGAAGGGATACTTGGCTGCTCGGCGATACATGGATGGGATCATCAGTACAGTGGAAATGATGGTGGAAAGTGGATTGCCTTGCTTCAGCAGAGGAGATCCAATTGGGAAACTTCGAAAGCGATTTCATCCAGAGATGAGTGAGCGTGAAGCCGCACACTTCATGATCCATGTCTGTACCGATGCCTACAACAAATGGACCACGCATGGGTACGATTTGATACAGTATCTACAACAAGGCATCGAGAAGTAAAACGCCTAATATGTTGCTATATACCAAAGTGGTCTCAAGTTCAAAAGATTCTTTTGTTTTAATCAATGTAAATGCATATTAGAGTTTATAACAGCTTCAAGAGAATTTGTATATAAATTCAGATCCCTTTAGTTTTTTGAAGATATACAATATAGTTGGGTGGGATGTGGAAGTAAACTGCTGCAAATTTCAAGAATTTAAATGTTCTGGTAGAAATCTTTAGAATGAACAACGGTCAAGATTCTTGTGAATGTGAACAAGAACCTCACCAATGTGAATGTCTTTGGTCTAAAGCAAGGACATGAACAAGAAGTAACCCACATTGCATTTATTCAGTCAAAGAGATATGCATACAAATAAGATATATGGAGGTTCTCAAGAATCTGAAGAAGGAGAATCATCCACTGGATGCCAGAATCTGTTGGTAAACCACATGGTGTCAGCCTCCACGGCGTAACCATCCTGGTTCCTGTGCCATCCATAGTGTGCATGCGTCCTGTTCTTTATCGAGAATATAGCATGCCCGAAGCTTGATTCTCTGAAGGCAGAGTACTTAGGCTGAGGCTCAGTCAATCTGCAAATTCCATATATCACACATTCAAAAGACACTAATCGAAAATATGTTCAAATGAGCAGAAATGTTTATAGCTTACTTGGTGGCCAATCCCTCAAGATTGCCTCCATCACCGATGGTGATATAGACTGGAGCAGATTGATCTTTGACTGGACTGCAAATGCCGTTAACTATGTTGTAAGCTATGTTTGATACACGTTCCTGCAGGTTTCACAATAGCTCAGATTTCTCGGAATCTATAGTTTAGAAGAGAAATAAGGGAGCCATAAGGTTTAGATCTTACTGATCTTTCGTAGGCGTGGACGTGACCTGCAAAAACAACATCTACTTTGTTCTTGACGAACCAAGGCTCATACATCACCCTCATGGTTTCGCCTTCCATGTAATGGTAATCAAAGCTGTTGTACCACGGTGCATGCATCAGAACAATCAACCATGGAGTTTCTGTCCTGTTAATCTTCGGGAACTCCTTTTCGAGCCATTTGAATTGTGGAGTGTATTTACCTGTCCAAAAAACAAAGATGGAATATTCAGGATTTTATTAGTCTTGAAGTTAAGAGCAATGCCATGAAAAAGGGTCAAGATCTTTAAGCTGCCTTTACCATATGCTGAATATGAAGCAAGCACGATTATGTAAACCGGTCCTCTCTTTATGGAGTACCAGAATGGTTCTGTGCTGCCTGATGCTCTGTAAGGAGTGCGGTACCTATGCATGAATGGCTTAAACGGTTTGGTTTCGCCCTGCACAACACGGTATAAACAATCCATGCCAGTCTCAGTCAAGGCAAAGCTGGTCTAGTTAGAAACTACTAGATCAATCACACTTTGTATTATAGCATTTTTAAGCCTAAATGAAAAAAATGAAAAAAAAACAGAGGAGACGAAGCAAGAAGCTTTACAAGCTCGGGAGCAAAATCGAGTTCATGGTTTCCTGCGGTCCAAATCCATGGCTGATAAGCTGTGGATCTTTCAACAAATCTTCCCCAAGTGTCCCATCTATTATTGTCGTGATTTGGATATTGATCCGCATATGAGAGATCCCCGACAAACAAAACCGCTTGTCCTTTTGTTGGGCTCTTCTCATAATGTGTTAAGGTTATGTTTGAGTCAAAACTCTGCCCAAGATCCCCTGCAAAACAACAGTTTGGAACTCAAGCTCAAGTCCATGATGGCTAATAAATTGCCTTTTCCATGAATATGTTTCAAGACAATACCAATAAGACCAAAAGTGTAAGGAACGTCTGGACCAGTTTCAGGAGGAGTAAAGAACCAGAACTTGCGCTCTGTTTGTCCCACACCAACCACATAGTAGTACTTGGTGTCATGCTGCAAGAAGATAACCACAAAATCAGATAACAACAAAAGCAAAGATTGATGATGAATTGATGATATGATGATGGACCTCCAAGTCTCTGATGGTACAGTGATGGATGTAACCAGAAGTATAGTTGTAGAACTTGTAAGTCTTGGATTTGCCATGAGCTTTAAGCTTTTTGGAGCTATTCTCTTCCCAGTAAAGGACTGTGTTAGATCCTGGTGCTTTTGGTGTCACCCAAGACACTATTAATTCTTTCCCTTCTACATCTCCTTGTGTTATATGCACCTTTTATTTGTAGAGAATAACCCAAATAAAAAAATCCATTTAAAATCACTACTATTTTAAAAAGAAAGAACTTAAATAAACTTCCACTAAGCAAAGCTTGAATTGAACAAAATCGTCCTATAATAGGTCTTTACGCCATTGGAACAAGATTTAAAAAGAGCAAAAAGTGGTAAATATTAAATTAGCTAAAGTAACCATAAAAGCTACGGACTTTAGTAATTAATTTATAAGCAGAAGCCACAAGAAAGTGAGAAACAACATGAATCGAAAAAGATTTGTTGAATATAGAAAGAAAAAAAAAAAAAAAAAGCTACCTGTTGAGGAGCATTATATCCAGGAGGGACACGAAAAACATCGCTATCAAGAGGCATATCAATGGTTTTCTCCAATTTCCTGACAAAGCTACTGGTGATGCTTCCATTACATAAAATCACCAAGTTGATCAAGACCAGACCCAGAACAAGAACAAGGGAAAATAAATCTGATCCTCGTACACGACCCATTTTTTCTAAGATCTTTTTTTTCTTTTTCTTTTTTCCTATAAACAAGGAACCAATCCTTTAAAAAGAAGATAGAGGCTTTGAGAAAACGGAATATTCGTGTTAGATGAGAGCTTTTTCGTCAAGTTGACAATGTCAGTCAACTCTGTTTCGATCGAGTTTTGGGGTAAAAACAAAAAAAAAAGGAATTTTTATATTAATAATTTGTTTGTTGGTTTGTTTTGTTTGACCCAAATAACAAGATGGCATATGAACGCTTCGAAATTTTTTTATTTTACTGATAATCTCTGACAAATCTGTTCCGGACACACGATTCTATGCTTCCTTTTTTGTTGTTATTCTCTCTTTTTTTGTCAACTACAAACTTTTTTCTTTCTTTGTGATCTTTTTTTTACAAGTATATGAATTAAAAGTAAATATTATGACATACAAAAATTAAAAAGTAACGATGTGGTAAGCGGTTTTCGGTTGTTGAGAAAAATGGTGGTATGATGAGAAGTGGTAAGAGGCTTTACAAATTTCTCAATTTCACTAAAAACCTTGTACCATCTATTTTACAAAAGAAAGAAAAATGATGGCACTGTTATGTTTCTTTCTTGTAATGCTACTTTTTGTTTATACCTGGGTTACAGTCACAGAGCAAACAATTTCTGATTGGTTCCAATGAAGATGGATGGAAAAAATTGTACAATTATTCATGTAACTAATTAAAAGAAATACACAGAAGTGTGCATTTAAAAATAGAGGTACTACAAAATAGAACCATTACATTTGTTTCTGTGGAAAATGAGTAGTACAAAATAAAGTGATCATACATGTGGTGTGGCTATAATGAAACCTTTATTAACTGGCTATTTATCTTAATACAGCGACTTCAGTTTTTTTATACATTTGAATAAACTAAACACATCATATTATAAGTTATAACCATTAGTAGTTGATAATAAATGCTTCAGAAGACGTAGATCAATAAGCAAGGAATATGCTGATTGATAGACGATGGTAAGGGATTATTCCATTCCCACATCGTCACAGAGATCGTGCTGTATGATTTGATCCAAAAATTCACGAAAACATAAAATAGAGGGATGGTTATCAATTTAAAGGTAATTTGAGATTGAACCGGTGATTAGAGAAATCGTTTGCCCGGTTTAGCTTGCAGTATATTAGTATATTTCCCAGTAGCTTTCTTATATGGAGAAAAATCATATGTATTACATATAAAGGAACGAAATCGTGGAGTGGAAGTAACGAATTAGGGTTTCATACAAAGATGAAAGAACATGTCGAGGTGACCAGAAAGATCAAGAAAAAAAAAGACGAGAAAGAAGAAGAAAATTAACAACGTCTGTTCCTCGCGATATAATTTCAGAGATACTCTCAAAGCTGCCTTTAAAATCTCTTATGCGGTTTCGTTGTGTTTCAAAGCTATGGTCATCGATCACCATTCCTAATCATTTCCCTTTAACTGGAGATAACCATGGTTATTATCATGCACGATGCATCAACGGACAACGGTATTGTGTATTATAATGCCAAAGTTGGTTCTGACCGTGTTATGAGCTTTGATGTAAGATCTGAAAAGTTCCATGTGATGACGTTATCTTATGATGGAAAGTTAGCTTGTGTTGGTTTTGGTAGTCATGGTAGGATACTCCTAGTTTTGGAGGATGCAACGAAACACGAATGGTCCAGGCATCAATCCTCATCTCTTCCCGATGTTGCCACTGATGATGGTGACTTGATTTTTGTTGGAACAGAATCGAATATAAAGATATTTTGGATGATTTTAGACAACGCAACGGACTTGGAGACTGCCCTTCTGCCCTCAAGGGGTTCCAATTTTTTCCCAATCACATTGAAACCCTCGTGTCTTTGTAACTCTTCTCTATCAGAATCATATCAAACGAAAGAACAACACTCTTTCTATTGATTCATTCACAAATTAAAGATGAAGTGAAACTCTGTCCATTATGGGATGATGATAGAGTTTATGAGAGCAATTGTTCAAAATCAAGTAAATACAAAGAAAAAGTAACTGAAACACCTAAAGAAGGTCAACTTTATTCGATTTTAACTGAGGAAACAATTAAAGCACTTTCTACTATAAATCAAACGAGTTACATTACAAGAAAGCAAGACTCCTCACTCAAACAAAACAAAACCAAACCCAAAAGGGACACTCTTAGAGTTAAACCTCGTTGCTGATATACAAAATATCGTCTTTCGCTATGTTCATCTTCCCGTGCTTATTCCTATGCACATCTCTTCTTCCAGCCCCATCAGATTCCCCTCTCTTTTAACATCCAGGAAAAAACGAATGAAAGATTAGTTTGTGCAGACACAAAATGAAGAATGTGAGATGGGAGAAACCAAAACCTTTCTCAAGACAAAAGAGAGGTAGAGATACGCAGCTTCCCATTCATCAGCTGATAGTGTGCCTGACAGAAAGGTTATCAAATATTTCTCTTTTCCAGGCAACAAACCGGAGATGATGATGATGCAGAACAAGAATTGAACAAGACTTACTTTGACCTTGATTACCATCACCTAAAGCACCAAGCTTTCTCATGAGTTCACCAAACTCAGGCTTTGTCATGTACTCGTGGACAAACTCATGAGAGTTCTTCACTAATACCAGCTCTAAATCATACTGCCAAAGTTTCTCAGGATAAACAACGAGACTCATCATCGATATATATCATTCAAGTATGCAACGAGACTTTTGTCTACAATTGGAGCATCATTATTTCCATAGGAAAAGACTGTACAAATGCAACAAGATACCTCTTCTGCTAAGGATTTGAAGACGTGAAAGGGAACAATCCATTCAGGACAATCAACAGCATCCTGCATTACAAAAAGGTTGCGTCACTCAAACCTCTTTGTTTCTTTGAAAGCAGTTGAAAAATGCAGAAGATACGGCAACTCAAGCAAAGTAGATTAGTTTTCGTACCTCAAGATGAAATACATACTTGATACCAAAGGGACTGCGACCTTTAAACTTCTGAACCATGTAACAAAAGTCACCATCAGAAACCGGAACAGAGGAAACATTTGCTAAAAGAAGTAGGAGAAACAAAATGGCAACCTTTTGAGAATAGTCTTCACCAAAACGAATCCCGTATACACTGTTACCAATCTCCAGACCTTCAGCTGCATACTCAAAACAAGAAAAAGGTTTTCACAAAAGATCATGGTTAGTAATGTGGGGGGGGGGGGGGGGGGGGGGAAGAGAAAGGAACCTTGTCTGAGTTTTTTTATGATAACATTTGCATCCGGCATGGTTCCAATAAAGATTCCTCCAGGACGAAGTAAAGCTGAAACATTTGCCAAGGCTCTTCTTGCACGTTTTTCAGTAGTCCAAGAGTAATGCATAGCAAACTACAAAATTCAAAATTTATGAGCTTTAGTAAGCTCAGAATCTGTTATAGCTTCACCATGAACCTCAATTAGCCAAAAGCTACTCAAGAACACTAGACTTCATATATGCCAGAAGCTAATTGAAGCATACGAAACCTGGCAACTGCAGATATCGAAAGGCGCATCCTCTTCAAGAATCTTGTCCAGCTCAATCTGAAAAAAAAAAAAAATCAATTAAACATCAAAAAAGATCTTTAACTCGCATTCATATTACGCATATGGCAATATCCTATTTAGAGAGTTCTAAATTACTTGACAGGACTTTGCTCATTTACCTCAAAACAATCCCCACACAACAAACGGGCTGGGAAATTCTTACGGCGTTGATGATGGTCCGCATCACCATTATACCGCGTTCGACAGTCTTCGATCTAAACATGTCATTCAAAAACACTCACACAAAAGTGCACAGATACAAAAACATGCAGAAGTTGAGCTACTTCATTCATTGAGTCATTTCACTTACGGATCCTTCAGCGATATCGATACCAACATAGTAACCAATCCTTGCCTTATCCCACTTTGTTAAATCACCACCCTTATATATACACAAAAGCATATAGTAAGTAACAAAACAACATATGGAGTAAACAATGCAGAGGCTTTTTAAAGACAAAAAAGATGTAACCTTTCCACAAGCAAGGTCCAAGACAGCATCATCACGACGAGCATAAAGCTGAATCAACACACTTTTAATCTGGACAAAAAAAAATGAGTCACTACTCACTAGCTAATTTTTCATTAGAGGAGATTAGGATCAGTCACTCACTAACTAACTAACCCAGTTATTAAGTTTTTTGAGATGAATGATGGGACTTGCTTCTCGCTCTTGTAGAGTTTGATTTGTTCTTCGACTGTAATGATCAGCGACCTCTCGAGCAAAATTCTTGGTGTTATCATCATCCTCTAAAAACTGAGAATCACCTGATGACAAACAAAACAATATTCAAGGAACTCAGATAAAAAATATGAAACTTTATAACTCGAATGAGAAAGCAAAATACAAACTTTATTAGTGTAAAGAGACTGATAGGCAAATGAATATGAAAACCCAATTACAAATCAAAATCGAATGAATTGGAAAAAAAAGAAAAAGAAGCGGGAACAAAACCTTCTGGGTTTAGTTTGACTCTTGATGAGGAAGGAAGATCAGAGCTTGACGGAGATTCGTCATGTCCTCGTTTCATAGCAAAACCCGATAATTTATATTGAAAACAGAAAATTCAGGATTTTTGGGGGTTTTCAAATCTTCGATTCTCTGTAAATTCACTGAAATTCAGTCTCTTTGCTCAATTTCAGTTTCACTGACGTTACGAGGACACAAGACTCAATTCGAAGAACCCTGATTCAGTTTTTGAATAAATCTGTGTAAATTCATTGGGCTCTTTAGCACAATTGTAAAATTGTGGGCCGAAAAAAGAAAAAAGGAAAAAGCAAACTGTAAAAAGTAAATGAGGGTATTTCAGGTATTTTCCACCTAGAACAGATCCCTGGCACTAGAATCCGTACCGTTGATGATGATCTAATCTAACGGTGATTAACAGCGATCCGCGTACTTTCTTCCCATTGGATAACTATTGTTCAGCCGAATCTAAAACAGTATATAAAGAGCGGAGAAGATAAGAGGGAAGTTCACAGATCAATTTCGTGAATCCAATTTTTCCCTCTCATCTTTCTCAGAGAAATTCGAAATCAGTTTACAATGGCGGGTCGTGGAAAAACTCTCGGATCTGCGGCGGTGAAGAAGGCGACTACAAGGAGTAGCAAAGCCGGTCTCCAGTTTCCGGTGGGTCGTATCGCTCGTTTCCTGAAGAAAGGAAAGTACGCCGAACGTGTTGGTGCCGGAGCTCCGGTCTACTTAGCCGCCGTTCTCGAATATCTCGCCGCCGAGGTAATTTATCAATCTTTCTCCTTGGGTTTTTTCGATCTCGTAGTTAATTTCTGTAAGCCCTAATTTTTAACGATTTCTGGCGGAATTGAAATCTCGTTTTTTAGGTTTTGGAATTGGCTGGAAACGCGGCGAGAGACAACAAGAAGACGAGGATTGTTCCGAGGCACATTCAACTCGCGGTGAGGAACGATGAGGAATTGAGCAAATTGCTCGGCGATGTGACTATTGCTAACGGAGGAGTGATGCCCAACATCCACAGCCTTCTTCTTCCCAAGAAGACTGGTGCTTCATCGAAGCCATCTGCTGACGACGATTAGATCAGAAACCAAATTCGATTTCCATGTTGTTTTTTTTCTCTTTTGGGGCTTTTTTAGATTTAGATTAGTTTTTTGTTTCATCAATCATGTATTGTGAAGAATCACTCACTCGCTTCAACGGTTTCAATTGAATGTTCATATTCTTCAATTTCGGATTATTTCCTGGATTTTAGAGTTAAGAAAACCTAGGATTGTTGAATTCTCATCCTTTAAATTTGGGTTTCTAGCTTCAACGTTTCC
Source organism: Erythrophleum ivorense (assembly GCA_026724425.1). Lineage (NCBI taxonomy): Eukaryota > Viridiplantae > Streptophyta > Magnoliopsida > Fabales > Fabaceae > Erythrophleum > Erythrophleum ivorense. The sequence goes on from JAIUCV010000294.1 coordinate 114,585, forward strand.
ATTGAATGTTCATATTGCTTGAATACAAAATCCGGATGATTTTCTTCTCCAATTTATCTAGGGTTTTGAGTTAAGTTATTCCAGAATTGTAAATTTTCATCTTTTAAACCACTGTAGATTTGGTTTTTTTTTGTTTGAACGAAGAAGATTTGCTTAAAGATAGTATTTTTCGATTTCAAAATGGGAAAGGCAATGTCAATGACATCACAAGATGTGTATAATTGAGCAACTGTAACATATTATAAAGAGATTTTGAAGGAATGACAATGATTGGTGGGCCAATAGGGTACTACATCCATGAAAAAGAAAGATGAAATATAATAGAAACCGATTGAGCCATTGAGGAGAGAGAGAGAGAGAGAGTCTACCACCACCATATCTCTTCTTTTCTACCCTTTTTCCACACATTGTCCATTCAGATTCGACCATTGTCTTTTGGAAAATTTCTCAGCCGCCGCGTATTGGGTTTGAATTTGGAGAATGGTGTCTCCGGAGAACACGAATTGGCTCAGTGATTACCCTTTGATTGATGGTGCTTTCACTGATCAAAATCCCTCTTTCCCATGGCAGATCGAACACATCGATGGTTCTGCTAGTGTCAGGTATCTACTGAATCATGTCAGATTAAGGGTTTTTCGATTCTTTGGACTTTTTTTTTTGTGTGTGTATCTGGAGAAAGTTGTTTTTGTAGTTTGACTATGTTGATCACTCGGATTGCTTTTGTTGTAATAGAAATTGGAACCTTTATCTGCTTAAATATTGAACCTTTTGTCTCTCTGTTTTTGCAATCAATTCATTCCTCTGTTTCCTTAAGTAGTAGATGAAAACTAGATCTCTACAAATTTGGGATAGTGACGTTCTGTTTTAGGTGTGATCAGTGTGATGTCGTCTTCTAATTGGCTTTAAACTTTTTAGTTCATCCTTCCTTTTACCTCTTATGTTGATGTGATCTGATTCACAGTGTTGAAGTTGATGGCTTCCTTTGTGATTCAGATGTGATCAAAGAACCTGGCTCAAAGAAGAGGTATGGAAAAAAACAAGACTTGGTCAAATAGTTGTGGTTCTTGCCTTCTTGCTAAGTTCTTAATTGTTTTCAGGATCAAATCTGAATCTTGCGCTGGTTCTAGCTCAAAAGCGTGTAGAGAGAAACAAAGGCGTGATAAGCTAAATGACAAGTATTTTTTTTCGATTTCTTTGTCGTTCTCTTGAATCGTTCATCTTTTGACTTCTTAATCTTTTAGTATGATGGTGCATTAACATCAATATAGGTTTACGGAACTGAGTTCCATACTGGAACCTGGAAGGCTTCCAAAAACAGACAAGGTTGCTATTCTCAATGATGCTATTCGAATGGTGAATCAAGTAAGAGACGAAGCTCAGAAACTAAAGGACTTGAACACAAGCCTCCAGGAGAAAATCAAAGAGTTAAAGGTAAAAAAAAACTGAAGAAACTCAATCAGACATCTTTAGATTGTCCACTGATCTTGTGTTGATATGTAGGATGAGAAGAACGAGCTGCGTGATGAGAAACAGAAGCTGAAGATTGAGAAAGAGAGAATCGAGCAGCAACTGAATGCGATCAAGACACAGCCACAGCCACAGCCATGTTTCTTACCGAATCCGGCGACACTCTCTCAAGCTCAAGCTCCTGGAAGCAAGCTTGTTCCTTTCACAACATACCCTGGATTTGCAATGTGGCAATTCATGCCTCCCGCTGCTGTTGATACCTCACAGGACCATGTCCTTCGTCCTCCTGTTGCTTAAAACTATTGAACAGGTTTAAGTTTTCTTCTTACATTTCTGATCTAGTAATGATGATTCTCTCATTTTCTGTGATTGGAAACATAATCCGATTCAACTATGATTTATCTTGCGGCTATTTTGCATGTAAATGGAAATAAGCATGCACTCAAAAGTCTTGGTTTTTTTTATATAATAATCAAATCTCATTCTGCCAAAAAGTTGGAAACTTTGGATGCTGATTTTGCTTCAGTCATCTGGAAACTTGAGATGAATAAAGTAAAGTTTGTATTTTTCAATTACTCAAACTCAGAAGTCACAATAAAAAAGAACAAAAAGATAAAAAAAAAAAAAAAGAACAGATTTTGAGATTGTCATTGAATCCTCTTCTTGTTGTTCATCACTTTCTTCAATAGGCTCTCACGACCTGGAAAAGGACTATGGATCTTTGGCTCAAGTTGCCTCTCTATGTCTTCTAATTTCCCCAAAATACCCTTCTGCTCACCCCTATTCACCGTTTTGCCATCATCACTCTCCTTCTCTCTCCGTAGACTCTCTCTCATCCTCTCTCTCCTCTCTCTTCTCCTCCATCGATTCCCATCTTCCTCATTCTTAATCTCTCTTCTTCTTCTTCTTACCATTTCTTCTCTCTCTTCGTCTTCTTTTTCTTTAGTCTTTATCGTTAACCTAGGAATCCGACCACCTTTGCTAGTCCCCAAAAGCTCGAAATTGATCTTGCTCCAACCAATCTTATCTTCGTTATCCCAACCAAATCTCTCACTAATCTCCAACAACATCGAAACAGAGTTTGTCTCTTCTCTGTTCTTCTTCTTTACTGAAACCAAAGCCCTCATGCTCTCATCACTTCCATGGAGGATTTTCTCTGCAAATTCCCACTCAGTCCTGTCTTTATAAACATCGTCATCGAGCACTTCGTCTGCAAGCTTTGCCCAATACTCAGAATCTCCTGCTCGCAGATTCTTCGAGACCCATTTGAGGTAAGAAGAAGGCAAAGTACCAAGCATTTTGCCCTTGTGCTTGCCGAAATCTATGATTGTGTCTCTGGCGGCTAGGGTTTCGATTTTGATTAAGGGTTTAGGTTGATTAGTTGGGAAGATTCGATTAGTTGAAGAAAGACTTCTTCTTGTTCTGAAAGAAGATGATGAGATTGTGAAGATGGTAATGGGTAATGTTGTTGGTGGTGTTGCAGAGTGGAACAAGACCATCGAGAAACTCATTTTTGTGCCTCCAATAATAAAATTATTTGATTTGCTGCTCTCCTTGATGAATCATATTTAAGAGAAATTGGCATACATAGCCATAAAAAAATCACTAATTTAGTAAGTAACCATGAAAAAAAAAAAACGTGGGTCCTACATATTTATGCTTAATTTTGCCCAAAAACTCCTTATCCTTTACTTTTTTTCCTTTTGTTGTTTTCTTTGCATGAAGGCTATTTTGGTCATCTTTCTTACTCACTTTGTTATTTGCTGTGATTATAATTTTAAATGGCTATAGACTAAATTTAGAACTCCAATATGGCTAGTAGCCAAATTGACCCCATATTTAATCTAGTTTCTACTAAAAAAAAATAAAAAAAAAATTTAATTTTCCTTAAAAAAAAAAAAAAAAAGCAAAAAACAAAGAAAGATTTTTTTTGAGAAAAAAGCAACAAAATGAAAATAGACCAAACATTAGCTTCCAAAAACAACCAAACAAGAAACTAAACTATAATCATCTCTCAAACTTAAGCTTGTTCTTCTGATTCTTCTCTTTTTCTCTTCTCTCTTTGACCTCGAGGAAAGGGCACCAAACTAGGAAAATAAGTGCAATGCGTAGGCCATTTATCAACCACAGAATCTATTCGAGTTTTGCTGATCAACTTATTTTCTCCCATAACATAGATCCAAGCCCGACCAGTTTCATCGCAAGAACACACGACAAGCCTTTTATCATCGACGAAGTAGCTTGGCTGAGAGTAGGATATGGTCTGTACTAAACTCGGCAAGTCAAGATCTGAAAAGGTCATTAAACTCATCCAAACCACATCATCCTCATAGTTAATCTTGTTCTTGGTCACCCAAACCTCAATCTTCTTCGTTACATAACATTGCGTTAACAACGAAAACCGGTCTCCATTAATGACCCTAAGCACAAGAGCATTGCGAGGATGGCTCATACCACATGGTAGATCACAAAATCTGAAGAATGTCTCCTTCGAAAGATCTAGCTTACTTAGGAAGTAAGCGGCCGGATCAGTCTCCTCAACATGAGTAACCCAATACAAAGTTCCATTCAACGATACACTGCTTGTGGAATGTAACGTAGGACGTTTTCTTCCCTGCTGTTCTCCACCACCAGATTCCGACACGATGTCTTTTCCCTGCTGTTCTCCACCACCAGATTCCGACACGATGTCTTTCCATGCATCGGAGGCAAAGTCATGGATTTTCCACGTGGTATGTTCTGACAGTGATATCCTTGGACGATACCAAATGGTCTTGTAAACATTTTCATCAGCTCTCCTATTGCTATCATAACCTATGCCATCTAGTTTTAATTTAGGTTGGCTAACCTCAGCCTCGATCCATCTAGTTCGGTTTAACCACGGGTTCCAAACCGCGGCTCCTTTGTCCATGCCACATAACAAGAACTCATCGCAATCAACTACGTCATTAGGTATTTGAGTTTCTAAACCGGGAATGTTAGAGAAAAGAGAGCAATCGAAGAAGAAGAGAGAAAATGAGAAAGTCGACTTTATTATTCTTCTTAATTTCTTGTTACAATCTCTCGATACATTTATAGTGAGTTGGTACATTTATCTAAATCAATAACCAAATGGTTTAGTGTAAACCGAACTCAATTGTATCTGATTCCAATAACTCCAATACCCCCCCTCAAGATGGCAAGTATATGGATTTGAGAGCCATCTTGGAGAGTAGTGCGTTGAACTGGTTAGGAAACAGAGGCTTGGTGAAAACATCTGCAAGTTGCTGACCAGTTCGAACGTGAATTGTTTTGATAAAACCTGCAGAGATTCGATCACGAACCTGATGACAATCGGCCTCAATATGTTTCGTCCTTTCGTGAAAAACGGGATTACTAGCAATGTGAATAGCAGCCGTTGAATCACAAAACAGAGTAACTGGTGTTGATTGAGGGGCTTGTAACTCAGCAACTAGAGTTCGTAGCCAAACAACTTCACGAGAAGCAAACTCCATAGCTCTGTACTCGGATTCTGCAGAAGAATTGGAAACAACCTGCTGTTTCTTGGATTTCCAGGAAATGAGTGAATCTCCAAGAAACATGCAATATCCAGAAGTTGAACGACGACTGTCGGGACAAGACAACCAATCTGCGTCCGTGAATCCCTTAAGCACCAGATCCGAGGCCGCGGAATAGAAAAGACCAAGACCAGGAGACCCTTTTAAGTATCGCAAAACCTTGTATGCAGCTTGAAGATGAGAATGCTTCGGTGCAGAAGTGAACTGGCATAGCTTGTTGACGGCATAGGTAATATCCGGTCGAGTGATCGTCAGATACATCATTTTGCCCACCAACTTGCGATATAAACCAATATCATCAATGACAGCCTCGGATGAATCCTGCATCAGCTTAATACTTGGTTCCATTGGAATGCTAGACGGTTTGCAATCCGAAAGACCAGCCTCTTCCAATAACTCCAATACATACTTTCGTTGACAGATAGAGATCCCGTTCTTCGATCTAGCAATTTCCAGACCAAGAAAGTAACGTAAAGGGCCTAAGTCTCTCAAACGAAAAGCTTCTTTCAAGTCATTTTTAAGCGTAGCAACTGCTGAGTCCGTATTGCTAGTGATAATGATATCATCCACATACACTAGGACTGCCAAGTAAACGCCACCCCCATTCTTGACAAATAACGTGTGATCGGCATGAGACTTCTTGAATCCCAATTGCAGGAGAACGGAGCTGAACTTAATAAACCATTGGCGAGAGGCTTGTTTTAAACCATACAAGGACTTTTTCAGCCTACAAACAGCATTAGGAGGAAGAGTAGTACCGCTCTTTGCCGTGTAGCCAGGAGGTAAGTGCATATATATCTCCTCATCGAGATCACCATTCAGAAAGGCATTTGAAATGTCTAGTTGCGTAAGACTCCAACCCTTTGCCGCAGCAACCGCAAGTAATGTCTTCACTGTTGTCATCTTGGCAACTGGAGAGAAAGTGTCCACAAAGTCTACTCCTTCCCTCTGTGTATATCCTTTGGCAACTAGACGTGCCTTATAACGCTCTAGACTGCCGTCGGCATTCAACTTTGTCTTGTAAACCCAACGACATCCAATAGCATGCTTGTCATCTGGGAGAGAACAGATTTCCCAAGTATCCGATTTCTCCAAAGCGATTAGCTCTTCATTCATTGCAGCAAGCCATTCGTCAAATTTCTTGGCTTGGGTGAAAGAGCTTGGTTCAGCATGTATATTGACCGAACAGATATAGGCTTTGTAGTCGTCGGATAACTCCTCATAAGAGAGATAGGCAGCAAGGGGATAAGGTATTTGTGCCTGTTGCATATGGCAATAATAATCATCAAGGTATGCCGGAGGTTTAGAAGGGCGCTTACCAGTTCCATTATCAACAAGATGCTCAGATTCCTCCATAGAACTAGCTACTTTAGAGGTATCAACATTCTCAACCACAGGAGACACAGGACAGTCAACCGCAGGAATGTTGATATCTAAAGAAGTAGGACTAAAAGATGAAGAAGAATCATGCATTTGATGAAAAATGTCAAGTAAAGGCTCATCTTGGTCTTTGGCAAATGGAAAAATATCTTCATGGAAGACCACATTCCTGGAGATATGGACTTTGTTGGTTTCCAAATCCAACAATTTGTAGCCCTTGTAACCAGTAGGATAACCAAGAAAGATACAAGGTCGAGCTCGCGGTTGAAACTTGTGGCGGCCCTTAGAAGAAGTGGAACAAAATGCCAAGCAGCCGAAAACACGGAGGCCCTTGTAGTCTGGTTTCTTCCCAGTCAAGATCTCAAAAGGGGTTCTATCCTTCAGTAGAGGCGTTGGTAATCGATTGATGAGGAACACCGCCGTTAACACACAGTCTCCCCAATATTCCAAAGGAACTTTTGCTTGAAACATGAGAGATCTTGCAACATTCAAAATATGTTGATGTTTTCGCTCAACTACAGAGTTTTGTTCCGGTGTCTCAGGACAAGAGTGAAAAGCAGTGATTCCTTTCGCTTTATACAGATCCGCAAACTTCAATTCTGGTGCATTGTCAGATCTCACGCCTCTGACTTTGCAGCTATACTGAGTTTCAACCATCTTCAAGAATTCCGGAAAGATACGCAAAACCTCATCTTTCGTTCGCAGCAAATAGACCCATGTAACACGTGTATGATCATCAACAATGGTGAGGAAATGTTTGTAACCTTCGACAGTCTGAACCGAGAAGGGACCCCAGAGATCTATATGAAGGAGGTCAAAAGCATTAGCACACATATTATTCTTGGAATCAAAAGACAAATGCTTCTGTTTTGCTAGTGGACAAATAGCACAAGGTAAGCGTCTCTTATTGATATTCTTGATTCCAAGTACATCAGTGACAAAATCTGTTCTATAATCTGATGGATGACCAAGTCTATTGTGCCACAATGCAGAATCAACAACAATAGAAATAAAAGGAGATTTCTGAGAAGGTGTTTGTAGATCAGATCCCACATCCAAGACATAGAGATTAGCTACTGCTTCACCCTGACCAATCATCAATCCCTTGATAGGATCCTGTATCACACAAGAAACACTGTCAAACGTCACTCTATAACCCAAGTCCTTGGTTAATTGACTGATGCTTAGAAGGTTAAGACGAAAATCTGGTATATATAACACGTTGTTTAAAACCAGATACTCAGAGAGTCTGATGCTTCCAGTCCCTGCAATTTGAACTCCTGAACCAGTAGGTAAGGTAACAGAAGAATTCAAAGCCGCAGAGAGAGATGTAAACAAACGCTGATCATGACAAACATGATGTGTTGCTCCACTATCAATTATCCAAGATTTAGAACTCAAAACACTTCCTGTGGCACGTAAAGCTCCCACAAAACGTAGAGTGGAGGAAGAAAAGGCCATACCAGGAAGAGTCGTAATTAGATCCATCCAGTACCTCAGATATGATCGAATGACCAGGATTATCACCGCTTGTGAGATAATACGGTGAATGAACACTATCGGGTGAAATAACGAAGGATATCGGAGATTCGGGTTCCGAAGTCGGAGAAACATCGCGAGCTGAAGATTTGCGAGCCGATGTAGACGCCTTGGTACCGCGACGCGTTATTCGACGGGCGATCACCATTACAACAACGAATCAAGCTCAGAATGAAAAAAGAACTCGTGAAATTTGTGATTTCTGGCGGAATAACCAGAAAACTTTCACAGAACAAAGAAATTATAAGATCGGGAGAATCGCCGATCAAATCTAGGTCAAAGAAAGCGGAAGATGAACAAAAAAAAACAGAAGATCGATTCGAGATTTCAAGCTCGAAGCTCTGATACCATGTTAGAGAAAAGAGAGCAATCGAAGAAGAAGAGAGAAAATGAGAAAGTCGACTTTATTATTCTTCTTAATTTCTTGTTACAATCTCTCGATACATTTATAGTGAGTTGGTACATTTATCTAAATCAATAACCAAATGGTTTAGTGTAAACCGAACTCAATTGTATCTGATTCCAATAACTCCAATAGGGAATGTCCAAGGTTAACCCACGGACCACAATCTTTGGATCGATGCTTACCGAATAGATCTTGCATTTGGTCTTCAAGATGAATCGGAACGTCGACTTGTGGTTGTTGATAAACGTCTTGTCATCGAAAAGAGCGTTCCATTGTTTCGATACGGCTCTGAAACGAACAAGAGATTTAGGAGGGACACGAGAGAGTATCTCTTCAGTCAACTCCCATGGAAGGTCATCCCCATGGGTTATCATCATCTAGCTCGTTTTTTCTAATTAGGGTTTCAACCGAATGTTCCTAAAATATATATTCACATTTGTTGTTAAAATTTGTTAAGATATTCACATCACACGACGTGATCATAGTTGATGAGTATGACACGTGTTATTTAAGACGACTTTTAGGTTTTAATCTTTAAAAAAAGAGTGAGTTAATGACTACTAATATATACTCCTACAGTAGTATATACGAAGACACTTTATTTGACGTTAAAATGAAAAGAAAATAACAAAAGAACAAGAGAATAGCCAAGGCTGCCACCAATTCTTCAACTTAATTAGTAATTATTCCGTTTATTTAAAACATTGAAACGTCACCCACTTAGATTAGATGCAATAGTGAGGTTATTCTCTTCAATGCTTTTCTGATCTATTTGTGGCGGTGTGATACAGTTTTGGTATTAGTTACAAAATATATAGCAAGATTTTGCGGGCGATTTGATGATTACTTTCTAACAAACGCATTTCATCATTGATTAAATCAAAAGTTATATGCTACAACCGCAATCAAACAAATCAGAACGTAAGTGTAAAAACAGAAAACAAACGAGTTCTGCTTTGGATATTTAAAATCAAGAAAGCTGGTGTAGTATAACTTTTCTTCGATTTACTCTCATAGATTATAATTCGAACTTAGGATATTGAATCTTAATCCTATCGAACTCCTCCAACTCCATATCAAAAGCCAATTTTCTTGTTTTAAAAAAAAGAAAGATCAAAGCCAATTTACCGGAATTTGTTATCAAACTGAGTGCAATAGCGCTAGCGACCATGTCATAATTCTAGGAAAATTCAGACGACTGGTCATAGTTTATCAACTGGAGTGATTTGTCCATGGTTATGTGATCAGAAGTAGAGTAGTATTTTGTGTTGGTATTAGACCAAAAATAAAACTATTTGATCTGAGTTTCATTCCTTTTTTTTTTTGCATGAATCTTATTTAATCTAGTTTCCTCTAACAAAAAAAACTTAAATATTTTATTTGCCGAAAAAAAAAAAAAAAAAAGCAAACGACAAAGAAGATGGTTTGAGAATAAAAGCACCAAAATCTAAATATACACTAGCTAGCTTCTAAAACAACCAAACAAGAAGCTAAACGTGATCAAGTTAAGCTTGCTCTTTTTCTCTTGGATCTTTGACCTCCTGGAATGGGCACCAAACTAGGAAAGTAGGTGCAATGCAAAGGCCATTTATCAACCACATAATCTATTCGGGTTTTGCTGATCAACTTATTTTCCCCCATAACATAGATCCAAGCCCGGCCAAATTCATCGCAAGAACACACGACAAGCCTTTTATCGTCGATGAAGTAACTTGGCTGAGAGTATCTTGTCTGTACTAAACTCGGCAAGTCAAGAACTGGAAAAGTCATTAAACTAATCCAAACCACATCACCACCATCCTCCTCATCGTTAATTTCGTTCTTGGTCACCCAAACCTCAATCTTCTTCGTTACGTAACATTGCGTTAACAACGAAAACCGATCTCCTTTAAAGACCCTAAGCACAAGAGCATTGCGAGAATGGTTCATACCACATGGTAGATCACAAAATCTGAAGAATCTTTCCTTCGAAAGATCTAGCTTATTTAAGAAATACGAGGCCAGATCAGTCCCCTCAACATGAACAACCCAATACAAGTTTCCATTCAACAATACACTACTTGTGGAAAACGTAGGACGTTTTCTTCCATCGTCTTCCGACACGACGTCTTTCCACGCATCGGATGCAAAATCATGGATTTTCCACTCGGTATGCTTTAACCTTAATTCTCTTGGACGATACCAAATGGTCTTGTAAACCTTTCCCTCAGCTCTCCTATTACTATCATAACCTATACCTTCCAATATTAATTTAGGTTGGCTAACCTCATCCTTAAACCATCTAGTCCGGTTTAACCACGGGTTCCAAACCGCGGATCCGTTGTCCATGCCACATAGCAAGAACTCATCGCAATCAACTATTTCGTTAAGTACTTGATATTCTAAACCGGGAATATCCAAGGTTAACTCACGGACAACAATATGTGGATCAATGCTTACCGAATAGATCTTGGATTTGGTTGTCAAGATGAATCGGAACGTCGACTTGTGGTTGTTTATGAATCTCTTGTCGTCGAAGAGAGCTTTCCATTGTTTTGATACGGCTCTGAAACGAACAAGAGATTTAGGAGGGACTCGAGAGAGTATCTCTTCAGTCAACTCCCATGGAAGTTCCTCCTCATCATGCGTCATCATCAATTTTTCCTAATTAGGGTTTCAACCTAATGTTCCTAAAATATATCTCCAAAAGTGAGATTTTACAAAACAAAAAAATGGGTTAAATTTGTAATTTGTAAGTTAAGATATATCACATCACGCGTGATCACAGTTGGTGAGTATATCATATTAACAGAATTTATTGGTTTTAAATTTAATCTTCAAAAAAAAATCCGACGAATAAATCAAAATATTTGCTCCAACCGCAATTAACCAAATCACAACATAAGTGTTAATAAAAGAAAACAACGAGTTTCTACTTTGGACATCTGAAATCAAGAAAGCTCGTATAGTATTCTACTATTCTTAAATTTACTATCGTATAGTGTATTCTACCATTCTTCGATTTACTATGTAGATTTATTCGAACGTATGATACTGAATCTCAATCCTGTCTAGCTCCTTGAACATCAAAGTCAATTTCCCAGATACAATATCATCTTAACCAAATCCATAGAATCCGTATCAACTAATTGATAAAAAAAATTTCACAAATATCCAACGATGATCTCATTCTCTAAGGCCTTGATTGTTTGCAGATTTTAAAACAGATTTTGGTTTTTGTTTTCCCAAAAACCACTTTATTAGCCATTCAAGTTTTTGAACTAATAGATTCCCTAAAATATAGGAAAAATAGTTTTTGACAGTTTTATTCATTTTTTACATAGAAACCAAAAACCACAATTTATGGGTTTTCTAAAAGATTTTGCCGTTAGTTATTTTCTTCCAAAATATTTTATGCAAATATTGTTTCTTAATTAATTAACAATTATTTAAATGCCGTTGTTCTTTATATAAAAACAGTGTTCATACTACATACTCCAACCAAAAAAAAAAATCTAATATCTACAACAACGTAAAATAAGGTATTTGTATCTTTAAAAAAATTATAAACTAATATCTATAGAAGAATATTTATAAATTTGTGAGACTTATTATTTCTAAATAAGAGCATGGCTTTGAAAAGAAACTATTATATATTTATTTTATGTAAATTTCAAATCTAAAAAAAAGAAAAATTGGTTAACATAATTGACGTTTTAAAAAGTATAATTGTAGATTAAGAAAAACAAAAACTATTATTTTTATAAATTCATAGTTTTTTTTATGAAAAACTAAAATATTGACAAAAACCAAAAACGAAATAAATCACCATTCAAGTTTCTTAAAAACTAAATCTACAGCAAAATCAAAATCTAAAAACCAAAATCTAAAATCATAAACTAAAATCCAAAAACCAAAAACTAAAATCTAAAAACCAGCAAACATTCATGGCCTAATTCTATCGAACGGTACACTTTTCCTTTTTAGATTTTCACTTTTTGGATTAAATCGATTTGTCGTACTTTTTTAAATTCCTTCTTTCATAAATTATTTATTCCCCTGATGTTTTTAACTTTCTTGGTAGAGCCTTAGTGGAAACATCAAATTCAGACAGTCCTTTTACAACCATTTCGTTTCACCGATGTCGGCATTGTTTTCTCACCATAGAAACATATTATTATTATTTTATTTTGACAAATTGGACCAGTGCAAGGAAATGAACCCTGGTCGTACTCTCTGAAAAATGTGAGGCCAAAATTGGTGATTATCAGTTGTGTAATTTATGTCGTTATATACACGCTATGCTTTCTAAAAAATAATTTTAGATACAAAAACAAATATCAAAATTAGATATTTTGATACAAACTTTATCTTTCTTTTTTTTTTTTCATTTAAGTCTCTCTTCATTTGTACCCTTTTTTCTCTGTATATATATAGTGATTCTAGATCCTGCAAGACAGAATATGCACATAAAACTTTTGTGACTCAAGACTCCCAAGATATGGCCGAGAAGGTACTGTACTTTCTTATAATTTTTATTTTTTAGGATCTGAAAATTCTTATTACTTCTCTCTTTTCTTGTAGCTAATACAGTGACTAATTAAAGGTAATAATGATCAAATTATACTATGCATAAAAAACAGGTGACTATGATGATGTTGAAGGTGGATCTAGACTGTTCCAAATGCTACAAAAAGGTCAAGAAAGCTCTCCGCAAATTCCCTCGTGAGTTTCTCTTCTGTCTCTATAATCTTATTTCCTGCTCATTTTGAATTATTGTGGTTGGTAAAAAGTCTGAAACTTGATGAATGGATTTGAATTTGTGTTTGCTTTGTGGGAAAATAAAAAAAAGAAGAAATAAGAGACGAGTTGTTCGATGAGAAGTCCAATACAATCATCATCAAGGTGGTTTGTTACGATCCTGAGAAGTTTATGAACAAACTCTGTTCTAAAGGAGACGGTTCTATTAAGTCTATTGTGATCCTCGAACCACCCAAACCACCTCAAGTCCAGGCCCAAGCTTCTCAAAAGCCCAAAGAGCCCGAGAAGGCCCCAACTCCAGCGCCGGCTCCGGCACCGGCACGGGCACCGGCTCCGACTCCTCAAATGATGCCGATGAGTCAGGCGTATCATTGTGGGCCGTACTACGAGGCCCAACAGTTCAGTTATTACGGAAGGCCCATTTATGATAGCTGGGGAGGTGGGCCACACTCACATTGTTGCCACGAAGTCTCGAACCAACAAAGCTGCTCCATCATGTGAAAGTGAAACACCGAAGAGAAGTGAACTTAGTAGTGTGCTACTCAGATAGTAGATAATTTACAACAAATAAATACACGCAAGTCGTTTTGAGTTTTCTTCGTTTAAACGATATCTCTATACATAGCAAAGCCTCCTTTATAGGGCTTAGTTCTCGTGTATCTTTCGTTTTGGTTATATTATTATTATATATATAACCTTTAACGTTTTATTTGCTCTTCTTTTTTGGTTGGAAAATCAAGATAGTGTTATGAATTCGGTGAACTTGGATGAATTCTTAAAGCGAAAATAAGAGATAAACTTGAGAGTCTTGAGACAAATATGTGTTGGTCTTAATGAATACTCCCGCTTTCCTTATTATTTGATTTTTTAGAAAAATGTATCTGCAATTATCTGGATGTATTAAACTCAAAACACATCCAGATATATCCAAATAATTGCAGATACATTTTTCTAAAACATCAACTATTAAGGAACAGAGGTAGTAACAGTTAACATACCAACCCTTAGGCACCCTTAAAGAAACCCTCAAAAAGTCTACCCAAGACAAATGGAAATAGGACATACTGAAATATTTTCGCCTCGTTCTTACAAGAAAGGCATATACTCTTTACATATTGATTTTAAATTACCTTGAGCAACACGTTCTTACGAAGAGTTATTGTTTTAGTTTTAGTATTATAGATCAAAAGTAACGAAGATATTTGTCTTTGAAACTAGCACAATTCAGGAGCGTACAAAAGCACATGGCTGCAGATTGAAAGACGAGATGGAGACACCTGTCAAAATATCTGGATTTTGCCGCAAGAGACCGCTCATCCTCTGCAGCTCCAATAGCTTTGTTTCTTTATGCTTTTTTTATTTACTACGAGACGAAAAGGTCCAAGATTTGCTGCTAATCAAACCCATTAGTTCATATTGCAGCCTGCGTTAAGTAAAGATCATCTGGGTTAGGAATCTGTGATTAATAATAATCAATCTTTAAGTAGTAAGATGTAATTCAAAATATATAAGAGGGAAACCACATTGAAATAAAGATATAATTTTGTTAACATCTTAAAAGTTTGGTTTTCTATAGAGACATTATGACAAACAATTTGTATACAAAGTAATAGGAGGAGTCTCCGACTTTTGTATTGCGGATCCATTAGTAACAAAACCAACGTGATTTTTAGTACCTCTACTAGCACACCATACAATATAAAGTAAAATATAAAACAGAGCAGTAAAAAAACAACAGTAGTAAATAAATAAAAAGAGAGGCAAAACACGCGATTTCGTTAAACTTGCGCGATGCGATGAATCTATTTTAAGCGTTCTAGAAAGATAGAGGAGAAAAAGAACAAAAGAAAGAAAACAACTTTTGAAAACAGATTAGATGTCAACAGTCTTAGTCGGTGGCATTGGTTGCTTCGTTCCGTGAGCACCATTAGAGCTATCACCTACGTGGTATTTATAGAGAAGTTAGTGTGATTACAAGGCCTGACACTGATCGAATTATGCATTGCTTCACTATTGGGGTAAGATATAACTCTGCTTCACTATTGAGGTAAGATATAACTCTCTTCTCTTGATTACTATTCTCTTGATTCCAGTATTAATTAATGTTCTTGTTCTTGAAACAGAACATAGATGAGAAACTTAATATGCTATCTTGTGGAGGTTTTGATTCGACTAAAATTTTAAAAGTTGTTCCCAAAGCCTCTCTAAATGGGAAATTGAAGTGATTGTGTGTGGCTAATTGATGCATGTTCAGAGGATGGAAGAACAAGTTCCTACATAATACAATTGATAAACATTTGTGAACCTAAAATGACAACCCAGTTTAGTTATTCATTTGTCGTAAACTTTTGGGTTTTCTTGAAATATGATATTGTGTTGCAATTTAGAAAACTAGAATATTTTTTTTGTTTTGCATTAATGTGAGCTCAACTTGACATTTAGGTCGATCGAAAATTGCTAATGAAACATTATGTTTTCCAAGAATTTTAGCACAATTGAAGTCAATATGATGTTTACACGAGCAAGTGATAACACCGAGTTCACACAAATTTTGGTGGTTGTGAACAATGCATGCACAACAACCATGTTTTGTATTCATTTGCAGTAACCAAACCCGAAAAGTTAGTGCTGACCGGTAAAAGCTTACCAACAAAAGACAATGTTTGTAGTTTGCAGTTACAATGTTAACTACAACGTTCATTGAGGAATATGCCTAAGTATCTATAATTTCAATTCAATGGTTATGATTAGAGTTCTTATATTGTTGAATTTGTTCTTCCTTTTTCATTTATCTTGTTAAACTTTACTATTATGTGCTACGAGTTTGACGCTTAACTTATTTCATTTATGTCACTTTTGTTTGAAACGAGTTTATCATTTCTGCAACTTTTGAAAACGAGTTTGTCTACTTACGATTTAATCAGTTTTAAACTGTGTAATGAAATCTTTGATAGATCAGAAAGGTTAACGATTTATATCTTGACTAAAATAAATATTCGGAATCTTTAATGGAGTTGATCCAATTTTGCTTATAGCATTTAGAATCTCTCTTTAACATTCAATTTTGTAAGTTTTCTGAACATGTATTTTGAAAAATGTAGCCGAAACACTTCCTGAAAATTTTTTTAAAAAAAAAAATACTTCTCCAAACGAAGTGGTAAAAAACGACGTAACATGCGTATCCGAAACATTTAAACGGCACGATGGTAACAGCAGAGAAGGCCTTATCTTTCTCCCTCCAACTCTCCAGAAACATTTAAGCTCTCAAGGCCAATGGCTCCCACACTGATTATTCTTCAATCTCTCTCTTCTTCGACGAATTTGCAAGTCGCATTCCCCAGAACACATAGCTTCGGTGTACAGAACAGTCGCCGAACAAGCAATTTCGCAACGAAGTGTTCATCGAATCCAGAGCCTGAAGATCAATTTCTCGATCTCACACCTGCACCTGAATCGATCAACACGACGAGCGCCGAGAAATTCCCAATCGAGAAACGGAGAAGATCCGAGATCGTGCGCGACAGAAAACAGAGAGGAATCGTGAAGCCTGAGCCTCCGAATTTCGAGATTGGTTGGAAGAGAACGAAAGAGATAAACTTGGAGAAACCAAAAGGGTATGTGATAATGGACTTCTTAGAGAAATTCGAAAGTCTAATGACGAGAGAGTTTGGGTCTAAAGAGCTTTTAGCTAAAGCTGGAGAGATCGTTGCGGAGAGAGCGAGAGAAGAAGCTGAGGTTTTGAGAGATGAAGGGAAAGTTGAAGAGAGAATGGTGACTGAGCTTTTCAGGGTTTTGAGATTGATGGAGATGGATTTGGCTATGGTTAAAGCTTCTGTGAAAGAAGAAACTCTTAGTGAGAGGATTGAACAAGCTAGAGCAAGATGTAGACAAGCTATTCTTGTTGCTAATTCTTTCTGAGACAAATTTGGTTTCACAATTCTTCTCTTCTTCTTCCTGCAAATTTGAGTCAAGTCCATAGATTTTTTTATAGTCACGCAAAGCTTCTTCCTTTGTAAAAGATCTTAACTTTGAGAAATCAGAACAAAGATTCATGCTTTTGGTTTTGCAAATTTTGAAGGGTTTAGGAGGAAATAATTAATTAAATTGAGAAAACTTTACTTCCACTAATTTTCATTTTTCCAAGATATGTTATCAGTTTAATGCTTTGTTGTACACCACACAATAAAACTGAAAGCTTTAACCATAAAACAAAAGCTTTTACCAAGACAGCAGCAACAATGGCGTCTCTTAGATTCTACACCGTAGAGATGTCGTCGTCACCGTGTCTACGTCCATGCCCGTCATCGCCGATTTCTCTTTCATTGTCTTCTCCGAGATCCCATCTTCTTCTTAACACAACAAACAAGAGACTAGATTCATCAAGAAATTGCAGACCGCTGCGAATCAGTTCTTCTTCTTCCTCTACTGTCACTGACCAGACGCAACAGTCGTCTTTCAACGATGCTGAGATGAAACTCATTGACGCTTTGATCGGAATTCAAGGCCGTGGCAAATCCGCTTCTCCTAAGCAGCTCAAAGTATGCAAAAAATAATAAAAAAAAACAAATATATATATTTGGTTGCATGTTTCTGATTTTTTCTGGATTTATATAACATTTCTGTTGTAGGATGTGGAATCTGCTGTGAAAGTTCTTGAAAGTTTAGAGGGCATTCCAAACCCTGTATGAATGTTTTCTTGTGAAACCCTTTCATCTTCAAAATTACAAATACTCTGTTTTTGTTCTGTTCTTTGCTCATTTTGTCTTTCTTTTGGGGAAATTCAAAAACTTTAGACAGATTCTGAGTTAATAGAAGGTCGTTGGCAATTAATGTTCACTACAAGACCTGGAACTGCATCTCCAATCCAGGTCAGTTTCTTGCACACATTCTTGAAGATTGTGTATGTAAGAAGAAGAAGAAGAAGAAGAAGAAGAAGAATAACGAAATGATGTGTTTTTCTTGCAGAGAACATTTACAGGAGTAGATGTGTTCACTGTGTTTCAAGATGTTTACTTGAAGACAACAAACGATGATCCTCGTGTTTCAAACATTGTTAAATTCTCTGACTTCATTGGAGAGCTGAAAGTTGAGGTAAGCTCTCTTCTCTCAAGTCTTTGCATCAAAAGATTCAGAGAGTTTTTATACTTATTTGGTTCCATCTAACAGGCAGTTGCGTCGATCAAAGATGGGAAACGGGTTTTGTTTCGTTTCGATAGAGCAGCTTTCGATATAAAGTTTCTTCCTTTCAGAGTTCCATATCCAGTTCCTTTTAGACTTCTTGGTGATGAAGCAAAAGGTTGGTTAGACACTACGTATTTGTCTCCTTCCGGAAACCTTAGGATTTCAAGAGGAAACAAGGTACAAATGAGTTTCTTGATTCTGCAAAAGAAACAAAACTAAAGCATTTTAAATCCATAAGGCGATATATCTGTAGCGCAGGGAACAACGTTTGTTCTTCAGAAAGAAACCGTTCCTAGGCAGAAACTGTTAGCCACTATATCTCAAGATAAAGGAGTAGCAGAGGTAACGTGTAAATGCATTCAAGAACGGTATTTGGATTTTGATATGGAAACAATTGGATAATTTAGTATAACCACAGGCTATCGAGGAGTTTCTTGCCAAGAATTCTAATTCCGCGGAAGATGATTACGAGCTTTTAGAGGGAAGTTGGCAAATGATTTGGAGTTCACAGGTGACTTCTCTGACAACTTCACCATTTGTCTCAAACAAAAAAAAATTCTTTGTTTGAATAAGCTAGTTTTGTGTTGCAGATGTTTACAGATAGTTGGCTTGAAAATGCAGCAAATGGTCTTATGGGAAGACAGGTTAACACTTTATTAGATGTCTCAAGTAGAATTAGTATTATATTTTGTTGTTTTGTTTAGGAAAATTGTTGATTTGATTCAGATCATTGAGAAAGATGGAAGGATAAAGTTTGAAGTAAACATCATTCCGGCGTTTAGATTCTCCATGAAAGGCAGATTCTTGTAAGACTCTTTGTATTTTAGTCATTTAACTAGTTTTTCTTTTCTTGTGATCTTGTTTCTTGATTTAGTTTAATGATCTTCAGGAAATCAGGAGACAGTACTTATGAACTGAAGATGAATGACTCAGCAATCATAGGCGGTCCATTTGGATATCCGATCGAATTGACAAACAATCTCGATCTTCAAATTCTGTAAGATCACTCTTATCTTCTTTTTGTTTTTTACATTCACAACAGATGATAATGCATTAAATTGCTAGTGCTAATAAAGAGAGTCTTCTTACTTTAATGTTTGTAGCTATACAGATGAGAAGATGAGAATAAGTCGAGGATTTGATAACATTATCTTCGTCCACATCCGAGAAAATTAGCTGCGTTTCAGGAGATTTCCAATTATCAGAAAAATGATTTGTTCTTTAGTACTCAATCTCATTTGAATATAACAAAAATTAGCATGTAAGAAACTGTCAAATGTTTTACAACAATGGAAGTTGATTGTTTAATTTCCCTGATCATTGGTTTTTTTTTTTTTTGATGTGTCAGTTAAAAAACCAGAAAACAAAAACAAGAAACCACATGACATAGAGATGCTGATATAAGTTTCGGTAGTAATGTCTAAATTAAGACCAAAAATCAAAGGGAACATAAAGAAGTTCTAACAATGAATATTTTATTTTCTCCTTCTTGTCTTACTCCTCAAGGAATATTTTAGAAAATCATATATGAATAAGAAAAAAATCTCATCACGAAGGAAACTTACCATTAACAGATTTTATCAAAAACAAAACTTACCATTAACTGATTCTGGTGTAATTAATCACTCTGTCAAAATTCCCATTTTTTCCCTACAGAAAAGTTAGAAACAAGAACAAGAAATGGAAACTGTAACATTGCTAACGATACAACAGAGAAACACAATACTGATTTTCCAGGATTTACTCCCTCAAATCTCTCCTTCAAATACTCTTTCTTTTTGCTATTTGTTTTTTTTTTTGCGATAATCTCTGTCTCTTGTCTTTTTTTTTTTCCGTCTGTCTCTTGATTTTTGTTTTGCTTCTTTAGCAATGAATATCGACGAGACAAACAATCAGGTGAAAAAGACAGAGACTGGCTCTGTCTTGCTCCACACGAAACGCGTGAAACCTAGTGTTGTTGATACGACCACAAAACTTGCCTTGTCCAACACGCCGGCGGCGACGAAATACAAAGGTGTGGTTCAGCAACAGAACGGTCACTGGGGTGCTCAGATATACGCAGACCATCGAAGGATTTGGCTCGGTACTTTCAAATCCGCTGCTGAAGCCGCCGCTGCTTACGATAGCGCATCCATCAAGCTCCGAAGCTTTGACGCTAACTCGCACCGGAACTTCCCTTGGTCTGACTTCACCGTCCACGAACCTGACTTTCAAGTAAACCACACAACAGAAGATGTGTTGAACATGATCAGAGACGGTTCTTACCAACACAAGTTCAGAGATTACCTCAGGATCCGATCTGAGATGGTCGCTAGCATCAACATCGCCGGTTCGAAACAGAGCCGGAGAGATGAAGAATCGAAAAAGTGCTTCTCGTGCACGCAGCTTTTCGAGAAGATGTTGACACCGAGCGATGTTGGGAAACTGAACAGGCTTGTGATACCTAAGAAGTATGCGGTGAAGTGTTTGCCTTACATAAGCGACGATCCAAAAGAGAGAGAAGAGAGCGAGAAAGGAGATGCTGTGGAAGATGTGGAGGTTGTGTTTTATGACAAAGCTATGAGACAATGGAAGTTTAGGTATTGTTACTGGAGAAGTAGCCAGAGCTTTGTCTTCACCAGAGGATGGAATGGTTTCGTCAAGGAGAAGAATCTCAAGGAGAAAGATGTTATCGTCTTTTACACTTGCGATGTCCCTAGCAATGTCAAGACATTAGAAGGTCAAAGCAAGAACTTCTTGATGATCGATGTTCATTACTTTTCAGACAACAACGACGGTTTCGTGGTTCCAGATGAAGTAAACAAGACGACAGTTCCTGACAGTTCTGATGAAGTAATGAAACCAGGAAACGACTTTTGCTTGAAGCTAGAAGGTGAGGAAACCAAATCACAGGAGAAGAAAGGAGGGTTTAAGCTGTTTGGTGTTATGATCCAACAATAGGGATATTTCATTTTCTTAGTAACTTAATTAGAGTTTTTGTTTTGCTTTGTATTACAAAGTCTCTTGTTTTACAAACATGGTGCTTTGAAGATTTTTGATATCTAACATTAATGAGATTAATGTCTCTCTTGAGCAGACAAACGAAGAAGAAAAGCCAAAAAAGGCTTTACGAGTTAGGACTTAGGCAAACAAAGCCACTTAAATTGCTAAACACCTACCATGAACAAAATAAAACCTAAAGAAGACATTAAGTTAATGTCACAAAATGAAACACCAACAACAGTTTTTTTAAAGCTCTCTACTCTATATACTCCGTACAGATGAGAATCATTTCTTCTCAAGAGAGTCTCCGCTTACATCTCCTTCGAGGTCCATCACCCTCGGCGACAGGAGAATCTTCTACAACAGTATCTTCTTGTACAACCAAACCTCGGTTTCTCGATAACTTTCTTATCGGTGTTGTCTGAGAATCTTGTGTTAAATCTGCTGCTGATGCAGAGGGACAAGAAGATGAAGCGATTGAAGTTTCTCTGTGTGGCATTTGCTCTTCGCCCATTGGCACCATTTCACACATTAGCTGTTGGCATATATCATTACCACAACAATCAGATGTCTTCAGGACATAAGGCACCAATCGAGAGTGTAAAATGAGTGAGATTCTATGTTTTTACCTTCCAATCTTTGAAATCAAATCTAAACACAAAATGGTTATAAACGACTTCTCCCGACATCACCAGGTTTGCAGCAGGTGCGTTTCTTGGCACTGAAGACAGATTAGGAGATTGGATATAAGTGAGACGAATAAAAAATATCAAAACCAGATATTAGACGAAGGTAATGTGATCTTACAGGCAAAATGAGAACCACTCTTGTCGACAAAGATCTCAATTCGTCCGTCTTTGGCCAAGAAAGATAGTGCGAACAAATTCTCTACGGTCTGTGCAAATGATCTTCTATTGAGCACCAAATTTTCAAGCCTTACACGCTTCTTTTGCCTTAGGATGTTAAACATTATCGCCATATTCTTGTCTGTATCTGTTTTCTCTTCTGATTGTGTATCATCTACCTGTTAATTACAAAAAGTACTCAAATCAGCTCTTTAGTTTCTTATCTAAATCCAAACTACATAACAACCGACGAGTTCCACAAGAAGCATTGCATCATATTTCACAGAGGAACCATTGCGAGATTCCAATTTAACTTTGTTTTTTTGTTTAATTACCATGCAAATGACTCTTAAACTTTACTGATCAGGCATGAGTCATAAAGCACTCGACAAAGCTAGGTGAGAAGCGGGAAGTTACAGATGTGCAGTCTAGAAAGGAATATGGGACCAGCTATACTACATAATAGTTCGATATTGCTCATAAACTCAAATCAAATGGGGTCTGCAAAACACTTCTTACCTCGTCTGGACGAGCGCCTTCACCAGGCTTTGTGCGTTTTCTGTAGACTGCCTTTTTCCTTTCCTTCAGCTCAGTGTCCATAGGTCCCAACCTAGTCGCAAGAAACACACAAACAAACCTAAGTTTAAAACATGAACATCCTAAGCTATAGCAAAGCAGGTCAATGAATCAAAGTTATTTTGAGAACTCACATTGTGGAACAACCACATGATACGAAAGCTGTAGAACAGACAGCAAGCCCAAGATCCTTCCATTTTATAGATGCTTGGGCAGTCTCATCAGAATCAATCTCTAAAGAATTCTGACCAAACCCTTTGATCAAAGCATTAACAAACTCAGCCGGAGAAACCCCACTAGCAGACTGAGACTTGACTGATGACATTAACGTGTTTGCGATATCCAGAAATGCCTCTGCATCTGCAATTTGCTCCCTAGGCTTCTGAACTGCAGGGAAATTGTAGCCAAATAAAAAAAGGAAAGTCTTTTTTCAGCAAGACAGAATTGGCCATTTTCATTGCTAATACAACCAACTTAAGACCTTTCTTAAACAAAGAACATCTCCGACTCATAAAACTCCGCGAAGAAGAGCTGCATTTTCATCATTCGAAAACTAAAGGACCTATTACAATTTTCACCATGTCAAAAGCATTGTGGTTACCTTTCTGGTGCAGGCTCTCGAATTCAGTGAAAATTCGAGAGAATTTGTCAGAATCAACATTCGTCAATTCGTCTTTAGAAACTGCAAAAAACAAACAACCGCAATTTAAAATTGAAATTAGGCGAAATCAATTAATGAGCAGAGAGAAGACGGAATTAAGAGAGTGAGTAAAAAGTGTCTGTATGTACCGCTGATTTTGTTCATTAGAGCGAGATACTGAGATCTGAGAACCCTCCGATCAGAGATTCCCATTTCTTCCTCCTGAGTCGGCGGCTCATCGATTCGCACAGAAGAATCATCTACGCCCTTGTTCTTCTGCTTCTCCTTCTCCTTCTCCTTCTCCTTCTCCTTCTCCTTCTTCACAGACCTGAATCCCTCCGAGTCGCCGGGTTCTCTCTTCCCACTGCCTCCGCCGGCTGCTACCGATTCTCGCTTCACCGTCCTCCTCATGATGAATTTCACAATTATCCACCAAGGAAAAAAGTAGAAGCGAAGGAAGAAGAAGAACAAGTGGAGAGAAATAGAAAACCCTAACGGCAGACAAAATTTGGGGATTTTGAGGGAAAAAGAAGGAAGAGAAAAGTCGATTATTTTCCCGCCGAGCCCAGAATAAAAAATTAAAGCTTCCAGTTCCAATTTATCGTGCTCGCCAAAAATTGGGCCCAATGGAAATTAAATGCTAACTTTTTTTCTATAAATAAAAACTCTCATAGAAAAGTACTTGCAGATAGATCCAGTAAGTAACTTTTTAGATATATGAATATTTAAATTGTCAAAAAATAACTTACGGCGAAATACCAGAGGAAAATCAGAAAATGGGGAAAACGTCGAGATTTTTATTTTTATTTTGTTAAAAGAAAAAGAAAAAAGAAAAACATGAAGAGTTAGATTTTTTTTTTTTTAAGTTATTGTAATCAGAATTTGAGTTTGAGAATTTTTGCTATAAGATTTTAGAAGCCTACAGTAATTTAATGGAACTAGAAACAATAAATAAAGTTTGTGTCTTTGTCTTTTTTGACAAAAAAGAAAAAAAAAAATGGTGTCTTTGTAATTGCATTGGATTATTAGAAAGGAACTAGTTATTAAAGCATTAATTGGCAAACTAACTCATTTGTACAAGAACCCTATGAAACTAATAAGAAGAACCATACATGTTTTGCTGCTTCTGTCTACCGTCGAATGATGCCATATCAAATCGGTTAAAAAATTGGTTATTGTTATTGTTGCTGCTTGAGATGTTCATCAAGTCTTCACTGAAACTCCCTTCAACAATGTTTCCTTCATGAGTTCGACCAAAATGCATTTGTTCTTGATGATTCTGAGCTATTGGCTGAAGAAGATTCATGCTTTGATTTCCCACCACTGGACAAGTTTGGTTGCTGATGTTTCTGTCGTACATAGACATGAACTCGGGGATCATCTCCTGCCCGCTTTCATAAACTCCAAATGCAAAAAGACTGTCTTGGTTTAGCCAAACCGGTTGGTTATTGTCTCTTCTTGAACTCCTGTTTTGAAATCCAAAATTGATTTCATTGTGATCTCGTCGTTCTACGCTGTCCATTAGATCGCTCTCCTCCGGGTTCCTCTTTCTCATCCTATGCGTTTTGTCCATCTCAAAGTTTGAATGATTCAACACTGTCTCATGATTTGATGAGATCTCTTCTTGGTTAACAATGTTAAACCAAGTGTCCCTTTCTTTGGCAGTCATCTTCTTCCTCAACTTCTTGGATTGACTAACAATCTTGCGGGCTTTGCCAGGAGACAAATGCTTTATAACTGAAGTCAATACAAAAATCTTCCATCTCTTATTCAAATCATGAGGCTTCTTATAAGGCGGTGCGAGTCCTTGATCTTGATCTTGAGGCCACCAATACTCTTCCCCTGTAGGCCACCATGGCGGCCTAACTCCTTTCTCAAAAGGAAACTGTCTCTGTGGAGGATCACAATGTCGCATCAATGCCGATAAAAGCCATCCGAGTGTCGGATCTTGAAGTTCTCGCAGCGATTTTCCAGCTAGCCCGTTTGCAGTATCGTTACCTTCGATGTTACTCCTAAGAATCATCATATTCTCCGATTCTTGGTGTTTTGCTATAGCTATTGGACCGTTAAGATCAAACCTGACCTTATCTATCCACCATTCTTGAAGATTATCAGAAGCATTCATCATCACCGGTTTCCCGCCCTCGGGAACGATACCGTAAACAAAGCCTTGAGCTTTACACATTTTCATCATCTTAAACATGTATTTCAAAGTCCTATCTTGCTCTGATCTACACGTTTTCTTCATCTTCGTACTCATCATCACTTGCTCATCAACTCTTTCTTTAGTCTTTCGTTGTTCCTTCAGACGTCCTAGGCGTGTTTCTTGCCTCCATATTCTCTTCTCAAGCTCGTCCACATCAAGCTCATCCACATCAAGCTCATCATCGCTATGATCATCATACTCCGCAATTGAGTCTGAATCAGAAGTGAAGAAACCTTTGTTGCCATGCATTGCCATCTTATTAAACTCCATAGTAACTTCCTATATAACAAGAAGAAACAAAATCAATACACAAAGATAACTAAAATTCTCAAAGTGTCTGACGAAACTAACATTTGAATGAAGCACTATAACACTAGCACATAAGGTAGTTTGCTTTTAATATTATATACATGTACATACTTTGGAACACCTAATTAGAAAAAAACAACACAATAAAATGATTATAAAAACAAAAATTGCACAACGCCTTTAAATATAGTTTGAGATGGCTCTAGGTTAAATGGAAGCCCTAATCATAATGATATCAAATCGGCAACAAAACATGGAGTGATTCGATTTTCTGAGTATAAATTTTCTTACTGTGAATCGAATCAGTCACGGAAATTTTTGTGAACTTGGATTTCACTAGAACATCATGGATGTGGTTTATCTGGTGACAAAGAATAACCATTTTAAGATTATCAGATTCAAAAAAAAAAAATAGAAATGTAAGAAAAAGAAGAAGATAAATTCAGTTATTGTTGCATAGCAAAGAAAATTCATCGACGATAACCGATCTAGCTAAAAAATATAGGAAATCTATCATTATTGACAAACCCACAAGACACAAAAGCAACAAGATGAGTCCAGAAGTACGAGTCATTTACCTCAAAGTGTGTCTCCACCACTTTGTTGATCAAGAGGATGGTGTGTGTATATATATCTTTTCTCACCTGATCAAGTAGACAAGTACTGATCCTATATAGTTAGAGATTTATTTATATGATTTTGGATTTACTATAAGGTTACATATTTGGTAAGAGACTTTGATATCTTCCTTGAAAAAACTAAAAAGGTAGACTTGTATTGTATATCTCTATTTAAGTGATGACAATCTCATTGATTTGATAGAGTATCAGTCTCATTTCAATGGCAATCTCATTAATCTTATGACTTAGTTGATACATGGAAACAAAATTTCTACAAAGAAACTCTGCCATCTATAGTTTGTTGATAAGAATGATCGTCTCCAAACTATAGATGGTAGAGTTTCAACCGCATCTTCTATGCCATGGAAAGACAAGTTACGAATAATTTCTACAAAGAAACTCTAACCATCTCGAATAATTTCTACAAAGATACTCTATCAAGATAAGGCCTTCTCTGCTAGTTAGATACGAACAAGATACGATCATCAGTTCTACTTATGGTCTCTCTTCCATGAGGTAGAAATCAGTTAAAAAAACCTAAGCTCAATCTGTAGCTATGTGTATTTCTCTCTTGATATATTTAAAGCAAATAATCTATTTATCTACAATGCCTAAATCAAGAAAGATGCTACAATAACAACTAGATGAAAATATGGTATCAAATCAATGTGTTACTTGATGATATATTGTGGTGTTTCTGATAAAATGTTAAATCTTAATTCATTCTTAAATCAGCTATTTTTTAGTTCAAACCGAATACAATTTATTTCATCCCGAAAAATAAAAATAAAATCGTAAAAGCGTAAGTGGGTGATAAATTTGATAATGGACATGACTGAGCATTTTAGAACAACACGTATTAATATGCGCATTATCGCTAAAGACCTTTTTACCTAACAAACCTTTTTGGTATTAGCTAATGATTAACACTTGTAACCTTAAGAAGAAAACAATTACAATATCTTGTCACGTGTCACCCCCACAACTTAGTGCATCTTCACATGACTCCCCAAAAGAGCAAAAGAAAGAAAACAACAAGACATGGTCCCTCCCTAACTATAATGCAGGCAAGATTATGCCCATCTGTTTGTTTGATTTTATTTTCTCTTTTCTTTTGGACAAGACTTATGGAGTCTGTTACAATATGCTTCAAAATTAAATAGATCTTGTTTAAAATTTTCTAAAATAGACTATCTTTCTGTGTCAATATTTAAATAACAAAAATAATTTGTTCATAGAATATCGAAAGATTTATGAATCCACATGTTATTATCTCTTTCAAAACTATTATAATGCTTAGCAAAATATGTCTACATATTTCTCAGTGGGTCAAGAAGTGTAACAAAGAAAAATGATGAAAAGAAAGACTTGTGGAAGAATAGTGTGCTCTTACCATTTTAGAGAATATATAATGGTCATATACTCGTATTCTAATTTTTTTCAAGATTTATGAAATTGTCTTTATCCTTTTCTGGCAAAGAACCAAAGACATGATGGCTGTTGATGGTACTAAAATATTTTAATATACCCTGAATTATTCTTGAGTTGCAATAAAAGAAGCTTCTCATCGTAAGTACATCACTTCTCTTGTGCTTTTTCATATATATATATTTTTTAGTGTAAGAACAACATATGATAGCTTCGAAGTTCGAACCATAACACAAACTTACTTTCCCCTTCTTCTTCTTCTTCTTCTTCTTCTTCTTTTCACCGATCAAAAAAGGTTCCAACTTTACAAAACCCTTTTGACAATCAATCCAGCAAATTTAGCTCTGTTCAGGATCTCTTCTCTACTTCTATCTCCAGACGCCGATCGGGTACTTCTATGCACAAGTCACTCCCTGGCACGTACGAACGCGTACACCTTACTCCAGACTTCCAGTTCTTACGCATTGGAGCATCTACATCTTGCCCGATTCTCTTCGAGCGCCTGATCAAATATCAAATCTTTAGTTAATTAGTTTACTCATAAAGAGAACAGAGAGAGATTAGTGTGATATACAAGAGAGAACATTACCTTCACTTGGTCTTGCAGGTCCTTGATGTACTGAACCGCAAGATCTAACATATCTGCTGTGTTTGTTTGCTGCATATAAATTCAAGATTATAAATACATTGACCAAAGGAAGACGAAAGCACAACGAGAAGAAGGAAAGGAGAGAGAGAGGATGATCGAATTTCACCGTGTCCATGTTTGGAACAAGATCTTGCAGCTTCCTCATTCTTTCACTGATCTTGGTTCTCCTCACCTACTCCACAAGAAAACATGTATAATGTTAGGAGACGTGAACGTATATATCACTGAGCAAAGCAGCAGGGGAAGAATTTTACTCTCTCGGCGATGCTTCGAGGATGAGTAGCACAACCACGCTTGGCTCTGATTTTACAAGGGATAGAATCTGAGAGTAACTGTTCAATATCTGATAAAGACTTGGGCAAACTCATGTGATGTGCCAAAGGAGGACGTCTACTTCCTGAATCTTCATCCTATTCATCAGAATGAACATCATCACAACTTGCTTTCAAATGGGAAAATTCACAGAAAAAAAACTCATACCTTGGTTTTGTACTGATCTAGACCTCCAGATTGAGTCCTTGCAAGTGATGTAAGCTTAGAGGAAGCAGAGCCTTCATTCCCAAACGAACGGTTAAACCCACCAGAGAGTGTTCGAGGAGGTAATCTTGAGGAGAAACCGGGTTTGACATCGATCTCAGAGATCGGACTCATCGGTCTTGAAGCTGTACGAGAGAGCTTGTTGCTTCTAGGAGTAAGAGACGAAGCCTCGTTATTGCTTGTGTTCATCACATTACTTCCACCCAAACCTCCCATACTCTTCATTACAGCTGCATATGCTGCAATTTGCAAGAAACACCCAAATATCCAAATTTTGAATACTCTTTCTTCAACTTAATAATAATTGCAGATTCTGCAACTATGCATCTAATTAATTGCTAATTATTGAATCCTAAATCTACAGAGACTTTTCAGTGTTTTTAGTCCTAACAAATCGGAGGCATATTCTCAAAAAGTTACCAGAAAAGTTTCCAGATAAGGAAATAATTTGAAATTACTTTCTAAAAATAAGAAAGGGGGCAAAATGGAAGATTTTTCGAACCTGTTTCAACATCAATGGAGGAAAATAATCCGGCGGGAGAGCTGTTATGTCGAGCGAGGTTATTCGCCGGAGCCCGATCATCTTTCTCTCTTGGTCTTTTATTCTGACCTAAACTCCGCACAACCGAAGCATACCCGGTTGATTCTGGAGCCACAACGCCACCAACAACATCACCGACGACAACCTCCATCGCCGTCGCCGGAATAGCTATCTCCGTCTCCTCCTCTGTCTTTACTTCCAGAGGCTTCTTCTCCGTCGTACCGCCACTGCTTTGCCGAGAGAAAGTGTGGTGGAGGAAGCTATCGACGTTGTTGCTTGTGTCGGTGGTTTGTAAGAAGCCGGATAAGATTCGCTCCGTCTCGGGACTAGTCGGTCGATCTAAGAAGTCTTCGATCGATTCTCTGTCTCCGAAGCTCGAGAAATACGAACTCGGCGCCGATTGGTACCGAATCAATCCAGAGTTTCTCGGTCTCTGGTGTTGATGATCGTGGAGAAGGAAGTGATGTTGCTGAAATTCTGACTCCATCTTAGTAGCTCTAGAGTTTTTCTCCTGCTGTGTTATTTTCTCTGTTGAGGAAAAGATAACACCGGGAAGTTTCGCTGATTCGCCGGGAGATTTATGTTCCCGGCGAGAGATCTCTGAGATTATATAATAAATTAAATAAAATAAAAACAGTAAATGGGAAGAAGAAAAAAAAAGAGGAGAAAGAGAACGTGAGGGAAGCTTATGTGAGAGAGAGGAGAGGAAGAAAAAACAACAGAGGGCAGGTAGAGATTGGGATTTATTTTCGTTTAGACAAAACTGCCCTTTGTCATGTCTGCTTATTACGAATGGAAACCCCCGACGTTGACACGTATGGGCCACGTGGGGACCACACTAATTTTATTGTTTTGTTTATCATTTTCGTATATTATATAGCAGTAAAAAAAAATCATTTTTCTTGCTCAAGAAATAATAACTCTTCTTGAAAACAAGTGAACATAATCATTCTTTTGTTTGCTGTATAATCGGATAAATTTTGTAAAAATCGTTTCATTTTGGTATCTGTTCATACAGAAAAACGAATTAAACTGTTTCTAGGTAGTCCTTAATATTGCAGTATGCTTTTTTCCGTTTTCTTTCGAATTGAAATAGATATATCGATCAAGAATGGTCTATTCTATTCAATAATTTTCTTGTTTTGCAAAAAGAGATCTAGCAGCTTTTTGTGTTTTTGGACTTTATCTTCTTTTTAATTAACTAATGATTTTAATTTTTAAAATTCCGCAATTATTGACATGATGCAGAACTTTCAATAAACAGAGAGATACTTTAATAAAATGACGACTGTATTATTAAAGGATTTAAAGCTGTTGACTTAAAGCTATAGAAATGGCTGAGAAAAAGGACATATGTCGATATGACGCCTATTGAAATGACGGACGACTTAAAAGAAAAACAAACTAGAAGAATATTGTAATAAGGGAAATTCGGAAAATACAATCAAAATAGAAAAATAGTTGGAGAATCAGACAGGTGTTGATATGCCAATCTAGGGCTCCAAATTTTAGGGAACCTTTCAAGCGACTAAATCCAACTATTCACGCTTAAACACGTATGTACCTTTGCATATAAAATTGGACACGTAGTGTGCTTACGTTTCTGTATAATATTAAAAGAACATATAAAAGTACATACAAATACTGATTTATATCCAAATTCAAATGTCATTAGTCACGACTCACTACAATAAAAACGTCGCACTGAGTGGTTTGGAAAACCTGAGCTTGAATAGACTTGATCTTTCTAACATTGATTATTATATCAACATACTCGACTGGATAACCTAATGACATGTTCTTAGTTAGTTTAGTCTCAAAATTATGTCGTTCAAGTCAGGAATAGAAATAAAAAGAAGCCAAGCAGAACAAAATAAGAGGAAATATATAGGGTCAAGTTTATGGGTTATATAAAGACCAAGAAGTAATTGTTATCTTTCATATAATGAAAACCATTTAACCAAAAAAAAAAATCTTTCATATAGTAGATTATCTTTTTATTTCTCTGACCGCAGCTTACGTTTAGATTAACAATATATCTAGTTTCGTTTAACTTGAACTCTAAGATCATATAAAAGTTTATGAATTTCTATCACAAACTACTTAGCTAGCTATGAATTCAGTAACTTGTTATATATTACTTGTAAACTAAATCAGATTTGTCTATTTTTCCGATGTGGGCTCTTTAACATAGAATCACCGAGCACAATTAGTATATATATCCTTAATTAAACGTTTTCTATCATTTTCTTTAAGAAACTATTTTGGTGTAAAAAAAAGTACTCGTTGCTTTGGAACAAAGAAAATAATATCCATAAATATAAGATAAGGTTTGAGAATGTGAGAATCGAGGTGGGATACAACAGAGAAGCACAATCTCACGTGGAATTTAAGCGTGAAGATCCTCTTCCTAGAAAGCTTTGTTCAGAAAAAAAGATCATCTTCCTAGAAATAGTAAGCCACTAATTTAGAATCTTTCTCACTTTCTTAGGTTTATTTCAAAAATGCATTTGAAAGTCTTTTTGGTTTTTTTCTCCTTTTTCCGCACCTTTACTCCCTCTTTCTTAAAAACTAATTGTGCATTTGATTAATTAATGGCTTTAGAATTAAAGTAAAGTATCATTAATTAACAAAAGTTTAGGAAAAGCGAGGTACAGATGTTTCTACAAGTGTGGTGTACGGTGTACTGTTGTCTAAAACACCGTTTAACGGGTCCGGTCTTTACGCGAAACACAAGTTTAGAGTCGTCACCATCTAGCAAGAATTCATGGGACTATGTGACACCAGTAAAATGTATATTAAATTTGATTATTTTAGGTGGAAGA
This sequence comes from Erythrophleum ivorense, assembly GCA_026724425.1. Lineage (NCBI taxonomy): Eukaryota > Viridiplantae > Streptophyta > Magnoliopsida > Fabales > Fabaceae > Erythrophleum > Erythrophleum ivorense. The sequence goes on from JAIUCV010000294.1 coordinate 147,013, forward strand.
AATGGTAAGGGAAAACCTTAAAAATATACAAACTTAATTAAATTTAGACAATAACTACAGGAACTTTGTTGGATCCCAGAAAAATATACAAACTATTTTTTGGATCTTAAACAATAAATTAACTTTCAAATTATGAAATTTTGCAAACGCGGAATTAATCTCCGTTAGTGAGTTAAACGTGAGATTAAAAACATCGTTATCTCTTAATAACATGTGAGTTATAATCGACAAAAAATACTAATTTACATTTCTTTGTTATCTTTGAAAATCGATTATCCCCAAATCGATTTTTCAACCCTAAATTCGATTTCAATCACTCATACTCTATCTATTTCCCTCTTTCGACGAATACACGGAAGAATAACAGGTGTTGAAGATGGAGCAGAGCCAAAGTTCATATGCGAGTTCATTCACGCAAAGCTTCAACCAAAATCCCCGAAATCCAGGTCTTCTATGTCACTGCAACAAAGCCACCATGATGTCGAAATCATGGACAGACAAAAATCCCGGAAGAAGGTTTTTTAGATGTGATGTTCATGGCTTCTCCAGTTGAGCAGATAGAGAAAGCCCTCATGGTTCGCAGAAGGTAAGTTTACTAGAAGCTCGAGATGAAATTCGGTCCCTTAAATAAGAGCTTAAGAAGTCTCCGTCAAGAGAGAGAGAGATAGAGTTTGAGTGATTGAAATCGAATTTAGGGTTTGAAAAATCAATTTTCAGAGATAACAAAGAATGATAAATTAGTGTTTTTCGTCGATTATAACTCACGTGTTATTAAGAAATAACGATGTTTTTAATCTTTCGTTTAACTTACTAACATAGATTAATCCCGTGTTTGCAAAATTTCATAATTTGAAAGTTGGTGTATTGTTTAAGGTCTCAAAAATAGTTTGTGTATTTTTATTTGTTCAGATTTAGTTAAATTTATGTATTTTTAAGGGTTTTTCCCAAATGGTAAAACCAAAGTTTGATACCCAAGTATGAATCCACCCTCGAATTAAAACTTATTTTTTCCTCTAATTTTAAAACGTTGGTTTCCATCTGTTAAAAAAACAAAAAAAACTCTTGAACTTTAAAAGCATATGTTTGATGTTTCCAATATTTTTAAAACGTTTCATTTTAATCATACTATTATACATTTTTTTATTCAGTTTTAAATTAGTATACATTATGATCCTAATAAAATAAATTCATATGTCCGTCATAGACTACCACGTTTAAAATGCTTTTTTAATAATTGTTGTAATTATCATTTAACAAATGAAAAATTGAATTAATTTTTTTTTTTTTACTTCGTGGTATATAAGTTGACATACTAATCAATATTTATTTCAGTAATGATTTCTTAAAAGTTTTGTATAATATCATTTTTCTATTAAATTATCATTTATCATGTATTCATGTTAATTAACATTTTAGTTTACAAATGATAATATTCCATCCACACAAAAATATCTATTTTCTTGCTATTGCGTATATGGATTTCGACATTTGACCTCCAAACTTTTCATCTGATCAACTCTATAAATCTTCTTGCTTGTTTCTCAATTTTAATTATTCTTACACAAATCGGCTTGAAAAAAAACAATTTCTGAGTTGGTTAGAGCGTTGGTCTTATGAGCCGAAGGTCGCGGGTTCGAACCCGTGAGACCATACTTCAATTTCTTAACAATTTCTTTTTGTCAAAAAGAAGAAAGAAAAAATAAATTTTTGAATTACAAAACATTGAAAACACTTGAGAAAACGAGAAAATAGAAGAAGTGACGAAAAAACAAATTTTGATCAAACCAACTACGGTTCTGATCCTCAGCCAACACGAACCCATAAGATATATTATGGCCCATAGTGAACATACTCTTATGGGGTTTATTACTATATAAGGCCCAATTTAAAGCCCAGATTAGTAAAGACATGTACTGTGTGTACTTCGTTATTCCCAATCGACTGAAAATCACAGAAGATCCGAATTCGAAGTTGTCACATTGCTTTGATCTGATCTCAGCTTCGATCTTTGATTATTCTCTCTCTCTCTCTCTCTCTCTCTCTCTCTCTCTCTCTCGTCTATCGCCTTCAACGGGAAAACTATTTTGTTCCCGTATACGAAGAAAGAAATGCAGTTCTTCGGTGGATCGGAGATAAGTCCGTCGCCGCCGGTTCCGACGGCGAGTGGAAACAACGCGCACATGATGTACGTTTTCAACCGAAACGGTATATGTCTTCTCTACAAAGAATGGAATCGGCCTCTTCATACTCTCAACCCTCAGCAAGATCACAAGCTCATGTTTGGTCTTCTCTTCTCCCTCAAATCCCTCACCGCCAAAATGGATCCCGTCAAGTTAGATTTTCTACCTTTTCCTTTCATTTCGTTCTCGTAGATCCGTTAATCGATTTGACCATTTTCAGTCTCGCTCGAATTGGATCCATGTGACTGGTAGATTGATTGATTTTGCTGATTTTGATTGATTTGCTAGATCTAATGCTTCCTAGTTTGTGGTGGATGCTTAATCAGTTTTTTGATTTTGCAGTGCGGATAAAGGGAATCTTGGGGTTCCACAATTGCCAGGACAAGGATGCTCTTTCCACAGTTTCCGTACCAACACTTACAAGCTAAGCTTCATGGAGACTCCCTCTGGTATTAAGGTTAGCTTCATTGCTCTTTTAAATTTCTTTCCTTTCACATCCGGAACCTGGCTAATTCTCTATGGATTCTGAATGCATGGAAGGGCCTGTCTCCTGAAAAAATTTAACCTCAAAGTCGTCATCTTTTAGAATTTTAGAGATTCTTTATAGAACAATATGGGAACGATGAGTATGAAGCAAGAATGGGTAGGCTGCGGCTACAATTATATTCTGACAAATGTTAGGCTGCATATTGGCGTGTAGGATAAATGGGAATTGTAATCTATTTTATCCGAGTAAAAACAAGCTGAGCTATATTGTTCTACTGTATATTTACTTCTTCCCATGGCGAGTAATAGTTATTGGTTTTAATAATAAGAATCATGGTAGAAAGTAGAAACTGAGATTTGGCTGCCTATATGGGTATATACATACACATAGATGGAGTCTTCAAGATGAGATATTAGCTCGAAGCAAACTTTGCTTACAGCCATGAGTGAAGATTCTAGAGTTGTTTGACCATAATACTAAATAGACACCTAGATGCTTAAACCATAAGATGATTTTATTATTTTGCAGATTATCTTGGTGACTCATCCAAAGACTGGAGATTTACGTGAATCCCTAAAGTACATCTACAGTTTATACGTTGAGTATGTGGTTAAAAATCCTATATACAGCCCAGGATCTCCAATCAAGTAAGCATCACACTGATATTCCGCCATTGTTGAATCATGAATAACATCTTATATCGTCCATTAGACTCGCAGACACTGATTATGTTTCATTGGTCTTTAGGTCGGAGTTGTTCAACACTGCACTTGACCAATATGTAAGGAGCATCTCATAGTGTGTGCATGGCCACTGGAACTTCTCTGCTTCACAGACATTCTTCTGAACAGTCTCTAGAGAGAAGAGAGAATTGCGGTAGACAGTAGCCCCTAGTAGACAGATCAAACCTCGAGTGGACTGTCTAATCTGCAAATGTATGTTTTGATTACCCTTTTTAATCCATTGTATTGGCTTGTGATCGAAGATGTTTATGGTTTATTCCAATCTTGAAAATGCTATATAAGCAAGGAAGCGTAATTTTGTGTGGGCTAAGATATATGATCCCAAAACGGACAATATCATGCTATTAGAGAGTTGGACACGGGTTTGAAAAGCTCAAGCCCTAGATGGATTCGCGTGTAAACAACTATCTTGCATTGGAGAAAGTTATAAATCCTTAATCCAAATACATATGTATGAATCATAACTACACGGTCTAATTGTTTCGTAAAGCATGCCACTTGATAATTACAATGTTTAAACGTCGCTCTTTCTGAAACCGAATGAACAATTTTTTGTTATTTTATAAGGATAGTGATCATACACTTGAAGTCAGTGATAATTCTATATATACGAAAACCTTTTATCTCTATATCGAAGTATAATAAGAGAAAAGATAAAGAAAATGTAACAAAAGCCATGATGAGATGAAGTAATTGGTTTCTTAGTCATCAATAACATTTGATGGGATATATGTTCGATCATATATAAAAGTTGCTGACTTGTGTGCATGTTCATCTATAAAGAAATATATATTAGCAATATATATTTTAGTTATTAATAAAGAAAATAGAAACGTCAAATATGTTCGAACAGGGTTACAAACTAATGATACTAATCTACCCAATTAGGCTGACTACTAGAAAAGGAACCATAGGAAACCATATAAATGTATAAGTTGTTCACGAGTCAAGTTTATATTAGTGGTTGGTTAATAGTATTAAGAGAGTTGCAAAATTGAAATACGTGGTATAAACAATGATAATGAAAATTCACGAAAATTTTAAACAAAACGGCTTTCAATACTATTTATTGTTTTTTCGATGAGTAATGCTTGCGTCGGGTGATGACTATTCTAATCCCCAAATAAATCTCGCAGCTTTTAGGCAAAAAAATTTCACCTGTAAGCTTGCCACCTCAGCTGCCATGTCACATTTTGTTTTATGTTTTTTTTTTTGTTTTTTTTTTTTGGGAAGAAGTTTTGGAATTGGTTCTCTGACACAGTTTTGGAAGTTTTGAAATTTTTTTTTTTTTTTTTTTTCTGAAAGAACGCTACTTGATATCTCCAATGCGGGGTGCTCTTATAAATAGTACAACCTTATTTGCAAAACCGTAGAAAAGGGTTTAGCTTGTAGGTGTGTTCTTATTATCGTCAAGGTTCATCTTCCCCGTGACTTGCTCATATGCGCCTAAACATTTTTTAGCTCATATTTGAAAATAAAATATTTGATCCATTCTAGCCACACATGGACATGTCAAATTATCCTCCGACGTAATTTTAGCATCGTTGATGAAAAATATCCGATGAGAAATTTTTTTGCCTAAAAGCTACGAGATTTATTTGGGGATTAGAATAGTCATCACGCGACGCAAGCATTACTCATCGAAGAAACAATAAATAGTATTGAAAGCCGTTTTGTTTAAATTTTTTGTGAATTTTCATTATCTTAGTTTATACCACGTATTTCAATTTTGCAACTCTCTTAATACTATTAACCAACCACTAATATAAACTTGACTCGTGAACAACTTATACATTTATATGGTTTCCTATGGTTCCTTTTCTAGTAGTCAGCCTAATTGGGTAGATTAGTATCATCATTAGTTTGTAACCCTGTTCGAACATATTTGACGTTTCTATTTTCTTTATTAATAACTAAAATATATATTGCTAATATATATTTCTTTATAGATGAACATGCACACAAATCAGCAACTTTTATATATGATCGAACATATATCCCATCAAATGTTATTGATGACTAAGAAACCAATTACTTCATCTCATCATGGCTTTTGTTACATTTTCTTTATCTTTTCTCTTATTATACTTCGATCAAGAGATAAAGGTTTTCGTATATATAGAATTATCACTGACTTCAAGGTGTATGATCACTATCCTTATAAAATAACAAAAAATTGTTCATTCGGTTTCAGAAAGAGCGACGTTTAAACATTGTAATTATCAAGTGGCATGCTTTACGAAACAATTAGACCGTGTAGTTATGATTCAAACATATGTATTTGGACTAAGGATTTATAACTTTCTCTAATGCAAGACAGTTGTTTACAATTTTGTTTTCTCTAATTGTTTACAATTTTTGTAGACAAGATATCGCGAATCCATCTAGAGCTTTTCAAGTCTGAGTCCAACTCTCTAATAGTATGATATTGTCCACTTTACCATATATCTTAGCTTCCACATATTTGTTTTTGAGTTCTTTCCCAATAAGCCTCATATTAGTTAAGTTGGATACTACTTATATATTACACTTTTTTCTAATCTTCCGAGGTATAACTTAGATTGATATCTTACAATCCATACTATTGGCACAAAATAGATTATGTTATACCATTGTGCAAAAGCCAACCAAGAATTTGTAACAATATTGGTTGAAAATTGATTTTCATCACATCCCGGTTTCTTGATTGTCGTTCTAACAAGTATTATTTTATACACATCAAAATCAGAAATGCTAAAAACGACACAGAAAAAAAGGAAAATCTAAAAATATTTGTAAGTGTTAGATTCTCCCACGGGTGGATCAGAAATCAACAAACGGATTGTTTTCAGAACACTCGTGCGGTAACGGTAACGGCGGCGTTCTCAGTTTCTCGAAGTATTCTTTTATACCAAATCCATTTGCCGTTACATTTCCCGTTGGTTCTCCGTTATCTCTCAACGGAATAAACGGAGGTCTTAAAACCTCCGTTAAGAGGTCCCACTTCACTCCCCTGAAGAAAGCGTGCTCCTTTATTTCCGCTGCCCCACGCCGGTAACCTAACCGTCTCATCGGATCTTTCACCAGCAATCGACGGATCAGATCGGTTAGATCGGACGGTTTTCCGGCGAATTCTGGTTCCTTCATCATCACGTTACGAAAAGTCTCTTTTTTGCTTCTACTCTTGAACGGCGTCTCTCCGTACATCATCTCGTAAGTCAAAACTCCGAGAGCCCACCAATCGACGGCGAAATCGTGTCCGTCGCCGCGAATTACCTCGGGGGATATGTACTCGTCAGTTCCGACGAATGAATTCGACCGCTCGCCGCCGGAAAAACTCATTCTCCGTCGGGTAATCGGGTTTACCCGAGCGGATTTCGTCTTCTTCTTCTTCTGCTGGAAAAATCTCAGACTTCTTTTACGGATGAGCTTGGATTCCGGTTCCGGGTCGGACAGATAGAATTCGGGTCGGGTGGGTTTATTAAGATTACAAGAGAGATCGAAATCGGTTAAAGTGACGTGACCCGATTCTTGAAGGAGAATATTCTCTGGTTTCAAGTCTCTGTAAGCGATCCCCATGGAGTGAAGGTGGTCAAGCGCACAGATGATCTCAGCTAAGTAGAATTTGATAACGGAGGAGCTGAAAACGCCGTCGTTTTGACGGTGACGGAGGACGTTAAGATCGCCGCCGGAGCAGTAAGGGATGGCCCAAGCGAAGAATTCAGGGGATTCAAGGGAAGCTAAGAGACGTGGGAGAAACGGGTTCGGGTTTGGGTCATCGGACAGACGTCGGAGGATTTGAATTTCCCACTTGGCACGACGGAGAGAAGAGGCGGAGGATTTGTCGACGAGTTTCAGAGCAAATGGAGAAGAAGCAGAGGGATCGGAAACAGAGTCGTGGACGAGGAAAACGGTTCCGGTGGCGCCTTTTCCGAGGAGTTTGAGAGCTCTGATTTTTTCGAGGTCGAGATTCATCGCCGGTGAAAGTGATGACGACGATGGTCGTGTCTCCATTGAGAAACAGAGAAAGAGAGAGGTAAAAGGAAGGAGACGAGTGGGTCTGTAACGTTGCGTTTCTGTCTCTGTGTAACCATTTGTGTATATATATCATAATTTCGATAGTTTCGCTTTATTTATTTTTAACTATGCATTATGCAATGCTGTAATTGCTTTTTTTTTTCTTTTTGGTTTTTGATGCTGTAATTCTTATTCGTTATTTACAACATATAGTTATAGATTGAACTTCTCATAATTAAGTTTGAACAAAAAAACTGTTAAATCGTACAAATGAAATGTAAATTTATGAAAAATATAGATTGAACTATCTAACTATATAGTCACTAAAAATGTACATATTGCTGTGTTTTTGAATAAGATTTTGAATTTTGATGAAGTTATACAAAATTATTTAGGTTATGGATTGCAAAATTTTGCTATATTGATAAAATTATCATTTCTGGTTCCATGATTTTTTTACCTCCCTCGATGAAATAAGTGAATCACGAACAGTATTACAGTAATTCAGTATACTCCATGATGATTTAAATGAATGGAACACGTGCGGTATCATAATGCAATGGAGTGTAATGTGTCGACAAGCCAAACTGGACAGTCGCAAGTCGCAACTACCACATTTATATGTAAAGCTGTATTAATTTTCTGTAAGTCTACAAAGTGTTAATCTCTTGCAATTATTAACCTACTTTCATTATTTTGCGTGAATGATTTCCATTGTTAGTTATTCTTTGCTATATACATTTTCTAATCAATGTTTTCTTACTCACTTTCATAGGGTGTTAAATATTTTTTTGTTAAAGCATAGGGTGTTAAATATATGCTGATGGGTGTAACTTTTTCTTAGATGTAATTTCCTGATTTATTAAAAAATGTTACTAGTTAGATAGACCTAACCTAACTAAGCTAACCAATAATTGCATAAATTTAGAAAAGCTTTTATGATCGATGATGGTGTTGGTAGATCTGGTACTTGCTTATTTAATCATAATATCATTCAAGGGAAACTATTATCTCTCAAACTATATTTTCAAGTTGATATGTTATGAAGTAAGTTTATTTTCTAACTAAAGAATTTTATGCATTGCCTTCTAACAAGATCGTGTACCAGCCATACAGTGATACACAAAGGTAATTTTGACATAGATGGTGAATTTAGCTCACAAAACGAATCAGTTTAACCGGAAACTGTCACGAAGCTACGAACCCAACTAACAATTAGGAAATGTGTATATAAAAATGTGTATCATCTTGACACTTAAATGTATAGAAATAATAATAATACGAAAGGTTAATGTTTGTTACATGACGAGAGATATATGGGGCCCAAAAACTTAATGATAAAACTCTTGTCATACTCTTTAGAAGAGGGAGAGCGGTAATTCGCAAAGTATTCATTTACTTTTGAACTTTTGATTGCAATAAAACACATACGGTCAAATATACTATTACTTATGAGTTATGCCTAGTAATTTCAAGCCCATTAGATTTTTAATTTTATACAACTTTTGCGGCAAGCCGTGTTAAATCCCAATAGTTTAGTAACACTCGAATTCAAATCTACGTAGATGTTATGCATTAACCTATTCAAAATTTGAAGTGGCATTACTGGCTAAAACTATAAATCTAAATCAGTTTTACCAGTTACATTTGGTGAATATATTGATACTATCTGTCAACTTAACGAAGCCAAATAAAATTTTAGGGTTTGATTGTAACAATTCACAAGGTCGAAATATATATCCATCATACGTATAGAGCTCAGTTGGTTATCCGCATATATCTAATCAGGGATCTTATAAATCTAGAAGATGTTACCTATTATAAAAGGGGAATTTATAATTGAGATCCAAGTAGATCTACAGAAAAATCGAGAAATATAAGATGGAAACTTCCTAGAATGCAAGATTGCATCCTTCCGTACATCAGATTAATCAACCAATTAAGTCCACGAGACACGCAAGATTCTCTTGTTCTTATCCACCTAATTAACATTTTTTGGAGAAATAATTAACATATTTCTTAATTATTGTTGTTTTCTCATGTTGAATTATGTATATATCATTTCGTAATCGCTTTCGTTTGATAATAGATGTTAGGGAGAAGGAGCGTCGGGGCACGTGGGATGTCACCGTACGTACCATACAAATACTAATGATGTGCTTTTGGAATAATTGAGAGAGGTTAATAAAAATTGTAAATGAGTTACAACTTTAGGGCACATTCTTGTGCTTTTGCCACTGCTATTTCTCTTCCTTTTTTTCTTTCCCCTCGTATTCAATTATGATACATAATTACCCACACGCGCCATTTTTTAATATGTATAGATTAGATATGTTGTGTTCGAATCTATATCACAGATTGTAGTTAATTTTATGGATTTCGAAGATATCAGATATGTGAACTGTTGTAATGGATACATATATAGTACTCTCAATCAAAGTCATATTATGCATAATCGTTCCTTATATACATTGATATATGATGGGGCTTTTATTCCTAGGCCAAATATCATTGCAAACTCATATAAAACAAGCTGAAACTCTTCACATTGAACAAGTGTTAGTGAGTTGTGACTTATTCTTGAAATTTTCAGTATAGTGTTTTCCAAATTCCAAAACGACAACTTAAAGTTAACCTAACCTACTTAAAGTGCCTACGTGACAAGAGAAGCTTTTTGGTCATGGAATGAAAGTTAAAATCAGAAACTTAAAGAAACATAGAAAAGAGATAATGGCATTATATGAATCACATTCGTCTTCTGATTCCACCCACATTATCAAAGTAAGAAAAGAATATACTTTATAAATTTTATTGGCAAGAAGAAAAAAAGAAAGAACTCGATACCATGATGACGCTTGTCGGCCATGATTTCTTCTACAACGATCTACCAAAAATATGAGAAAACGAAGGATAGCTTGAACTTTATTGCTAAGATAAAATATTTATATGTTAATGGCACAATTTAGGGGAGACAACAAAGTGAAGAAACACTAAGGTTGTAATGGGAAAGCATGCACATTCAACCCCACAGACCACAGTCTGTGTGTAATAGTAATATGTTTAGTGTGTCTGGTTAGTCACCATAATCACTAGTAGAAACAACAACCAATTCAATGTAGTAGTGGATAATATTTTAACCGATCATATCCTTTAAAATAATAAATGTATCAACTCATTTGTTATCAATTGGTTTTGAGTTAAAATCTCATGAAACTTAACAAATGTACTTTATTAATTTTGGCTGAGGTTAAATTAGATAATTTATATCAATTTTTTATTGAAAATCCAAAAAAGACTTAAGAGAAAGAAAAAAAACACAATGGTAAAACTAGACCTGAGACTTTTACCCGAAACCCGAACCTGAACCAAAATTTTAAAAAATCAGAACGATTTTTATATCTCAAACCCGAAAAACCCGATACCCAAAATCTGAAAAACCCAAAAAAAAAACTTTAAAAGACCCGAACCGAACCCAAAAAACCCGAAAACCCGAAAAAGCCGAACCAAAACATAAAAAAAACCTGAACGGTTTCTATATCTCTAAACCCGAAAACCTAAAACCCGAAAAACCCGACATGAACCCGAACCAAAACCCGAAGTCCCAGGTCTAGGTAAAACAATATTTCATATATATCCATTGCTTAAATAGTGGTATATTTAATTCCATTAAAAGCCAGAGTGAGAAAGATATGCAAGAAAAACACTTCAAAAATCATCAGAGATTTTTTATTTTTTTCTTAAACTGATTTAATGTTCAGCATAAAAAAGATGAGAAGTGTTTAGGTAAATGCTTAAAAGACCCTGCTTAAAACTCTGAAGTCTGAACCTTGTTCATTACCTATTCTAGGATCAAGTAGAAATAAACCCATGCAGAAAAATCAATGTGAGCGCATTAGATAGTGGGCTTGAGAGAAAGCTGGGTTGACTCCAAGCGAACCTCCAACGTGTGGACAATCTGGGCCCAAAATTTACGTGAGTCCAGTGATGTGAATCATTTTTTGGGAAGACAAAACAGAAAAACGTGTGATCAGTAAACGATCCAATAAAAAAAAACGAAAAATTGTGTGGAACACCGAAAAAATAAAGAATATGGAACCAATAAGCGAAGAAAACATAACTTGATTAAGGAATTCGCGTAAATATACATATCTTTTAAATATATAAAATAAATTGCTATTCGAAATGTGAACGATTGATAATGGAAAAGCCTACAGATTTTTTAAATTGTTATTGTTATTTTGTTCTTGAGTTAACTTTTGCTTAAGTCATTTTTTTCAAGTCTTAAGAGACTCTAATGAGTGAGAGTGTTTCAAGTTATCAAAGATAGAGAAAAAGTGAACATCAAATGTCGAAGCATTTAGAAGAGAAACGGATTTTTTTTGGTTCACTTACGATGCATGTAGAGGTCACGTGACTTGTCGTTAGTTTGTTTGTTGCAGTTGAATTAAGGCTATAGGGTTGTTCTTATATTTTCCATTATCCTTGTTATATTTACCTCGATCTCGGTAAAGCCTTATAAGCTGAGATACAAATTAACGAGAGGTTGTAAACATTGTAACTTGTACTCTTTGCAAGTTTGATGCTAAGAGCATGCGGGAACACCTCCGCCATGACGTAGGTATCGAGTTCAGGCACTAAACATCGTACTGCTTGCGTCGTCTTCTTTCTCCTTTCTATTCTCAGTTTCTTCTTTTGGTCTCACGCATAATTGGGAGTCAACATCGAACAAGTGAGATGAGTGTCAACAATTATGATATTATGAAAAGAAAAAAAGTTATATGTGGGTTACCACTTTGTACATAAATTTTATCTACTGAATTGAATTATGACGAATATTCTACAAGACAAACATTCTAAATATTTTTTAGTTGAAATGCATCTATTATGTGAAATGAATGGCGAATTTTAAGTTTTATTATTATTGTTCACTTAACAAAACAAAAAAAAAATCATTAGTTATCACTTCTCATACTGAAAGTTTCTTTAGTCGAGTGTGAAACATTTTTTCCCGAACGTTTGTATTGCCAAATTGTGTTTTGAGTTATACAACACATTTTCACAATTTCACACACTTGGTAAAACATTCCACTAAAGTTTTCTACAACTTAACGAAAAATGAAAAATGTATATGAAATCGATTACAAAACACAATCCCTCCAACAATAAAATTTAAGCAAACAAAAACCTTAAGAATAAATCAAACACAAACGTCCACTTAGCAACATAGATTATGTTTTTCTGGGGATCAGATATAGTAGACGCAAAAACAGATAGATATATCTAATAGCCTATGACTAACTATGATGCGACATCATGTTCCTACAAAGACAAACCATACAAATCAAACACAAACGTCAACTTAGCAACATAGATTATAATTTTCACTTCAATTTGTGGTCAAATGCAAAACTAACCTACTCAATTTTTTAATTTGAGTTTGTCCAGTTTTTTCTAATTATTTACGAGAATGCTATTACTTTTTCGATTGGTATACCACTACTGAGGTCTATGAGATCTGCTTAAAGACCAAACACCCCTCATCTTCTACACTTAATTTCGAAAATATCATATCATCAATGTTGTCAACCACCATTTTCACCCAATTTGGAGCTCTTAATGCTCCAACAACTCACTTTCGAGCTAGCTATGCTCCTTCTTTACTCTTTCTTTCATCTCATAAACTCTTATTCTTCCATTTTCTCCCAATTTTCATCCCAAAAACTCTATAAGAAAATTCAAATCTTGGATCTTGGCATTTCCGATTGTTTAGCTTACGGTGACGACCGGAATTCGTTATTCAAGGCCTAAATTGAAGTTCATAGCTCACGAAGAGCCTTTCTCCGGCGGCCAGGTAACATTTCTTTCAAAAATCTAAGAATTTCAGTTTTGGTCCGCGAATGTAGACCTTACTAGAGGTCTATTTTTACTTAGTAGTCCTCCGTTGAGGTCTACTGGTCAACCCATAGTAGACCGCGCCATTTCCTTTGCAAACAAAAAAACTAGTCGTAGTCCTCCACTGAGGTCTACTCCACGTGGAGGTTAGTTTTGCAATTGACAACGGTCAAACTTTGTTAGCAAGGTCTACACCTTAGGTCTACTACACGTGGAGGTTAGTTTTGCAATTGACGAAGGTCAAACTTTTTAGCGAGGTCTACGTCTGAGGTCTACCTACAAAAAAAAATTAGTTTCGCAGTTGACAAAAGTTTGACTTTCCTCAAAAATGAGAGATTTTCGACGTTAAGGTCTGCCATTGAGGTCTACGATGCATGTAGACCTTAGGTGAGGTCTACTCAAATATCTGGTCAACGCAAAAAAATTGAGGTCTACCATCGAAGTTTACTAGAGGAAAGTTAAACTTGGGTCAACTGCAAAACTAACCATTTTGAGGTCTACTTTTTGGGGTAGACTTACAACATAGACCTCCTTATGCTTCGTACACCGATTCAGAGGTCTATTAATCAAAACGAGGTCTACCGCGGAAAAAGTCAAAGTTTGGTCAAATGCAAAACTAACTTCCACGTGTAGTAGACCTCCAACGTAGACCTCTAAAAAAAAAATTCTCGATCAATTGCAAAACTAACCTCCACGTGTAGTAGACCTCCGCAGAGATCTACGTTGTAGGCTTAATCGCGGTCTACTAAGTAGGTCTACCTATTAGATCTATTATTATGTGTTTTTTTGTAAATCATTTTATGGTCATTATATCAAGTATTTTAAAAGTTTTCTTGAACAGTTGGTTGTTTTTACTTGCTTATATATGAATTTTAAATGTTATTTCGGTGTAATTAAGGCTCTATTCGTTTTTTTTTTCAATTAGTTAACTAGCTTAATTTCTCGGTAAACCAATGTGGAGGTCTACACATTTGGTATACGCCTTATGTCAGTATTGTCTATAAGGTAGACCTCACCGATAGACCACATCGTCCGGAGTTTAAAATCGTAATCGAAGTATGCGTTTTTTTTGTTTGGTTATAAGAAAATATAGGGTAATTTTACTACTTATAAAAGTTAATTTTGCCATTGTTTCAATTTGTGATGACAAAAAAAAATGAATTTATAGTCTAAAATTTGCAATTCTCCCAGCTCTATTGCTTTTCAAGTTCCAAAACAATTGCAAGAACAAAAATGAAAATAAATAACTAAAGTTGAGAAAAGAGGGAGGGACATCTCGAGGCGACACGAGCACTTTTCCGGCGATTCCTCCCACCATACACCACACACCATTGAAACTCTCCAAAGCTTTTCTTTGGATTCCCGTGAACCTCTCTCTTTTGCCCCCCAAGAAATTTCCACCGGTTTTCGTGTTATTCACTTATATTTATAGATTAATTAAAAATATACAATTGAAAAAAATAATGGGAGGTGATAAATTTGTCAAAAATTGATATTGCTCCACTGGCATCCCATTTTTATTACCATTTAAATAGTTGTTTATTTAGAATTGATAATCATATTATAAAAATGTTTAGAAAACAACACTTCAAGTCGTCTATAAGTCTATGAAATTTAAAATTGACAACAAACTACATAATCTAGTAATAATTAATTTTTGTTTTTTGTAACATCTGATATTTTATTAAACTGTAAAAGGGAAGAATAAGCGGTGTCATCACGTACGTTACTATAAATATAGTGTTTTTATGTTTCAACTGTGTCGCGCTTTATTTTTATATATATAAAGACATCACATGCTGAAATCGTTTTCATTTATTTCTTCATGGACTACCGCCTATAGATAATGATACTATATATAGTATTAGTGAAATGAAAAAGTTCAATATAACGATTTGTTCGAGCAAAGTCGATATCAATTAGTGGCATTCTAATACCTAAACTTACTAAACTGCATAACAACATTTCCAAAAAAAAACATTTGCGTCTAGTGTTTCGCTAAGCTCGGTTTTGTAATGGTGGCTAATATTTAGTGGTTTCCTTGCACAAGATTTCAAGCATGAAATTCATCAAGAACTTAACTGTATATTATACTCGTCAAATATGAGAAACACGAAACATAAATATTGGAGTTCTATAGTGTGAAATTATTTAGTAACCCAAGTAGATTAATAATCTCTTTATTCTAAATATACTACCTTCCCAAGATAGCTTGTAGTTTAGGATAAATTATATTAGTATAGCATTCCTAGATTTTCATTTGTTTTCTCCAATTTACAACAATAGTTTGAGTAAATATAACCTCTTTAAACTTGTATTTCTTTTATTTTACAAATAGTAAAAAATATTTGTCAGAAATGAACAATATGTCACTTTCTTAAATCATATTTAAATTTTGTCAAAACTTTCTAAAATATTTTTAATATACTTGTAATGCTCTCATATATTTTATTGTATAATATTTAATTATATTGAAACTTTTATGTAAAAATATTTGTTTCTTAAATATATGTATATATACTATTGTACTATATATCCTGTCTTTCTCCAAATGTATCTATTCACACAAATATGTTTATTCCACAACTTTTCAATCTTCAGATTTTATCTTATTTTTCAGTTTAGTTTGTTTTTTACCGTTCCCCAAAATGATTTTATTTTGAAACACTATAATTTGTAGAATTTGAATTCATCTTACAATTTAATTTAATTTCCTGCCATTCCACAATTACGTAATATTACCACTCGGAGCCATAAGATTTTGCACATACATAAAAATGTTTATATGAGATGCATGCATGCGTACAATATAGTTGTTGTGAAAATACTGTTGGTAGATATGGTTCAAAGTATCTAGCAGGTGTAAGCTGTACAATATATTTGTCTTCAGAAAATTAGTCCTGGCCGAAAATCATTATTCTAACTTTCTAACGCCACGGGATTAAAGAACTTTTGCTTCAGCACTAGCTATCGCCTATTGGGTCCGTTTTAAGCTACTATATCCTGATTTAGCACAAATGTCACCACATAGTGATTTGGATCTAGACAGATTAGCAAAAGCTGTTTTGGTTAAGATATATTATATGAGATAATTAGTGTAAATGCAATTATGTGAATATATACACAGATCATAACCTACGATTTCTGGTGCAAGTCGCAGAGACGGTCAAGTCTATATTCGTTATTATTCTCACTAAATTGGGATTTGGCCACTGATCCGGTTGTTTGCTTTGGAATGCTGAAAAACAAATCTAGCTAGATCTCATATATTCTTCGAGTGTAGATTTAGCTGAAGCATCTGGAGACATGCTCTCATCTACCGCATTTGCCTATTTGGTTAGAACGAAAGCAGCGTCTTCATCTCGATGACATATTGCTAAAAATACATTTCTATCTACCTTCTAATTCCTGAGTAAATTTAATGCCGATTCTATTGCAGATATAATATTAGGCAGCAAAATCTAAAACGTCGCGAATAATAAAAAGTCTATAATAACTGGTCATAGCCGGTCACTAAAGTCAGCAAATTGCACCCTCTCCAGTACACTCTTCGCAACACACATTTCAACTCCTTGTTGTTTTTTTCTTCTTTTCTCTTTTCTCTGTTTTTCTATCCAGACAAAACCTGAAGAACTCCTTTTTGTATCACCAACCTTTTTCACTTTTTTCTTTTTTTTTTCTGATTCCTTACTACCGCCTTGAATAAGAGAAAGTAACTTAAAAAAGATCCGAACTTGGTTTGGTAAGTACTTTACAGTAAATACTTAAATTAAGAACCAAAACTTTCAAGATAGCAAAGCTCTTGGAATTTATTAATCTATTGTTGTACCATCTGCATGGTTAAGAACTTTTTATTTCTTTACAAACAAAAAAAAAAAACTTTAGGGTATTAATAAGGCGGGAAAATGTCGACAGTCGATTCCTTTTTTGTCCGTTAGATTGCTTAAATCTTTTAAAATATTATGAAATCATATGATCACTGTTTCCTTACATATACAATCATATGATCAGTGTTACATTATTAGTTACTTGATTATTATTCTTTAGATTCTAGGAGCATTAATTATCTGAGGTGCAGCAGTCTGAACTCTGAGTTAGTTCAGTATAGTAATTCGTTACATCGTTCGCTAAAAAACTGACTCTTTTTCATACATATTTAAGATACATTTAAATAATGTAAAAAAAAAATCACAGATATTTTAATACCGCCATTAGAAGGTAGAAGAAAAGAAGAATAAGAACTTTCTTTGAAGCAGACTTATATACCTGCTAGATATCGGTGTTCGCCTTAACCTTTTTTTTTTTTTTTTTTCCCATTTGGCAATGGAAAATGAAATGTACAAACAACGTATTTATGTCAAGTTTACATTGTTTTTCTTTGTTCTTTATTCTTTTTTAGTGTTGATATTTTTTCGTCGAAACACATGTATACAAGATTAGACACTAGATATATTGTTTTCTCACCTCATTTATCTTCTAACATTTGTTCGAAATCATTCTGTATCTATAATAATCACCAATTTCTCATGGTTCACTTGGCATATTGTCAATATTCTTTGTAAAATAATGTGATTGTTTCAGTTTGTGCGTTATCATTTAGACGATAAAACATTGTAATTATGATTTGCATGACCATCTTTTAGCATGCATATACGTGTTAAAAATATGCATATAAATTGGAGTTTATAGTTTTCTATACACTTTACAGATATCTTTAATAATTTTTTTGAATATGATACAAATAGTTTGAGACGATCTCAGTCGTCTGCATGTTTGAAAAGCAAAATATATATGTATTTTGTTTCCAACTTTTCATGGTAAAGAAGCTAAAGTTCCCTCTTTTTGAGATTACTAATAACTTACTCTGATTTTCAATCCTAAGGAGGTAATAATTGATCTTATGAATTATAATATTTACTGTATAACTACTATAACTAAGATATGATAAATTTAGTACCAACGAATACTATATTTGTCTTCACATGGGAACTCGTTCTTTTTAAATTGTTGAAGAGAGATATGGTGTTTAGTGTTAAATATTGTGTCTGATTCTCTCTTACAGTGAATGTACATAAAATTAGTTTTTACACATACAATAATAGGAACGGTGTTGTGGATGACACAAAGGCATGCGACTAAACAAAGGGCTGGCTCCTAGCACTATACAAGCTTCTAGTGTGCATAGGGCATAAGTAATTACTTTTAACACTTAAATATTATGGTAATTTTGTTTTTTTATTAAAGTTTAAAATTACTAAACAATTCTATCTCTCTTTGACGGGTGCGAAGTCCAATTAATCGGTCAACAGATTTTAACTCGGGAAAACCAAAACAAAATCCCACCCCAATTCTTTTTCGTTTCCTAATATCCTTTTTACAGGAGAAAAGCTAATAAATGAAATCATATTCTTCTATCTAAACAAATGCGATTAAGGTATTCGAAAATGAAGATTTTTCTCTTCTCTCTCTCTTATATTCAAATTGTTTTGAACGAAGAGTGACTTTTACTCTTTCCAAATATGCTTTGCTAATATTTTAATCAATTACGTCTCTTCATAGAATATTGCATGTCCGTACACACATGCAGAAGATGAGTGAACTCGGGGATCTACAAATATACTATAATTTAAGAGGATCGATCCAATTGTTTATATGCTATAATAATATCTTTGATTCATTTCAATGTGACTGCATGTATGTGTACACGTAGACGTATACGAATACGTAGTCGTTCGCTTACACATGTATATGTAAAGATCAGAGAGAGAGAGTATGGTCAATGGTAAGAGAGTAAGAGATGATTTGCAGGGTGTGGGAATGCTGGGCTTTGTGGAGTCATTAATCGCATTAAACGAGGGACGTGAGTTCCGATAATCCAAGTGGATTAATTTAGAGAGAGAGAGAGAGAGAGAGAGAGAGAGAGAGAGAGAGAGAGAGAGAGAGAGAGTGTTTAATTTTGTTTGGGGTTTGCTTTTAGGGCTTGGATTTTTTCCAGTTGGAAGCGTAGATTTGTCTTATTTATGACACTCGTGTCCCTATTTATTGCAATATCAAATGCAGATACAGTCAAACATATGATCTATGAAGTGTAATATTTTTTTATTAATTTTAGTCACTTTTTTTTATTGCCAACTTTAATTTAAAGTCACTCCAGTGTATAATTTTTATATAATAAGATGTGGTTGCGCCATGATGATACTTAATAATTCTCTGTCTATGTATATATACTTGCATCATTTTATGTTTTTTATTTCTTTTGCTAAAAATATCATTTATGGTTAATATAAAAAACCATTTAAAGCGAGCCATGTAATAGGTTTAAATTTAAAACCTGTTTAGCTTCCTAAAAATTATCTTTAAGACTTTGACACATATCTTCTTCTCCTTTGTTTAAAATCTTCAAGGTATCCAAGAGAAAGAGTTTTTAGAGAGAGAAATATAAGTTTAGAGATTGTATTGCAGCCATACTTAGAAAGCAAAACAAGATCTCTTCTTCTCCTCAATCCTTGATAAGTAATCTCTCGTCTTCATAACATTTCTCTTCACTAAACTTGCAATTCTTAAACCTCTCTTTCCTTATCTTGTGATCTCTGATCAGTTTATTTTTCTTCTCAATTTTTATCATCGCAGGATCATTCATATCAAATCGATTTGAGATTTGATTCCAAGAAGGAAAGAAAATGAATTCTAACAACTGGCTTGCCTTTCCTCTATCACCAACTCATTCTTCTCTGCCTCCTCACATCCACTCTTCACAAACCTCTCATTTCAATCTCGGCTTAGTCAACGACAATATCGACAACCCTTTCCAAAACCAAGGTATATGCACACACATATATGTGTGGTATATGCACACACATATATGTGTATATATATATATTCATATTCAAGGCCCTGTGTAATTATTAAAAGTATATTTAATGTTAATTTTTTTTTTTTCTAACTGTTTAAGGGTCCAGATTTATATACATATATATGCAAAAATCGAGATCCTATTCGCATGCACCAATTGCACAAATTAATTCAAAGGAAGTTTTCAAATTCTTGTTTGTATATTCTCAACGTTTATATTATTTCCTTAGAATGGAATATGATCAATCCACACGGTGGAGGCGGCGAAGGAGGAGAGATTCCAAAAGTGGCTGATTTCTTAGGAGTGAGCAAATCATCAGAGAATCATCAACCCGACCACAACCTCGTACCTTACAACGACATTCATCAAACCAACGACTCAGATTACTACTTCCAAACTAATAGCTTGTTGCCTACCGTTGTCATGCGTGCCTCTAATACTCCTAATAACTACGAGCTTCAAGAGAGTGCTCACAATCTGCAATCTCTCACTCTTTCCATGGGAAGTACTGGGGCCGCCGCTGCAGCAGCCGCCACCGTGAAAGCCTCGCCGGGTGAGACCAGCGCCGATAATAGTAGTAGCACTACAAACACAAGTGGAGGAGCCATCGTTGAAGCTTCACCGAGACGGACCTTGGAAACTTTTGGACAACGAACATCTATCTATCGTGGCGTTACAAGGTCTTAATGAGTCCCATTTTTAGAGATTTCTCATTTTTTCAAGTCGAATAACGAAATGGGTATTTAAGTTATGATATATTTTTTTTTTTTCCGGGGATGTTATAGACATAGATGGACCGGTAGATATGAAGCTCATCTTTGGGATAATAGCTGTAGAAGAGAAGGACAATCAAGGAAAGGAAGACAAGGTAAGTAATTAATTATTTGAATAATTAGTTAATTTGTATCCTCTTTTCGTTTTTTCACCTATGGTAATCTTGATTTTGGACTAATTATGTTCCTCATGTTTTTGATGCTTAATCTTGGACTACTTTGAAATCTCAACAGTCTACTTAGGTGAGTATAGATAGATGATTCTTGTTTTATCGTTTTCGATTATACTTCTATTTGACAATATGAGAATGGGTTACAAAACTCAGGTGGGTATGACAAAGAAGAGAAAGCAGCAAGAGCGTATGACCTTTCTGCACTCAAATATTGGGGTCCCTCTACTACAACCAATTTTCCTGTATGTTATTTCAAATTATTATAAATATAAGTTTGCTTCAACTCTAATTAATGATTTGATAATATCGTTATTTCCTTCTTCTTTTATTGGTCGCATATTTTAGATTACTAACTACGAGAAGGAAATAGAGGAGATGAAAAACATGACGAGACAAGAGTTTGTGGCTTCTATTAGAAGGTTGCCTTAGCCTCATTCTTTTTTTTTTTTGGTTTTAAGCCTCATATTCTTCAAAAGACCTTCATCGTATACGTACACGTTGCATAGTTGTTTGGTAGTTTTCTAATCAAAGAACCTCCTAATCGATACAGGAAAAGTAGTGGATTCTCTCGTGGTGCATCGATGTATCGGGGAGTAACAAGGCATCATCAACATGGAAGATGGCAGGCAAGGATCGGCCGAGTTGCCGGAAACAAAGATCTCTACTTGGGAACTTTCAGTAAGTTATATACTATATATTTTATCATTTACAAAACTATTCGGAGATTATTGTCCAAAATTAAATACTACTTCAACATATGAACCGCGCTATACAAGATGTCTCAAATGATCTCTGTCGATATAATGATGAATTAAATTTTTAAAAAAATTTAAAATTAAAAGACATTTCAATACATATACATATTTTCTACTTTTTCTTGAAAAATTATTATGCTAATAAACCACTTAGACTATTCATGCTTATATACATCTGTTTTGCTTAGGCACGGAGGAAGAAGCAGCAGAAGCATATGACATAGCTGCGATTAAGTTTCGAGGTCTAAACGCGGTCACAAACTTTGAAATAAACCGCTACGACGTGAAAGCCATACTAGAGAGCAACACACTTCCTATAGGAGGTGGTGCGGCTAAGCGGCTCAAAGAAGCTCAAGCTCTAGAATCATCAAGAAAACGTGAGGAAATGATTGCCCTAGGCTCAAGTTTCCATCAGTACGGTGCAGGGAGCGGCCCGAGCTCTGTGGCTTCGAGCTCTAGGCTTCAACTTCAACCCTACCCACTAAGCATTCAACAACCTTTTGAGCATCTTCATCATCAGCCTCTACTTACTCTGCAGAACAACAACGATATGTCTCAGTATAACACTAACGCTCACGACTCCTATAGTTACATTCAGACGCAGCTCCATCTTCACCAACAACAAACCAACAATTACTTGCAGTCTTCTAGTCATAGCTCGCAGCTCTACAATGCTTATCTCCAGAGCAACCCTGGTTTGCTACACGGATTTGTCTCTGATAATAACAATACTTCAGGGTTTCTTGGAAACAACGGGATGGGTATTGGGTCGAGCTCTACCGTTGGATCATCGGCTGAAGAAGGGTTTCCGGCGGTTAAAGTGGATTACGATATGCCTCCTTCCGGTGGAGCCACAGGGTACGGAGGATGGAATACTGGAGATGGATCGAATCCAGGAGGTGTTTTCACAATGTGGAATGAATAAAAGGTTGATTTCTCTGTGTTTCTTGCGAGGCAAGGTAGGTTCTTAATAATAGCTGCTATTTTCTTGTTTCCCAACTAAGTAATAGGATCGGCTGGAGTCTTCTTAATTAGCAGAGGATTTAGTTAACTTTTGACGGCGAAATTATGAATTTGTAGACGGCGGTTAGCGGAGTCCTCGAGGGTTGGTTTTTTATGGGTACTAAAATAAGATTTGAAAGTGCCCAAATTTTGTTTAAAAGCCAACCCTTCTGACTAATTAATTTCTCAGTTAATCTTGTAATTTCGTTTATAATTAAAGATTTGTATTTCCTCTGTTTTATTCTTTTGTACCTACTTATGTGTTTAACTTGCTATGTGTGAATAACCTTATAAGCCTTGTATCAGAGAACTATACCAGTTTACATGACCAAAACCAAATCAATCTATATATCTATACATCAATTCTATATATGATTCACCACTCTCCATTTACTTTTGGTATGCTGGATTTTTAATATTGGACTGAAGTTGTTTAAATCTTCGACATGGCGCATAGAGAGTCCTGTTTACTTTGGTATAGTTACCAACCAGCCAGATGCCCGGATCAATACGAACGCTTGTTAATACTGTAAAGAAGAATTCCTAAATAGAGAGAAACACGTACGAAGTAGTAAAGAAGAGAGTTAATTTGGTTAACTAACGTTTTGCTTAAACGTGTGCAAGTCTTCACAAAACCTTCCACATCTTACTATAACCAGCAAAGCTTCAAAGCTTTTGGAGAGTATATCTGTATATAGCTGCAGGTTAACTTTGGTTTAGATGTTGGTTTAATTGGTTAAATTCGTTGAATAGTATTTACTATTTAGGCTTCCTTTGTATCACATTTCTACTCTGTTGAAGGATTTCCCAAAATACTGAAAAAAACTTGAGCGTTTAACATCAGTGGATTTTTCACAGATGCTACATTGGTCGCCAAGCTTATGATGTTATGTTCACACTCAATGACGCAAGTGGAGTCCCAATCACTGATCTGACCCATTACCATATCCACAAGCCGTCGACGTCTATTAACTTTTTTTTTTTTTTTTTAAACCGATAATTAGTTGCATGTCCTCCTTGCAATATTGAGTAGATCCATATTATGCTCCCTTATTGCTGCGACAATTTTGGATTTGGCTGCCTTTCTCATGTTTTTTTCAAAGATGATGGGTCTGTTGTGGGGTTTGACATTCATTTCGTTGTTCAAATCTTACTTCTTCTCATGACAAATGCACCGTGTTACAAATACAACAATCTTCAATCTAATTCTGAAAAAAACAGAAGCTGCTATATTATCCTAATCGAGTACTCTC
Organism: Erythrophleum ivorense; assembly: GCA_026724425.1. Lineage (NCBI taxonomy): Eukaryota > Viridiplantae > Streptophyta > Magnoliopsida > Fabales > Fabaceae > Erythrophleum > Erythrophleum ivorense. The sequence continues at coordinate 171,120 of JAIUCV010000294.1, forward strand.
ATCTTGTTTTACTATATACAAGCTGGTTTGCAAGATCTTTATTCAGCCATTAATTTTTTATTTGCTACTAAGTAAAATTTGAGGTTATTTACTACGAATTTATTTTTTTAGCTTATTTTTAATGACATTATAAATATAGTATATATCTACAATATGTTACGTTTGTAGTTTATATATTAGCTTTCGAAATATAAAGACTATTTTTCAATAAGAATTCACAAACATTTACAAAACAAAAGCCATATAAAGAAAATCTTGATGTACATTATATTATTTCTAGATATTAAACCAAAAGTTTATTGGCTACATTCTTGTAACATGTCTAGTGTCTAGTTCCGTTACAAAAAAGCGAGTTAACATTTGGAAGCATAACTTTTTGCAAAAAAAGTGAGTTAACAAAAAAGTTAAGATAATGAATTGAAAATTTGAAATGAGTAAGGATAAAAAATCAAACGAAGGAGCCAATTAAATACGTACACGTCATAGCCGACTCTAGCACAAACGGTGTGAATGAAAATATAAAGGTCGCTAGAAAAAAATCGACGAGAGAAACCAGAAAAAGCTTAAAAAGCCGACCTTTTTTTTTCTCTCCTCTACCTCTCAGCTTCTGCTGGATCTCTCCAGCAGCCGATCTTGTTCGGGGAGATTCGTAGGGTAAGTGGTTTCTCTTCATTTCTATTTTGATTTTATGGGTTTTTATCGGTTTTGGGTCTCGATTTCGATTCCAATTTCGATTTCCCCTTTTTGTTGGGAGTTTTTTTTTTCTTTTTCTGTCGACTTATGTGGTGGGTTTTGTTTCTTAATTTGATTGATCAGGGACCGATCGATCAAGGCTTCTCGGGCAAACAGGTGAAATAGCTTTTTGGTATTTGATTTTGAGTTTAATTTAGGGTTCAATTGTAAGCTGGTGATGTGAAATGAATTCGATTGCTGGGTGTTATGTGCATGTGGATTTTGTATGTTTTATGCAAAGATGTAACTTTTGTTCTGATATAAAAGGTTAATTTTTGAACATTTCATTTCTGTGACGAAAGGTAGTGGTGGGTGGAAGTGAGATTAACTATGTGGGTTTTTGAATTCAATTGAAACTTGATATGAACTGCTATGAAAGTTCTTAGCTTTTGTGCTGATTTTAAAGGCTAGTTTTTAACATTTCATTTCTTTGGAGAAAGGTAGTGTTGGGTGGAAATGAGATTAACTATGTGAGTTTTGTATGTTTTAGAAATCTGAAATGAATTGCTATGAAAGTTCTTAGCTCTTGTGCTGATTTAAAAGACTAATTTCTAGCATTTCATTTCTGTGAAGAAAAGTAGTCTTGTATGGAAATGAGTTTAGCTGCTCTGCTGTTGATAGATGGTTTATTTACGCTTCTATTTGCCTAATATATGATGTGCTCTTGTGGAATTAGCTGAAAAGTAGCGTAGATACTTCTATCCTGTTAGGTAGCTTATGGTTGGAAATCAGCTTTTAGTAAGATCTGTTTCTGTTTTCAGGTTTCTAGTGTTAGCTGAAAAAAGGTTTTTAGGCTTGCTTCTGTTATCTTCTTTCTTCGTATTAGAGATCTTGAACCATAGTAAACGGCTCATAGGTAGTGTGGTTATAGGCTATGAAGATCATGCATAAGCTATGTGTGATAGGTTATTTCATGAAATTAATATGTTCACATGCTTTATGTTTTGTCACTGATTTTCAAACGCACCTGATGGGCTTATGTGTATTCATGTGTTCTTTTTCTTTTTTTTCCTTTCTATGTTACTGAAACTGGAGATAGCTGTTTTTAAGTGCAGAAATGGACCACGACAAGACAGGTTGCCAAAGCCCACCCGAAGGTCCGAAGCTATGTGTCAACAACTGCGGTTTCTTCGGAAGCGCTGCGACAATGAACATGTGTTCAAAGTGTCACAAGGCTATGGTGTTTCAACAGGAACAAGGGGCTAAATTTGCATCTGCAGTGTCTGGAACGTCATCATCCAGCAACATCCTTAAGGAAACCATTACTGCTGCGTTCGTCGATGTTGAAACAAAATCCGTTGAGCCGATGGTCGTCTCTGTACAGCCATCTTCTGTCCAAGTTGTTCCAGAGGCTGTAGCACCAGAAGAAGTTGCAGCAAAACCAAAGGAAGGACCAAGCCGATGTACTACTTGCAATAAACGTGTTGGCCTGACTGGATTCAAATGTCGCTGTGGTAACCTCTTCTGCGGGACACACCGCTACGCAGACATACACGACTGCTCCTTTAATTACCATGCTGCTGCGCAAGAAGCTATAGCTAAAGCAAACCCGGTTGTGAAGGCAGAGAAGCTTGACAAAATCTGAATCTTGAATCCTCTGTTTTCACACCGATGTTTCATTCCTCTTCCTGTCTGTCTGGTTCAAGTATCTCTCATGTTTAAATTATATATGGTCTGAACGAACAAAAAGCGTGGGTTGATCTTTAAGCTTCTTCCATCCTCTCTCTCAGCGATCTTTGTGGTGTGAAACTTTCTATTATCTGTGTGTATGCAAGCAGAGAAATGTGCTCTTAAAAAGTTATGCTTTGATGTGTTTTCTCGTTCTTATTATTTTTATGGGCTTTCTATGTTTTATGTCTCCACCTTTGTGGTCTGTATCATATTTTGAGATTGTCTCTGTAGCTATATGAAGCTTTATTTTTAAGAAGGCTGATTTGTGTTCGTCTCTCAGGCTGATTTTCTTGTTCATTTCTCTTGTTGGCGAGCTACGTAACTTTGCAAAGTCATTAACTTTGTGATTACGAACATGCATAACCGGATAATACGGTTAACACTCGCTGGAAACTCCCAAAACCAATCACCTGAAAACTCATTACTCTTAGTCTTATCTAATAAGCTGGTTGTAGGGATAGATGACTTCTTGTCCTGGGAGTATAATAAGAGAGGAAAATTTTCAGTCAAAACTACTTATTGGTTAGCTAATCAAATAGGACTACTCCGAAGATGAAATCTTTCTAATGAAGAGTTTTAAATGAACCCAATCTTGCTTATGGAGGTAAGAATATTGATTATATGTTTCAGAGTTATGGACTGGTAGGTGAATCTGTACCAATCATGTTTTGTTGTCGTGGTCTTTAGCTAGACAATTCTCGACTCTTCCGGAGTTCCCATCTCCTGATGCAAGACGAAGTACCAAAAAAATTGATGGTAAATTTGGCAGTTATATCTTTTATGCATTGTGGAGAAAGACATGAGTTAGAGTAAATATGATGTAATGCCAATAGTCGATAATGCCGTAGTGGCCACATAAGTTAAAATATGGTTAATGTATATTGTCTTTTTCAATATATATTTTAAATATTCGATATCTAAATTCCGGATCAACGTTCTTTACTGTGTGATACTGTGATGACTTGATGAGCTAATTCTTCACCGATTATTTCGCCTGTAACAAGACTGAAGTTACCTAGTGAGTAGTGACAGCCATGTGTCTACGTCATAAAACCCCAGCACGGCATCTCCTACGTAACTATTATGATGATTCACATTTTTGTTTTGTCTGATTTGAGGAAAAAAAAAAGAAAGTTTGTCTGATTTCACGAAAATACCAAAACAAACACAAAGAAGGACATGCTTTGTAAAAATAGCCATAATGTAAACTAATCTTTTTTTTAAGAAACTCTTATTTTTCTCTATTAACTGTATAAATAAGATCTAAAACGTTAAAAAGAAAAGAGAAAATATATTGATATCGTACTGTAGATGTATACTATAAAATGCCAGTGAATGTATTAACTTTTGTTACGTACACATCATTTTACGTTTTACTACCGTCCTAAAAACAACCGCCAAAATGGCCGGAGCAGTGCCGCCACCGCCGCTAGAATCAAAACGCCCCGTTTCGAAACCGAAGCATATCATGGTGTTTCCATATGCAGCACAAGGCCACTTGCTTCCTCTTCTCGACTTAACCCATCAGCTCTGTCTTCATGGCGACTTCACAGTCTCCATCATCGTCACTCCTAAAAACCTTCCCTACCTCTCTCCTCTTCTCTCCGCTCATCCATTCGTCGTCACCGCCATCACTTTCCCTTTCCCTCACCATCCTTCACTCCCTTCCGGCGTTGAAAACGTCAAAGACCTCGGTTGTTCCGGAAACCCTCTGATCATGGCTGCTCTTCGTCAGCTTCGAAAGCCTATCATCAACTGGTTGAGTTCTCATCCTGATCCTCCCGTCGCTCTCATCTCTGATTTCTTCCTTGGATGGACCAAAGATCTCGGCCTTCCTCGTTTCGCTTTCTTCAGCTCCGGAGCATTCTTAGCTTCGACTCTCCATTTTATCTCTGACAAGCCTCATATCTTGCAATCAACAGAGCCTCTCTGTTTCTCGGATCTTCCTCGTTCCCCTGTTTTCAAAACAGAGCATCTCCCTTCTCTAATCCCGCAATCTCCATCGTCGCAAGATCTCGAATGTATCAAAGACTCGACGATGAGTTTCTCGAGCAGAGGTTTTATTTTCAATTCTTGCGAGTGTCTGGAAAAGGAATACATGGAGTACGCGAAGCAGAAAGCGGGTCATAACCGGGTTTTTGGTGTCGGCCCGCTTTCTTTGCTCGGTTTAGGTAAGGGAGATTCTGACTCCAACGTAGTCGCGAAGGCGCTGCTGAGTTGGCTCGACGGATGTCCAGACGGATCCGTGCTCTACATCTGTTACGGAAGTCAGAAAGTGTTGACGAAAGAGCAATGCGATGCTCTGGCTCTTGGTCTCGAAAAGAGTATGACCCGGTTCGTTTGGGTGGCGAAAACCGACCCGATACCTGATGGGTTTGAGGATCGGGTTGCGGGTCGGGGAATGGTTGTTAGAGGGTGGGCTCCTCAGGTGGTTGTGTTGAATCACGTGGCGGTTGGAGGGTTTTTAAGTCATTGTGGATGGAACTCGGTGCTTGAAGCGATGGCTAGTGGAACGATGATCTTGGCATGGCCCATGGAAGCAGACCAGTTTGTGGATGCTAGGTTGCTGGTTGACCATATGGGTGTGGCGGTTCGGGTTTGTGAAGGGGGTAAGACTGTGCCGGATCCACATGAGCTGGCTCGAGTCATAGCTGAAACAATGGGTGAGCAAGGATGCGAGGTTCGTGCTCGGGCTAAGGAGATGGGACGGAATGCAAGAGCTGCGACTGAAGCAGGAGGAAGCTCTAGTGTCGATTTAGAAACACTTGTCAGTGAATTGAGCTCTCTAGAAAATATATGATTATAAAGCCTTTGAAAACGGTTTATGTTGATCCAACTTAAAAATGTGTTTTCGTTGTTATTAAACGATATAGTCTATAGTTATGCCCCGATCGAGCACTCTTTTCATTTGCTATATAAATATGAAGCTAGGCTATAAAGGAAAATAAATAAGATTGTCTCAAGTAACGGAACAAAATCTTTAGTTAACTTCTAATTAATTAAGAGGAGTAGCACAAAACAAAACAAAACTAAAAGGTTAACTTAAAAGTTAAAACTAAGAAACGAAGAACAAAACTAAAGATTACATTACATGCATACAATTAATTTTAGTTTAATGCATGAGAGAGCAAAAGAGGAAAAAAAAAAAAAAAACATAATTAACACTCGTTATTGTTGTTGCAATCATCTTGTTGCTCGATATCAGAAGCAGCCTCATAGTAGTAGTCCTCATGATCTCCTCCAAAGCTATCAATTCCACAAGGAACATGACCATCCCCAAAAGCCTTGACGTGGTCTTTAAGCGATCTCTTGTGCTTAAAATCCGAGCCACAAGAGCAATACCAAAGCTTACCACAATTCTTCTCATGCGTTCTCCAATCTCCTTTAACTGCAAAGGCCTTTCCACATCTACGACAGGCAAACGGTCTAGACCCGTGTTTGCGCTTGTAATGCGTTTGGAGGGTTCGAAAGTCCTTGAGAGGCCTGGCTCGAGGGTGGTCGATGTTGTTCTTGCATCCCGGTGCACAGCAGAAACATGGTAGTCTTAGCATTCCTGTTGGCTGGGTTCCTCTTAAGGACTCTGGTCCTTTTCTGTATTGTGAGCCGTGTCCCCACATGTGCATCTATAATAGTTAAAACGTTTTTCATGTCATCAATCATAAAGGAGTCATTAGTCTTAGAAAGTATTAACCTTAGGATACATGCTATTGTAATTTTATGACACAATTAATTGATTAGATTGTTTTAATATAACAACAGTAGAAACTCTATAAATTAATACTTGATAAATTAATAAATTCTATAAATTAATAATTTTTTCTAATTCCAAGTCAGACCAATTTAAAAATTAGCAAAATTAGATAAAATAATATAATAATAATATTATGTAGATATATGATTTCATTAATATCATAAATTAATAATTACCATAAATAATCTTATGTAAATACATATCTATGATGATATACTAAAATATAAGTATAATTTTAATCGATAATTTAATAACTCTATAAATTAATAAAATATCAAAGTCCCAACTTTATTAATTTATAGAGTTTCTACTGTATTTGTATATTTGCTTACGATTATTAATTATTTTTTTTTAGTTAAAATAATTAATTCCTTTTATCAACGTTCGGAAATAGTAAATGCAAACGCAAAGCCAAAAGTATTTTCCTTTGGTTTGAGTTGTATAATTTTCAAAAACTATATTTGGTAATATCTGACTAATTTTCAAAAACTATTTGAAACATCATGGTGTTTTAAAAAAAAAAAAATTCCAAATGAACATCTCGCCTTGTATTAGCTATTAATGTGCTCTAATCAAAAGAAAATATTTGTAAATGTGAAATTTAATATTTCAAATATTACACACTCTTTAGGTAACGTTCTATATGTAGATCTCGTAGCCTCTTTATGTCATGTAAAAGTTTGCTTTTGGCATGCAATAATTATTAGCTCTATCTGTCTTTGGGGTAGTATATATGTAAACAAAACAAAGTCAATATGCACAAATAATCTGCTAGACAATAATCTTCCCTCGCTTTCTTTTTTTTGTTTTAAGAAATTGGGTTCAGGAGTTCACAAAAATCAAGAGAGACAATAAAGATGGAGGTAGACTAAGCATGTTTCAGGGTTATAAAGTGTCAGTCTGACAAAAATACTGTTGGTTAAAGAAGATCTTCTGACTTAATTGGTAAATTGATATTTCATAGCCACCATCATTCAACACCCTGAAACCGATTTGACGTTTACCGTAATTTTTTTTTAAAAGAGTTAATTATTCTCGAGTTACTAAACATCAAGGCAAAGTAGTAAGTTAGTAACTACCAAAAGTACCAGTGAATTACTACTTCTAGAGATACCCCTAAAGATCCAAAAATCAATAACGAGTTTGTATACGTTTTATTCGACTTAGAAGAAAAGAAAAAAAAACTATGTGCTAATTAAAATCCGTTTTGAAGAACAAGAAATCAAATCTTTTTTTTTCTTTTCTTGAAAGAGCAAAATATCAAATCTTGAGATGAGTTTATAGTTTAATGCATGGAGTGGTACCTGCATGTTGTTGTATCTGTTGAATGTCTTGAAGCAGAGAGGACAAGAGAACTGTGTAGGACCAATTAAAATCTGAGCAGGAGTAGGGATCCAATAGTGATGACTTCTGTGTAGATCTCCATGATCATCATCATCATGAAAGTGTGACTCAACTGTAACTTCTACTTCTTGATCATGATCTTGCTCTTCGGTGGTAGCTTCGGGAGCAGCGATAAGACTCCCCATGCTCCCACCACCACCGTAGTTTGGCAACCCGAGATTAAGATCCACAGTTACATGAGGTTCGTCTAGAAGGTTTGAAGAGCTGATCTGATCAGTGTCCATGAAATAGTGTTGCTCTTGTTGTTCTTGACGCCTTATGGGGCTTAAGCTAAGAAGAGGAAGAGCTTCTCTGAGCGGAGGTGAGTTAGGGGGAGTGGAAGTAGTAGGAGTCATGTAATTAGGGTTTGTGGTAGTAGGGTAATAGAAGCTGTTGTTAGAGTTGTAAATATAAGAGAGAGAAGTGGAATAGTTGAAGTTAGTATTGTCAAATCCATTATTGAAGAGATTGGAACAAGCTGGATTAGACATAATTAACTTGGAGGAGGAGACAAAGAAAGAAGAAGAAGAAAGGCACCGAATCTATGGTTGATGGGTTTGCGTTTGAGAGAGAGAGAGATATAGGGTAGGGATGTGAGTGTGAGTGTGAGTGTGAGTGTGTATATATATAGAGATGTGTGTATGTAACATTTGAGATGTGACGAAGCGGTGGAAAATATTCATGATGATAAAGAAAAGAGGGTACGGAGAAGGAATTAGGGAGAAAAGACCCAAGCAGAAAGTTGAAGAGGCAAAAAAGAAACTATCTTTGGGACTCGCGCAATGGTGGATATATGTATCCGTATAAAGTCAAATTTTAGATCCTTGTACTAAAAGATTTAGTGTCATCAAATTATTATTATTATTTTTATTTTTTTTTAACGTTGAGATCTCAAGGACTTTGGAGATGTAAATATTAATCACACGAAATTTCACAGTTAGATAGTCAAAACGACTCTAACCCATGATTTTCCCGCTTAAAAATTACCACTAAACTAAGACAACTTTGTTTAGACCATAACTTCTTATCTGTTATATTAGGCTTTAATGAATTTATTTATTTTGTTTCTTTACAATCAGAATACATATACACTCCCAAATTATCAAAACATAAATTAAACGACATATTCGGTATTATCCAATAAATCCACCGCATCGCTAGGATTAATTGATCCATGCATGGTAAAACTTGATCAGTGTCACACCTCACTGCCTCACTGACAACCCATTAATCAATTGATGCTCTTTCAAACTCAAAGGAAAATCTTTTAGCAAAAAAAAAAAAACTCAAAGGATTACAGGAATAGACAATCTGTAGATATATGCACATCTATATTTATTTATCATGCGAAAATTTTGATATGGCGAGAATTCATTTTAAGTATCGCTATATATATCGTTTTATTAAAAAAATTGTTACTTGAGTAGAAAACTGTATTTAATCTAATGCAAACACCATACTTTAACCATCAATCATTTAGTTATTCTAGAAATATACAAGATTTTTCTAGTTTGTATAAAAAATACACCACTAAAATGATTTAACTTAGGTTGATACTCATATTCAACATAATGTGTGTGTTTTACAAACTCGACTTAATTAACGTAACAGAATTGAAAATTTCATTAACTCTACTTAAAGAACTCTAAACTACACTGTTGTCCGCACAGATTTTGGAGATTGATCGGACAATTATATGGGAAGTAGAGGTTATTCATCTGGTGTCGTCGATGCTGGATTCCATCTGGTGCTGAGGACATGGTCCCCTCCTTGACGACGATTCTAACGGGTTGTTTTAAACATTCATCATAAAAATTACTAATTAAGTCTCCTCAATACACGTAACCAATGAACATGCGTTCCTATTATGGCACAAATATAAAGAAGTATGTAATTCGAAATGTGAGTAGTAAGTGAAACTATTGGTCACAAAGACACCACCTAACCCAATGTACAAGAACGTAAAAACGAATTTAAAAAAAAATATAAACCTGAATCAAGAATATAGAGGCTTGTTCTCTACCTCAAACTTTTTATTATTATTATAAAGTCTCTACCACATCGAATACCGATAATTATGTGTACATGTATATATGGAGAGAGGTAATATATATTGATAAACAATAAGGTATTGTGGGGATGATATATTGATGGCTTTGGGAAAGGAGATAGTTGTGATCTAAGACAGCACTTGCTTTGGTGGTCTCGTCTCCATGTCGGCTCCGCTTCAGAAACATATTACTTGGGAATGGTAACCCCATTTTCTTATTCATCTACACTTCAATGTGTATTTTACTGTTTTATATAAAGATCTGCATTTTCGTTGACTCTTACTCTTCCTTTGTTTCTCATGCAAAACTTTTTCTACATTCTGATGATTCATGCATACACTTGTAACACAAAATAAAACTTAAAGGATGTTTGTTGTTTCTAAAATTAATCTTTAAGAGATCAATCATGTCCTTCCGTACCTGTAAAGGGTTGCATTATGCCATTATTGCATTTACCATGATTTTTCCTAAAAAAATTAGGACCACAAGAAATCATCGTATAAATATAGTAAGAATATTGATTTTTTTTTTTTTTTTTCACTCTTGCAGCATTCACGATGGTTTTTTTCTTTTGGGGTCCTTTATAGACTAATTCTCATGTGGATAAGGAATATGGACATAGTAAACTTGAGACTATTTTAAAATTTTAAAACTAATTGGTTCAAGATTTTCTTCAGTTGCAAATGAACTATTCTGAGAACCGAATAAAATTAAATTGTATTTAATGAAAATGATATTTTCATTTGTATTTTGGTTTAACTGTTTTGATTTTTATATGTGAAAGCACAATGAACCAATTTTTTGGAGTCGACCTAATATAAAGTTTTGAATTCGATAACAATTTTCTCAAGATAAACAAACTGAAAAACTAAACAAACCAAATGGAAATCGAAACATTGTATATAGCAATATTTGCATGAGATATACAATAGGAATCAGTATAACATATATGATGCGACATTGATTACCACTCTTCAAGCTGTTTACTATTATAATTTGTAAGATCAAACACGTGATGGGTCAAAGATCGTGGGTTTGAAAGAAAAATGTGCTGGTCGCAATGTGTGTGAACTCGAAGCTCTTAGGATAAAAGTCCAACTTATTTTTGACACACAGTTTACTTTTGGATCTTTTATATAATTAGTTCTTAGAGAATGTGGAATATTGAAACATGAGATGTTCCCGAGATAGCACGAGTGTGAATGTTTTGTGGTTGCACTTTGCAATTGCATCTGTACGTTCTTTCAAACCATCTCTGGCTTATGTTTCTTTGTTGTTCTCTTTTCTCCAAACATTTTTATCTATCTATGCACCACACTATACTAATACAACTTAATTAGTTTTGATATTTTTCTGACCCAAAAAATATGCATAGGTATTTGATTGTTTTATGTGGAGGAGGTAATTTTATATTAACATTTGCGACGCCATATAAGACTACAGTTAAATATATTAAAAATATCTCAAAAAGCCCAATTATAAGTTTTCTCGGAGAGAAGAGAAGGACGTTTATCTCCCGGCGAATTTGCCGACGACAATCAACGGCCGATGAACATATCGAATGTGAGTAAAGCTAAGCTTCTTCATCCACTGGTACCCAAACTCAATCGCTCGCTGTATTCTCATTCTCAGCGTCGAACTCGTTCCCTTCCTCACCACAGAGACAAACTAATCAACTGGAACTCCACCCACAGTTTCGTTCTCCAAAACCCTCTCCTTTCGCTTCTCGAAAAATGCAAATCCTTGTTCCATTTGAAGCAGATTCAAGCTCAGTTGATAATATCTGGCTTGATTCTTGATGCATTTGCCTCAAGCCGGTTAATTGCCTTCTGCGCATTGTCAGAATCTCGGTATCTCGATTACTGCGTGAAGATTCTGAAAGGTGTTGAGAACGCCAATGCATTCTCATGGAACGTGACGATTAGAGGATTCTCCGAGAGCGAGAATCCTAAAGAAGCGGTTTTGCTCTACAAGCAGATGCTGAGACATTGTGATTCCAAACCAGATAATTTCACTTACCCTGTTTTGTTCAAGGTTTGTGCTGATCTTACGTTGAATAGATTAGGTCATATGATTCTTACGCATGTTCTTAAGGTGAGATTGGAATTGGTTACTCATGTGCACAACGCTTCGATTCATATGTTTGCTTCTTGTGGTGAGATGGAAAATGCGAGGAAGGTGTTCGATGAAAGTCCTGTTAGAGATTTGGTTTCTTGGAATTGTTTGATTAATGGGTATAAGAAGATTGGCCAAGCAGAGAAAGCGATTGCGGTTTATAAGAAAATGGAATCTGAAGGAGTAATGCCAGATGATGTGACTATGATTGGGTTGGTTTCTTCGTGTGCACTGTTGGGAAATTTGAATCTTGGGAGAGAGTTTTACGAATACATAAAAGCAAATGGACTGAAGATGACAATTCCTCTTGCAAATGCTCTGATGGATATGTTTTCGAAATGTGGAGATGTTCACGAGGCACGGAGAGTATTTGATAAGTTGGAGAAGAGAACGATGGTGTCGTGGACTACGATGATTTCAGGCTATGCTAGATGCGGTTTGCTTGATGTTGCTAGGAAGATTTTTGATGATATTGAAGAGAAAGATGTTGTGCTGTGGAATGTTATGATCGGTGGATCAGTCCACGCCAAGCGAGCTCAAGACGCTTTGGCATTGTTCCAAGAGATGCAAACGAGCAGGACAAAGCCCGATGAAATCACCATGATCCATTGCCTCTCTGCGTGTTCTCAGCTTGGTGCTCTTGACGTTGGCATTTGGATCCATCGTTACATAGAGAAACATAGTCTTAGTCTCAACGTTGCTTTAGGAACTTCATTGGTCGATATGTATGCGAAATGCGGTAACATCTCAGAAGCTCGTAATGTTTTCCACAGAATGCAAACGAGAAACTCGCTTACATACACAGCGATAATCGGAGGCTTGGCTCTTCATGGAGATGCATCCACTGCTATATCATACTTCAACGAAATGATCGATGATGCAGGGGTAGCTCCAGATGAGATAACTTTCTTAGGGTTACTATCAGCTTGTTGCCATGCAGGAATGGTCCAAACGGGCCGTGATTATTTCTCCCAGATGAAGTCTAGATTCAATCTAAATCCCCAACTGAAACATTACTCTGTAATGGTAGACCTTTTAGGAAGAGCCGGGCTACTAGAAGAAGCAGAGAAGCTCATGGAAAGCATGCCAATGGAGGCAGATGCTGCGGTCTGGGGAGCTTTGTTATTCGGTTGCAGGATGCACGGTAACGTTGAAATGGGAGAGAAAGCGGCTAAGAAGCTTATAGAACTTGATCCCGGTGACAGCGGGATCTATGTGTTGTTGGATGGTATGTATGGAAAGGCTAATATGTGGGAAGATGCAAAGAGAGCGAGGGCGATGATGAAGGAGAGAGGCGTGGAGAAGACTCCTGGTTGTAGTTCTATTGAGGTTAACGGAGTTGTATCGGAGTTCATCGTTAGGGATAAATCGAGACCCGGATATGAGAAGATCTATGATTGCTTACATTGTCTTGGAAAACATATGGGAATGAATGAAACTGCTTCTGTGTCTTCTATGTGACATATAATATACTTGATACATTATGATCATTAAAGTAATTTATAACAGTCTTAGTCATGAAGAACTGAGAACAACGGGAAGGATAAGCTCTTCTTGTAGCGGATTTTTGGCAGCTCTTCTTATAGAGGCATTTTAGATCAGAAATCCCATTGTTATAGCTACAATCACCAAGAAGAAGACAAACATAGAGATGATCTTCCACAAGACCACAATGGAGGACACTGAAGTAGCTTGAAGCCGCCGTATATGAGGAGACAGAACCAACCTGTTTCACAGAAAGAGACCGTTAGTTAATAGTTTCAACAACAATTTTAATTTACTAAATGTGTTTTTATGTGCCTTACAATCAATGGTTTAACTGGCCGGCCAATTTGGTGAACATCCAAGTCGCTGAACACATCATTTGTAAAGTAGTTTTCAAGTTGAGCATCCTGATTTTACAAGAATAGTAGAAACATGAGAGACGACAAAATGAAAGTTATAGATGAGCAAGATTTGGTTGTTCAAACCTTGGTGATGAATAGATCTTGGCACCATTTTGCAATGCCATCATCGGTTTCCGGCACTTCGCTCATTCTCTGACGTCTCATCTGCAAATTCACCTTCAAAGAGAGAAGAAACAGCGAGATTTTTTTTTTTTTTTTTTTTTTTTTTTTTTTTTTTTCTGATAAGTGAGAGAAGATTGCAAGCGAGAACCATGAAAAAGAAAAGACATTGGAAAAATATTTTGTAACCTCAGATGATTGGCCACTGAACATCCTAAGCAATGTTGGTATAGACCGTTTCTTACAAACGGTAAATGTGCAATCATAAATCGCAGGAACAAACGAGCGTATGTGAGTTACCGCAGAAACAAATCCCTGATTTCGCAGATCATGTGAATCAAAATGAAGTAAAAAGCTCATAATAACTTGAAAGACAAGTAACATGTTTTTGGTAAAACTCACCTTTATACGAGGAATTAAAACATTGCGAGGAGATGGTAAGCCTCTTAAAGAGGCGTAATCTTGAGCAGCTTCAAGATTTTCTTGATTGAAACGAGTTCCTTCGACGAAAAAAGCCAACCAGAACGGTGTAGGAAAAGTCCTTGAGTTGTCTAAAACCTGCATTAAGCTCAAGAAATAAATCAATATCAAGAAATAGCTTAAGCTCAAGAAACTAATCAATATCACTCTGAAACAAATGTTGAACCTTGAGGGTATTCTCATCCTTAGCCCAACTTTTTTCCAAGAAAATGTAATCTGAAAACCACATTGACCATCCTATAATCTGTGAAAGACTTGCAGTGTATCAGAAAAACGCGAGAGCTTTGAGCATGTCTCTAAAATCATTGAGAAATAAACTCACTGGAAGATACTTGGCGTCTTCCCTCATGATCGCTATTGTGCTTCCAAGAACACCTATACGCGCTGTCATAGTAATGATAATACAAATCAGAGACTAGAAACAACAAGTTGTGTTTAAAGAAGTTGTGTTTCAAGACCTGAGCCCATGACCCATCCGATGAGCCAGTCAATGTCACTTCGATGATTGCATAAAACAAGTGCATGTTCTTTCCCTGAAGACAGGTTATATCATGAACGTGAAATCATACTATTTCAACCCCTGAGCCGAATTGTATAACCATCTTACCAATTTTTTCAAGAGTCTCTGCATCAGCATACAAATTAATCTGCATGCAGTACCAACACGTCACAAATCATTATCTATATATAAGATCATTAATGTAATGTAAGCATTACGCAAAAATGTTGAACAGTTTCATTAATGTACGTACATACGAGCATTACGTTTTCACGAAAGAACACATAAAGTAACTTAGATGAATCACTAAACCTTAATACAAGCCCACCAATCAACGAGCCATATGAGCTCCAACCAAAGTAACTCCGCAACACTTGTGTTGATTCTTCTATACAAACTTCTTGAGACCGGACGAACAAGGATGAATAACACAAGCTGTATTCAAAAAAGATTTTTATTTCAATTGTAACATATAGGTTGCGATGAGACCTGAAACCAAGAAGAGCAAAACAACGGGGATAAAGACAAAATCCGCAAAGATCGACACGCCTGAGAAAGAGAAGAAACACAAAGCAAACAGAAGAAGATGACAGATTTCAGATTTTTAAGGGGGAGTTTAGAGAACAGTTAATTGTTTGAAAAGTGTTGTTCTTTCGTAGAAAAAACCTCCGTTTTGTTGGCAGACATGTGGATTTGTGAATTAGCATAAATTTGCAGTAAAGTGTCACGTATCCATTACGCGTAGAATGCAATTCATCTTGATGTACGCGTAGAATACAATTTATTATGCCATTTGTAATTGTTTTCTACAGGAATGAGAGTAGTATCATTCTCTATATTAAAAATTAAGTGATTAAACTAGACATGAACAATTTAAGTGTTAGATGCTAACAAAAGCAATTATAGGAAATCTCTGGCTCAGACAGAAGTTTCTCTTGTCCTAGGCAGGAATAAGTTGTTCTTGTAGAGGTTTCTTGGCAGGAGTCGAACGTTGTGACTCAGACGATTGAATCAGTACTTGCATTGTTACAGTTGCAATCACCAAGAAGAACACAAACAAACAATTGATCTTCCACGAGGCCACCATAGAGAGCCATTGAAGAAGCTTGAAACCACCGAATATAAGAAGACATAACCAAACAATGACCACCTGTTTCCAACAAGGTTTCATTATAATTTATAGAGTCAATTTAATAGCAGTTTTGCAGTATCCAATGTGTGATGTTTCTTACGATCAATGGTTTGATTGGCCGGTTGATTTGGTGAACGTCCAAGTCGCTGAACACGTCTTTTGTGAAGTATTTCTCAAGTTGAGCATCCTGGTTTAGAAAAGTAAACACTAAGTAAGCAATGTAGAAAGATTGTTTGAGTAGAAATAGAATATTGTTGGTGTTACCTTAGTGATAAACAGATCTTGGCACCATTGAGCAATGCCATCATCTGTTTCTGGCAACTCGCTCATTTTGTGACGTCTCATCTGCAAATTAACCTTCAAGAAAGAAGTAAACAAAGAACTTTTGATATTAGTGATCAGCATATGTTAAAAAAAAAACAAACAAACAAACACATTTTGAATCTTTTTGTAACCTCAGATGATTGTCCACTGAACATCCTAAGCAGAGTTGGTGTAGGTTGATTGTTTTGAACGGTTAAGGTACAGTCATAAATCGCGGGGACAAATGAACGTATGTGAGACACCGCCGAAACAAATCCCTGGTTTTGCATATCCATGTAAGTCCAAGTGAAGTAAAAGCTCATAATAACCTGAAGAACAAAACAAGATCTTGTTGGACCTTTGTACGAGGAATCAAGACATTTCGAGGAGAGGGTAAGCTTCTGATAGAGGCGTAATCTTGAGCAGCTTCAAGCTTCTCCTGAGTGAAACGAGTTCCTTCAACGAAAAGAGCCAACCAGAATGTCATTGGAAAGTCCTCAAGTCGTTTAAAACCTGCCTGCAAGAAGTAAAAACAAAAACATGTTTCAAATAGAATAAAAATTTAAGCTCAAAAGAGAGAAACAGAGCAAAAACTAACCTTGAGTGTATTCTCATCTTTAGACCAGCTTCTTTCCAAGAAAATGTAATCCGAAAACCACATAGACCAACCTATGATCTGTGAAAGGCTTGTATTGTTTCAAGACAGTAACCTAAAAGAAAACGAGAAGATTCAACCCAAAAAAAAAAAAAAAAACTCACTGGTAGAAACTTGGCTTCTTTCTTCATGATGGCTAAAGAGCTTCCAAGACAACCTGCACGCTGTTATATGATTAATAACATTCAATCAGAGATTATTACAAAAATCAATAGAGTTTCAATTCAGACAAAAGATAGATAGAAATAACACCTGAGCCATGACCCATCCAATAAGCCAATCAATGTCACTTCGATGATTGCATAAAACAAGTGCATGTTCTTTCCCTGAAAATTTTATACCAAGAACAAGAATCATTAGATTTGAATACTTAAGACTTAGCTCCTATAAGCTCTTAAATCATCTTTTCCTTTTTTACCAATTAAGTCTAGAGTCTCTGCATCAGCATATAAATTGATCTGCAGCAACAACACATTATCACATGTCAGACTGAATACTTCTGTGTAGACAAAACAAGATTTCGTGAAAACCACAAACCTTTATAGAAGCCCACCAATCAATCAGCCATATGAGCTGTAACCAAAGTAATTCCGCAACAGTTTTGTTGATTTTTCTGTATAAACTTGTTGAGAATGGACGAACAATGATGAAGAACACAAGCTGGAAACAAAGAAATGTTATCTTAAAGAGCACAAAAATGCCTCTTCCATGAAGAAGACAATGAAAATGAGTTTCTTTTGGTATCAGATTCAGAAATTGAGTTTTTGAGAAACAAAAATGTATTGACCTGAATGATGTTGACGATGAGGCCTGAGACCAAGAAGAGGACACCAACAGGGATAAAGACAAGAGCCGCAGGAATCGCCATGTCTGAGATAACAGAGAAGGAACACAAAGTAAGAGAACAAAATTATAAATTGTTTGGTGGAAAACACAATCAGAGGATGTCTGAATATCTTTTTTTCCTTTTTTGTTAGATTCTTTTTGGGGAATTAGAGAAATGGGAGTTGAGGAACATCATTGCCTATTTCAACGTCAGGGCGTTTTTTAAGCGCCATTTTTAGCCCTTCAAGCTTTTTCTCTCTCTCTTACTTTGTATTAGCTGACAAACACATGGAAACATGTGCGCATGTGAATCTCTACCATGAAGTATAATAAAATGCAATTTAAAATAACAAAAGTTGTGTATCCTTTCTCTCATAATCCACAAGTATGTTTTTGCCAAAATACTGACATCTGGATCTTCTTGTCCACCTTAACAAGTATTTGTACACCATTACTTGTCATCACGCGTTGACCACAAGCTTCTCTTCTTCTCTGGTCTCTCCTGTCTCAGCCTCAACAGATGTCGTAAGAGGCATCGTCATGATTTTAACAGGTTTCCCGAGTTTAGTTTTGTCTTCCATCGCTGCGAGTTCAAGTGCTTTTGCACAGACAGGGAAACACTGATCATCCCATGACTCCAAGATTACACCTGACCCGATGCAAGTTGTTCCTTCGTAGAACGCTGCAAACTGTCCAGCAGCTAAACCTTGATCGTCTTCTTCTAACTGTACAACCGCAACATCTCCTTCTGCTCCTTCCATTTCAAACCTGCAGCTGTAGAAACCAGGCCCATGCCGGACCTATACAAGCCGCTCTCAACTTATGAATGTCAAAGTAAGCCATCGTTTGTAAAGAGTGACTGATCATATTTCTTCGTTTTTACCTTGCAACGGAGCTGGCTAACGTTTCCCCAAGGTTTCCCACTAAGCCATCTTAAAGAGCCAACACGGAAAATCCGTCTTCTCTTGTCGATTGAGTAGTAGTTTCTTGAAACGAACACTACATTGTTCTTAGTGTCCTTTTCAACAACATACCTGCACAACACAGATAAGGAGATCACGAGCTTATTGACAATGTTAACAGATCTTAAAGGTACTACACTCATCATGTGAAGAGAAGTTAAGAAACATACATACCAGGGTCCACCAGGTAAACGCAAGCCTTGACGTTGTCCAATCGTGTAAAACCAAAATCCTCGATGGTTACCGAGAAAGTCGCCAGATTCTGCTTCCAATATAATTCCTTCCATCTCTCCTATGTGTCTACCGACAAAATCGCTGAACTTTATCTATTACAGAAAATCATGTTCATGTGTTTCAGACTCTTGCACAATGCGGCAAACTGTCATAGACCAGAAGAACAAACTAGATGGTCTACCTTTCCAAGGAAACATATTCCTTGTGAATCCTTTCTATCTTTATTTGGCAAATCAAATTTTATGGCTAGTTTGCGAACTTCGTCCTGTATACATCAGAAACAAGGGCAAACAATAAAAATGTTTTCATTATTGATATTTCTTTATACGTTTCTGAATGGAGCAAAGGCATGAGACTAAAATCTCTCACAAGTAATTCGAGTACCTTCTTTATGCAGCCAAGTGGAAATAGCAGTCGTTTAAGCTGGTTTTGAGAGAGATGTGAGAGGAAGTAAGTCTGATCCTTCAACTGGAATTTCAAAAATACAGAGCATTAGTTATTAAACCAACCAAGTGATATTCTCTACCTAATACAGCAAAGACACCCTTATCATTAGAGTAAGTACCATGTCTTGTGATAGTTCCAAAAGAGATGATGAATCATTTTGGTGAGCTGGAGGATGCACAACTTTAGCATAGTGGCCTGAAGCTACGTAGTCATACTCCATATCACTAATCGCATCCATGAACGCACCTGAAAATATAAGGTCAATCTATAACTGATTAGTCAAAATAACAGAGACACAATCAAATCAATTGAAAGAAGAAGTCTTCTCATGAGCAAAGACTCTTGCTTTACAAACTATTTAGCAGGAAGAGCTTACCAAACTTGATTCTAGTATTACACAGAACATCCGGATTAGGTGTGCGTCCACATCGGTACTCCTCAATAATGTATGACACCTGATTAATTGTTGGAGAAATCCAATCAGAAACCCAAACAATTAGGCATTTGTAAAAAAAAAGAAGCATTGAAGAAAGAACTTACAACTCTTTCCCAATATTCATCTGTTAAATGCACAACCTCCAAAGGTACATCAACCTGGAAAAATGGCACCACTAGAATCAGTATAACATCGTCTCTTCATTGCTAAGTACAAAAAGTATAAACCTTTTCGAATTAGCAGAACTCTAGGTATCAAAATTGGCAAAACAAGATCTTTTTTTTTTTGTTCTCACAGGGCTTAGGGTTTATCAAGAACAATACCTGCTCACAAACATGCTTGGCATACTTCAAATCATCTTCCCATGGGCACTGATTCCAGAAATTCTCAAAGCCTTCCTACAGAAACGTAGAAGAACATCACAACCCATACACTAAGGGGACTTCATCAAATGAAAAAAAAACATACAATTCAATTCCAAAATTGAATCGAAATCTAGATAATACAATGGCAAAACCAAGAGAAAGAGAGATGAGATGAAGAAGAAACACACACAGACACACCTGGAACCAAATTTTGAGATAGAAAGCGGTACAGGAATGGCCAGCGGCGTGGAGGAGACGGAGAGCGACGCTGCTATCGACGCCGCCACTGAGGAGTACGGCGACACGGAGAGGCTTCTCAGGCATGGAACACGAGAGGTGCTGGTCACTGAGAAACGCATGGCGGCGGCTATAATTACGGCGGGATGGAAGGAGAGGCGTGACCGTAACCGGATTAGAAGAAGAGTGAGGAGACGGAGACGGGGACGGAAAGTGAGAGGATAAGGGGAAAAGGCGAAAGTTCACTGAGAAAGTAGGAGAAAGATGAGGAAGTCGGAAAAGCGACAGTGACGGAGAGAGTATAGGTTTGACAACCGCCGATAACGTCATCGGACTTTGATAAATTCTAGCCGGAGGTTTGTCGCCTCCGTGGACGCCGTTTATTAAAGTGATTGTTATGAACTTATTAACATTGTCATTCACATTTTTTAACAGGATTAATATTTTTTTTTTTTTGGTCACACAATCTTGTTTGTTATTTTTCTTCTAGAATCTATCTATCTTCTATATATATATATATACTATTATTTTTTAGTTCTTCTAAGTAACAGAATCTCGGCTGCAAATAATATTTGTTGAATTGGGAAAAAAAAAACTAATATATATATATATTTTTATCGATAGCCTCTACTTCTAAAAAAGCTGGTGAAACAGAGTTTACATAACACACATCAGTAGTTTGATATCGGGCACTCCATGCTAACTTGTCTGCCTTCGTATTTTTCGTCCTTGATATGTGGACAATGAAAAAGGAGGTGAACCTCATTTTACAAAATGCCAATCTTTTCCAGTAGGATTGCGAATGCCGGCCACTCCTCAGGTGCAGACACCATCTTCACCACGTCGGAACACTCCGTCTCGAACACCATTATTAACTTGTTATGCCGTAGCATACATTGCATAGCCCATATTAGAGCCTCCACCTCTGTTTGAAGTGGCGATAAGCTCCGCTGCAGGTTACACGTACCCATAAGCTTGTCGCCCGTATATGTGTTGAAATTTTACCATCCAAACCTGCCGTACATTGTGTCGCTTTCCAAACGCCATCCACCTGGCATTTGTCACCTGATAAATGTACGACCACCGGGACCTCTAGGTGCGGGTATACATCCTCTTGTTGATGCTAGGCCATTTCCCAAACCGAGGCCTCCGCTGCCGCGAGGTTAATAATCTTGTTGGGATCAGAGTCTTCATTTGTGAAAACTTTTTCATTGCGGGCTTTCCAAATATACCAAAGCAACCAAGGGTACATCCCCATTCTATTATCGTTTGGCAAGTGCCAAAATAAGTGAGCCATATTTGTAAATAAACCTTCTGTCGGGAACCGGTTGATGACCCTAGGAATCAGGGATAATGCCCAAACCTGTAACGCCGGTGGACATTCAAATAACATATGATTAATTGTTTCAGCAGATATTCCACATCGTATGCATTGTGGGTCTATCTGAATACCGCGACTCCGTAGTCTTGTCCCAACCGAAATACACCCCGTTACGATCTGCCAAAGGAAATGTTATACTTTTTGAGTACATTGTACTTTCCACGCTTGTGTCTGAAGGGGCCGAACATCTGGGCCAAAAGATATAATATTATCATCCTCCATATGTTGTTGCACTATTACATATCCCGATTTAACCGTATATCGGCCTGTCTTCCTGAAGAACCATCCCAAAGAATCTGGCCTACTAACATGGGAGGTCGGGATTCCAATGATAATAGAGACATCCATAGTATCGAATAATTGATTTAATAGTGGTAAATTCCACGTTGATGTTCTGGGAGTCATCAATTCACTCACCCGAAGATGAGGGTAAAAATTTATCCCGTTTCCCATGGCTGGCCTCGAGCGAGAAGCTGGAATCCATGGATCATCCCAAACTGACATGAATGTTCCTGAACCAACTCGTTTAATAAGCCCTTTGTGAACCAGAGGTCGAGCCGAAACTATACTCTGCCGCCATCCGTAGGAAGGAGAGTAAGATTTAATGGGATCCAAAGGAGTAGCGTTCCGATAATAATGTCCTTTGAAAACCCGTGAAAATAATGAATCTGGGTTATCCATTAAACGCCAGAGTTGTTTTGCCAATAAGGCCGTATTAAAATCCTCAATAACACGAAACCCCAATCCCCCATCATTTTTGTGACGACACAGTTTTTTAAAAGTGTTTATGCAAACTAACTCAAAAGATATAAAAAACTTTGCTCTTCTTTATTGATTTATAAGACACAGTTTTTTCTTGAGTCTTATCTCTCTCAACTCTTGAATCTTAGATCTTATGGAACACCTCTCCATAGACCTCTTTATATAGAACTTAGCTACTCCTAATTCTATATGGAATATGACAAGAAAAGGATAACTCCTATTTCTAATAAGATTCCTATTTCACATAGAATTCCTATTATGTGTAAAACTCTTATTCTTCTTAGAAATAGCTTATTTACATTTCTCATCAAGTTAGCTTCTTCCTCAAGTTTTGGAATTTCCAACATTTTTTACTTTGAGTAAAAAAAATTAATATTTTGAGTAAAAGATAAAACCCTAGCCCTGAAACATGTCTACGATGAGAGAATTCATATGTTTGGTAGATAAAAGGACCTTAATTCTCTCTTATTATTGACTGTGGTTTACTATTATAGAAGATGATAGAGCCGGAAGTAAATGAAAAGTTTGCACAAACATGAATACAACTCTATTAAATTATTGTTTGTGAATTTTTAAGGCGATTAATGCGTATGTGCAAGGGTTTGGTTGTTTGGGGGCTCTTTTGTTGATAATTTAGTGCTTCCAAATCTAATTTCCATGCTTTCTTGGCATATTAGCTATTAGTTAGCCGGCATGAGAAATTGAATCCTCCATCCATGTCTTAGAATCTGAAAGAGAGCAAGTAGGTTTTGAGTTGTTGCTATGTTGGTGCAGAACAGTGCGACAAAGATAAGGTATGTATATTCACTCCAAGTCTGAAAGATTATTTTCTTGCCTTACATTGCGTCATTTATAAATGCTTATATATGATATTGCAGTCGAAAACGCAGATATACGAAATGCTGATTCCAAGGATATCAAATTCCAGATAGTATGTATTTTTGCGGTTTCAGCTTACAAAATAATTTTGCTTGATGAAATTTATGTGGGTTGGGTCTACTTTCTTATAGCCTTTGGCTCCAAAACTATGTGTGTCTGGACATAAAAGAATGAAGTGGCGAGGATAAAAACAGCCGGAGGAAAAGTAATCCATTGGAACAGATCATGAGTTTTTGTTCGGTAATTCTTTAAATCCTTAAACTATCCTTTGGTTTATATGTTCCTTTACCAACATGCAATATATACGTAAAACCATCAGTGATCTCGGATTAGTCAAAGAAGACGTCTATTCTTATCTTAGGCTCTTAAAAAGCGATGATATCCGGGGATGAGTTGACAAACAAAAAATGGGTTATATGGCTTTGTTATGACACAAGAAGATCGCAATGACCAAACATGCTTCGCTTCCAGCAGAGTGACGCGAGACAACTTAGTCATACCAATTAGAAGAAGATGAATTAGAATACAAAGTGAGATGTGGCTCCATTTATATTTTAATTTACTACAAAATGTTCGTCTTTTTTTATTTTGGTTTCTTAACTAAAAAGTGTCGTGTCATTTCATTATTACTTTTTTTTTGGTGGAGAAACTTAGAAAAAATGCTGTTTGTTCCATATACATGTTCTTTTTTTCTTCTTTGTATAAGATGACCAACTCTATTTGATATGAGTCCTAATCTCTATGGTCTCATTTTCCAGCTGAGAAACCAACTATGGGTAACAAACACGTTGTGTCGGTCATGAGAGTGAACTACTTTGTCATGCATTGGTAATCTATTATTGTGAAGAGGTAAAAGAGTTACTAAACGTGGCGAACCAATCGTTAATTTCAAATGTAAACGATTTTGGTCACGCGTTTAAGAAGATTAACAAAAAACTATTGAAGAGAGCAAAATTCAGAGTTTAAACAACAAAGGAACATCAATTTCCAAAAACAAATAGTAGACACAAATGTAAATTGTGAACCTGATTATAAATAAATTAATATAATAAATTTTAAAAATCAAATTTATTCCCGCACCTTGTGGGAGAATCACCTAGTAAGTAGATATTGGGCTGAATTAGGACTGCCAGACCCTCCAAACTAAACGATTTCTGCTTAAATCCACCCAAACTTTTTATATCTTTCTATTTCTCCACAATTTTAACAATTTCGGTCGATTCCCCAAAATTCAATTAAAAACTAAAATTGCGATCAATTCACTAAACCGCGTTTTAGGTATATCGCATTTTGGAGGGAAATATACATAAATCAATTTGTTTGGGGGGAAATATGCGGAGATATAAAATTTAGGGTGGATTAGACATAACTTGTTGAGTTAATGGGGAAAGAGGCTGAGCGTATTCAATCCAAAGTTTTTCTAGATATCTAACATCATACTTATCTATTTATAATCACAACATAGCTAGTTATAGAACCTAAAAACACATATATCGCTATGAAAAAATGGTATACACCATATAAATTATGTCAAGTTTGCGTTTCAATAAAATTATTTTCGCATTTGAATCAAAATAATTATTTAGTGCATTAATTAGACCACCAACTTAGCCTTCTTTTAGAGCATATTTTCTTGTTTTAAAGTCGGCTTTTGGAGTTGTTTTTCAGATTATAAATTAGTTAAAAGAAACACTAATATGTGCATTTTTTATTTTGCTCAGCGTCACGAATGAGGATTTTTTTTTTTAATACTGAATTTTATTAATTTTTGAAAATTTCGAAACAAAAACAGAAGGGATGAGAGCAGAGATACCAATAAATATCATACAACAACACATAAAAAATGTCAGAAAACAAATCTTAAAGCAATCTAGAAAGGAGGGGCAAGATCATGGTTGTAATTTGTTGCTAAGGTTATATTATTTTTCATAATCAATATATATACTATTCAATGAAAAAAATAAAAAATATTTCACATACATATACATATCATCGTATTATTTCGACTTGATTAATATAATAAACTTATACCCTCTCTGTCCCAAAATATAAGCAGCCATCCTTAGTAATTTATATTTTGCTTATATTTTGAGACAAATGGAGTATTAATTAATTAAGTCATGTATTATCAAGTAAATAAATATTGTAGTGTGAAATAAATCCCAAAAAATAGTTGGTTTATACCAAACTATGTTTTTGAATATAAAGAAGTTATTCATGTGTTAAATATTTTTGAAAAACTTTGGTTTATATTATGTTTTAAATATAAAGAGACTATTCATCTGTTAAATATTTTTAAAAAACTTTGGTTTATACCTTCGCATATTTTCCGTCAAACAAATTGATTTTTGTATATTTCCCTATAAAATCCGATATACCTAAAATGCGGTTTAGTGAATTAATCCGAATTTTAATTTTTAGTTGAATTTGAAGAAATCGACATAAATTATTAATATTGGACAGATATAAAAAGTTTGAGCGAGTTTAGTTGGAAATAAATCGTTCGGCTTTTTCTAGAGTTTTTTTTAAATTTACTTTTCATTATCTACGTGAAATTTACTTTTCATTATCTACGTGACAAGTCTCTCTCTCTCGATACAACCGAGAAAAACCACCTCTGTGACGATTTGTCAAAATCGATATGTGAATCTTTCAAACTTGGATCCGCCATCGATTCCAGTCAACGCCGGCATGTTCAAGAAGGATTGCGCGGATCTCACTCGGCTAGTCTGTCTCTTGACGCATTTGGTAGAGGAGATTAGAGACTTAAACCGATCGATTCCGCCGCTTCATCTTCGTTGATCTCATCGGCAAATGACTGGTGGTCTGAGCTTGTGTTGGGGCTGCAAGCCGCGAAGCCTCTTTTTATCCTCAGCTCCCCAGTCCTCTGTAAGCAAAATCTAACAGACTACCTATTTAGAGAACATTCAGTTTTACTTTGAGAATCAATGCCATTTATTGCACATTCGAATGGATCTTTTGGGTCTCAGTTCTTCGATGCCTTCCTTTGCAGAATAAAAGTGGTAACCAAACTGCTCATAAATGTTGTCTCTTTCGTTTTGATATACTTTAGGTAGAAGAGAGCTTCACAAAGATATTGGATGTGTTGTTGTTGTTGTTGCAGGGATTAGACTGTGTGAATCCACTTGTGGCATTGCAAAGCAGTATCAAAGCCAATCCGGAGGTATTTAATGATGTTTGGTTTCTTCTCTCTCTTCATTCAACCCTTTGAACTTGTTTCTTCTTTACCCCCCACTATGCCCAAAGGTTTCTATCACGAAACTCAGATATTATCATGGCCATAATTCATGGGTATGCTCCAACTTGTTTGCTTCTTTGTAATTTTGGTTGTTTTAGAATTTGTATATGTTGATCTTTTCTAAGTTAAAAGGAGCTTTGAATGATATACAATAATTCAAGAATAAACAGCATTTCTTAATTTGATATGTAAACACACAGTTTTTATTTTAATGATTAAGACCCTCATATATAAGCATATGACTAACGAGAGTAGAAAAGTTGATAACAAATTAGTGGGAGTTTTTAAATTAAATTAATATGATTTTTAGTATTATTTAAAACCTAAGGCATCCATTAGAGTATCACTAATCTTGGATACTAGTCGTCATGATTCGTTCATTGGACCTTAATTTTGTTGTTTGTTTTTTATTTTTAATTAACCTTATTTCTTAATATACATGAGACTCTTGCTTGTATCACACAATGTTTTCTTCTGACTGTAAAATTGTTTATTAAAAGGAAACAAAAAAAAAAAAACAGTATATTGTTGAAGTGTCGTAAATGGAGTGTCGTAAATGGAGCAATAAAACGCATCTAATTGAACCGACCCATGTTCAAACCGAAAATAAACCGTAAAAGCTAACCGAGGTGAAAATGCGTTTTATTGCTCCATTTTTAAAAATAAAAGGACAAAATCGTACTTTAGAAAGAAAAAGGAAATTGAACCGCCATTGCCTCTGTGTTTGAAGAGAAGAGAGAGCGGGAGAAACACTTTCTTTGTTTTGCGTTTTGCTCTGAGAGTGAGATCATCGAACCTGCAATTTTCGGAATCGTCGGAGAAGGACTCGTGATGTCGTCGGAGTGGAGTGCAAATAGCGTTCGAAAAGCATTTCTAAGTTTTTTTATGG
This sequence comes from Erythrophleum ivorense, assembly GCA_026724425.1. Lineage (NCBI taxonomy): Eukaryota > Viridiplantae > Streptophyta > Magnoliopsida > Fabales > Fabaceae > Erythrophleum > Erythrophleum ivorense. The sequence continues at coordinate 198,574 of JAIUCV010000294.1, forward strand.
AAAAGGGACACACTCTATGCCCCTCGTCACCTCTGATTCCAGAGGATTCTACGGCATTTTTCACTAACAACGGTGAGTGCTTTTTTTCCCGTCTCTGATTCTACGATTCCATGTCGATTGTTACAAATTAGGTTTATCTGAGGATCGGATTTGCTCTTGTCAACTATGGGTTACAAATTAGGTTTAGGCGAACATCATATGATTGAGACCTTATTAGCAGTTTTCTTTTCCTCAATTTTTGGTTAAATTTGTATTCTCCTTTTGATGTTTAGTCTAACAATCGGATTCGCTCTTGTCAACTATGGGATGCGAATTGATCTCAAATCCTGAGAAGATACTAGTTTTGGAGTTGAATTGTGTGTATTCCCATGAAAAAAGTTGGCTAAGTTACAGAGACATCATATAAGTTTACTTGTATCTCCTTTTGATGTTTTCAAGGAATCAACCAGCACTTTAAGTCTATAATACTGGGAAAGGTTGATCCAGAAAATGATCTAAGAAGAGCTTGTAGCAGCCAAAAGTGCATCGATATTGGGGAAAGTCATGAGGATATAGAGAAAGTTGGTTCACTTTATCACCCTCACACTTTCTTTGAATTGCTTGGTAACTGGTCTTTTGGAGATTATTTCAAGAAGGAAGCCATTGAATGGGCTTGGCAGCTTTTAACCAAGGTAATTAGAACAACATGGTATTGCTACAACCTTGTTCAAATAATGTGATATCTCTCTGTCATGGTACTTCTCATCTCACTGACACCTTTCTTTTTCATGTATGTTCAGGTCTATGGGCTACAAGCTCAGAGAATATGCGTTACCTACTTTGGCGGTGATGAAAATAATGGAATTATGAGTGCAGAGACATATGGCTGCATTTGCATCCATCTCTACTTGTGATGCCACGCCAAGTATGTGTTTTTGATCCTGAAATGCATACTTTGTTGATACCTCTCTCTCCCACATGGTTTCTTCAAACGTACATCACTCAGAGTTTTTCCTTTCTGCAGTGATCCGTTTTTTCTACCTTTTATAGTTGTTATCTCCTACTGAATGTTCAGACTGTTATATTTTGTATCGTTGCTAATGCTTCTTTTGGTCGCTGATATGTCGATAAGAGCTATATATATATAGCCAACCTGAAGCTTGAATGCTCTCAAATCCTGATTGTTGGCACAGGCTTTGAAACACTAATGGTTTCCTTTTCTCCTTTGACATTTGATGGAATTTGCAGGAAAACTTCTGGGAAATGGGAGACACAGGTCTGTGTGGACCTTGTAGTAAGATTTACTACGTACGTGAGGAAGATCAAAGTGGTATAGCTGTAGAACTCTGGAGCCTTGCCTTTATTCAGGTACAAATTCTCTCCCTCTCTGTTTATCTCGCTTTATTCAGAGTCTGGTTCCTCTTTATATCTCCCCTCAGCTAGATTGTTCTTTGCCTCTCTAGCTCTGCTCTTATATTCTCAGTCTTTTCCTCTAATGGGACTTGTTTTTCGTTTCTTTTTGAAATAGTATGACAACAAAAGCCATGGCTCACTAAAACCTCTCCATGCTAAGTTTGTTGATACAAGAATGATACTTGAGAGATTGACTTCTCTTCTTCAGCACAAAATGAGCAGCTATGACATTGATACCTTCCTCCATATATATGAGAACATATACATGGTAATTTCTTATGAATCCCACTGTTTCATGATAATATCCATCTTTTGTTACTATTGTCATTCAATAACTCTGTTTTTCCTTGCTAATGATATTCTAATGGATCCTCTTTCACATTTTCAGACCACAGCAGTTACCGAGAAATATTGTCAGCCCATTAACACTATCAGTGAAGCATACAGGGTTGTTGCTGATCATATAAGAGCCTTATCATTTGCCATTGCAGATGGAGCTACTTTTGGTATGACCCTTTTTTCAACTATAATTTCTGTTCTTTCATGCCTAAAATAAAGTCTCTTGTTTTGTAGGTGAGGAGGGTCGTGAGCAAGCTCTACGCCGTATATTTCACCGAGCCATTAGATATGCAATGCAAGAGCTAGGAGCAAAAGAAGGGTTCATGAACAGGTAGATCACAATATCGTTTTTTTGTTTCATTGAGCGACGTATCTTTTGTTGTGTGCTCTCGATATCGTTTTCGTTTTTATCACTTATTTTGTTCAAATTTGAATTTGCAGAGCTGCCACTTCGCTTGCTATGGCAATGGGTGATGTCTTCCAGGAATTGAAAGAGCATCAAGAAAATATCATCAAGATATTAGATGAAGAAGAAGCGACCTTTTGCAAAACCATGGTAACCTCACGAGACAACAATCATGCTTTTCCTTTCTCTAATAAAACTAATGTTTTCTTCTTCTTTTTTGATCAAACAAAGCAACTGATCATGGACCTCAGCAATGAAAAAGCCACGGATCAAATCAGAGCAAAAGCTGTGAATAAGCTCTTTAAGGTTTTTGAATGCAAAAGCTCTGTTTTCTTGTTTTTTTTTGTATTATTGTTTTTCTCTTTAAGAAGAAACGTTGAAAAATATTGTTTATTCATTATGTTTGTTGTTGTTGTTGTTGCTGTTGCAGGAAAAGTATAAAGATTTGGCACATCTCCTTTGGTACTCTCAAGGCTCGGCTTCCTTCCTATTCAAGGTATGAGGTGAAAAAAAATATTATTTAGTCATCTCTCTTTTTGTACATAAATATATTATTTTGGTTTTGTGTGTTGTGTAGGAGATAGCCCACACATCACCTTCACCTACTTTGACATGGGATCGAGCTAACCACATCTCAAGGTTGCTCGGCCTGTTAGTGGTAAGGTTCTGTCACTTTTTTTGTTCTTTTCTTATTTATGTGTGTTGCTGAGAATTTCTTTTTATGTCTATGCAGTGTGTAGCGGCTATTCCAGAGGCTACAGTTACCTTTCTGCATGGTAAGACAACTAACTTCTTTAGGACAAAAAATGGAAAGATCTTTGACTCCTAATGATTCAAAAAAAAAAAAGAAAGATCTTTGACTCCTAAAGATTACATTTTATTTTTTGCAGCTGGCCTCCAGGACTACCTAGTTCCGTTTGTTGTCTCCACTAGCAAAGAGAAACCTATGGAACTAGTGAGGAATGCTAGCTTGGATGTGTTAATGGTGCTTCTAAAGGTAAAAGAATATCATAATCTTGGAAATTCAAACTTTCTTTTCAGTTATGTGTACAAATGTTTTGTTAATTTAACACTCACCTTAATTTTAACTAGGTTGCTGATGCCCTGGGAGATGAGGTTAAAATCCTTATCCGTAGCAAGATTTTGGAGAGCTGTCTCAGATCGTTGCCGGTGGGAGATTATGGTTCTAGACTGGTAAATCTTGACTCTCTGCTTTAATTATACAGCAAGTTCTTTTAGTATATGTTTCTTTCTTTAAATGTTCTTGCTTCTGGATATTTCTGCAATGCAAGATCTGGACACTTTAGGGATCACGATCTGAGTTTAAAATTGGTAGGCTTAATATGAATCTATGATGCAGTGGTTTGATCGCCTTGTAGACTTTGGTAGCTGGTGATTAGTGTAGTTTGTTGTCTACTGTAATATTTATACTCCTGAATCTTAGTAATTGAACTGAAACTTATTTAGTATATGATAATTAAGAGATACTTTTTGCATGTCCCTTGTTTTTGGTTCTTCTGAGCCTGCTCAGATTTAGATGAAAGTGTTTATCGTTTCAAGTTTCAAGTTTATGGTTAGCTGATTTTCTCTTTTGTGAACCGTGATTGCAGGTTGCAGTTCGGATTATTGAGAAAATCATCTTCAGTGGCCTCGGCTTACAATATGTGACAATGAACAGAGATCGGCTTTTCGAGGTGACTCACGGACTCTTTTTGATGGCTTCAATGGTAGAGCCTCTTCATCTAGAGATGTTGAAGAGTGTTGTCCGCTGCTTGGAGCGCTTGTCACAGATCGAAAGGTACGTTTAACTTCCAAAGTTTGTTCTTACACGAGTTTTGTGTTAACACGAGTTTGTTTTTCCACAGCGTTTGTTTTGAACTGAAGCGCTCACTGCCTCGCTCGTTCCGAGACAACAAATTTGTGGATATGCTTCAGGTAAGTTCAAATTACATTCTAAGTTTGTTCGATTTTTAGAAAATACTAATTGGAAAACTTTGTGTATTTCAGGCGGATTCTTCTACTCTGTCGGTGTTGCGAGACTTGCAAAGAAAGCTTAATATGTGAGTTCTTTGTTTTGCACATTATAAGGAACAAGATGTTTGAAGGGATTTGTAATTCCCATATACAATATGTTTCATGTACTTTGCTATAACGAATCTAGGAAATGAAAACCCCCCCAAAAAAAAAAAAAAAAAAAGGTAGTATTAACTACCATTTAAAAGATTTCATTGTGTGTTCTATTTGGAGCTCTACTAGCTATTGTCTTCGACAGTCAATACACACCATAGCTTTTGAAAAGAACAGAGTGTTTCAGCAAAAAAAAACAGATCTAGTGGTTAGATTTTACCAAAAAAAAAAACAGAGTGGTTAACTTGAAGATCACGCAACAATAAGTTATTTGCAAATGCTATTAGCCGCCGCATGTCTCATCTCTTAATTTATAAATCACTTACGATCTGACAGCCACTTTTTACCATTTCATTCTGGGAAGACGCTTCGTTCCACAATTATTTTCTTGTTTTCTCATTTCTCAACAGGAAGATCACTAACTATGTACAAAAAAAAAAACTGAGGAAAGAGAGATCACTGTTAACTCCAGATGTTATCATCACCTCTGTAGGAATTAAGATAGCATATGATATCTCCATGGTTATTGATGATAATTATGTTGAATTTATATGAACAATAAAACTGGACCGAGGAATCGTCAAAGTAGAAACCAGCAAGTTCCCTGAGTTAACTCTTCAGGTAATTTCTTCTTAACACAACAAAGTCTCTCTATCTCACACTATATACTCGATTTTGCTTGCCCGTATATATAGAATGACCAGAGTGTGATCAGTAAATGCAGAGTAATGTAAAGGCAGTGACCAAGGAGCTATATAAGCGTAATGGGGTCATCATAACAGTAGCTGAACCGGAGCTCCATCAATCTGACTGCTCAAGTCGTTTAGGATCCGACAAAGACATGTGTACCTTTCATGGAGCATGCCGAACGAACCATAATGATTTAATCAACAAAACAACTTGTTCCAACTCACAGGAGACACACATAGAACTGGAATTGGGTCAATAGGATCTCAGACCAAACCGGAATCGAATTTACAAACCGGATGATTCCAGACTACCCGGCTAGTGAAGCTGATGCATACATATGTCCATTTTTCGATTCATCCCGGTTCAAACACAGGGATTCAGGGAATGAAACCACTTGTAAAGTTTTCTTAGGTCATTTAGAGCACGCGTCGAAGTTGAATCAACTCCATATCAGTTACCGAGAAGGAGATATTCAATTCTCAAGTCGGGTGATTTCCAACTTACCGGATTTTGGACCTACGTCCAATCTTTGGAGGATTGCGAACGAACCAGAAGGAATTAAGTTGTGAACCCAATTGATCTGGATTCTTGATTCATCAGCATACCACAGAGTGTTTGATTCACATCCAAATCGGTTGACACTTGGAAGTTATTGATTTTACAGATGAGATTTGTTTATCTTGTGATCTTCTTGTTCGTCTTAATTATATCTGCTGAAGAAGCTGAAGACTGAAGGAAAATAATTCATGTTAATACTCTTGCTTGTCGTTACTCTTGAAACGACACCGAACTATTTACCGATGGTTATGGTGTCATGGTACGTTGGTTTCTCCATGTGCATCAAACATGGTATGCGCGTTATAATGTTGTAGTAGTAAAATTTGTTCCTATTACAAAAGTATGATGCGCGGATCTAAACCTTTATTTTGTTTTAAACATCTGATTCAGACAAAGCTTAGCAATAAGTAGAGTAGAAGAACTAGTTAGAACGAAGACGCCCCTGTATCCCAAAAAATAACGGAAACCAAAACAAACACAAACAAAGAGCAAGGGCCTTGTTCGTTTCCTCATCTGGATGCTTCATCCAGATGATTCATGTAGATGCTCCATTCAGATGAATCATTTGGATGATGTTTGTTCTTTTTCATTTTCATTCAAATGGTTCAGCCAAATGATTTATCTAGATTTTATGTATTGTTCATTTCTTTATTCAAATGGTCCATCTAGATGATTTTAATAAAAAATGACTAAAATACACGTATCTTTTTATTAAATCATTTTTTTTTACCTAAACTATTTTTTTTAACAATATAAATCTTGAATCTAAAATAATATCAAAGCAATAAAACGTGATTTTACAATTTTGGCAAAAAACGTGATTTTGCGGTTTTAGCAGAAAATGTGGTTTCACGGTTTTGGCCGGAAAACGCGATTTCACGATTTCAGCAGGAAAATACGATTTCGCAGTTTAAGCGGAAAACACAATTTTACAGTTTAAGCGGAAAACATGATTTCACTATTTAAACGGAAAAACGCGATTCACGGTTTTGGCGAGAAAACGCGATTTTGTGGTTTCAGCGGAAAAACGGAATTTCTCGGTTTCGACGGAAAAACGTGATTTTGCGGTTTCGAAGAAAAAAACATGATTTCACGGTTTCGACGGAAAACACGATTTCACGGTTTTGATGGAAAAACGCGATTTTGCGGTTTTGGCACGAAAACTTGATTTCGTGCTTTTGGTGGAAAAAAACAATTTTGCGGTTTTGGCGGGAAAACACGATTTCGCAGTTTTGGCGGGAAAACACGATTTCGTGGTTTTGGCGGGAAAACACGATTTTGCGTTTTCGGCGAAAATACGTCATTTTACGGTTTCAGCGGAAAAATGCATTTTGCGGTTCGGCGGAAGAAGCGATATCATCGGTTTTGAGCGAAAAAAGTAATTTCACAGTTTTTCCGAAAAACGATATTTCGCGGTTTAGACAGAAAATTTTTTATTTTTTGCTTTTAGCAAGAAAACGTAATTTTCCGGGGAGAATATATAATTTTATAAATAATTTTGATTTTTTAGTTTTTATAATAAAAAAATTATGAATATTTTCTATGTATAAATATTTTTAGATATTTATTTGTCATTTGCACATTTGTGATGAATCATCTTCATCCAGATGCTCCAATTTGGATCAGCTAGATGATCCATCTGGTTATTAAAAATTTAGTCTAAATTTTTTAAGCCTAAATTTTTTAAGCTCATCTAGCTGATTCATCTGGGTGATACTCGTTTTTAGCATTAAACGAACAACAGTTCTCATTCTCATCTGAGTGGATCAGCTGAATGGACAAACCAACAGCCCCCTAAAAGAAAAGGTTAACCTTTTCTCACTCTCAAAAATCTCATGAAGCCAAGAGCCTCTAGCAACATAAGATGGATTAATGACCAATAGTACTTTGAATTAGGCCTGGGACTTTTTCCCGAAACCTGAAACCCGGACCCGAACCTAACCGATATAAGACAATTTACCCAATGGGTAAAATATTTAAATACCAGTGGGTATCGGGTATTACCCGAACCGAACCGATACCCGATCGGGTTACCCGAATGACCCGATTTATAAATAATTTTTCTTTTTTTTTTGAATATTTCTATGAGTTTTCGGATATATTACAATTTTTTTGTTTTTTTTCATTTAATTTTTCAGATTTTCATATATTTTTGGGGTTTTCGTGAATATTTTTCGAGATTTTGAATATATTTTTGGGTTTTCAAATATATTTTTTTAGGTTTTTGGGTATATTTTTAGGTTTTTGGCTAATAAATACCCGAAATACCCGAATCCGAACCATAAATGAAATTTTTTGGGTAATATTTGGTCTTAGAATTATGGACCCGAACCGACCCGAAACCGAAAATACCGACCCGATATCGAACCGAAACTCCTTAGGAACCTATATAAGTATATAAATTTCATATACCCGATAGACCCGGACCCGAACGGAACCCGACCCGAACATCCAAAGTCCCAGGCCTAGTTTGAATAATGAGAAAAGAGGTCCACCTTCCATTGATACCAAAAAAAACTTCCACCTTCCAACACATGAACGGCGACAAAAAGTTCCTTTACTGGGCTTAATTCTAATTGCACACAGAAACTAAAAACGGTACGTGCATCCGGAGATTCCTCTCTGCCGTCGATCGACATCCCAAAAAGAGGAGCAAAGACGAAGGATAAAGAAGAAAACGATGACAACCGTCGCAGGTAACATTCCTCTTGATCTGACGATCGAGATCCTGCTGAGATTGCCGGGGGAATCTGTATTGAGATTCAGATGCGTATCGAAGACATGGTGTTCCATCATCCGTAGCCGACGATTCGCCGACGCTTTCATGTCTCTGTCACTGTCTCGACCTCGCCTCCTCCTTGCTTTCAGTAATCATAGTGACAATCGATTGAAGTTCTTCTCCTCACCTAATCAAAATTCGTCTTTTCCATTACCATCGTCAATGGTAGCCGCAAAAGACAACACTTTGACGATGCCAGAAATCAGATCTGGCGATCACATCGTCCAGCGTAATTCAGTTCGTGGCTTCGTCTGTTGTTCCCTCCGGACTCGGTTCGCGGTATGCAATCCAACCACAAGACAAGTCATAAGCTTACCGGAAAAGCACGGATCTTATGTGAGCTTGGATCATGAATGTTACCAGTTCTTGGGATACGACCCGAGCAAAGATCAATACAAGGTATTGCGCCTGGATATGGATGTGGCCGCCGGTAGACCTATTGAACATAGTGTCTGCACCTTGGGAGGTCGTCGACGACTGTCTTGTTACTCATGGAGGAGCATCAAAAGCAGTATCCTTTATTATGGTTGTAATTATAACGGATTATGCATTGATGGGATTGTTTATTTCGAGGCTGGCTTGGAACCATTGAATAACTCTAAGACAGTGAGTAGTTTTGATGTTGGGTCCGAGCAGCTAGGTCTCATCAAAACACCTGAGAATTTTTCATGTGGGTTTCTAACAAACTACCTAGGGAAGTTAGCTGCGTATGATCCAATTGAGAGGAATGGTTGTTATACTTTGTGGGTTCTTGATGATGTTAAGAATCACGTTTGGTCAGAACGCGTTTTTGTCTTCTCTTCTTTGAGCAGTTCGTTGTGCTGGGATTTGGGCCTGAGCTTTGCGGGGATGACAGCTGCTGGAGAGATCGTCCTTGTTCCAATGTGGTATTATGAACCTTTTGAGATTTTCTGTTACAATGTAGAGAAGAAGGTGGAAAGAAGAGTTCGAGTTAAAGGACTCGAAGGTAATATTTATGATGGGGTTAGCTCTTGTCCTGTTGGACAAGAAAGTAAACCCTCTGCCTCATGTTGCTATGTGGACAATATTACCTATTTGTAACTTCTTTTTATTTAAAGTGGATTGATTCTTGGGTTTTTTTCACTCTTCTTCTTCGTTTTTTGCGATTGTTCAATAATCCTTTTTATTAGTTTATCTACATTGATGTGTGCCAAAAGTTGGTTAATTCTGTTTTGTTCATCATCAAGCAATAGACTTTTGCGGAAACAGAACCGTCACCGCAGGTCCTGGTTGCCTGGTTGGAACTTGAGTGAGTCTTAGATAATATCATTCATCATACTCACTGTTTCATGCAACTTGAGTGGCACATGTACTGTGTCACACAAAAGCTTACATTTTCTCTCATTATATATACTCTCAGTGCCAAGGTAGGTTGATTTGGTACATTAATGTAATTTTTGTCTGGAGAGCTGTCTCAGATCGTTGCCGGTGGGAGATTATGGTTCTAGACTGGTAAATCTTGACTCTCTGCTTTAATTATACAGCAAGTTCTTTTAGTATATGTTTCTTTCTTTAAATGTTCTTGCTTCTGGATATTTCTGCAATGCAAGATCTGGACACTTTAGGGATCACGATCTGAGTTTAAAATTGGTAGGCTTAATATGAATCTATGATGCAGTGGTTTGATCGCCTTGTAGACTTTGGTAGCTGGTGATTAGTGTAGTTTGTTGTCTACTGTAATATTTATACTCCTGAATCTTAGTAACTGAACTGAAACTTATTTAGTATATGATAGTTAAGAGATATTTTTTGCATGTCCCTTGTTTTTGGTTCTTCTGAGCCTGCTCAGATTTAGATGAAAGTGTTTATCGTTTCAAGTTTCAAGTTTATGGTTAGCTGATTTTCTCTTTTGTGAACCGTGATTGCAGGTTGCAGTTCAGATTATTGAGAAAATCATCTTCAGTGGCCTCGGCTTACAATATGTGACAATGGACAGAGAGCGGCTTTTCGAGGTGACTCACGGACTCTCTTTGATGGCTTCAATGGTAGAGCCTCTTCATCTAGAGATGTTGAAGAGTGTTGTCCGCTGCTTGGAGCGCTTGTCACAGATCGAAAGGTACGTTTAACTTCCAAAGTTTGTTCTTACACGAGTTTTGTGTTAACACGAGTTTGTTTTTCCACAGCGTTTGTTTTGAACTGAAGCGCTCACTGCCTCGCTCGTTCCGAGACAACAAATTTGTGGATATGCTTAAGGTAAGTTCAAATTACATTCTAAGTTTGTTCGATTTTTAGAAAATACTAATTGGAAAACTTTGTGTATTTCAGGCGGATTCTTCTACTCTGTCGGTGTTGCGAGCCCTGCAAAGAAAGCTTAATATGTGAGTTCTTTGTTTTGCACATTATAAGGAACAAGATGTTTGAAGGGATTTGTAATTCCCAGATACAATATGTTTCATGTACTTTGCTATAACGAATCTAGGAAAAAAAAAGGTAGTATTAACTACCATTTCATTGTGTGTTCTATTTGGAGCTCTACTAGCTATTGTCTTCGACAGTCAATACACACCATAGCTTTTGAAAAGAACAGAGTGTTTCAGCAAAAAAAAACACTCTGAATGATATACAATAATTCAAGAATAAACAGCATTTCTTAATTTGATATGTAAACACACAGTTTTTATATTAATGATTAAGACCCTCATATATAAGCATATGACTAATGAGAGTAGAAAAGTTGATAACAAATTAGTGGGAGTTTTAAAATTAAATTAATATGATTTTTAGTATTATTTAAAACCTAAGGCATCCATTAGAGTATCACTAATCTTAGATACTAGTCGTCATGATTCGTTCATTGGACCTTAATTTTGTTGTTTGTTTTTTATTTTTAATTAACCTTATTTCTTAATATATATGAGACTCTTGCTTGTATCACACAATGTTTTCTTCTGACTGTAAATTGTTTATTAAAAGAAAAAAAAGAAAAAAAAAAACAGTATATTGTTGAATGGAGTGACGAATGCATCTAATTGAACCGACCCATGTTCAAACCGAAAATAAACCGTAAAAGCTAACCGAGGTGAAAATGCGTTTTATTGCTCCATTTTAAAAAATAAAAGGACAAAATCGTATTTTAGAAAGAAAAAGGAAATTGAACCGCCATTGTCTCTGTGTTTGAAGAGAAGAGAGAGCGAGAGAAACACTTTCTTTGTTTTGCTCTGAGAGTGAGATCATCGAACCTGCATTTCCCGTTTTTTATCCTGAATTCTCTGAAATTTTCGGAATCGTCGGAGAAGGACTCGTGATGTCGTCGGAGTGGAGTGCAAATAGCGTTCGAAAAGCATTTCTAAGTTTTTTTATGGAAAAGGGACACACTCTATGCCCCTCGTCACCTCTGATTCCAGAGGATTCTACGGCATTTTTCACTAGCAACGGTGAGTGCTTTTTTTCCCGTCTCTGATTCTACGATTCCATGTCGATTGTTACAAATTAGGTTTATCTGAGGATCGGATTTGCTCTTGTCAACTATGGGTTACAAATTAGGTTTAGGCGAACATCATATGATTGAGACATTATTAGCAGTTTTCTTTTCCTCAATTTTTGGTTAAATTTGTATTCTCCTTTTGATGTTTAGTCTAACAATCGGATTCGCTCTTGTCAACTATGGGATGCGAATTGATCTCAAATCCTGAGAAGATACTAGTTTTGGAGTTGAATTGTGTGTATTCCCATGAAAAAAGTTGGCTAAGTTACAGAGACATCATATAAGTTTACTTGTATCTCCTTTTGATGTTTTCAAGGAATCAACCAGCACTTTAAGTCTATAATACTGGGAAAGGTTGATCCAGAAAATGATCTAAGAAGAGCTTGTAGCAGCCAAAAGTGCATCGATATTGGGGAAAGTCATGAGGATATAGAGAAAGTTGGTTCACTTTATCACCCTCACACTTTCTTTGAATTGCTTGGTAACTGGTCTTTTGGAGATTATTTCAAGAAGGAAGCCATTGAATGGGCTTGGCAGCTTTTAACCAAGGTAATTAGAACAACATGGTATTGCTACAACCTTGTTCAAATAATGTGATATCTCTCTGTCATGGTACTTCTCATCTCACTGACACCTTTCTTTTTCATGTATGTTCAGGTCTATGGGCTACAAGCTCAGAGAATATGCGTTACCTACTTTGGCGGTGATGAAAATAATGGAATTGCACCTGATTATGAGTGCAGAGACATATGGCTGCATTTGCATCCATCTCTACTTGTGATGCCACGCCAAGTATGTGTTTTTGATCCTGAAATGCATACTTTGTTGATACCTCTCTCTCCCACATGGTTTCTTCAAACGTACATCACTCAGAGTTTTTCCTTTCTGCAGTGATCCGTTTTTTCTACCTTTTATAGTTGTTATCTCCTACTGAATGTTCAGACTGTTATATTTTGTATCGTTGCTAATGCTTCTTTTGGTCGCTGATATGTCGATAAGAGCTATATATATATAGCCAACCTGAAGCTTGAATGCTCTCAAATCCTGATTGTTGGCACAGGCTTTGAAACACTAATGGTTTCCTTTTCTCCTTTGACATTTGATGGAATTTGCAGGAAAACTTCTGGGAAATGGGAGACACAGGTCTGTGTGGACCTTGTAGTAAGATTTACTACGTACGTGAGGAAGATCAAAGTGGTATAGCTGTAGAACTCTGGAGCCTTGCCTTTATTCAGGTACAAATTCTCTCCCTCTCTGTTTATCTCGCTTTATTCAGAGTCTGGTTCCTCTTTATATCTCCCCTCAGCTAGATTGTTCTTTGCCTCTCTAGCTCTGCTCTTATATTCTCAGTCTTTTCCTCTAATGGGACTTGTTTTTCGTTTCTTTTTGAAATAGTATGACAACAAAAGCCATGACTCACTAAAACCTCTCCATGCTAAGTTTGTTGATACAAGAATGATACTTGAGAGATTGACTTCTCTTCTTCAGCACAAAATGAGCAGCTATGACATTGATACCTTCCTCCATATATATGAGAACATATACATGGTAATTTCTTATGAATCCCACTGTTTCATGATAATATCCATCTTTTGTTACTATTGTCATTCAATAACTCTGCTTTTCCTTGCTAATGATATTCTAATGGATCCTCTTTCACATTTTCAGACCACAGCAGTTACCGAGAAATATTGTCAGCCCATTAACACTATCAGTGAAGCATACAGGGTTGTTGCTGATCATATAAGAGCCTTATCATTTGCCATTGCAGATGGAGCTACTTTTGGTATGACCCTTTTTTCAACTATAATTTCAGTTCTTTCATGCCTAAAATAAAGCCTCTTGTTTTGTAGGTGAGAAGGGTCGTGAGCAAGCTCTACGCCGTATATTTCACCGAGCCATTAGATATGCAATGCAAGAGCTAGGAGCAAAAGAAGGGTTCATGAACAGGTAGATCACAGTATCGTTTTTTTGTTTCATTGAGCGACGTATCTTTTGTTCTGTGCTCTCGATATCGTTTTCGTTTTTATCACTTATTTTGTTCAAATTTGAATTTGCAGAGCTGCCACTTCGCTTGTTATGGCAATGGGTGATGTCTTCCAGGAATTGAAAGAGCATCAAGAAAATATCATCAAGATATTAGATGAAGAAGAAGCGACCTTTTGCAAAACCATGGTAACCTCACGAGACAACAGTCATGCTTTTCCTTTCTCTAATAAAACTAATGTTTTCTTCTTCTTTTTTTGATCAAACAAAGCAACTGATCATGGACCTCAGCAATGAAAAAGCCACGGATCAAATCAGAGCAAAAGCTGTGAATAAGCTCTTTAAGGTTTTTGAATGCAAAAGCTCTGTTTTCTTGTTTTTTTTTTGTATTATTGTTTTTCTCTTTAAGAAGAAACGTTGAAAAATATTGTTTATTCATTATGTTTGTTGTTGTTGTTGTTGTTGTTGCAGGAAAAGTATAAAGATTTGGCACATCTCCTTTGGTACTCTCAAGGCTCGGCTTCCTCCCTATTCAAGGTATGAGGTGAAAAAAAATATTATTTAGTCATCTCTCTTTTTGTACATAAATATATTATTTTGGTTTTGTGTTTTGTGTAGGAGATAGCCCACACATCACCTTCACCTACTTTGACATGGGATCGAGCTAACCACATCTCAAGGTTGCTCGGCCTGTTAGTGGTAAGGTTCTGTCACTTTTTTTGTTCTTTTCTTATTTATGTGTGTTGCTGAGAATTTCTTTTTATGTCTATGCAGTGTGTAGCGGCTATTCCAGAGGCTACAGTTACCTTTCTGCATGGTAAGACAACTAACTTCTTTAGGACAAAAAATGGAAAGATCTTTGACTCCTAATGATTCAAAAAAAAAAAAGAAAGATCTTTGACTCCTAAAGATTACATTTTATTTTTTGCAGCTGGCCTCCAGGACTACCTAGTTCCGTTTGTTGTCTCCACTAGCAAAGAGAAACCTATGGAACTAGTGAGGAATGCTAGCTTGGATGTGTTAATGGTGCTTGTAAAGGTAAAAGAATATCATAATCTTGGAAATTCAAACTTTCTTTTCAATTATGTGTACAAATGTTTTGTTAATTTAACACTCACCTTAATTTTAACTAGGTTGCTGATGCCCTGGGAGATGAGTTTAAAATCCTTATCCGTAGCAAGATTTTGGAGAGCTGTCTCAGATCGTTGCCGGTGGGAGATTATGGTTCTAGACTGGTAAATCTTGACTCTCTGCTTTAATTATACAGCAAGTTCTTTTAGTATATGTTTCTTTCTTTAAATGTTCTTGCTTCTGGATATTTCTGCAATGCAAGATCTGGACACTTTAGGGATCACGATCTGAGTTTAAAATTGGTAGGCTTAATATGAATCTATGATGCAGTGGTTTGATCGCCTTGTAGACTTTGGTAGCTGGTGATTAGTGTAGTTTGTTGTCTACTGTAATATTTATACTCCTGAATCTTAGTAATTGAACTGAAACTTATTTAGTATATGATAATTAAGAGATACTTTTTGCATGTCCCTTGTTTTTGGTTCTTCTGAGCCTGCTCAGATTTAGATGAAAGTGTTTATCGTTTCAAGTTTCAAGTTTATGGTTAGCTGATTTTCTCTTTTGTGAACCGTGATTGCAGGTTGCAGTTCGGATTATTGAGAAAATCATCTTCAGTGGCCTCGGCTTACAATATGTGACAATGAACAGAGATCGGCTTTTCGAGGTGACTCACGGACTCTTTTTGATGGCTTCAATGGTAGAGCCTCTTCATCTAGAGATGTTGAAGAGTGTTGTCCGCTGCTTGGAGCGCTTGTCACAGATCGAAAGGTACGTTTAACTTCCAAAGTTTGTTCTTACACGAGTTTTGTGTTAACACGAGTTTGTTTTTCCACAGCGTTTGTTTTGAACTGAAGCGCTCACTGCCTCGCTCGTTCCGAGACAACAAATTTGTGGATATGCTTCAGGTAAGTTCAAATTACATTCTAAGTTTGTTCGATTTTTAGAAAATACTAATTGGAAAACTTTGTGTATTTCAGGCGGATTCTTCTACTCTGTCGGTGTTGCGAGACTTGCAAAGAAAGCTTAATATGTGAGTTCTTTGTTTTGCACATTATAAGGAACAAGATGTTTGAAGGGATTTGTAATTCCCATATACAATATGTTTCATGTACTTTGCTATAACGAATCTAGGAAATGAAAACCCCCCCAAAAAAAAAAAAAAAAAAGGTAGTATTAACTACCATTTAAAAGATTTCATTGTGTGTTCTATTTGGAGCTCTACTAGCTATTGTCTTCGACAGTCAATACACACCATAGCTTTTGAAAAGAACAGAGTGTTTCAGCAAAAAAAAACAGATCTAGTGGTTAGATTTTACCAAAAAAAAAAACAGAGTGGTTAACTTGAAGATCACGCAACAATAAGTTATTTGCAAATGCTATTAGCCGCCGCATGTCTCATCTCTTAATTTATAAATCACTTACGATCTGACAGCCACTTTTTACCATTTCATTCTGGGAAGACGCTTCGTTCCACAATTATTTTCTTGTTTTCTCATTTCTCAACAGGAAGATCACTAACTATGTACAAAAAAAAAAACTGAGGAAAGAGAGATCACTGTTAACTCCAGATGTTATCATCACCTCTGTAGGAATTAAGATAGCATATGATATCTCCATGGTTATTGATGATAATTATGTTGAATTTATATGAACAATAAAACTGGACCGAGGAATCGTCAAAGTAGAAACCAGCAAGTTCCCTGAGTTAACTCTTCAGGTAATTTCTTCTTAACACAACAAAGTCTCTCTATCTCACACTATATACTCGATTTTGCTTGCCCGTATATATAGAATGACCAGAGTGTGATCAGTAAATGCAGAGTAATGTAAAGGCAGTGACCAAGGAGCTATATAAGCGTAATGGGGTCATCATAACAGTAGCTGAACCGGAGCTCCATCAATCTGACTGCTCAAGTCGTTTAGGATCCGACAAAGACATGTGTACCTTTCATGGAGCATGCCGAACGAACCATAATGATTTAATCAACAAAACAACTTGTTCCAACTCACAGGAGACACACATAGAACTGGAATTGGGTCAATAGGATCTCAGACCAAACCGGAATCGAATTTACAAACCGGATGATTCCAGACTACCCGGCTAGTGAAGCTGATGCATACATATGTCCATTTTTCGATTCATCCCGGTTCAAACACAGGGATTCAGGGAATGAAACCACTTGTAAAGTTTTCTTAGGTCATTTAGAGCACGCGTCGAAGTTGAATCAACTCCATATCAGTTACCGAGAAGGAGATATTCAATTCTCAAGTCGGGTGATTTCCAACTTACCGGATTTTGGACCTACGTCCAATCTTTGGAGGATTGCGAACGAACCAGAAGGAATTAAGTTGTGAACCCAATTGATCTGGATTCTTGATTCATCAGCATACCACAGAGTGTTTGATTCACATCCAAATCGGTTGACACTTGGAAGTTATTGATTTTACAGATGAGATTTGTTTATCTTGTGATCTTCTTGTTCGTCTTAATTATATCTGCTGAAGAAGCTGAAGACTGAAGGAAAATAATTCATGTTAATACTCTTGCTTGTCGTTACTCTTGAAACGCAGAAACGACACCGAACTATTTACCGATGGTTATGGTGTCATGGTACGTTGGTTTCTCCATGTGCATCAAACATGGTATGCGCGTTATAATGTTGTATTTTTAAAATGTTCAGTGTGTAGTAGTAGTAGTAAAATTTGTTCCTATTACAAAAGTATGATGCGTGGATCTAAACCTTTATTTTGTTTTAAACATCTGATTCAAACAAAGCTTAGCAATAAGTAGAGTACAAGAACTAGTTAGAACGAAGACGCCCCTTTATTCCAAAAAATAACGGAAACCAAAACAAACACAAACAAAGAGCAACCTAGGCTCCGTTCGTTGGATGATCTATGTAGATGCTCTATTCAGATGAATCATTTGGATGATGTTTGTTCTTTTTCATCTTCGTTTAAATGGTTCAGCCAAATGATTCATCTAGATTTTATGTATTGTTCATTTCTTTATTCAAATGGTCCATCTAGATGATTTTAATAGAAAATGACTAAAATACCCATATCTTTTTATTAAATCATTTTTTTACCTAAACTAATTTTTTAACAATATAAATCTTGGATCTAAAATAATATCAAAGCAATAAAATGTGATTTTATAATTTTGGCGAAAAACGTAATTTTGCGGTTTCACGGATTTGGCCGGAAAACGCGATTTCACGATTTCAGCAGGAAAATACGATTTCGCAGTTTAAGCGAAAAAACACAATTTTACAGTTTAAGCGGAAAACATGATTTCGCTATTTAAGCGGAAAAACGTGATTCACGGTTTTGGCGAGAAAACGCGATTTTGTGGTTTCGGCGGAAAAACGGAATTTCTCGGTTTCGACGGAAATACGAAACACGATTTCACGGTTTCGACGAAAAACACGATTTCACAGTTTTGATGGAAAAACGTGATTTTGCGGTTTTGGCACGAAAACTTGATTTCATGCTTTTGGTGGAAAAAAAACAATTTTGCGGTTTTGGCGGAAAACGCGATTTCGCAGTTTTGGCGGAAAAACACGATTTCATGGTTTTGGTGGGAAAACGTGATTTTGCGTTTTCGGCGAAAATACGTCATTTTATGGTTTCAGCGGAAAAATGCATTTTTCGGTTCGGCGGAAGAAGCGATATCATCGGTTTTGAGCGAAAAAAGTAATTTCACAGTTTTTCCGAAAAACAATATTTCACGGTTTAGACATAAATTTTTTATTTTTTGATTTTAGCAAGAAAACGTAATTTTTCGGGGAGAAAATATAATTTTATGAATAATTTTGATTTTTTAGTTTTTATAATAAAAAATTTATGAATATTTTCTATGTATAAATATTTTTAGTGATTTATTTGTCATTTGCACATTTGTGATGAATCATCTTCATCCAGATGCTCCAATTTGGATCAGCTAGATGTTATTAAAAATTTAGCCTATATTTTTAAAGTTCATCTAGCTGATTCATCTGGTTGATACTCGTTTTTAGCATTAAAAGAACAATAATTCTCATTTTCATCTGACTGGATCAGCTGAATGGACAAACGAAGAGCCCCCTAAAAGAAAAGGTTAACCTTTTCTCACTCTCAAAGATCTCATGAAGCCAAGAGCCTCTAGCAACATAAGATGGATTAATGACCAATAGAACTTTGAATAATGAGAAAAGAGGTCCACCTTCTTCGATTGATACCAAAAAAAACTTCCACCTTCCAACACATGAACGGCGACAAAAAGTAGACATGACCAAAATCAAACCGTAACCGTATTTCGGACCGTAACCGGATCGTTTTGTAACCGTAACCAGACCGTAACCGTATTAAACGGTTAAAACCATAACCGTTAACCGTAAAAATATATTAGTTATGGTTACAAAAATTATTAACCGTAATCATTTTTTTAACCGTAACTATATTAAAACCGTTGGTTAACCGCAAGGTTAAACCGTATAATTTTAACCGTAACCGTTTTAAAAGTAATTTAAATATAACATTAATTAGTTATATACAAATAATATGACATAGAGAAGTTATGTTGTACAATCAACTTATCAAATCCAAACCTAAATTATTTAGAAAAATATATAACTATAATTTTAATGTGAATGTGCAAAAATCAACTGATATTTTTCTAACAAATAAAACTTTTTTTTTTTTGCCATAACTAACTTTTAATAATAATAATAATAATTTTATAATAAATTTAGGTTAAAAAAAAAACTAGATCGTGCTATCATAGATACAATTATACAACTAAATAAAATTATATAAATTACAATCTCATCATCCAACTATATATCATTATCTAGTATTCTAATTTATAAATATGTATGTATAATTATTTGATATTTATATATCTGAAATAATTATATTATACGTACATGAAATATATTTCTTTTCATTTTATATAAAAATATTTAATTACAAATCCTTAATTAAATATAACCGTGTTTAACCATAACCGTGTTAACCGTAACCGTTTTAACCGTATATTAAACGGTTAAGGTTAAGGTTAAAAAAAATTGTAACCGTAACTGGAGGTTAAATAAATTTAACCGTGATAACCGTAACCGTGGTCATGTCTAACAAAAATATTCCTTTACTGGGCTTAATTCTAATTGCACACGTGCGGATCTCAGAGTAGGGCCACGTGGGGGAATCTTGAGCACACAGAAACCAAAAACGGTACGTGCATCCGGAGAATCCTCTCTGCCGTCGATCGACATCCCAAACTTCCTCTCGGATTGTGTAATACAAATAAAAGAAAAAAAAAGAGGAGCAAAGACGAAGGATAAAGAAGAAAACGATGACAACCGTCGCAGGTAACATTCCTCTTGATCTGACGATCGAGATCCTGCTGAGATTGCCGGGGGAATCTGTATTGAGATTCAGATGCGTATCGAAGACATGGTGTTCCATCATCCGTAGCCGACGATTCGCCGACGCTTTCATGTCTCTGTCACTGTCTCGACCTCGCCTCCTCCTTGCTTTCAGTAATCATAGTGACAATCGATTGAAGTTCTTCTCCTCACCTAATCAAAATTCGTCTTTTCCATTACCATCGTCAATGGTAGCCGCAAAAGACAACACTTTGACGATGCCAGAAATCAGATCTGGCGATCACATCGTCCAGCGTAATTCAGTTCGTGGCTTCGTCTGTTGTTCCCTCCGGACTCGGTTCGCGGTATGCAATCCAACCACAAGACAAGTCATAAGCTTACCGGAAAAGCCCGGATCTTATGTGAGCTTGGATCGTGAATGTTACATGTTCTTGGGATACGACCCGAGCAAAGATCAATACAAGGTATTGCGCCTGGATATGAAAGTGGCCGCCGGTAGACCTATTGAACATAGTGTCTGCACGTTGGGAGGTCGTCGACGACTGTCTTGTTACTCATGGAGGAGCATCAAAAGCAGTATCCTTTATTATGGTTGTAATTATAACGGATTATGCATTGATGGGATTGTTTATTTCGAGGCTGGCTTGGAACCATTGAATAACTCTAAGACAGTGAGTAGTTTTGATGTTGGGTCCGAGCAGCTAGGTCTCATCAAAACGCCTGAGGATTTTTCATGTGGGTTTCTAACAAACTACCTAGGGAAGTTAGCTGCGTATGATCCAATTGAGAGGAATGGTTGTTATACTTTGTGGGTTCTTGATGATGTTAAGAATCACGTTTGGTCAGAACGCGTTTTTGTCTTCTCTTCTTTGAGCAGTTCGTTGTGCTGGGATTTGGGCCTGAGCTTTGCGGGGATGACAGCTGCTGGAGAGATCGTCCTTGTTCCAATGTGGTATTATGAACCTTTTGAGATTTTCTGTTACAATGTAGAGAAGAAGGTGGAAAGAAGAGTTCGAGTTAAGGGACTCGAAGGTAATATTTATGATGGGGTTAGCTCTTGTCCTGTTGGACAAGAAAGTAATCCCTCTGCCTCATGTTGCTATGTGGACAATATTACCTATTTGTAACTTCTTTTATTTTAAAGTGGATTGATTCTTGGGTTTTTTCACTCTTCTTCTTCGTTTTTGCGATTGTTCAATAATCCTTTTTATTAATTTATCTACATTGATGTGTGCCAAAAGTTGGTTAATTCTGTTTTGTTCATCATCAAGCAATAGACTTTTGCGGAAACAGAACCGTCACCGCAGGTCCTGGTTGCCTGGTTGGAACTTGAGTGAGTCTTAGATAATATCATTCATCATACTCACTGTTTCATGCAACTTGAGTGGCACATGTACAAAAGCTTACATTTTCTCTGATTATCCCTCATTATATATACTCTCAGTGCCAAGGTTGATTTGGTACATTAATGTAATTTTTGTATTCGATTCGTGTTTGTTTGGACTTCTCTCCGTCTCTGTGGTGTGAGTTCTTGTGACATTCGACGGAGTTATTCAGTTTTAGAGTTCTATCTCAAGTTTCATTAGCTAAGCTTTCGTGACGCTAAAGCAGGTGTACCTACCTAGCTTTTTATCTATATGATTTTTGGCTTCCTGGGTGATTCTATTTCTCCAACTATCATTTTCTGGTAATTTTCTGGTTTGTAAACGTTATACATTTTGGTTGCTATTAGGATTCACAGCTGCTTTGTATTTAAGTGATAAGCCCACTGAGACATGTTGTTTAGAATTTGAGTGCAGGACGTTTCTCTCAGGAGCATGTTATGCTTCCTTTGGTTCAGTTATTGCATGATCCATCTTCCTCTGTCCAGGTACCATCATGTCACATAAGATGCAACATTTCTTTCACTTAGTTTCCAGTTTGAATGTATATCTATTGTATATCGTTGAACAGGTTGCAGTTCTTGGTGCTTTGAGTAACATGGTACTGGATTTTTCATCAGCTAAGTCACCATTTATAGAGTATGGAGGGATAAAACAGCTTATTGAGTTGTCAAAATCAATGGATCCAAACGCTCGGTGTAGCGCTTTACGAGCTTTAAGGAACCTCATGTTCCTTGCAGACAATAAACGTAAAGAACTCTTTTATTCAGACGTCAAGGCTCAAGGATTGGCTAGCCTTATTAGTGGTAAATCATTCTCTACAGTCCTCAAAACCAAAATCATATGATCCAAATTTTGTGAAATAACAAGAAAGAAACTCATTCATTCCCCTCAGATCCTGAGCCCCCGGTACAAGAGCAAGCTTTGGCCCTCCTTCGTAATCTTGTTGATGGATGTATCAAATCTATTGAGTTTGTATTTGATGAAGATGGTCTCATCTTAGATACTGTTGGGAGGCAATTAAGGAAATCTCCACAAGCTCAAATAGCAATACAGGTGAGAAAGATGATTTTTTTTTACCATACCAATGGATTAAAGAATTTGCTGATACAAATGTTTCCTCTCTTGCAGGGAATGTATGTGCTCACGAATGTAGCGAGTGGTACAGAGTTACATAAAGAAGCTGTTATGCAGCAACTGTTTCCTCAAGCTGGATCAGAGAATTTCATGCTCAAGTTTCTGCAGAGCGGCGAGAGCCAGTTGCGGTCAGCAACAGTGTGGACAGTCATAAACCTCATTAGTCCTTCAAGTCCCGGTGCACTTGATCGGCATGTGAAATTGCGGAATGCTGGTATTATTCCTCAGTTAAAGAACATGGTCAACGACGCTTGCCTTGATGTTAAGGTCGTAAAGGAGTAAACTTTTCTCCCTTTTGATCTCACCTTGTTTGCTCTGTTATTGACTCAACTATGTTCTTTCAATCTCTTCTTGCTTTGCAGATTCGCATCAGAACTGTATTAGGCCAATCCATGTCCTTTGGCGATAATTAACAAATACACAGAGATATTGTTTACCAATACCACAGACTATACATTGAACATATCAGTAGTGAATTAGCTTTGATTCAGTTTTTCAGCATGTAGCAAAAGAGAGAGAGACAGAGCCTTGAGTTTATGGTCATGATCATTGATTATCTCTCTCCAGTTCCAGACACACCTATGATTCAACAGGTACTTACTTTTCTCGGGCTTGTTCTTCTCGTTTCTGGTTACCTGTAATGGCCATAAATGACACTGGAACTGCGTGAATCCAACACTTGTTAAGAGCATTTTAAAAGTATAATCTTAGGATTTTCTTCTTTTGCTTGCCATCTTTTTTTCCTCGATCAAAATAGGATAAAGAGATCATATGTGATAATACAGTTTTGTGTTTGATTATTATGTGTGCAGGTGGAAGCAGTGAAAAAGAGTTGTACTATTGTTACTTGTGCCACAGTTAGATTAGATTCCCCACATTTTTGTATTTTTACAATATTTACAATATTTTTAAATTGTGATCAAATTATAATATAATATCTTAACATTTTAATATTTTAACTTCTGATTAAGTTGAAAGTTTATAATATTCAACTTTTTGATAATTTTTTTTTTAATATTTTAACTTTTTAACCAAATTAAGTTATTTTAAATATTTAAATATTTTGATATAAATATTTTCAATTAAAAAATTGAAAATATTTATTATAATATAAATTTTATTTGGTTTAATTATATAGTTTTATTAAAAAACCATATTAAACCAAATATACAAATAAATTTGAATAATTATCAAATTAAGCTTCCAAGTCTTATGGTTTCTTATCATTTTGGTTCTTTTTATAATAGTGTTATGAACTATCATACATCTTCATTTTCAATGTGGGATTTTGATGATATATTTGTTTTTTTCATCATTTCAGTAATTGATATCTGTTTTTAAAAATTCAAATTATAATTTGTGTAAAAAAAAATACATTTTTTTAATATATGGTAATGTGATAATTTATTTACTTTTATAAAATTTAATCAAATCAAGAAATAAGAGAAAAAATGTAGTATTTAAGAAAATAATTAATTTGATATATTTGATAAGATATAGAAAGAATGATAATAACTTTATAATTAAATGTTGAAATATGTATAAATCATTGATATAAACTATTCTCTAATCAAATTAATGTAATAACATATAATGTAATTAGTCTAATAATATTTATCTTAATTAATATTTGCATTAAGAATGAACACCTAAGCAATGATATTGCAATGATATTATTGTTAATAACATATTCACACAAAGGTTATTTTGTTAATGTATTAGATTTTGTTCTATCCTGTTCTGCACTTATCTTTCCTTTTTTTTTTTCTTAAGAAAACAAATCTTATGGCTACATAGATAAATGAGATATGTGACAATTAGGCCTGGGACTTTTTCCCGAAACCCGAAACCCGGACCCGAACCGAACCGAAATACCTGAAACCGAACCGAACCGATATAAGACAATTTACCCAATGGGTAAAATATTTAAATACCGTGGGTATCGGGTATTACCCGAACCGAACCGATACCCGGTCGGGTTACCCGAATGACCCGAATTATAAATAATTTTTTTTTTTTTAATATTTCTATGAGTTTTCGGATATATTACAATTTTTTGATTTTTTCATTTAATTTTTCAGATTTTCAGATATTTTTGGGGGTTTTGTGAATATTTTCCGATATTTTGAATATATTTTTGGGTTTTCAGATATATTTTTTAGGTTTTTGGGTATATTTTTAGGTTTTTGACTAATAAATACCCGAAATACCCGAATCCAAACCATAACCGAAATTTTTAGGGTATTATTTGGTCTTAGAATTATGGACCCGAACTGACCCGAAACCGAAAATACCGACCCGATACCGAACCGAAACTCCTTAGGAACCTATACGGGTATAAACTTCATATACCCGATAGACCCGGACCCGAACGGTTCCTACCCGAACCCGACCCGAACACCCGAAGTCCCAGGCCTAGTGACAATTATATACCACCTACCTAATACTCCAAGAAATACTCTGGTCTCGAGACGTCTCTTTCCCTTTGGCCTTTATGTATTTTTTCTTTCTCGTTTTTAAAACTTAAAACACGTTCCACCTTCCATCTACACGCTTTGGCTTCTGAGTCTTTCTCAACCATTTATTTTCCCAAATTCCTTTTCTTTTTTTCTTTTTGCCTACTCAATTTTTTTCGTCAACTTTCCTGCTCCATGATTGATTATCGTTTCATCATCTTATTCATTTTCACTATTATTTAAAAAACCCTAATCCAAGGGAAAGATTAACCCTTTTTGGTTCGAAGTCCAAACAGAGTGTTACATTCTCCAAACTGCTAGAGAACAAAACAAAAAAAAGCTGAGGTTTACATTTGCCGGGATTTTTTGGGTTTTTTATTTATTTATAATTTTCTGGGAAATTGTTTCGTAAAAACAGAAAAGGAAAAGAGACATTATTGACCTCTCTTGGTTCAGACAAAAAAAGGTGTGTTCTTCTTACGTTACATTTTTTCTTTCTTTGTTCAAGGTCACGTTTTAGTTCCTGACACAATTTTGGATTGAAGTTAAATTACCCTTCTTCTTTTTTGTTAATTTCTTTTTTCAGAGAAATTCATATAGGTTTCATAAAATTGTTGTGTAGTTTTCTGTCACTTGACATCAACTTTTTTGATTTTTCTTTGGTAGTTGACGTCAACCAAACTTTCAGTGTTGAAAAATCTGTTGTAACCAAATTTTTCTTCTTAAAAATCTCTAATTTCTTCTTTCTTATGATAATTTTCTTTATTTTTTTTCCCCTCTATTTAAAGAGAGGATAACTTTTAGCCTTTGATCCAAGCTAGATTTTCTCTTGGAACAGAATTTGGTTTTCTAGGATTTTCTGGAATCCTCTAGGTTTCTGGGCTCAGGACAAAGAATCAAGACTAAATTCGAGTTTGACTGGATGATGTTATTATCATCAATAATTTGAGGCTTAAAGGTAAATGTAATGTGTGGTTAGCTTTAAAACCCCTTTTTCTGATAATGAAATAGATAAAAAGTTCTCTGTTTTTATTCTGAGGGCATCTAATGAAATGTCACCTTAACTAACAGAGAACCATTGATTTTTTTAGATTCTGTATATACATTCTCTTATGTACTTGTGAAGCTTAGGGGCTTCAGTAACATCTCTCAATGATGTCTGAAGATGGCAACAACAAA
Organism: Erythrophleum ivorense; assembly: GCA_026724425.1. Classification (NCBI taxonomy): domain Eukaryota; kingdom Viridiplantae; phylum Streptophyta; class Magnoliopsida; order Fabales; family Fabaceae; genus Erythrophleum; species Erythrophleum ivorense. Next base: position 224,887 of record JAIUCV010000294.1, read on the forward strand.
GAAACTCCTTCTGATTTTCCAAGAAACCCTCTTTGCATCTTCTTTACTGATTTCAGGTAACATATTTGTTTCTGTAAAAAATATGTTTTTTACATGATCAATTAAGAATCTGGAAATTAGATTTCTTTTTGATGCATCAGATCGGTTTTCAAATTTGATGAGCTCGGTTTGGAGATAGCAAGAATAGCTTTACCTGCAGCACTTGCCTTAACAGCTGATCCTATTGCATCTCTTGTTGACACAGCCTTCATAGGCCAAATTGGTAACAACACCAACAACAACATAAACCAGTCTTACAAAAGTGTAATCATCTTTTAAATCTTAAGTTTCTTGTTTTGGTGATGATTTACAGGTCCTGTAGAGCTTGCTGCAGTTGGAGTTTCAATTGCTCTGTTTAACCAAGTTTCAAGAATCGCTATCTTCCCACTCGTTAGCATCACAACTTCCTTTGTAGCAGAGGAAGATGCTTGTAGCTCTCAGCAAAGCTCAGTCCAGGATCATAAAGAATGTATTGAAACTGGTATTGACAATACCAACGAGGAAACTCAAGAATTGATTCCTGAAAGCAACAAAGGTATATATATTCTTGGAAACATCATCACTCATCTTGATTTCTTAAAGTACTAATCACTAGTCTGTTTGATCTTTCTTTCAGATTTTACATCCTCCGATGAATCTAAAACCGATATCGGTATCTTTAGTGTTAGTAAACCTCCATCCAAGAAAAGAAACATACCATCAGCTTCATCTGCTTTGATCATTGGAGGCATTCTTGGTCTTCTTCAAGCTGTGCTTCTTATATCCGCAGCGAAACCGCTCTTGAGTTTCATGGGAATTAGACATGTAAAGTGTCGATCTTTCGGGCTCAATATATGATGATGTTCACGAGATTGATTGAAATCTTTTTAAATTTTTCTACAGGATTCTCCAATGTTTAAACCTGCTCAGAGATATTTATCTCTAAGATCACTTGGTGCACCAGCTGTTCTTCTCTCACTTGCAACACAAGGCGTTTTCCGTGGATTTAAAGACACGACAACTCCATTATATGCAACTGGTAATAATATGCAAGATTTGTAATATGACCAAAGTCCTTGAAAAAACAGAACAAAATCTTGATGATCTTTTAATCTCTTATGCAGTGATTGGAGATGTTACAAACATAATACTTGATCCGATATTCATATTCGTATTTCGTCTAGGCGTAACAGGAGCAGCCACTGCTCATGTTATATCTCAGTGAGTTTAATCTCACATGTGAAGCTTGGTTAATCTCAAAATGACCTCTGCTTTGATTAATAGTGTTTCTATGTGTTCATTTTTAGATACCTTATGTGTGGAATACTCTTGTGGAAACTGATGGGTCAAGTTGATCTCTTAAACATGAGCACCAAACATCTTCAACTTTGTAGATTCATGAAAAATGGTATTGCAAAATACTTGGAATTTTTTCAATGTGTTCATAATGAAATCTCTGATTAAATAACATCATTTGGTTCTTGTTTTATATGTGATTTGTCTCTCTCAGGGTTTCTTTTACTGATGAGAGTAATTGCGGTAACATTCTGTGTAACTCTTTCTGCGTCACTAGCCGCAAGAGAAGGATCCATTTCCATGGCAGCTTTCCAAGTTTGCTTGCAAGTTTGGTTAGCTACTTCACTTCTTGCTGATGGGTTCGCCGTTGCTGGCCAGGTTTAGCCCTTGAGATCTCTCTCTGTCCTTGATGCATCTTTTTTCAAGCGGTTTTCAATTTTAACAAATGTTTTTTTTTCTTAAGGCAATACTAGCGAGCGCGTTTGCCAAAAAAGACTACAAAAGAGCTGCAGCTACCGCCTCCCGTGTACTGCAGGTATACACTTATGACCTCTATTGTTTCCATTTCTGCGTTTGTGTTTACATGAAAAACGAAAAACATTCACAAAAGGGACTAATCTTGCCTGTGGATTTATTTGAAGAAAATATACATTAGATGTAAACATAAGAAGTCAAACGCAAACATATGTCTACTTAAGCTTATCAAGATTCGGTTTTCGATCAGTTTGAAACTAAAGGACTAAATCTTGTGACAGTTGGGATTGGTTCTTGGATTTTTACTCGCGGTTGTACTTGGAGTAGGATTGCATTTTGGAGCAAGATTATTCACCAAAGACGATAAAGTCTTGCACCTCATTAGCATAGGACTTCCTGTAATAAACTATATTTCCTATTAGATCCATAATCAAACCAAGATTATGTCACAACATTGTGGCTAAAACCGGTTCTTGTTTTCTAAAGTTTGTGGCAGGGACACAGCCAATCAATGCTTTAGCTTTTGTGTTCGATGGAGTTAACTTTGGAGCATCTGATTTTGGTTACGCTGCTGCATCATTAGTATTGGTGGCTATAGTTAGCATTTTGTGTTTGATCTTTTTATCATCGACTCATGGGTTCATTGGACTTTGGTGTGGTCTCACCATTTACATGAGTCTTAGAGCAGCCGTTGGATTTTGGCGGTAAAATATTATGAAACTCTCTGTTTCTTGCAGTAAAAATAAAAGGTGAAAAATGTTTGTACTTTTTATAACGGAATTTGATTGGACTTGTAACAGGATTGGGACAGGAACAGGACCTTGGTCTTTCCTCAGGAGCTGAAAGAGGAGATTAAGGATGAAGAGCATGTTTTGATTGTTCTTGAACCTTTTTTTCAAATGAGATTGTAACTAAATAAATTACAAGAATATGAATCTGAAGATGAAAATAATTATATGCTATTTAATCTGTTACTTTTGTAAATGTTCTTCGTTCAATTCCAAAACTAGAGGTCATTAGTCCAGTTTTTTCATTTCAGTTTATTTATTTATTGATGATCTACACACATTATTAGTTTATTACCATCTATACTATTATTTGCGAAGTAAAAACGCACCACAATCGTCCTCACTAATTATTACCCTCTTGCCCTTAATGAATACAAAGATTAGCGTGTCTAATTCCGTCTTTAAGTTAATATGCGAATTTAAACGAAATTAAACGATTAAACGATTTAATGCGATTTAAAAGGGAAAACTTCCTTTATTCTTTATTAAGGGATAAACACGCATATTTGGCAAAATAAAATACGAAAATGGATAACTTCAGATTCGGTTACGATGATATATTCGTATATGTACTTATCGGATTACTGATAATTGTATAATCGGGCGGTTTAAGCGTTGAAACCCTAGCTACCGTCTCTTATATATATACTTCGAGTATTTCTCATATCGTCTACGATTTTTTGTGGTTCTTGCTTTAGTTATCGCCGATATATATATGTTTTAGGTTTGATCTCATATAGTTTAGGGTTTATGCAATTGCTAATTATTTTTAGCTTGCTGACTACGTTTGTTTGCTTCTCGCGCAGCTAGGGTCATGGGCACTTCGGAGTTTTGCGGTGTGTTGTAATGTAAGTGTTATACGGCTCGATTTAAATTTTGTCGACATCGTTTTGGTCTCTTTCGCTCGATCTGTATTACGCCGATTTATGTTTTGACTCAGATTTTGATATCGTTTATGGTTTGGTACTGTTCATAATCTACGTAGTTATTGATATTGATATTTTATTTGATAGCATACGAAACTAACAACGTTTATTTGTTCTCTTTGCAGTTTAATATCACGGTCGCTTGATCGTTATGTCGTGTTTGGTATGTAAGATTTGTGCAACGATGTTTACGTTTTCTTAACGGCGTTTTGATATTTATGGTGTGTCTGAAAAATATAAATCAATTAGAGTTTGTGTTTAACTTGCAGGATCGTCGACGGTTTAGAGAACATCTTCTTTCACGTGGACGCTTTTCTGTAACGGTAAATCCATATATCACAATTATTTTATATAAATACAAATAATGTTTCTCATATCGATTGGACTCTTTTAGGATGTTGTTATAGGTGCAGTCGAGAGATGTTTTTTTCCTTGATATTTAAGGTGATGCCTCTTACTTTCGATTGTCTGATTGCGTTCCTTGGTTGGTACAATCATGAGTATAATTCAATTAATGTTTTTTTCATCTTGCAGGATCGTCAGCGGATTCGTGAAGTTCTTTGTTCGCATAAATGATTTTGTCAAAGGTGATATGCAAACATTACCAATGTTGTTGCGGGGTGATCCCTTTATTATTTATTACTAATAAAATCTTATTAGTACCAATCATCAAAAACCTAACAATTTTTTGTGTAAACATTGCAATTCAGGTTCAAGTTGCATCTCAAGGTGATGGATGGCACTCTCGATACCAGGCTCATGTTATTTGATTCCCTGGCAAAAGAGATTGTTCAGCATGAGGCATCCGAGTTATTCGGCTGTGTAACCGACGAGGTAGATTTCCACTTATATTTTTGCGCAGTTCTGTAATAACGTGTAGCGCAAGTAAGATGATTTTTTTCTGAATTGTGAACACCAATAACACGTTTCTTATTCGTAATGTTGATTGGATTGGTATAGCTTTGACGCAGATCGAATATCATGACGACGTGCCAGAAGGGTTACAGGATATGTGTGGAAAACGTTTTAGTTTGTAATAGCCGCCGAGAAAGCTAATCTGAAAGGAGGGCATAGTACTTACAAAGTCATCAGGGTCTTTTCTACACTTAGTGTGGTTGATAAAACTGACGCTCTCACCGATTCTGTTACGGATGTTACCCCAGCTGATCTCCTTTCTGGTTAGCCGGTAATACATGTCGTCTGTGATATTTATCACCTTTTCCGATAGCACCTTTTCATCATATATTGTCTGACATTCGTTTGGATTTCGATTGTTTTTGTCTAGAGTGTTTTGATGTTAGAGGACAGCAATGAGGTCATTATTGAAGAAGGGACGTTGAATGACAGTAAGCCAGTTTCCAAAAACGTAACGAGATCGGGGTCGATAGCAGTTTGGCGGACTTGGAAAGCTCGAACAAGAAAGCACGTCTAAAAGAGGTGAAGATTGAGAATATTGAGAAGATGATGGGAGTGGCGTAGGATGAATGGTGGTCTAATGTTTTTAGAGTTTGTTTTCTGTCGAAAAATCCAAATAACAACTAGCTTCCTGAGTTAGTTCCGACTTTGTTTTCACTTCAGTACTTTTAATTCAGTTTACGTATAAGCTGTCATTTCACATTTGAAGTTAAGTTTAATTTACCTTTGATTTTGTCATTTATAGTTTGGTTAAAATTAAAGTTTCGTTTCAATTAAAATATTGAAAATTCTATGTTTCACAAAGAAGATTTTCACTTGCTTTTAGAAATGATTTTTTCACAAGACCATTTATGCTTAAAACCGGTCACGGCGCTTCTCATTTGTCAAGTATATGCGAGAACAACAAAAATGGCAGGTTATTATATTTAACGTGAAGGCTTGCACGTGAAAAGGTAAATAATAAAAAAATCAAAGTTTAATCACATTTGCGTGTGACACAATGACTTAGTCTCGACAGTCTACCCCTGCCAAAAGCATTGGTGAGCCGTTTCAAGCCTTAGTTTCAAAAACTTTATGACAACTTCTTTTACTTTGCAATTTCCCGAAATGTAGAATGTGTATATTTGGTAAAAACTAAAAAAATTCTGCCAATGAAACGGTATATCGCCAAACCAAATAACCTACATTGGATCTAGGTCCTAAAACATTTTACATAAACAGAGAGACTCGGTTAATAGAAGGGTTACAGGATTTGTGTGGAAAAACGTTTTAGTTTGTAATAGCCGTCGAGAAAGCTGATCTGAAAGGAGGGCATAGTACTTGCAAAGTCACCAAGGTCCTTTCTACACTTAGTGTGGTTGATAAAACTGACGCTCTCACCGATTCCGCTAAGGCTGTTACTCCATCTGAACTCCTTTCTGGTGAACCGGTAATACATGTCGTCTGTGATATTTATCACCTTTTCCGAGAGCACCTTTTCATCATATATTGTTTGACATTCGTTTGGATTTCGATTGTTTTTGTCTAGAGTGTTTTGGTGTTAGAGGACAGCAATGAAGTCATGATTGAAGAAGGGACGTTGAATGACAGTAAGCCAGTTTCCAAAAACGTGACGAGATCGGGGTCGATGGCAGTTTGGCGGACCTGGAAGCTCGAACAAGAAAGCGCCTCTAAAAGAGGTGAAGATTGAGAATATTGAGAAGATGAGGGGAGTGGCGTAGAATGAATGGTGGTCTAATGTTTTTAGAGTTTGTTTTCCCTCGGAAAAATCCAAATAACAACTAGCTTCTTGAGTTAGTTCCGAGTTTGTTTCCATTTCGGTATTTTAATTCAGTTTACGTATAAGTTGTCGTTTCACATTTGAAGTTAAGTTTAGTTTATTTTGATTTTGTCATTTATAGTTTGGTTAAAATTAAAGCTTCGTTTCAATTAAAATATTGAAAATTCTATGTTTCGCAAAGAAGATTTTCACTTGCTTTTAGAAATGATTTTTTCACAAGACCATTTATGCTTAAGACCGGTCACGGCTCTTCTCATTTGTCAAGTAAATTTCTATATCCAAAAAATGGCAGGTTGGTATATCTAACGTGAATGCTTGCACGTGAAAAGGTAAATAATAAAAAAATCAAAGTTTTGTCACATTTGCGTGTGACACAATGACTTAGTCTCGACAGTCTACCCCTGCCAAAAGCATTGATGTGCCGTTTCAAGCCTTAGTTTCAAAGACTTATGACAACTTCTTTTACTTTGCAATTTCCCGAAATGTAAAATGTGTATATTTGGTAAAAACTAAAAAAAATCTGCCAATGAAACGGCATATCGCCAAACCAAATAACCTACATTGGATTTAAGTCCTAAAACATTTTATGCTAATCGATATCAATAATTGCTCGATTAGGAAAGACAACTATATGTGAGACTACGCCTACACGTGTGATGCTAAATCCCTCGGATCCAGCAGTTGATGATTTCAAATCGAGGTTCGTATTTGGTTTGTTTGATGTTAACGGTACCACGCTGTTGATTATCGCTGACATACATAAATGATTTTGGCATAAATAAATCGTTATATGTATTGAAATAGGTTGTGAAGGAAGAAACCGCGTATGGATTCGTCGACAAGGGTGAAGTATGCGTGATCTATGGTGTGATTTATACGTCTTATTGGATAAGGGATTTGGTTTTTTTTTTTTTATATTTTTTTCGTTATGGTGTTTCTATTATATCTTCGTATTGTAACGATAAACACGTTATATCTTTCGTGTTGAGTTAAACGCAATATTAAAAGGGGTCTTTTATATGCTTGGATTATTGTGGCCATGATCTGGTCCGTTTGAGATGCTTCACGGGTTCTACTATTAGAAATCTGTATATGAGAATAGTTTTGGATTCAGAAATTGTCGGTCGTGTTGTGTTGGTTTTATCGTATTTATTTATGGTTTGGTCTCAATACTTTTACATAGGATTTAGCTTCATTTTATTTTAGTATAGTTCCTTTTACGGTTGTATTCAGTTGTCGTTTTGAGAATAGTTCTGTTCTGGTTATATGACATGTAAGATGAGCATAGTCGGCATAAGTTCTCTCGTGATTATGCAATGTATAAAGTTGGTTATTAGACTTTGCTGGTAATCTCGAATATCATTGTCAGTTTATGTCGATCGTTCATTCGCATTGGTTTTGCTGGGATGATAGCAGAAATGTGTCGGAGATGAGAATACACATTCACGGGTTAAAATACATAGACAATTTATGAGGGAATAGTATGATTCAATATCGTGTAACAATATTATGATTCAGTATAATATATGCAGCCTCTCTTTTACCACATGTCTTGAATTTCGTATTTGAACTGTTTGCATACAGTTACGATTGTTTGATAACGTATTGCGTGCAATAAAATTTATATATATTTTTACAAAACTCACGTTTGAGACATATGATCTAACGTTATGACGAATGCGAGTATAGGAGTTTGAAGTATCTGGAATATATATTTGACCAAATTTTAGTATACCTTTATATGTTGTAAATGCATAGTGTCATGAAATTCAGGAGTTGCGTAGATTCTTGAAATGCCAAATTAATGTCACGGAAACGGTGCCTTTGACGGGTTCGATTTGGCAGTTGAAAAATATCTTCGTATATTGTGAATATGTGTATTGGTTGTGTGTATCTGATAATAAAGGAAATTATGATATAAATAATAATTTATTTGGCAGTTGAAAAATATCTTCGTATATTGTGAATATGTGTATTGGTTGTGTGTATCTGATAATAAAGGAAATTATGATATAAATAATAATTTATGGAAGTAGTATATATAGTAGATGTATTCCCTTTGCATTTCACAATCGCTTATCACTCTAGACATATATAATAGCAAGATGGCAACTCTCCATGAAATTTATGAATTAGATCCATTCACACTCGGTTGGAAAATCGGTGTCAAAATCGTCCGAATGTGGTATCAACTCTGGGGTTTTGGGACGACGCTGGAGATGATACTCAGTGATGAAAAGGTATATTTTTTTTTGTTCATGTAATCTAGATTTTTTAAAAACATGTATATCGATTACATAGCATGTTTAAACACGTAGGGAGTTCAAATACCTGCAACGGTGATGCCTGGTGAGATTGAATTGTTAAAAAATAATCTGGAAGAAGGGCGGTGGATAGTCTTGTGGGGATTCAAAGTCGTGGAGGAGTCAAGATACCTACGAACAACTGACAATAAGTACAGGATAGAGTTGCTTAGATTCACCATCGTTAAACCACTCGAACCGAAAGCAGATGGTCTTCTTCTCCGACCAACACGATTTTATGATATTTTTACTAGAGGTATCGACAGCCAGTATCTAATAGGTATGCTGAGTGTATAAAAGTATCCTTTGTTCGTCTTCGTACATTTTTGATGTTTAACCTCTTTGGTTCTTTAAGTTTATTATATTGTTGATGATATGCAGCGATTTTGTTTTTCGATGCAGATGTTATTGGTTGCGTGCATAAAGTTGGGCAAGTTGAGGAATGGGACGCCGAGTCCTATGGAGATAGTATTTCTGAACTACGTTTTGAACTCATCGATTCAAAGTAAGTTTAAAGAATTGTTTATTATTATGAAATTGTGTATTTGTAGCATATTTGTAGAAGTATGATAGTAGAATTGATTGCGATTTCAGGAGAGAGGCGGTTATGCCGTGCATTGCGAGGGGAGATTTGGCGAAGAACTTTTATGACCAGTACCAGGAGATAAAAAACGAGGTTGTTTTTTGTGTTCTTCGTTTTTGGAGTATAGATTACCAAGGTCGTAATGGTTCAATCGTGGTATCATCTGCCGGATCGTGTTCTGATTTCCATTTCGATCCTGATGATAAAGACGTTGAAGCGTTCAGAGACGTGTAAGGAATGAATATTCTCTTTTGTCGATACAAAATAACATCTGACTGCTGACCATAATCGTATGTTCATATGTAGGTACTTTGGTCGCCGTTCGTGAGCCCAGGATTTGAGGAAGAACGAGAGTGCTGTTGTTTGATTTTCTTCTGTTATGTAGTTTCGTGGACTCCTTTTTATTTTTTTTATCATGTTTTCCTAAAATGTTATGGTCCTGTTATATGTTCCTATCTATTATGTACTATTTGTTGCTTAGCAATCGTCGCTTCTGCATTGATTATTACAGTCATCATCGTTGGTAGTACTGTCTTAATGCTTTGTATGCACAACTTTTTTCAATTTAAAAAATGGTCTTGGTATGTGTATTTGTTTTTCTTATACTGTTATAATTCATTTAATAAGTGTTAATAAAGTTTAAGGTGGTTAACACAAGCCACTATAAAATGTTTGTAAGATCTAAAAATAAGTTAATAATACTTAAATCGATAATGAAATTCGATAATAATAATGGAAGTGCATGCTTGACCCTAAATTCCGGTGTACTTCTTTTTGGCTTATATATACTACTGATTTTGGGTGTATAAAATGTACCTAACCTTATACCAAGGGAAACAAACATAATAAAATGTGAAGATATTATTTAGTTTACTGATTTAGTTAAACAGATAATAGCATGTATTGAAAGTTTAGTAAATGCGATAATTTATATTGTTCCAATATAGATAACTTCTAAAAGTAAAATTTTAAAAGCCTTGGGATGGTTGTTACGTATATTTGTTTCTATCCTTATCTCAATCTTTACATTTTAATCTATCCTTATTTAATTATTTACATTTTAGTCCAAACTTCGATATCTGTTAAACTATATATACTCCGCATGTATTATAGCTAAAGATATTTGAGCAACTTCTATAGTGTTTAGGCGATTTTTTATATTCATACCCTTAAAGTTTTGTTCTTTAACGACGATTTTTATTATGTTTCTTTATAGAGATACTGGATTGATAACCTTTACTGATGGTTTCCGCTTGGTTCCGAGTAGGGTTATGTTAACGTGGGAGCTTAGCGACGCGACAGTGGGTGAGTCGTTTTTCGTAGCATGTTCTGTATCGGTATATTCATCGTCTTAAGTCGTCCCTGTGATTTTGATCGTGTTTTGAATTGGTTTAGGTTTCTGCGAGAATCTTATGGATTCACGTTTTTACGACGGATCCGATTTTCGAACGAATCTTTTGGCAGGTTTGAATACTCAGCCACGTCAAACTAGACGAGCGGAGTCGAACTATTGTCGTATGTACAAGTTCGTTGATATAACGGACAGAATTGGTTGGTGTTCGGTGTTGTTTTTTCCTCTTTATTTTTCTATTTTGAATTCATGTATTTACTATTCTTGTGTATACTCTTAGTATCTAAATCTAGGACACAGCATCGGCTGTCACTGATGATCCAGGGTTGGTTATCTTATTGATGTCGATATTTTAATTTTTGATGGTGTATATCCTATGTTATTATTGATACGTTTATTCCGTTTACAGATTATGATATGGTTGATGGCTTACAAAGCTTGGATCCCACACAATTACCAGTATCTTCCGAGAGTGAGTATTCACGTATGCGTTTCGATATTTTGTATTTCCAGACTTATATCATCTCTTCTAATGCTGTCCATGTTTGTATGAATTCGCTGATAGTGATTTTATATTCAGGCAAGTGTATCCGACGCAGTTTTGTTTGGGATGCTTCAGAGAATGATTGGTTATTGTGTAGATATGTAATTCAGTTTGTAGGTTAGGCTATGATCTTATTTATTTTGTTATTTTAAAAAATCCTATTAGTTTAGCTATCTGAGATTTCAGTTGTGTTTAGGTCTTCGATACATAAAAGTGCATTATATTATTAGTTAGTGGTTATGATTATGTTTCGATACGTTATGATTTTGTATTTATTGTTATTCTGTTTGTCTTGGTTTTGTGTGAAGTAGGCTACCATTGTTCACGCGGTGTTGGTGTTGGCGTCGTTATTTTGACCGATGATAAAGAAGATCCTAATGCTGACCTGTTAAGTGATGACGATATTAGTGATCATGATTCTGATCTATCTTTTATATCCGCTTCTGGTTCTTCTCTGTCGGAGTATGATCCCAATGAGTCAGATTGTGATACCGATTGCGAGAGCATCGAATATGCGAGCGATGCTACTACCGGTGACGATGGTAGTGACGATAGCGATTCGGATTATGATGCGTTGGATTTGGATTCTCAGAGTGATGGCGATGCTATGTCCGATGTAGGAGATGAAGTCTCTAAAGAGACTATCTCTAAAGAGACTATCCCTCTCTCAGTATTGTGTCCGGAGGGTGTAGGTGTTTCTATCTTTGTTAAGGTTCTTAGGGAATGGAAACAACGTGAGTTCACAGGAAAGCAGACTACACAATTGATTCTTGTGGACGAATATGTAAGTTTTCTCGACCGACATGATCACTTTTTTGTATATGTTTGAATTTGGTGTTCTAAATGTGTTGACATGATTTCTGTGTTAAACAGGGTGTAAAGATTCAGGCTTCCGTTTGCCAGGATATGTCTCTTTCTATTTTGGATTCGATGTCTCTAGGTCCATGGTTTACTGTGAAAAATTTCAAAATTAAGCCTCAGATTTTATCATGTCGAGCTACTACCCATCCTTACATTGTATGTTTGGATGCAACTACTTCCATTACGGATAGTGGTACTGTATGCACCCGTTGTTTTTACGACTTCGTAGATTTTCAGAGCATACTTGATCGTATTCACGACGATGATTATTTAGTCGGTGGGTTAATATGCAAAATACTTTTAGCATATTATCGTCTACTGGCCAGTGTAACTTACGACGCTTATTTTGGTCTTCTGTCTCAGATCTTATAGGTGAAGTTGTGGGCGTTGGGAGATTTAATCCACTTGCGAGTTTAGACATTCATGGTAAAGCGGGCTGTGATCATAATCGGAGCATAATGTTCGACATTCGTGATAACAGGTTCGTTATTTCGATGCTAACAATGTTTCATCGTCGTTTGTCCCTGTGCATGCATTAACATGTTGTCTTTTCTAATTAACATAATTTAATCTCCTTATTAATTTTTATTTCGATGGGCGGATAGGGGTGTAATTCTTGAATGTGAGTTATCGGGGTCCATGGCTACAAGCTTTTATAATGATTGGAACGATGTTCGCGGTGATGTCGTTGTTTGCGTAATCCGATGGGGTGTTGTTGACTTTTATCGAGGTATTTATATGTATGGGTTATTGTGTATTTTTGTAACGTGTGTACTCTGAATAATCATGCTAATCGATATCAATAATTGCTCGATTAGGAAAGACAACTATATGTGAGACTACGCCTACACGTGTGATGCTAAATCCCTCGGATCCAGCAGTTGATGATTTCAAATCGAGGTTCGTATGTGGTTTGTTTGATGTTAACGGTACCACGCTGTTGATTATCGCTGACATACATAAATAATGTTGACATAAATAAATCGTTATATGTATTGAAATAGGTTGGGAAGGAAGAAACCGCGTATGGATTCGTCGACAAGGATGAAGTATGCGTGATCTATGGTGTGATTTATACGTCTTATTGGATAAGGGATTTGGTTTTTTTTTTATATTTTTTTCGTTATGGTGTTTCTATTATATCTTCGTATTGTAACAATAAACACGTTATATCTTTCGTGTTGAGTTAAACGCAATATTAAAAGGGGTCTTTTGTATGCTTGGATTATTGTGGCTGTTATAATTCATTTAATAAGTGTTAATAAATTTTAAGGTGGTTAACACAAGCCACTATGGTGGTGATTGGTTTTCCCGCTACCACCCGCAAACGCAACATCGGCGGGTGGTAGCGGTTTTTGGTGTTTTATAACAATCACAACAACTGCTCTGTACCACTTTGTACCGCTTCGTATCTCTGGAAATCAAAAGCTCCTTTCCGCAAGCGTTTGCGGTTGCAGGCGGTTGCGGAGGAAAAAAAAAAAAAAACAAATTTATTTTAAAATTAGAAAATAAATAATATTTATTAAAAAATAAGATTTAGATATTATAATCATAATAAAAATAAAAATATTTGGTATTTTTTTTGGTAAAATTCATTAAAAACATATCATAATTTTATATTTCTAAGTCCTACAAATTAAAGTTCTCTTCATAAATGTTCACTTCATACATATATATATATCTATTTAAAAAATAAAATAGTAATCTAAATTTAATCTCCACACTAAATTTTAATAGAAATCACATTTTTATCTAAATTATAGAAATTAAAAGATGAACTAAGTATTATATACATATTATTTTTTATAAATTTTTATTATTAATTATGTTGAACTATAAATTTATAATTGTTCAATATAATATAGTTTTGATGTTTTATAATTATAAAATATATTTATATTGTTAATTTATTGTTTAACCGCTACTTCACCCGCTGGTCAACCAGTCAAAAATATTCCGCAAACGCATCCGCTCTCAATCGCTATACCAGTCGTACAAACAGCTTAATTACGTGTTTAACCGCAAACTCCCACTTCCGCAAACTCCCGCAACCGCAACCGCAACCGCAGCGTTTAAACCAGTCAGGCCCTATAAAATGTTTGTAAGATCTAAAAATAAGTAAATAATATTTAAACCGATAATGTAAGTCGATAATAATAATGGAAGTACATCTTAGCCCTAAATTTCGGTGTACTTCTTTTTGGCTTATATATACTACTGCTTTTCTTTCACGTGTTTAAGATCTACTATATTTTCGGTGTTTCCTTTCGCACTATCGTCGAGGTATCTTTATAATCGAGGTTAGTGGTATGATGGTTTTGCAAATTAAAACTTATTATAATATAGTACTGATACATAGCTGTATAATTTATGTGCAGAATATTAATAGATTATGCGGTTTTACAATATTCCGTTTCATCGTATGCGAAGATCATCGGATGATGATTTTATTGGAGATGATAATCTTCCTGGCCAGATTGTGATGACGCATGTAAATGTGTTTGCAAGTGAATTTTATTGCTTAATGGTGTTGTTGCATGTGATCGGATGCCCTAGAGATTATACAGATTTAAGAACGATTTGTGGTGTAGTTTATCCAACGTTTAAAGATGCCAAAGACGCTTTAGGATTATTAGAAGGTGATCGGGAGTGTATTAATGCAATTGTGGAAGCAAGTGGTTGGAGTTCACGTAGTGCTTTGCGTGAATTATTTGTCGCTATGATTAGCTCGGGCAGTGTTATCGACTACGTTAGGGTTTGGAACGCTACAAGCTACCTTATGGTTGAGTTATAAGCGTCTATAATTTTTTCTTGTGCGTTATGATTTTATTGTCTGCGTGATTTCGGGTTCGTGATAACAAACAAGATAAAAGAACGCTGATTTGAATAAATCTTATTGATTTCACGGATTTGTTTGTCGAATGGAATTTTTGTGTTACTGTTATGTTTAATCTAATTTCTATGTATACTTGGAAACACATGCATATAAATCTTATCGTCGATGGATATAAACTAAGGTTGTCGTTCACAGTGTGCAAATTTGTATCTAGATACTATCTAAGAATGTACAAACGATATCTATACATGATTATAATCGGTTGTGAATACGATCTCGAATTCGAATAAAATAGATATATTTTAGATACCGTATACACGTGTAAATCTTGATAAATTTTTCGCATAAAGAAGAACGGATAGACGCGTCCGTTTATACAAAACTGTAGAAATAACTTGCTTAGAATTTTAAATATATTGTATGGCTTTGATAGTCTGGGACGAGACGATAACAGTTCTTGGAGTTGTACATTCAGCCGATGCAAATATATAATCGGTTGATATAACATCAGTAAATATTTATTTTGTTCAAAATAAGAATGGTATAAATATCAATAACATAAAAGTAAATATATGATAATTATGTATTATTAACATATTCGTTTTTTTTAACGGTTGATAATAACGAAGAAGTTGACTTATATGAGATGTTTACAAATAAATTTTAGATAATGGTTGGAGTTACTTAGTTATTATAAAAACATATATGCGATATACATGTGAGTAAATTGAAATAATATTTTTATTAATGAAAATTGTAAACCCTAAACATTCTTATATTCAGAAACCCTAACATATTGGTTTATATATATATATATATATATATATATATATATATATATATATATATATATATATATATATATACAATTAGAATATCATAAACTCAGAGTCGAACACTGTTTTTGATTTAATCACGAGACAAGTATCGTTTTCTTCTCACATCGTTAATTCGAAGATCATCACGTTTTCTCGGTATTGTTACCCAATTTACTCTTTGTGTTACTAATCAGTTATCTGCGTGATTCTTTACGATTGATATTCGTAGTTGGCGTATGTGTGAGACGATATAGATAGGTGTATATAGATTATTGCATGCGTGTTCTTATTGTATCGACTTTCGGTAGCTTAAACTATATTTCTATTTACGTTTATGATTTTATCACAATTTATAGGCGAGTATATCATGGACAGTGAAGGCAATCGTTTCGCTGTGGAAGATCATGGTGACAAAAACTACGACGATTGTGACGGTTTCGGTGTCGAGAGTGAGAACGAGAGCGGTAACAATGAGTCGGCTGGTGACGAAGAAGAAACTGATGGAGATGGAGACTACGTTGATCAAGATGACAATAGCATGGACGCTGAAAGTGTATCAGATTGTTTTGAGGAGAACTCTGATGATGATAATGCTAAGTATGGTCTTGGTTTAAAGGAAAACAAGATTCATGATCGCTTGCATTCTATTCGTACGGATACCGTTCTATTCGTGAATGGTTTATTTTTGAATGTTTTAAATCCATCGAATAGAAGGTCTATCGAAGAAGCACGACGTCATCCAGTTCGTCGTATGCTTGGTGTGGAAGAAGTTGTTAATCCAGGAGAAACCGTACTCGATTACGTGATGCCAAACACGTTTGGTGTTTTGGATTTGAGTCCTGGGAGATACGATTCCTGCATACAAGTGTGTGTTTTACGTAAATGGGTTCTTGATGTCGGTCCGAGCGGCAAGAGGATCGAATTAGTGCTTTGTGGCGAGGATGTATGGTTTAGTTGTCTATATATCACGCATAGAATCATATGTTTATTTTAATATAACATTGTTATAGTTAAATCATGAATGAATGTCTATATTTCTGATATTTACAGGGTATTAAGGTCCATGCAATGGTGCCTATGTCTATGTACGAGAAATACAAACTGGAACTATATGAGGGAGGTTACATAAATATCAAGAATTTTGATGTAGTGACTCAGATAGGCTCGTGCAGAACGACGTGGCATGCTAACAGACTTATTTTCATAAGGTCAACTACTGTCTCGAAGTTATTCTACACACAAGGAAGTAATTCTTTTGATTTTGTTAGTTTTCGGGCTATACTTGATCGTCGACACTGCGATGATTACTTAGTAGGTATGTATACAGTATTCGTATTTATGCAGGTTTAGTTTTGTTAAACATGATATATTTTTATCGCCCTTGCTTAGTCGGTATATTGTTTGGTTAAGATTTGATTGGAGAAGTTCTTGATGTCCGTGAAGATAGTTTCTACAAAACCACCACCTTTGACTTACGTGATACGAGGTAGAGTTATTATTACTCTTGGATGATATTGTCGTCTATGATATTGTCGTTTTTAGTATCGTTGAATGGTATAGTCATGTTAGAAATTTATTTTACCGCTAAAAAAATGGTATATCGTTCTCACGATGGGTTGTGTTTTCTTATTACGATGTCAGTAACTACCGTCTCACGTGTGAACTCTCTGGATCTATCGCTTATGGATTCTTCAAACGTTGGGAATATTTGAAAAAGGCTAATGTTCCTATTTGTGTTATGAGATGGGCAGTCATTGATTTCTTCGGAGGTAGTGATGAGTTAAATATTTTTTTTAAAATCTGTATAATCTTGGCCGGCCAGCCTATCTATAATATTAGTTATATTTGTGTATTTTGGGTAGGAAAAATAACCATCTCTAATGTTGATCCCACACGAGTCTATCTCAATCCTTTAGTCGACGAGGTTGAAGAGTTCAAGGCTATGTACGTGCTATATCATACCTACCTATCTTCTTTGATTTATGTATATATTTTGTGTATTTTGAATGATTATTATTATTTATTTAAAAAATGGTTGTGTTGTAGGTTATTAGAGAACAAGAAATTCAGAAAGAATTGAGGAGAATGTTGATTGGGATCTCATGAGTCTTCATAAAAGATTTTTCAGCATTCGTTTATTTATATCAGTGGATATATATATGCATTAGCGGTTGGGGAATGGCTATAATTAAACTACTCACCTAGGTTTTTGTTTTTCTTTTATTCAGACATAAATAAATACAGTAGGCTATTGGTCTTTATTTGTTATTGAGTTTAGTATACTATCGTTCGTTCAATCATAAATAATACTATTTGGTTTAGTTCCCATGCTTCCTATAGAACCGACAGTGTAAATATAACTATATATTTGATCTGTCGGTTCGTGGATACCATAACCTATATCGTAATTTTGTGAATTATCGTTTTAGTATGTTTGAATCACTGTAAATTTAAATTATTAAATTCTATTGGTACTATATATCAATTTTTTAAATCGTATTACGAGATCTTAGTGTAGGTTATGAATGCCATATATCAGCGTAAGCGTAACGGTATTCTAATTTATTTTTAGACACATCCCAATTGTGTAGATTTGGGATTTAATAAACGAGTCCAGCTATGTTCACTTTCATGTAGATTAGTTGATTAAGCATTGTAATGTTGGTATGAAAAAATGACCACATTTATATTAAGCATTGTAATGTTGGTATGAAAAAAGTTACCACATTTACAATTGCTTAGATACAAAGAAATCACCTAAAATGATATAGATTTATACTTTGAATATAGTGTTTTCACAATAATACGTAATACTATGAAGATATATGTTGGAATAATATTCATCTGACAAATTTGGAAACTCCCAAAGATAAAAATCTAACAAATTTAGTATCTACTAAAGTTTTAAAATTAGTCGTTCTTGGCGATCAGTATCTGTATCGGGTTGTTGGGTTATAACACCAAGCCCATATAACACTAAAATGAAATGTAACGTTCTAATAATTTAGAGATCCGGTTTCGTGGCTTTTATTCTCATGACACAGCCCGATTAGTGATAGTATTGAATCTAAAGGCCATGTTAAGTTTCGTAGTCCAATTAAGAATTAAGCCCGAATATTTTCCTTCCTCTGATTATAACAAATTTAAATATTATGTAAATATTATTATAAATTCCTGCTATAGTAAACTAATGGGAGCAGATAAGGTTAAATTCTGAGAATAAACTATTTTTAGATTACATGATAACAAAATATGATATATATCTAAAATTTCTATATTTTGTCTTCGCAAAAAGTATAATTTGAAGGTATATGTCAAATTCACATTTATCGATCATTTTTAAAGGTATAAAAAATCAAGAATTATCCTATAAAACGAATATCGGTACTTATTGTAGCTATAATATAAACATATTAACATCCACTGGATATAAAATGACTACTTCTTTTCCCCTCTTTGGTGATGATTACGATAGCTGGGATTCTTTAGAGATGAGGCATAGAGCGGATGTTGTCGATGAGAAAATAAGCAATTCTGATGAGGAACATCTGTCCGACGAGGAGCGTAACCAAAGAAAAACAACAACACTAGGAGTTATTCATGGAAACGTTATGGTTTCTGATTTAGATCCGGAATCTGTCGGTGTATGTGTTTTTGTCAAAATACTGCAAGTGTGGACAGAGTATTCTATACCGTTTGTGAAAACGCTTCACTTGGTTTTGGTCGATAATCAGGTGTGTTTTTATGAATATATGCTTATAATAATATTATTTACGGAGTTATGTTAACATGACATAAGCTAAGAGTTACTTAAATTTTTTTAATATATTCGCTCAGGGTGTAAAAATACAAGCTTCTATCGAGGAAGACTTATATGATGCTTATTCGGCCGTCGTTACTGTTGATTCGTGGATAACGGTGAACGATTTCATTTTGGTCGACCAAGCGGAATGCTTGCGAGTGACTTCGCATCGGTATAAGATTATTTTCACTGAATCAACTGTGATAAACGAGAGTCCTCATCCATGTTCTCAGCATTATTTTGATTTTATCGACTTTGAGAGAATTTTAGATCATACTCAAAATAGCAGCTGTGTAGCAGGTATCTAAGATGTCAGTCATATATATATATTCCCTCATTACATATATTTTGTTATTCATAGTAGTTATATATTATGTTTTATTTTTTGGTTTTTGTACTTATAAGATCTGTTAGGTGAGGTCGTGTACGTGGATAAAATCGATCGCAACTTTGAATATCATCACGCTAAACATGTGATTTATGGAAACTACGAAGACGACTCGGTGGAGTTTAGCTTACGAGATGCAAAGTGTGTATATATACTAATGAATTGTGTGCTACTATCGAGCTTTCTTTCGTTTGACTTTACACTTCTTCAATCCACAGGAACTACATTCTACACTGTGAGTTATTTGGAGAAAGAGCACGTGAATTTTACAATCACTGGTTGGAAAATCACAAAAAACCTGTCGTCTGTATTATGAGATGGCCTGCGGTGAATGTTTATGGAGGTATTTAGTGCTATAAACAGAAATGTATAGTTCATCTTAAAGCTTAACATGTTTCATGACGCTACAATATATTATTTGATGCAGGAGAAGTTATTGTTTCGTATAGTCACGCGACTCGAATTATGTTCGACACTTTGGTACCAGAGATTGATAACTTCATAAAATCGTTAGTGTTCCGTTATTCCGTTGAATATGCATAAATTGGTACGTTGGGCGTTTTTCACTGACAATAATTAATTATTTTGTAAATTCTGTGAATTGAAGGTTGCCAAGGAAGAAAATATGTCGACGATTGCAGTGGAATGACTATCAAGTCTAAAACGTTCGCTAGATTGATAGATATGTAGACTTGATCCTGCTATTTTATTGTGATTTTATTATGGATTGTATTTCGTGTTCGTTATAAGTTTACTCTTAATAATGACCTTCTGAGATATTAATGGTGTTTATTTATTAGTGTTACTTCACTTTTGAGTGACGCTCATATTTGACATACATCGAACTTAGTATAAGAACATATAGATTGTATCATATTGGTTTGTTCAAAAAAATATATCCCTCTTGGTCTTTAAACAATTTAGTGATATCAATAGACAATTTAATATTATATCCATTGGCGATATCAATATACAATACAATATATAACAATCATTGGCCGACATATATCAAATTCTATATATATATATTAAACATGCACATATCAATATTCACGTGATATCTAGGTATATTTTGGATATGTAGAAAAGGGAATTTCCACTTAAAACCCTCGTGGTGCTCCAAATCGGTTAAGTTTACATTACATAGCCAATAATGTAAATTTCAGAAATATGAAGTAGTCAAATATATATTTATACAATGACCGTAGAAAAAGTGTTATTATTCCGAATTCAGCTTCAATAAATCCGACGTAAATTGTTAACTAAAAAATTAAAATATATTTATGAGTACAATAGCGATATATACGTGACCAAAGTAAGGTATACATATCAGTTTTTATTTCCGTTATTTGGAAGTCGGAAAATATTGGATAAATGCAAATATTCCTTTCGTGTACATCTCTAATAATAACAATAACAAGAAATATTCCAGAAAAGTCCTGCAATGGTGTTAGGGCGGTTTACTTATATATATATAAAACTATATACACGTTCTTGAGTTTTCACTTCAGCCTTCTCTAAAGCAAATTCTTTTCGAATGTCGATATTTAAAAAGAAATCTTCGCCTCTGGTCCACATAAACGACCTTAATACGTCTTCTGATTATTTCAAGATAAAAGTTCATATATTAAAGGTTTGGGATGGATATAAGAGCAAGAAGGGAAGTCCACTCGAGATGGTATTAGTTGATGAGAAGGTAATTCTGATAGTACTTTGTACTAATTAGTTCTTTTTACGGTGGATCGTTGTTTAGTATACACGTTTGTAATTCTGTCGTCTGTGTAACAGGGTGACCGAATCCAAGCTACAGTAGATACGGATTGCGTTAGTATACTAAGGAACAAGTTGATAGAAGGCAGATCGGTGTTATTAGATACTTTCAAAGTAGTCCCCTACCAAAGTACGCTGCGTACATCAAGATCTTCTTTCAAGATTTTGTTCTACGCTACTACAGGTATCAGTCCGTGCGATGATTTTCCGAGTCATGTACCGGAAAATTATATGGTTACTTTTGATGAAATATCATCGGAGGATTTGGACAGGTCATATATGATAGGTAATTCAGAATTGTGTTCTGTTGTTTTACATGTATTAATTAGTCGATTGCTTGAATCTGCTGATCATAGTTTGTTATTCGTATTTTGCTTAGATGTCATGGGTCAGATAGTACGCCTGGGTAATATCGAAGACGTAACTGCACAAGGAAAGATTTCACGGAGGCTCAGACTCGACCTAAGGGATACCAGGTTAGATATTCTAAATTTTATATTCTGACCTATTATTCAGTATAAAAGGTATCCTCTTATGTTGGATTTATATTAAAATCTGATTACAGTGATTCGCGATTATCGTGTACTCTCTGGGGTGAATATGCTGGGCAAGTGTCGGAGTATGTGAAAGATAACGTTGAATCTGTTATCGTGTGTGTCATCAGACTTGCGTGTGTCAGGGAATACCAGTGTAATTTGATATCGACTATTTTATTTCGATTATATGTTGATTTATGTTGGTTAGCTCTAATTTATTTTGTTCGCTATTGTAGCTGTGAATAGCGTTTCAAATGCTTTTAGTACCACGAAGATATTCTTGGATCCAGTCAATCCTCGGGTAGAAGAATTTAGAAAAAAGTGAGTGTTTGATATACATTGTTTTGGTAGTGTAAACACGATGTTGATATAGTGGTAATTTTTTGTTCATATGTTATTGTAGTTTACCGGCTGATAAGTGTGATCTTACACCTACGGGTGATATATCATCTACTGCTGATAATAATGTTACGTTATACGATGAATTCTTCGTGGTGAATCCGCGCAAAAATTTGAGTGAGATACACGATGCGGAAAAGGTAACGGGTATCTTCTTTAATCGTTTATTGTTGTAGTCGATTATTATATGTGTTCTAGCTGCTGATCATAATAATTTTAAATTTTATACAGACTGGAAAATGCGTAACAATTGCGACTGTCGCTTCACTCGGCAACAATAATAATTGGTATTATATAGGATGCGCTGTATGCAATAAGAAGGTTCATCCCTATCCGGAAAATACTGCTCAGTCTGCTGCAGGGTTATGGAAGTGTATTGTCTGCAAGAAAGATGTATCCAAAGTTGTTGCCTGGTAATATTCTTCGTGTTGCGGTTACTCTGGTATGTCCATTATATGAGAGATGTATTTTGCTATGGTTTTCTAATATTTATACTTTATGAATCCGCAGCTATTTTATAGTCCTTAATGTTTCTGATGCTTCTGGATACATGGCGAGTTTTTTAATCTTCGATCCTCTAGCGAACGTATTATTTAAGAAGTCTGCGGAAGAGCTGTATGAGGAAGCTGGGATGGTATTGTCACGCAGATGGTCTATGCTAATCGTGATATTTTATATAGATATACTACTTTGTCGATTTCTAAAACGTATGTTTATTTTGAAGGATGCTGCTGATGGGTTGCCTCCGGCTATAGAGAGTCTAATGGGACGCGAAATGTTGTTCAAGCTTAATATATCTGACGACAATATTAAAAGGATAAAGACTTCTTACATTTTGGAGAAATACTCAGATGAAGCTGAGATGGTTTATGAGTTTAAAAATGGTGTTAGCTCACGGGTACGTGTACACTGACCACGTGTATAGTTTATATGCGTTTTTGTGATTGTAGTGTCGTTGCACTTTAATAACTGATTTTACCCTTGGTTTTGGTATTTTCCAGCCGTCTGCTACAACACCGGCGATCGTTGATGGTTTGGAATCATCTGATACTCCATCTATAACTCCTGCTCCAGCAACCAATCTTGATCTATCGAGTAGTCTTGCTCCATCGACCACTCCTATTACATCAAGTACTCCTACCTCGAAGATGAGTTCTACTTCAAAATCGCCTCCTGCTTCCAAAGCTACTCCTCCTTCGAATAGTAGTACCTCTTCGAAAAGGGTTCGAGGTGGGAGTATCAAAACTCCTGATAAAGCGGAGGGTCCGTTGACCAGGCAGAAAATTTGACGTTGTTCTACAATCATCATTTTTTTCTTCTTTTATTCTCTTTGGTTTTCTTCTTATTTTATTTCTTAATAATTGTGGCTTTGCGCAAGTGATTTGTTCAGTTCCTTTTGATCGATATACTTGGAATACTTTTTTCATTATAACCTTGAGTTAGATTACGCCTATTTTAGCATGTGTACCATTTTTAATTCTTTCGGTCATCAACTTATCGCCATATGTATGGTTTTGGGAGTAACTCAATTATCGTTCCACGTAAAATCAAGTGATTGTCCTCGTGGATGATCGTAATATTATTCTCTTTTTTTTTGTTCGTCGGATATCCACATGCATGTATTCCTTCGTTTAAAACTTTAACAAAACGACGACGACTTTTTGAATGATATTTTGAAGAATATAATTACTGTTAGACCACGTTAGAAAAATACCACAATATATAAAAAATAACACAATATGATAGAATAAGATCCCGAATTCGAAGATAAAATACATATATTTATATCTACAGAAGATTAAAATAATAGTAAATATTGATACGCCAATATATTAATCTAGGGTATTAGATGCTCATGATAGTGATAGTTAGAAAGCTAACTTCAAAAATGTCAAAGATAGCTATCGATATAATTAACACATATATCCAGTGTTTATAAAATATAAAAACAACATTTTAGTAATAGGCAGTTTTCATGTTTATATAAACAAAATTAATAACCTAGCAAGCAAAATTCAACATATTATTTTGGGAACGGTTTCTTCGACTTAGCAAGATGAAGAGCAAAGCTGGTCCAAGAACTATCAGGAAAAATAAGACCTCTGCTGCATCTACCATATCTACGACACGTG
This sequence comes from Erythrophleum ivorense, assembly GCA_026724425.1. Classification (NCBI taxonomy): domain Eukaryota; kingdom Viridiplantae; phylum Streptophyta; class Magnoliopsida; order Fabales; family Fabaceae; genus Erythrophleum; species Erythrophleum ivorense. The sequence goes on from JAIUCV010000294.1 coordinate 249,407, forward strand.
AGTTGTTTTAAGTTTTTGATGTGATATAATTTGACATAATATAATTTAATATACAATCACTAACATCGTAACATCTTTGAATCAAAGCTATTATTCCAAGGGGTCAAAGATGTCCACCTCTCAGTGCTGCTGACAAGGCTACCTTGCAAGCTGAAAAACATCATGTATATGCGGATCCTCCTTTGTTGGATGAAGCGAGTTGTCGTGCTGCAATACTGTGGAGGAAGCAGTTGATTGGGGCAAAAAGGCGACGAAGACAGCATATTGGTTAGTTATTTGTATTCGTTAGAATATATATACGGAGCATGTGTTGTACATATTGATATTTGTTTTTAAACATTGTCGATTGACGGATTTGGGCTTAATAGAATTTGTGGCGCAATCGTACGGTGGCAATGAGATTCTGTGTTACATGAATTCTGATAACGAGTCAGAAAACGAAGAAGACGATGATGATAAAAATGATTCTGAATCAGAGGCAGAGCAAACGAAAAGAAAACCCAAGAAGAGAGCAAGAAAGACGGCTCGATCCGCTGAGATTCGAAAGGACATGGTCAATTATACTAAAGCCGGCCTCATTAGAGGAGGTGAAGTTTTCGATTTATATGATTATGAAATTTTATTAGAGTCAATTTGCATGAGGATATTCTATTAAAATCATTCATATATTGTGTTTTTATATATTAATTTTATGTCCATTGGTTAAATGAAGGTTATTACGATGATGGTGATCCTATCCACGTGTGTAATCATTGTAATGCCTATATGTGGTTTGGAGAAAGAACAGCAAAAAGATCATCGAAGAAAAATCCAGAGTTCTCCATGTGTTGTGGTCGTGGTAAAGTAGTGCTCCCGCTTCTCAAAGACCCTCCAAAAACTTTGATGGATTTGTTATATGATAAAGGCGAACAGAGAACCCATTTTCGTGAGCATATACGAGCATATAACATGATGTTTTCTTTCACGTCTCTTGGAGGAACGGTGAATCATTCCATCAACGATGGTAAAGGGCCTTATGTGTTTCAGATGTGTGGCGAGAATTATCATCGTATAGGTGATCTTTTGCCTGAACCCGGTAAACGACCAGCATTTTTACAGCTCTATATATATGATACCGCAAACGAAGCTGCAAACAGGATAATTGCTCACGGGTATTAATCAATTATATCGTAAATTATATATATCAAACGTTAATTGGTTATCGTATATGGTTTACTTATCTGTATTTCCAACACAGTAAAGCTGGTGCGTACGGGATCAAGACGGAAGTGGTCCAACGATTGCAAGATATGTTGGATAAACATAATTGTCACGTCGCCGCATTTAGAACAGCGCGTGACAAGATACAATCTCGCACGGTTTCTACGAATGGACTACGATTAACTTTAAAGAGTGACAGACGTTCTGATGGTAGGACAAGTAATTTACCGACTACCGATGAAGTAGCCGCTCTCATACCAGGTGATATAGATGTCACAATGCACACTCGAGATATTGTAATAGAGACTAAAACGGGTAAACTAACGAGGATAAGTGAGTTGCATCCCGCGTATCTGGCTCTACAGTATCCACTGCTGTTTCCTTACGGTGAGGATGGGTTCAGGCTTGGAATTGACATTGCGTTTATAGATACGGCGGGAAGGAGGACAAAGACGGTTACCATGCGTCAGTTTTTTGCTTACCGTATTCATGAGAGGTTTGGAGAATCGCCGACCATTTTGATGTCGGGAAAACTGTACCAGCAGTTTCTCGTGGATGCGTTCACGATGATCGAGACAAACAGGCTTCGTTATCTATTTTTTAACCAGAGTAAACTGAGAGCAGAGACGATAGATAAGATTCAAAACAAAGCGGATAACGGTGCTTCTGATTTTTCGGGCCAAGGAAAGAGGATATACATTCCTTCGTCTTACACTGGAGGTACAAGGTACATGCTACAACATTACCTCGATGCAATGGCGACCTGTAAGTATTATGGGTTTCCCGATCTTTTCATAACCTTCACCTGCAATCCTAAATGGCCGGAGATGACGAGGTTTTGTGAGAGACACGATCTAACTCCAGAAGACAAGGCAGACATTGGCTGCAAACTATTTAAGATGAAGCTGGATGATCTCATCTACCAGTTGACTAAAAAGGACCTGCTGGGAGTTGTGGAAGCTGGTACGTGGACAGTTTGTAATTATGTAGAGCGCATCTCCTTCATCGAAATATATGATTTTGTATAATGTTTATACTGTGTTTACATGCAATATCTGATGCCATATATGTTTCAACTCTTTTTAGCTATATACACGATCGAGTTTCAGAAGAGAGGCCTTCCGCATGCTCACATAGTTCTGTTCATGCGAGCGGATCACAAACTACCAACGGGAGATGACATCGACAGGATTATCTCTGCTGAGATACCGGATAAAGAGCTAGATCCTCACCTTTATGAAGTCGTTTCTGATGTAATGATACATGGTCCTTGTGGTAAAGTAAACCGCCAGAGTGTGTGCATGGTCGATGGGAAGTGTAGCAAATTTTTCCCGAAACCATTCAGTCAAGTGACAAAAATCGATGACATTGGGTATCCTATATACAGGAGGCGAGAAGATGGGAGATATGTTGCTAAAAACAATTACAAGTGTGATAACCGATACGTTGTGCCGTATAACGAGTATTTAACACGTCGATATCGAGCTCATATTAACGTCGAGTGGTGTGTGCAGTCGCGTTCAGTGAAATATCTTTTCAAGTACATTCACAAGGGTGCTGATTATGTCAGGGCATCAGTTGGTGTTGAAAACGAAGAAGATGAGATCAAGAAGCATTTTAGTTGCAGGTACTTGTGTTTTGCTAGATTTATTTGCAAGTTACGTATGATATACTTGCTATTATTAACACGTGTAATGTGTCGGAATTTGTTATAGATACATCGCACCTTGTGAGGCTGTTTGGCGGATTCTAGGTTTTCCGATTCATTATCGATCTGTTTCGGTGGTGAAACTCCCATTTCATCTCGAAGATCAAGAAATGGTGATTTTCAACGAGGATGATCCGCCAGAAAAGGTTATGGAACGTGTGACATCTGGAACTACTAAGTTCATCGCCTGGATGCAGTGTAACGAAGTTCATGAAATCGCAAAGACTCTAACCTATGCTGAAATTCCTACTCATTTTGTCTGGAAGCCGACGGAGAAAATATGGAAACCAAGGACCCGCAGGAAAGTTATTGGAAGGATTACTTACGTGCCCATGTCTGCAGGTGAAGCTTACTATCTTTGAATCTTGCTCAATATTGTTAAAGGCCCGGTTTCGTTTAATTGTATTAAGACGGTGAAAGGTGTCACATACGCAACGTTTAAAGAAGCTTGCTATGCACTCGGCCTATTGGACGATGACAAAGAGTACATCGACGCTATACGAGAGGCGGACAGATGGGTACTCGCTCCAAGTATTCGAAGATTGTTTGTAATAATGCTCATGACGAACAGTATTGCATTTCCTGAGAAGGTTTGGGAAGCAACGTGGAAGATTTTATCGTCAGATATGTTAGTAAAACACTGGGCTGCCAACAATAATAATCGTAGTAAGTTATGGATAATTTAGAAAACTCATATGTATTCTGATATAGATTAATGATTATACACGATGATAAACCCTAAACATCTATTAATGGACAGGTCTAAGGCTGACTGAGGAACAGGAGAAAAATAATGCTTTGGTTGAGATAGAGGCTCTTATGCGCCTAGGTGGAAGTTCGCTCGAAAATTTTTCGCTTATGCCGTTTCTTGATGATTGCGTAATCGATTCATGTCCAAATCCTCTCATTCGTGACGAGCGAAGCTATGTCCGTGCTAAACAACAAGAGAAGCATGATAGGTTAATAACAACTATAACGACTGAGCAGAGATCGATATACGATGAAATTTTGAATGCTGTTGCGTCGAACTCTGGAGGAATGTTCTTCGTTTATGGATCTGGAGGTACAGGGAAAACGTATTTGTGGAGTCTTCTCGGAACTTTTCTGCGATCGAGAGGTGATATTGTTCTCAATGTTGCATCGAGTGGTATTGCTGCATTGTTATTGGAAGGAGGACGTACAGCACATTCGCGATTTGCAATCCCTATCGTGGTGAACAAGACTTCTACATGTATGATAAGTGGAGGTACGCATCTTGCCGGGCTCATAGAAGAAGCTAAACTCATAATATGGGATGAGGCATTGATGATGAGTAAAGATTGTTTCGAAACGCTTGACAGAACGATGCGAGACATATTAAAATGTGATAAACCATTCGGCGGCAAGGTTATCGTATTTGGTGGTGATTTCAGACAGATATTGCCTGTGATCACCGGTGCTGGCAGAGTAGAGATAGTTTTGGCCACTTTAAATTCTTCTACACTCTGGTCTACGTGCAAGGTGTTGCGTCTTACACAAAACATGCGGCTTATCCCTGGGGACAATAGTCGTGAGATGGTCGAACTTGCCAAGTTTTCGAAATGGATTTTAGATATCGGGGATGGGAATATAAATTCGCACGATAGCGGCGAGAGTGAGATCGATATTCCGGAAGATTTGCTGATCACCGACTGTGAGGATCCTGTTAATGCTATCGTGACTGCAGTTTACGGTCAATCTTTCTCCACTAAGACTGATCCTAAGTTTTTCCAAGACCGAGCGATATTGAGTCCACGAAACGATGACGTGGACGTGATAAATGATTACATGCTCTCGAAGCTATCAGGTATTATTCGTTGATGCATATTTAAAAGTATAGATTTTTATTCGTTACCGTAATATTAACGTAAACCCGTTTTGCATGGATGGTAGGTGAGGAAAGGACGTATATGAGCTGCGACAGTATCGATACCACTGATAGGAACTTTGATATTAATGAAGCGTCTGAAGTGCCATCGCGAAATAAGGAATCGTCTTCTGATAATAGCTCTGGTAATATGATTTATACTGAAGAGTTTCTGAATAGCATCAAACTATCTGGATTCCCAAAACATCTTCTCCGTCTCAAAGTAGGAACACCTATAATGCTGCTTAGGAACATCGATGCCAAGAACGGACTGTGTAATGGAACTAGGCTAATAATTACGCAGATGGCTAATTATATCATCGAGGCTAAGATCATAACAGGCGATAATGTTGGTAATATTGTGATTATCCCTAGGATTTCGGTATCGCCGGTTGAGGCTAAATATCCTTTCAGGATGAAACGAAAACAGTTTCCCATCACCGTAGCTTTTGCGATGACTATTAACAAGAGCCAGGGACAGACGTTAGGTAACGTTGGTGTTTATCTTCCAAAACCAGTTTTTACTCATGGTCAGTTGTATGTTGCGGTATCTAGAGTTACGTCGAGAGCAGGATTGAAGATACTAATCACGGATAAAGATCAGAAACCACAGCGGAAGGCGTTGAATGTCGTGTACAACGAAATATTCGAGCATATTTAGTAACTATTATAGAATCACTTTGTTTCGGAATCACGCATTTGGCGAATTATTATTATTTATATTTTTATTTCTAATTTCGTTTTGTTATGCATGTTTGTAATGCATTGTTCTTATCAAATAGGATAACTATAATATTTTAACCGGAAAGATACACTTTGGTGTGTTATTGCATTCGAATTAAGTTTTCTAATTAGTCTGAGTTGTTAATTTATTTATATATATAGCCGAATTTGCAATTTACGAAATATATAAATAAACATGATAAATATTATGTTTACTCTTAGTATTTTGTTTTCAATCAAAGCGGAAATATCCCATTAAACAAAATTGTTAAATTCGTTTAATTTGCGTATATAAATACAACTTCGAGGGTTGGTAGTTAATATATTTTCAAAGATTTGTGTAAAATAGAATAATAGATGTCAATGGCAAACTATTATCTAACGGATTTTAGACACGGTGGTTTCGATTTATGTATGTTTCCCATGGAAGAGTTACATCCATTGTCTACCAAAAGAGCAATCCGAGTATATATTATTCGTATGTTTGATCGTACGAATGAAGAAGATGGTGTCACGGATTTTGTTTTTGTGGATGATAAGGTAACATTTATTGTGATAAATTATCCTTTAGTTAATAAAAAGCTGACCTACTTAGTAAACAATAAGTAATAATTGCAACCGGCCTGTTTGACGGCTATATTGGTCATCGATCACATATAAATAGGTATAGTAACTACTTCTATTGTGCTTCTTAGGTTTGTGATAAAATATTATCAACTCCAAAACCAAAAGCATGTATGTTTATCCAACTGATACCGAGGTCCGTAGAGATTACGACATATGTTTGCTGAATGTAGCGGAATTACATCCTCTTATTCAAAAAAATAGCGTTATGGGTGTAATCATCCGTGTGTTTATTGGTTTCGACGGTGTAGATGAAACGTTGGAAGTTCTTTTAATCGACGAAAAGGTAGTGTCGCTGATTGATGGTTTTGTTCGTGTTCTGAACGTGTTTTGCTTACTGTAAATTTTTTAAATTTTATATATTCACAATAACTCATCTTATCTTATATTGTTTCTTCATAGGGTGATCGAATTCAAGCTTCGTTGAAAAAGAAGTTTGATATTCGTATTATCCCTACTCCCATGCAGCCTCTCTTCTTGCAGGAAGGTGATTGGATCCTCTTGGTTGATTTCGATCTTATACCAGCAACTGGCCAATTCAGGTTAACTCCTCACGAGTTTATGATTGAATGTAAGAAATCGACGATTATTAAGAAGTTACCACATGGAATATCTGTATACAAGTACAATTTTAGTTCCTTTGAGGATATAAAAGCTGGCATCGTCGATCCTGCTTTTAGTGTTGGTAAGTATGATGTTTGTCCATTTACTACCGTAAATATATACTTGACGTTGTAACCGTGTTTACTCGGCTATTTTTGTATTCGTGTGTTTTTCAGATCTGATTGGCAAGGTAACCAATGTTGGAAATTTGTTCAAGCGACAGATTATCGATGCTGCGGATAGAAAACAAAATGTTTATTTATATTTAGTAAATGAAAGGTAAGCAATGATTATATTATTCTTTAGTCGTGTATAAAATTAATATTTGATCTGTAGTTGATGGTTCAATGTCATTACCGCCTTGACAGGGGTACTGCCATAACTGTAGTCATGCAGAGGTCACACGCACTGGACATCGTTAGTCGTTTGATGGACTATACAGAAACGACAGTTATATGCGTAGTGAGGTTTGCGAGAATTAGGAAATCTAATGGAGTGTGGTCAGCTCTTGCCGTGGATCAGTATTCACATGTTGTATTAGATCCTAATGTGCGCGAGGCTAATGAGTTACGGCGTGTGATTGTCGAGAACGAGAAAACATAATTACATTTATTGGGATGAGGCTTTGTCATCGCTCGCATATGCTCTTGGTTTTGAAATTTATTTAGGGTTTTTATTTCTTTTTGGCTCGATATACTATGCTTTAAACTCTAGATAATCATGGCGACGTTAAAGCATTTTAATAATTTTTGTAGAGTGTCGTTCGTTATTGAGATTATTTATTTCTCTGCAGGGTTCAAAAATTGTGGTTACTGTTAAACATAGAGATGCTACCTGTTATCAATAATCACAAATATATTCTAATATACTAATTGGCAGAAAATATACGAATACATTGATACATTTAATAGTGATAAGATCGGTTTTTTCGGGAATATGCCTTTTGGCGATTATTCGAAACCCTAGAACCATCTTCATACTATAAATATAAAGGAGATACCTCGGCCGCATATCACGCCCGTTCGTTTTGTCGCTTCCACTTCAAAAACCCACATAAAACAGAAAAATCAAGAGAAAACTCACATGGCGACTTGCGTTATGGTTGCGGATTTGAGTTCATGGGTTCCGAACTTGATGATAAGAGTCCTGGTCTTGAAAAAATGGACGAGAGTGTGCGTTAGAGGTGTAGAAGGCTTAGATGTTATTGTCGTCGATGAAGCAGTAAGTTGTCTTTGTATTTGTGTCTGTTGCATTTCAATATTCGCGCCATTATGTTTGTACGATGATAATTCTCAAAAGTATTGTTTATGATCTCTCATTTAGGGAACGAAAATACAAGCGTCCGTCACGAAGCATATCCACGTTTCGATGTTTGATTGCCAGATTGAGGAAGGAGAATGGTACAGCCTATCCAAATTCGCTGTCGTAAATGCTCCGGTTGCAAATCGATCAACAACGCATAGTTGGTGTATCATCATGGATTCTAACACCGACGTCCGGAAAATCGACAGGAGATCATCGAGTCACGTAATCAAACACCGTTGTTTCGGCTTCGTGATTAATAGGCATGATGAGTTTCATTTCCCTATTGGTAATAGTTTGCGTATTCTCTTATTTACGTACTATAGATATATACTACTTAATAGTGTTGCTTACAAAACTAACTATTACTATATATATTAATATAGATTTGCTAGGTGTAATCTCTCATGTTGGAGATCTTGACACCGTTAGAGATGATAATTATGAAGGGAATGAACAAAAGAATATGTAAGATTCATTTCAGGATTCGTGATTTACAGTAAGTGTATTAAGCAGAACCGATCCTTACATTTATAGTTATCGCATATTATTTACTTTGAGTATTGATTATATGACATTATACACAGGAACCGTGAAATTGAATGTGCAGCACGTGGGTCACTGGCTAACGAGTTCAGTGAGATGTGGTGGAGAAATCGAAATTCTGTTGTTGTGTGTGAACTAACTGATTGGAGAATCTTCTCGTGCGAAGGTATTGTCGATATAACCTTCTCCTTTTAAAAACGTTAATCTTTAGTTTCTCTGAAATGTTTTTTTAAGTTAATATTTAAATATTTATTTCATTATCAGGATATAGTTATGTTGTTGATGGAGGTGAGATGTCCCGATTCGAGTTTGATCCGCAATTTCCCGAGTCTCAGGAATTGAAGAACAAGTAAGTATATATAATACATATGAAAAAAAAAGATATATAGAGTTGGTTATGAAAAAATTAAATCGTTTTATCATTCCAACAGGTTTTTGATCACTTCTCAACATACGAAAATGTCATCCAACTATCGCTTCTACGGGCAGGGTGCGATAAGAACTCCTCAGCCACTTCGATAAAGGGCTCATGCTGCATCTATCGGTCTACTTATTCTCATTTCCTACATTGTTTACGTTTTATTTCTCTAGAATTCAAGACTTCTTCTTTATATTGCTTATATTATATTTATCTAAACTTACTTAAAATTATTAGATTTATTAAAATTGAACATCATCACATTGCAGTTACCTTTGTCGCAACTTAAAATGCCCACAATCATTAGTAAAGAAAGACAGTTTATCTAGAACGCCCCTGTCGTTAAGATAGTGAATTCCGCAAGATAAACAAACCCTGAATCAACAAACTCTATCCACAAATTGCGATAATACGTTAAAATCACAAGTGAACCTTTGCCTCGCACATTGTGCTCTTGATTTTAAAATTTGTTGAAAGGTCTGTTCTTTCTTTATTGACCTAATATACCATGCTCTATACTCTAGATACCGTATGTGACTAACGTCACGTGATCATACCGTATAACCACATGCTAACTATATGGTCGTGTTTATGTTATACATACATTAATACTTAGAGAGAAAAACATGTATTATTATGTTTGATAATCCAGAATACAAATAAAACCAACAAGACTTAGAAAAAGAAAAAAAACAAGAACAATATGAATATCGATGTCCCTCATGTAGTCCTCTAATTTGCAGCGTCGTCTTACTCCGGAATCAGATCAAGTGCTAAACACGCATCTTTAAAAGTATGATGGACAACTCCATCCACAGTCAGTATATCAGTAAAACTGATTGGACCCCTGACAACTTCTAGAAGAATTCGTAGATAATATGCCTCTCCGTTACGCGGTGTTACATGCGGGAGAGTTACGTTCTCTGATGCTCTGCTGTGCCTGCGCCTAGGTTTCCATTCTTTCGTTTGCTCTGACCAAACCCACTTCGATGGAAACTCTGTGTAGAGAAGTTTTCTTGCTTCGGGATTCGACGCGTTACATTCCATCCAACTCGAGAATTTTGTTTTCGGAGGATTGTTAGAGACGGTATCATCGATGGAGAAAATAATATCCTGTTGGCCTGGGAGATGGAAAGGTAAGAGCTGCATCTTTTGATATCTTGAAGAAACCCTAAAAAAATTCTCGGTGATGCTGTTGAACCCATGTATATATACCCTATAAATAATTAATTTCCATATTTATCTATAGGAAATATCAATATCGAAAGAAAAAAAAAACTTACAATTTTAGAAGTAGTTATTTAGAAACTTAGCCCAATATCTTCAGTTGGACTGATGATTCAATTAGCCGACTTTAATATTTTGGCCCACTAAACAAAGCAATGATAGGCGATATACAAATTCATATGCTACTGGCCCAATAGAAGGCATACCTTTTAAACTTTCGTATTGTCCCAACAATGGTGCACTTCTCCTTCCCTCAATCCTTACCTACGAAGAATAGCTAAAAAGGAAACATCATTGAAGCAGTTTAGTATTTCACAAGTACCTGTTTCCAATATGACTACAAAATGATTGAAAAGTCTTATATAACACTACGAGAGTCTATATAATCACTTATAGCAAAGGCATTGCACAGTTTTTAACCGTTTCTTTAGCCCAAAACTTAAAAACAAATGAAAACATTTTCCTCCGTGGCAAGCCCAAAGGCCTAACATCATGGTGTCTTATACCAATTGGTAGCTATAATTTCGTATAATTATTTCTTTAATAGATGCCAAGTGATGTCATATCTATGAACAGAAGAGAGGCTGTAACTTCTTCTATTGACACACGCAAAAGTCTCTTCTAAAACTTCATTGGAAATTGAGTTGTGTATTTATTGAATTAAATCTTAATTTCAAAACGGTCAAAAAACTATCAATGTCATTTTCATTTAAAAATCAAGTTTTTAGAAGGACGGATGATTCAGGAGAAGGAATTCACTATAACCTAAATCTCTCCCTATAAATACGGTAAACTCTCCATTTTTAGACTTAAAATAGGATCACAAATTATCTTCAAAGATGGCAAATAGGTCTAGAATCTCGGAGCTTTCTCCTCAGAGGAATGATTGGTCAATAAGGGTTAAGGTGTTGAAAAAGTGGAGCGAGATGATAGACGGAGGTGGCGACATATTGCGTTTTCTGTTAGTAGATGAATTTGTAAGTTCATTCTTTATCCTTAACAATGGGTTCATGCAGATGAATAATTTTTTTGGCAAATGTAGTATAATCTGAAATAAGGAACTATGTTTTATATATACTCCTAATAATCTAATTTGCGTGTATGTAAAGGGTGGAAAAATACCTGCTAAAGTCAGCCCAGAGTTTGGACTCTATGATAGGTTCAATTTTGATGTGCACGAAGACCACTGGAAAATCTTCACTGGCTTCATCGTCGAGTTGGCATCGACTGATTTTCGCTTCGCTGTAAATGATCATTGTATTATCTTCACGGAAAATACAGAGGTGCATAATTCAGGTGGTGTTCATCGGGATCACTATATGAAATTCAAGGACTACATAGATATAAAGAATGGAGTGTACAGCTCCCATCATCCAATTGGTATGTAAAAAAACAGAAGTTTTTGATTTGCATAGTACAATTTTTAATAGTATAGATATATGTATGTTTGTATTGGGAATCACTGTTTGATTTTAACAATGGCTTTATTGCGTATTAGACCTTATAGGCTATCTAGAAAACGTTGGTGAACTAAAAGTTGCGAGAGACCAGAACTTTACACTTGCCAATAACAAGAAAACTAATAAAGTGACATTCTTGATCAAGAATTTAGGGTAAGTATTCTGAATTATTTTAAAAATACTTTTAAAAACTCATTGGTAATGTAACTTTGGTTGAATGTACTCTGTTTAACATGTCTCAAAAGTTTTACTCTGTTTTAGTGGTGACATTTTGGAATGCAAAGCTTATGGAGTATTGGCATTCCAGCTATACGATAAATGGTGGAGGCACGGTGATACAGAAACAATCATCACAATGAGTGACTGGATGGTTTACATGGATCCAAGTATGTTCGGTTTATCTTACTCAGTTTGTAATTACACCATAGACAGTTAAAAATATTTCATGTATTATCTACGTCACTAAGCACTAACTAATTTTACCCCAACTAGGAACAAACGAGATCAAGATTAAGGATGCTGGCGGTATCTCTAGATTTGAGTTTAATGGACCTTACCAGGATGTCTTTGAGTTCAGTTACGAATAGTAAGTAACAAAGCTCTTCTCACTAACATTTTCAGTGATAAATTTGAAATCAATATCTTGGTAACTAATAAAACTCAAATCATATAAATTTTTTTGCAGTTTTCATGATAGTGATGGTTCAGTCGAGGAGTCAGTCAAATCAAATGTTGTATAAATCTCGATACTCTAATCACTAGAGTATGTTTCTAAAATTTCTTGATTTCATTTCGGTATGTTTATTAAGATGCTTAATTCTATAAAATAAACATAATATTATGAAGCCAAAATTTTATAATAAACCTCATAGCCCGCGCTGCAAGCGGCGGGCCCGTACCTAGTATATAAACATGAGTTATGGTTCGTGAAATATGTAAATTAGTTTATTACCATATATAAACATTATTAGTTTGATTCACTATTAAAAATTCTATATTGGTTGAATATAAAAATTATGATTGGTTCGGACATAAAAGTTTCAAAGCAAAATTAGTTTTATCTGGACAAATATTGGTTTAACGTACTGAATACTGATTGATGGTCTCTATCAAAAATCAGATCAAAATAATAATTGTATCGATGACAAAAAAAAAAAAATTGTATCCAAAAGTTATAAGAAAGAGTAAATATCTTTAAAATGGATCTAAGTTTATAATCTCTAACATTTTTTTTTTCAACTATTAACATTTTTTTTTGTTAAATGTTGATCATTAATAATGAAATAAACAAACTGGTAGTGCCCTATGTTTAGAAAACTTCTTCTTTAACATGATTGGTTAATAGCTACTCTCAACTTTTTAGTTTAAGAAAATAAAAAATCCAATCTTTAGAAATGAGAAAAACAAAAAAAAAAAGTAGAAACCTTTACGAAACTCTCTGCCATTCTTTTCCAATCTAATAGAGAAAGAGCTCAATTCAATTAGCTTTTACCGATTTCCCCACTTCCCGGAGAAACTAAATCTCCGCCATGCCTACCACCACTTCCTCCTCTTCCTCCTCCGCCGCTTCCTCCTCTTCCGGTAATCGCCAAGCCGATGTATTCTCTCGTCTCGCTTCCTCTGACCCTGAAGTCAAGCTTAAGGCCCTTCGCGAGGTCAAAAACCAGATTATCGGCAATCGTACCAAGAAACTCTCTTTCCTCAAACTCGGAGCTGTTCCCGCCATAGCTTCCGCTCTCGCTGATGCAGATGATTCCGATGAATGCAACAACATCCTCGTTCAATCTGCGGCGGCGCTCGGGAGTTTCGCTTGTGGGTTTGAAGCCGGAGTTCAAGCTGTTCTCGACGCCGGAGTCTTCCCTCATCTTCTTCGTCTTCTCACTAATCCTGAAGAAAAGGTGAATTTTGAAAATTTATTGACTTTTTAAAAAAGTCTCTTTCTTTTCCCCCAAATGGTTTTATCCAGATTCGAAATGACGTTAGAATTACTTTTGGGTCTCTCACAAGAAGCTTGAACGATTTAGATTTACTCTTCTTTCTAGCTTTTAGGAATTGTGAGCAAAAAAAAAGTTTCCACCTTTGAATTGTCTGTATCTGAGGAACTAAAGCATTGGCCTTGGAATGTTGTTGTTGATCCTCTTTTCCCTTTTCTGTAATCATAACAGCAATTTTCTTCTACTTTTAGGTAGTTGATGCGGGGGCTCGATCGCTTAGAATGATATTTCAATCTAATCTAGCTCCAAAGTACGATTTCCTCCAAGAGAAGAACATGGAGTTTCTATTCTCGTTGTTGAATAGCGAGAATGAGAACGTTAGTGGTCTTGGTGCGAGCATTATCGCTCATGCTTGTGGAACAAGTGTAGAGCAACGGCTTCTCTGCGACGCTGGTGTCTTGGAGAAGCTTGTTATCCTTCTTGATGGTTCTCTAAGCCAAAGAGAAGCTTGTCTTGAATCTTTAGCCACGGTTCTGAAGAACAATCCTGAAGCTGTTTCGCACTTTGTTGGACTCGAGGCCGGGAGATATCTGAGTAGTGTAACTGAGTTTACAAAGGATAGGTATCCGAGGACGAGGCTGCTTTCTTGCCTCTGTTTAGTTGTCATATACAACACTTCTCCGTCTTATTTCCTAAACATGGGAACGAAATCAAGTTTGATAACTACTCTGCTTGAGCTTCTTAACGAGCCTGGTCAATCTGGAGATGATGCTGCATTAGGTTTCTCTTGTCTGATTGCGGATAAAGAAGATTTGCAAAAGCTAGCTTACGAGGCCGATGCAGTCAAGAATATTGTTGACATCTTAAAGACAGATAGTGAGCTCCATCCTAAACGTCTTCAGGGTTTGTTTTTGTCTCTAGCTGAATTGTGCTCAAAGCTTGAAGATTGCAGGTGTAGCTTCCTGTCATTGCAGGTTCGTTTCCACATTGCTAATTTGCTGATTTGATATTCGGTTAGTTTAGTATTTATGCTAAATTTCTTTGTCTTTCTTTCCTTCTAATAGGTGTTAGACTTGCTGATTAATGCGCTAAGGCACAAGAACGCTGATGTAAGAACTGCGGCGTGCATTTGCTTTAGAAACGCTGCTCGATCAGTCAAGGTTTGTTAACGTTATACATTTTGGTTGCTATTAGGATTCACAGCTGCTTTGTATTTAAGTGATAAGCCCACTGAGACATGTTGTTTAGAATTTGAGTGCAGGACGTTTCTCTCAGGAGCATGTTATGCTTCCTTTGGTTCAGTTATTGCATGATCCATCTTCCTCTGTCCAGGTACCATCATGTCACATAAGATGCAACATTTCTTTCACTTAGTTTCCAGTTTGAATGTATATTTATTGTATATCGTTGAACAGGTTGCAGTTCTTGGTGCTTTGAGTAACATGGTACTGGATTTTTCATCAGCTAAGTCACCATTTATAGAGTATGGAGGGATAAAACAGCTTATTGAGTTGTCAAAATCAATGGATCCAAATGCTCGGTGTAGCGCTTTACGAGCTTTAAGGAACCTCATGTTCCTTGCAGACAATAAACGTAAAGAACTCTTTTATTCAGACGTCAAGGCTCAAGGATTGGCTAGCCTTATTAGTGGTAAATCATTCTCTACAGTCCTCAAAACCAAAATCATATGATCCAATTTTTGTGAAATAACAAGAAAGAAACTCATTCATTCCCCTCAGATCCTGAGCCCCCGGTACAAGAGCAAGCTTTGGCCCTCCTTCGTAATCTTGTTGATGGATGTATCAAATCTATTGAGTTTGTATTTGATGAAGATGGTCTCATCTTAGATACTGTTGGGAGGCAATTAAGGAAATCTCCACAAGCTCAAATAGCAATACAGGTGAGAAAGATGATTTTTTTTTACCATACCAATGGATTAAAGAATTTGCTGATACAAATGTTTCCTCTCTTGCAGGGAATGTATGTGCTCACGAATGTAGCGAGTGGTACAGAGTTACATAAAGAAGCTGTTATGCAGCAACTGTTTCCTCAAGCTGGATCAGAGAATTTCATGCTCAAGTTTCTGCAGAGCGACGAGAGCCAGTTGCGGTCAGCAACAGTGTGGACAGTCATAAACCTCATTAGTCCTTCAAGTCCCGGTGCACTTGATCGGCATGTGAAATTGCGGAATGCTGGTATTATTCCTCAGTTAAAGAACATGGTCAACGACGCTTGCCTTGATGTTAAGGTCGTAAAGGAGTAAACTTTTCTCCCTTTTGATCTCACCTTGTTTGCTCTGTTATTGACTCAACTATGTTCTTTCAATCTCTTCTTGCTTTGCAGATTCGCATCAGAACTGTATTAGGCCAATCCATGTCCTTTGGCGATAATTAACAAATACACAGAGATATTGTTTACCAATACCACAGACTATACATTGAACATATCAGTAGTGAATTAGCTTTGATTCAGTTTTTCAGCATGTAGCAAAAGAGAGAGAGACAGAGCCTTGAGTTTATGGTCATGATCATTGATTATCTCTCTCCAGTTCCAGACACACCTATGATTCAACAGGTACTTACTTTTCTCGGGCTTGTTCTTCTCGTTTCTGGTTACCTGTAATGGCCATAAATGACACTGGAACTGCGTGAATCCAACACTTGTTCAGAGCATTTTAAAAGTATAATCTTAGGATTTTCTTCTTTTGCTTGCCATCTTTTTTTCCTCGATCAAAATAGGATAAAGAGATCATATGTGATAATACAGTTTTGTGTTTGATTATTATGTGTGCAGGTGGAAGCAGTGAAAAAGAGTTGTACTATTGTTACTTGTGCCACAGTTAGATTAGATTCCCCACATTTTTGTATTTTTATTTTGCCTTGATAAACTTCAATTGTTTGTAACATCTCTGAGTTTATATATATATATATAAAAAAAAAAAAAAGACATCCGAGTTTTGTACATCACTGCACCACTTTAAAACTGTACATCATAAACCGGAAAAATAGTAGAGACATGTAAAAACACAATAGTATCATCCATCCCTTGTAAAACTATATTTTTACCGCATTATTGAATAGTTACACAGCATGGTCCACAGTGTACTAAAACAATGCTACATCACCGATCAGAACCTGAAACTTATTAATTTATAGAAGAAAGAAAGAGAGACTATCTGTGTGACATGTCGTCTGTCTTTATGTAATATATGATGGCCTTTGAGAATCTAACTCGCCGTTTGTGCACAGTGAATCCTATGTTATGGATCCCATGATCAGATCCAGCCTCGACTACTGTGTACGTCTTTTAAGAGATTTAGGCTTTTTTCTGCATATATAAATATTTCTCACGTATAAAAAAAATTCTGAAAGAATCTCAACTAAACCCAAAAAGGGTTAGTTGGTTAAAATAATTTAAAAGATTAGTGTTAGTTGGAATGTAGAAACCCCATGTCTATGTATATATACATTGAATTCAAATGCCATCCCACGTGAAATTGTATACTACATCGAAGTTTTGATTTATATTATAATTTTGTTCTGTCCCTGTTCTGCAGTTCTTTATCTTTCCTTTTTTTTTTCCTTCAGAAAACAAATCTTATGGCTACATAGATAAATGAGATATGTAACAATTATATACCACCTACCTAATACCTCCAAGAAATAGTGTTTTGATGATAAAATATCTTAATCATCATCAAATGTTGAGACTCTTGTCTCGGGACGTCTCTCTCCCTTTGGCCTTTATGTATTTTTTCTTTCTCGTTTTTAGTTAAATACTGGAGTGGTATACATTTATATATAAATCTTTTAATTTGTGGGTATAAATTACCGTAAATAGTAAATGCATGTGATGTGACATCATGTCTATATATGAGTATAAAATACACGATATAAACTTACAAAAATGTTTTGTGTACATTGAATTAATAGCGTTTTCACATGATTATGTGATATAATATAGTCATCATGCATTTAGCACCTTATTCTGCATAATTTTATGTATATTCGAGTCTCATTTCATGCGAGTTAGTGTATGTTTCATCCACTTAAGAACATTTAGTCTTTAGAAAAGCATTTTGCATTTCCGTTGCATTTAGAGTATGTTTTGCAGGTAAAAATAGCTTTAAGCAGAAGAGACATGCAGAGATAGTGATCGAAGATAAGCAGGAAGCGGATCGGAGTCAAGAGGCGTTCAAAGAAGGTCACAGAACAGAGGATTTGAGCACGAGAAACAGAAGACCTGAGAAATTTGATCAAGACCCGTGGGCAAACGAAGTCAAAGCAGAAACGTTGACCAAGGCGCCTCCTTTCCACTTACTATATAAACTCTTAAGATCTAGTTTTAGGTAAGTTATATTTTATTTTTCTTGTAACCGATATCTCTCTCCAAGAAAGACTTTTTATTCTTGGAGAATCTTTATAAGGCTTTTGTTGAATCTTTTAAGTTTAAAAAGTAATTTTAAGTTGTTAATCTTGTTTAAACATGATTTCAGTCTTTTTTTTTTTGTTTTTCTTGCGATTTCAACATGAGTAGTGAGTAGTTATCTTTGAGGATTCAAGGGTGAGTTAAGGAAAGACTTAACCTTTAGCATTTGTAGATCTCTTCTTTAGCTTGTTTGGTCCGTTTTTCTACACTAGGTTCTTAACCCCTTAGCTTTTCTCTGATCATTTAGAGCTGAGTATCTAGGTTTTCTTCACCTATAAGGTGTTTGCGAAAATGCCTAAGTGAACTAGTTGTAGAGATTAGTGTTCCCAACCTAAGAGATTGGTTGTTGGGACACTTCTCATACGATTTAAGACTTGTTCTTGAGAAAGCTTGCTATTTTAAACTTACCAGCGAAAGTTGGCTTTGGATTTATTTCATCAAAGCGACTAGACCACGAAAGTGGCTAGTTTATCTTAAACCTTGGCATAAAACATGAACCTTGCTTACTCCAGATCTAAATCTCTTGTGCAGAAGTAGTCTTAATCGAGGAAACTCACCCAAAATTTTTCTTTTATTATTCATATTACAAAGCTTGCATTTTTACATATCTTTTAAGTAATTTTCGCATTAAAGTTGCTGTCTTTAAGTTATAAACATTTTCAAAACTCAATTTCACTTAAAGTTTAGCATATTTTTGCATTTCTCTTTACACATATTTCCATTTGGTTTGACATCTTAAATGATAGAAATAGTAGGCTGATACAAAAAGCCTTATCAACATTTTTTGAATAGGGAACCATTTGAAAATGTATAACTTAAAGCTACAAATAATGTTTTAGATTTTTTTTTATCGTGTGTTGTCCTTTGCCTTGAACTTAAAGATGCATTTGAAACAACAACGGAATTAAATTATTTCTTCGGTACTATGATATCCTCTCTTTTTGGGAAAAGGGTTTTCTTCTTCGATATATCCACCTTGATTCTAATTATTTAATTCAATTGCCTTATTATGGGACAACCAAATATTAATACCTTTATTTTTAAATATCTTTTTTTTGTTAAAGACCTTTTAAAAAAAAAATCACGATTAGGTATTTGAATTTCTCAACAAACACACTATCATTTACATCTAGAAATTTATTTTTTGTTCACGATCAATATTTAACTATTATGAAGCGAGATATTCCTATCTAATCATATAAATAAAGTTATAATTTAATGGATGAATCAATGTAAAATTACACGATGATGAGATACAAGTTTTGATAAAAAAACCGTCCGTGAATTTACGAGATAATCCTAAAACCTTTATCACAAAAAAAGAAGAGATAATCCTAAAACACAATTATATTACTATACAGTTTATTTTTGTGAATATTTAAGTAAATAAAGCGTACCCATTTCACACTGTGCATGCATTGATCCTCTACCTAAAAGAAACCCTTTTTCTTTAGTTTCCAAATACTAAGCAATCTCTCTCTTTTTTTCTTACCTTTTTCTTTCTTGGCTTTTTCTTCTCCTCTGATAGAAACTTTTTCCAGTCAAAATTTAATAGCTTAAAAGTAAATTGTCCACTAAGTTTTATACATTTAGATACTCCTCACATATATATATATATATATAGATTCACACCCTTTCTTTTCTCTCTCTCCCTCTCTATCTCTTCTCTCCTCTTTTCTCTTCTCTTCTCTCTTCATTTGGTGTAAAAATGGCATCAAAAGGAAAGAAAGCAATAAGAAGAACAGCTAAAGGAAGAAGAACAAGAAGCAACTTCAAGAACCCATCTCCTCCATGTAGTATCAATAGTGACGTCACTTCAACGTCAGCATCACCTACTTCACCCTCATCAACCGCCACGTCAACATCGTCGATTCCAGCTAGCGGATGTTGTACTCCGAAATCTGAGAAGTCACGGATAGCGGATATGCTGACGTGTCCGCCAGCGCCGAAGAAGCAAAGGGTGGCGCAAAACTTTGCTTTGAGGAGGAGACAAATCGCTTTCTTTGCTCCTCCAGATGTAGAGCTCTTCTTCGTTTTCGCAGTTGGTCACAATCATGGTCAAGAAATCAATAAATAAGTTAAGTTTATAATTAGGGTTTTGTGGTTATTACCATGGTGTGATCAATATCTCAAGTTTCTAGGTTGATCCAAATACAATAATATTGAAAGTATATTATAGAGAGTGTAGTGTGATGTTTTGCTTCTTCTTCAATTTATTTTTTCTTAGTTTGCTTTCTTCTTCTTTTTTTTTCTCTGTTTGGTTCTTCTTTTTTAGTTTTTGGACAATTTTGAATTAGGCGGGTTTGAATTTGTGGTACGGTATGATTAATCAAATACCCTATCGCCTATTTAGTTATTATTTTGTATTATGTTTTCTGTAATTGAAGGATGCTTCCTAACACTTCTGGTTTGTTAGCATTTGCTATTTCTTTTGTTTTGTATTTTGGTTTGAGTTAATTACAAGTTGGATTGTTCTTACATACTTAGTACTTTATTGGTTTCCTAGTTCATTTATTCGTAATCTCATCAGAACCAAAATCCATTAAAGCTATTTCTGAAATCTATTTTCGTTTTAGTGGGTACATAAAAAAGTCATGAAATGACACCATTTTTTATCAGAGTGATGAGCTCAAATTCAAAACTTTTATTCCGACTTCAAAAATATATGTTAAAGTTCTATAGATAAAAAAAAAAGGTTTATATAGCAAAAAGATAGTGGATGCAGAATAATATGCATTACAAAAGTTTTGGATAGATTCAACTGTTCCGTTGTTGGATTTCAAGTTCATAAAAGTTGATTTAGTACTGTCCAAATTTATTTGGAACCTAATAAAATTACCTTATTAACTTGTGCTGTAATTATAAAAATTGACTTTGGTTAGTACAAAAGAGAGAGATATAGATCGCAATGTTTAAGAGATGGCCAAAGTGTCGGAGCAGAAGATAACATCTCCGAAGGGAATCCAATGAAAGGACTCGTGCGGCTTTTTTCATCATTTTCTCCTTTTTTTTTTCCCTCCCACTTCCTTTTTAAGAACAAAGTTAATAATTACAAGTTATAACGAATGTATAAAATTATATCTATATGTATAGAGTGGGTAAGAAGACGACACATCAGCTATGGTAGATAGTATTTAGGTATAGTTCAATAATTCTTTTTTCCATCATTGATATATTTTCGATCTATTGCTATAAACTTTCAGTTTCAGACTTCAATTAATAATGTGAGATAAATCATAACATGAGGACGTACGCATCTCATGATTGAAGTAACAAACTTACACCTCTCCGTGCATTATTTATTCGTTTATACGTCACTTAAAGCCTAAAGGGTTACTTTAAAATCTTCAAAACATAGATGGAAAATTATGAATTTTATTCGAAAGTTTACTGATAACGAAATTCTGTATTAATTATTGAGCTACTATTTATAATTATAACATTTATTCGAGTTTTTACATATTATCACTTCGCAATGATAAATCTGATTCATACTGTTAATTTTTTATTTTTATTTTTGATAAAGGATTTGCTTGAATTTATAAAAAAGTTTACAAAGGAACCCGATGAAACCACTCATCTAGAAACATAATAATACAATAAAGAGGATAACAGAAAAACTGAGATAAGACAGAAGAAAAAGAAACCGAGATTAACAACAACAACTTTAAGACCAACATACTGTTAATTACTACAATATAATTACAAACTTTAGAGAAACAAAATATTTACGATTATTTTACATAAGTATGATTAAACTCTAATGGGGGTGTATTGAAAGTGGGATTTGAGGTGATTTAAGGTGATTTGTATTAAAATGACAAATTCAGTGTTATTCAAACTTGAATTCTAAAAACCCTTTTAAAATCCAGTGTTATTGAACTTGTGATTTTAAAATCCACTTTCAAATCCACTGTTATTGGAAATATTTTTAAAAGTAGATTTTAATATAAAGATTTGATTCTATAGTGATTTGGGAAGATTTTCTTGTTAAAAATAAGAGATTTCAAATCACATGGTTTTAGGTGGGATTTGAGAATACTTTAACTAAAATCACTTGAATTTCTATGATTCACACAAAATCATCTAAAAACTCACTAAAAATCAAATCATTCTAAATCACTCCAAATC
The DNA here is from genome assembly GCA_026724425.1 of Erythrophleum ivorense. Taxonomy (NCBI): domain Eukaryota; kingdom Viridiplantae; phylum Streptophyta; class Magnoliopsida; order Fabales; family Fabaceae; genus Erythrophleum; species Erythrophleum ivorense. The sequence goes on from JAIUCV010000294.1 coordinate 271,596, forward strand.
CCATTTTCAATACACCCTCCTAAGTAGTCTTTCTGTTGTCATATTACTTTCAATCGATTTGATTATTCTAGTCACCAACGATAACCCTGAATCTGTACACACAACTATATATACCAAATTTGAATATTAGTCAATGGCAGCTGTTTACTTAAACAAAATATCTTCAGATAAAAGATATATATGTATAAAATATATATATTTAACCATGCATTTTTCATTTTTCTATGGATGTTGTGGAAATGAGACTTTTTGTCGATCCTTACGGAAGTAAAAACTTTTTGTTACTATATAGAAGAAAAAAAAACCTTAGCAACAAGCCAAATAAGACTTTCTTGATACAAAATTCGTAAAATACTTGAATTTTAAAATTCTTTTGTTTTCGCAATAACTTATAAAAGAGCATGTTTTAAACATGAAAGGATATATATTTTAACTGGACATATTAAAACCATACTTAACGAAGTTCTTCCATTGGTTATGATAATTTTGTTTTTATCATAAGTAGTTAAGGTATACGTACGTATAGGTGGAGATAATATAAAGTATTCGTATATTCGTGCAAGGAAGATCTCGCCCGTGTGCATGTTATCAGACACGTACAAACAAAAACCCAATTAGGTAAAGCAACAAATCACCTTGGAATGAGGATTTGATTTGAGTCCATCAATTTCTTTTGGTTTTCTCTTTTTGTCCTTGTATTTATTAATACGTCTTTAACCAAGTATACTGGAGTATTTTTTTAATCAACTAGACATCGTCCCAAAAATAATTGTAATTAAATTAAAAATATCATTAAAGTATCAGCAGTGTTTTGAAAACCGGACCGACCCGGTGGTCGGACCGGGTTCGACCGTGAACCGGACATGTAACCGGGTTGGGTTTCCGGTCCGGTTTATAAACAATTAATATGATCAATTAAGTAATTATATGTTAGATTATAAGTTATTTCACAAAATTAGGTTTAGTTTAATTTTTCTAATACTATTATATTTATATTTATACTTTTATATCAACTCTTAACTATTTATAATATGTATTTTAAAATTTCTATATTTAAAAATAAATAAATATAAATTATTATGAACCGGATTTAACCCGGTCGAACCAAATTGAACCATGACCCGGATGCTTATCCGGTTCGCTTTCCGGTCCGGTTTTAATAACATTGAGTATCAGATAAAGTAAGTATTTAATACAGTACTTGGCTACTAGCTAAGATAATCGAGTAAGCAAAGATAAAAGCATTATCTTATCGTGCGTTTATGTCAATTGTCAAAGCTGATTAAACTTTTTAAGAATCCTAGGTTGCATTCTCCTCCACAAACAAACATTAATGTTGGGCTACAATAGCATACGTATACGTATATTAGGCCACTAAGAGCATCTCCAACGGGCGTTTTTAGTGGGTATGGGCACTAGTTCTTATGTTAATTTAAAAAAAAAAAATGTTTTATTGATAATTTGCGAGTGAGACGTATGTTGGGGAAGGGATTTTGGGAAGGGTTGAGAGACGCTTACGTGTCGAATTATTAAATATTTTTAGTTAAAAAAAAAATTAAAGAACGGAGAAAAGGAAATCTGATTTTTCTTTGAGAGCTCCGACTTCTCCGATCCACGATTTCTCTTTGAGATTCATCGGTGAGAGCTCCGACTTACATAGTCCGACTCTAAACTCTTCCCATGTTCTTCGTTTATGTTCCCCAAGAGATAGAGAGTTGAGAGATTTGAGAGAGATAGAGAGAGATCGGATGTGTTTCGCTCTCGATCTCATGCAAGGGATCCTTTTGCCGGCGGGAGGCAGCGGAGATTTAGTTTCGTAGGAGGTGGCCGCCGGTATTTCCAGTATCAGCCCCCCTCGTTAATTAACCGGAACGCCCAAAGGTATGCTTGAATTGCAAGAGAAGCCGTCAGTTCCATTTTTTTCATCGTCACTCTTCTCTTGATTGATTGTTAAATCTCTGAGTTAATTAGGGTTAGTTTTTGTTTAATGGATATTAAGCTCGATCTGTAGTGTCCTGTGACTTTGGCTGAGAGGTTGATGCATTGTGTGCTGAGAATAGTAGGTTCATGTTGTATTTTGAGTTCCTGAAATTAGTTTGTGTGTGGAGACAAATGGAGATGCTCCTTTATCGTCTGTCATTTGATCATTTTAATGCGTTAGATCTATGCTCACGACATTAGTCTGCTATGTTTTGCATCAATGAAGTTTTCAGAAGACCAATATTATTAGCTTTATTTTGTATGATTGTTTCAAAGTGATTTTGTTCAACCTGAATTCTGAAAAACATGTTTTTCCCTTGATGTTTTGTATATCGGAGCTACTGTGGAGAAAAGAGAAGAGAAGACCGGAAATTAGATCAAAGAGAGAGAGCCCAGGTTCGAACTCTTTCTTCTTTTACTCTGTATTGATGCTCGTCTTTGTGTTGAATGCTTGTTTTAAGTCTTATTAAGTTTGTCTTTGTGAAATGAAATGTACTTTGGATGTACTCTCTTTTAATGAAGTTCAACACTTCTCTTCTTACTTATGATTTGTTTTATGTATGATTTGTTTTAAGATTTGCTGAATCATAAATGACACATGTACTTTGTGTACAATTGCAGGTGCAATTGGAGAAGAGAATAGCAAAAAAGAATATCGACTTTCACTTTCTTATTTGAACCTACGCTAGAGAAGTGGCTTGCGGATTCCAAATGGTGCAGCAGGTCATTACCTTCTTGGGCTTATTTACAAGTTTGTGTCTTGTTCTCTCTATGCAGTGTTTTCTTGATTCTGAATGTCTTCAGAAAGATGGTTTCTCATATATGATAATGGCCTAGGAGCATACTAGTTTATGAGAAATTCATGTTTGAAATCTGATATAGTTGTTTAGATACTCTATAGGGTATCACCATTGGAAAAGCAAAACTTATATATCAAACTCAAGTCTCTTAAACAAAAAAACTTAACAAAAATAGTAATAAAAAATGTTGTGATACCCATATGAGGGTATCACGGTTGGAGATGCTCTAAGGCCCATTCCAATTATTCTATTTGTTTGTTACTAACTTATAACAACAACAAAAAAAAGTCTATGGGGCCGTCGTCGTCAGTCACGTTGACGCACGCGGAGAAAATGAGGATTCAGGAACACAATCTTACTTCAAATCTTCAACGTTTAGACAAACAAATTCCAACTTCTATCAGATGGTTTTCAAAATGATAAAAATAAAATATTATTTTTTTCATAAAATATTGGGCTGTGTTATATAATATTGGGCTTAATATATTTGTATATGAAGGGTTAATTAACCTAATGGTCCCGCATGTTTGTATATATTCTCTTACGTACGTTCATTATCATATTACACACAAGCTTCCGCACTGACATCAACATCACTTGTCTCAACAAGCTTTCGCTTCGGGTGTGTAAACAAATTTCTTCTTATAGTTTTGCATTTCAGATATTATGATAATTGAAATTTGAGTTTTTGTTTTGTTATGGCCTTAATTATGGGTCACATATCTCAATCTGATCTCTAACGTTTTTAATCTGCGTCTCTCATTCTCATCAGAACGTTGCCATGTCTTCGAGCTCTCAGACTCAGATAATCGAGCACGTCGTTCTTTTCAAGGTCAAGGACGATGTTGACTCCGGCAAGATCGACGCCATGGTCAACGACCTGAAAGGACTAGTTACCCTCGACGAGGTTCTTAACCTCTCCGCCGGTCCTATCCACCGTCTCAGATCCAAATCCGCCTTCACTCACGTCCTTCATAGCCGCTACAGATCCAAGGAAGATCTCAGCGCGTACGTTGCACATCCCGCTCACGTTCGCGTCGTCGATGAATATTTACCGATCTGGGAAGACATCGTAGCCCTTGATTGGATCGCCGATCAAGTCCCAAACACCCTAGCACCGCCTCCCGGTTCGGTTGCTAAAATCACATTACTCAAGGTGAAAGAGAACGTTTCCGATGAAGCGAGAACGAAGATTATGGAAGTGATAAAGGAGAAATCTCCAGGAATTGATCAGATCACTGTGGGAGAAACCTTCACTCCGGTTAGAGCAAATGGTTTCTCAGTTGGATCGGTTGCGTATTTTAAGGATCTTGGAGAAATGGAGACTCACAAGGATTTGGACAAGGAAAAGGTTGGTGAGTATCTCCATGATATCATTGTTGTTGAGCTCGTGGTGCCGTCTTCGTCTTCTGCCGCGTAAAAAATAAGACTCTGTTACCCTTGAATAATACTTAAATTTGAGACCAAGTTCGATCTTGGTTGTTATGTTTTTGCAATCGAGTCCTCGTTTCCTGTGTATGGAGCTTAATAAAAAGTGAAAGTGATGGTTGTAAGAAAAATAGAGAAAGTGAATGTGACCATGTCTTTTGTTTGTTTGTTTTAACATCTAAGTTAAGATTTGTTTAAGACAAACGAAAATCTAGAACATATAAATATAAATGGAATACAAAAGCTTGAGATAATCCTTGTACCATTGGCAGACATCAGATCAATTAGAGATTCTGACAATCTCGTTTTCTTTTGTAATCAACCAAAAGTATTCTGGTTATTACTGGTTTAACTATTTTGGTCCGGTTCGGTCGGTTTTTTCAGTTACGGTTATTTTTCCCCACTCTCAATAAACCCCATAAAACCCTTCTCTTTTCTCTCCCGACAATTTCCTCTTCTTCTCAATCCGGCAAATCTCCGAAACTGTCAATAAGCCACTAAAACTTGTCCTGAGTCTGTAAGAAATCAAATTCAGAGTGGAGAATCATGGCGGCAACGAAAGGAGGCGATTCTTGGAAAAGCGGAGGAGATTTGGATGAAAAGAATCTGGTCTTTGAAACGACCAAAGGGATCAAACCCATCGCGAGTTTCGATGACATGGGAATGAATGATAAAGTTCTTCGCGGCGTCTACGACTACGGTTTCAAGAAACCATCTGAGATTCAGCAGAGAGCTGTGATGCCGATTCTCAAAGGACGAGACGTTATCGCTCAGGCTCAGTCCGGTACCGGTAAAACCTCCATGATTGCAGTCTCCGTCTGCCAAATCGTCAACACTTCCTCCAGAAAGTACGTCTCTTTCTCCCCTGAAATTGAATAAAAATGCAAACTTTAAATTCAGATTTCCAATTTAGGGTTTCACTCTAATTGGGAATCTTGTTTATCTCTGTTTTAAAATGGTCAATTCATTAGATGAGGGAAAAAATGGTTACTTTATTAGAGTTATATGATTGATGCTCTGTTTTTGTGATTAGGATGAGGAACACTTATTTAAGGCTGCAATATTTAACTAATTCACTTTGCATTACATGGTTTATGATCCTGCTCAACGATTCATTAGAATCACATGAATAATGATTAGGAACACTTAATAATCCACTTGGTATTACATAATTTGTGATCTTGCTTCGGAACACTTATTTAAAGGCTGCAACACTTTTACTTGGTGTATTACATATGGTTAATGATCTTTGCTTTGTGATTCAGCTGAGGAACACTTAGTTAACTGGGTATTGTTTTTTCGGTCTCAAGGATTCAAGTCTTAGTCTTGTCACCATCAAGAGAATTGGCTACACAAACAGAGAAGACGATACAGGCCATTGGAGTACACACCAATATACAGGCACATGCTTGCATCGGTGGTAAGAGTATCGGAGAAGACATCAAGAAGCTGGAGCGTGGCGTCCACGCTGTGTCAGGGACACCTGGTCGAGTCTATGATATGATAAAGAGAGGAAGCTTACAAACCAAAGCTGTGAAACTTTTGATTCTCGACGAATCTGATGAAATGCTGAGCAAAGGTTTGAAAGACCAGATTTACGACGTTTACAGATCTCTTCCACACGATATTCAGGTTTTCGAAATCTCAGTAATTGGTATATCATCATCATAGTTTGTTACTCTAAATGTAAGTGACAATTTGGTTATCTTATTTTTTTAGGTTTGCTTGATTTCTGCCACTCTTCCTCAAGAGATTTTGGAGATGACAAAGAAGTTTATGACAGACCCTGTGATGATACTTGTGAAGCGTGATGAGCTGACTCTTGAAGTAAGTGTTTCTTTTAATGCTTAACTCTTAGTTTAGCCATGAACAGCAGCATAAACTAGTGTTTTAACTTTTTCAGGGAATCAAACAATATTATGTTGATGTTGGGGAAGAAGAGTGGAAGTTCGATACGCTTTGTGATCTTTATGGGAGGCTTATAATCAATCAAGCTATTATCTTCTGCAACACAAGACAAAAGGTAAACACAGTTTAAATTCACCTTCTTAAGCTTTGGTCTTATGTTGATAATCTTAAAGCTTTGATTCTGCATTTTGTGAATATATAAGGTGGATTGGCTTACTGAGAAGATGAGGACTAGTAATTTTATAGTCTCATCAATGCATGGAGACAAACGTCAAAAGGAAAGAGACGAAATCATGAACCAGTTTCGATCTTTCAAAACCCGTGTTTTAATCGCCTCTGATGTATGGGCACGAGGCATCGATGTTCAAACAGTATGATCTCTCTCTCTCTCTTTCTCTCTGTGTCTTATAAGTTTTAACTATCAATGTCTCAAGAATGGTTTAAGATCAAAATCATTAAAAGAAGAAACTTTATGTGTTTTAGGTTTCTCATGTGATCAATTATGATATACCAACCAACCCGGAGCTCTACATTCATCGTATTGGAAGAGCTGGTCGGTTCGGTCGTGAGGGTGTTGCGATTAACTTTGTGAAAAGTTCTGACATGAAGACTCTTAAAGACATTGAGCGGTATTACGGTACTCGAATCCGCGAGATGCCGGCTGATCTTGCCTGAAGATTTTTGTTTTCTTGAAGCCGAGGTCGGAGAATCAGTTTTAAGGCCAGTTTTGTTCTTCTAACTTTTTTATTTTTATAGACAAAAGTGTGAATGTAATATGTATACTTCACTTGTTTCATTTCACTTGTAGCTGCCAAGAACATCACTGTAGCTATTTATAAAAATTAAAAGCTCCTTTTGAAACTAGCTGAAAAGTGATGAAAACAAGACAAATTTGTTAAGATGAAAACAAGACAAATTTGTTAAGATGAGAACAGAACAAATTTGGTTCGGGTTAAAGCCGGTTCAACTAATTCACGGTGACGGTAACGGCAATTTAAAGCCTCGTTCAACACAGAGAGGCAGGTCTTTCTCTCCGATCGCCATTTCCACGTTCGTAACCGAGCTACTCTTTCGCCGTCCGATTTGCGATTTTCCGACAAAACGCCAACTTTGAAATTGAAAACGACGACGGAGATCATGAAAGGGATGACGAGGCTTCTAAATTCTATTTCGCGACGTAGAGCTTGTGAGATACTTTCTGTAACTTCATCGCCTTCTTCTCTTGTGATATCTAGTCGCACTCTGTTTATCTCGGCGGCGGCGCAATTTCCAGCGAATTTATTGGATGGCAGAAGGACTAATGCTGCTCGTAACTCTCCGAAAGCTTCTTCCTTTCCCCTGAATTGGATCTTCCGCGGAGGTATGAATATTTCTAGGTCGTTAATCTCCGAATTTGTTTTTCATTGTCATATTTGCCTTATGAGAAACACACGAAAAACGAGAAGAATATTAGTAATCCTGCTTTCTCTATGCCTCCTGATTCGATGTGTTATTTGATGATTGTTTAGCTTTAAGTGAAATTTTTAGTTTTTTTTTGAAAAATTATGGCTTCAAGTTAACTAAAACTTGTTTTTGTTTGGGGACAGTGCAAAGGAGGACAATGTTTATCCAAACACAATCAACACCAAACCCTTCTTCTCTCATGTTCAATCCTGGTAAAGCAGTCATGGAAGTTGGAAGTGCTGATTTCCCTAATTCTCGTTCAGCTATGAGCTCACCTTTGGCCAACGCCATTTTCGCTATTGATGGTAACTTGTTCGCCTTTTGCTACAGACTTATGATCTGTGTTTTCGTCTTTTTTTTGTGCGACTAAGAGTGACTGACTGTGTGCTACTCTCTTGATGCAGGTGTTGTTCGAGTTTTCTTTGGGTCAGATTTTGTGACTGTAACAAAGTCAGATGATGTAACATGGGATGTCCTCAAGCCTGAAGTCTTTGCAGTTGTTATGGATTTTTACTCTTCGGGACAGCCTTTGTTTCTGGACTCACAAGCTTCAGCTGCCAAAGATACTGCCATCCACGAGGTTGATTCTTGATATTGTTTCTCTCAAATTCTATGTGGTTTGATGGTTTGCAATCTGCTGACACGATTTTCAAGCCAATGCTGACAAAGTGTTCATAGCTTTTTCACTCATTCGGGAATTATGTGATTCAGGATGACTCTGAAACTGTAGCAATGATCAAGGAACTCTTGGAGACACGTATCCGACCATCAGTCCAAGATGATGGAGGGGACATTGAGTATTGTGGATTTAATACGTAAGTGTTTCTATGAGTTATATAGCAGTGAAGAAGATCAAGATCAGCTTCTTCTCTTTTATATCTTTATTGAACCTATATTTTTTGTTCAGGGAAACGGGTATAGTGAAGCTTCGAATGCAAGGAGCTTGTAGCGGTTGTCCAAGCTCATCTGTTACTCTGAAATCAGGAATCGAGAATATGTTGATGCATTATATATCTGAGGTAAGCTGATAACAAAAAAGAGACCCTAATGTTTATCATTTATGTTGTGCCTTGAGCTGTTTAAACCGGAAATCATGATCCTGTTTTAGTCTCTTCTCTTGTTTTCTAACCAAAGCGTTTGTGTAAATCACAGGTCAAAGGCGTTGAGCAAGAATTTGATGGTGAAGAAGAGGGAACTTTGTCTCGCCCAATGGAGTAGAGTAACAGAAGCGCATCAGGGAGAAAAAAAACTTGAGATTTGTTACTGTTGTTCAATATACATAAGAAGAATAAAACCAGAGGTACATTAGTTTTATCATCTCGTGATCCTGGCAGGCCTCTGAAAACTATAGATTATTGGAAAATCACAGGGTTGTCTGATATTACTCCAATAATTGAACTTTTGTGGTTTATACGGCTCTTATTGCATGTTCAAGTGTTGTTGAAAGGGTAAAGATTTGTTGCCAAAGATATAGTAAGGTTTCCTAGTTTAGAAGTTGAAAATCTTTGCTGTTCTGTAATCGCATCAGTGGACGATTCAAGTACTTAAACAAAGGTTTTTCTTGTAGATTTGATCTAAATTATATGAGCATTACATTACCAAACTGAGATAATTTTACAGACGCCAAAAACAGAGACATGAAGTGGAATATGTAAGTTTTGTTGGTAACATAGCGAACTCAGTTATGGCATATCTTGGCCGTAGGCATTGTGACACAGACAGGAGCGTACTTCTTCTTGGCTGCTTCTGTCCCTTTCTTGGGTTCTTCGTCCGCCATTGCCACCTTGGCTAAGGAGCACACAGCTGCAGCTGCAGCCGTGAACACCAGATCCCTCCTCATCTTCATGCTCTGTTCTTGCTTTTTGTTCTCCAAGCTGGTGGTGTTCTCGCTCGTTGAGGCTTTGACAACCGTGAGGCTTCGTCTGTTGTTGCCGGAGATGGTTGCCGGAAGCTTTGAGACGACCGGGAGAAACGAAGATGTCATGGTCATTGACGCCATTGCAAATGGTAAGATGATTCCCACGTGTGATCTCTTTATCTGCCTGCTTTTGTCGATGAGTTGGTGATGATTGTGTTTAAGAAGTTGGGGAGGTGAGATAAAAAATGATTGTTGAGGGATTATGATCCATTTCCTTATCCAAAACTTGAATTCAGAGCAAATGGGTTGTTGCCACGTGTCCTTGTGCTATCTATGCAGAGGAACTTGTGGTCGTTGAATGTAAAGTAGTCATCTCCCATAAAATGCTCAAAAGTAGAAACTTTTCTGTAATATACAAAGTTGGGTCCAAATTTGGTTGTGAAATAAATTTTGATTGATTCTCTTCAAGAATACAAACTTTTTAATGTTAATTTCAAAGGAAAAGTAGTTAGTAAGCAAATATATAAACGTCCAGACCCAAATCTCTTTCACTGACAATCAAAAGTTCAAAACGGAAGATTTATAGAAGGGGTCTTTAATATGCAGTTTGAATTTGTGTCATTTCATTTGGCGATAGAACTATTGAAGGGTGATTGCAGACCATTAATAAATCGTAGAGATACTTATGTGGAGCATCTAAATGTAGAAGGCTTTATGTTGACCTTAAAAAGAGTTTCTGGTTGCTTAAAAATAGATTGGTAACGATAGTAAATATCAGTCTATCTTTTTTTTTCTTTTTGGAGAAAGAGTGTGAAAAGCAGTTTATCTCTTTTCAAATATTCAGTAGTATGATTTCTCTAGGTTTTTTCAAATAAAACTCTGTGATTGTTTCTCTTTAAAACTTCATTTACAAAACTACATTTGCATTTCTTTTTGTTTTAAAAAGAAAACAAAAAGAAAGTTTTGCATTGGAAGGATAAAATGACACAATTGTAAAACGAAACAACTAGAGAATAGTACTATCTTTCGTTCAGTGATATTTAAATGGTACCAACAGTAGTACATTAAGATATAAATAACTTATAAAACACTGAAATTTGAAAAATATTTTGAATCGTCTAATGATGTACTACTAATACAATAGGAGTACTTCAATACACTATGAAAAAAACATGACTCGAGTAAACAATCACTAGTCGTTGACAAAAGGACACAAAAAAAAAAAAAAAAAAAAAAAAAAAAAAAAAAAAAACACACCAACTAGTCACTATGTTATTAATGGCTATCGTAAAAAGGGAAAAAGAAGATATGAATGAGGTTCTTATTAGTGGTAGAATTGTAATAAAATCGAAAACAAGAGGAAGCAGCGGTTTCGTCACGAACTTTGACACAACAAAACAAGCACAGCTTTTATTTGAAATTGGCTCCACTTCACGAGGCTTCATCTCTCTCTCTCTCTCTCCTTATCTCTCTCGCCGTAGGCTTTACTCGAGAATCAGACCCGAGATCGCTGAACCCGGATTCATTATATATATATATCCACCACATGTATATGCACATTGGAGAAAAAACATAATTTAAAATTACGAAAAAAATGAGCGACCTTTGATGCTACTCTTGAATTCTCCAAGACTGTCTCTTTCTTTTCTCTGCTTTCGAGTGATTCTTTCTCTCTTCTACATTTCTCCAACGGTAACAAAAGGGTTTTGTTTTTCTTTTTCAAAATACGACAGAGAAAGAGAGAGAGAGAGAGAGAAAGTAAAGATCAGAGCTTTCATCTAGTATAGTCTAAAAATGATGTCTTTCTTTTTCTGACAGAAGAGACAAAGACAAAGAACAGAGACTTCCCCTGCCTTTTTGTTAAAGTCGGCGATAAAAATATGGAGAGAAGAAACAATGCGACAGCGACGGTGATGAAGAAGTGGCAGTATCCACAAGTGGGCCCTCCGACGCCGAGGATTCTTCAGTTGCCACGTCGGCACAGTGTTCGACGAAACCCCACAAAGGGGAAGACAACAACAACCCCTTCTGCTTCTTCTTCGTCTCAGAAGGATCGTAGAGTGAAACTGGAGGTTCTGTTTCACCAAGAGAGGTCTTTTGATCGAGGGGCATCTCCGGCACCGATTCTGATGGTGAATGATGGTGGTGATAAGGAGGGAGGGAGAAGAGGGAAAGTTGCAGACGGTATAGAGATTGGTGGGTCGGTTGATGAAGTGGAGGAAGCCAAGTGGAGGTTTCAGGCGGAGATGTTGAGATCAGAGTGTAATTTGCTAAGGATAGAAAAAGAGATTGCAATGAAGAAGATGGAGAGGAAGAAGAAGCGAATGGAGAAGACGCTTAGATCTGCTGTTCTTACTCTTCTCTCTGTAAGTCAAAAACATTCTTCTTCTTTTCTTCCGTTTGATCTGTTTGTGAATGTGAGTGTTTTGAGTTTTAAAGGTGGTTTTGATTTTTAGGGGAAACAGAGGATCTCAGAAGGGAAGAAAGAGAGCAAGATTTTGGAAGATGAGATCAGCTATTTGATTGAGAAACTGAATGAGTTAAAGTCTCCAAAGGTTAAAGACGTTGAAGCTAGAAACTACAGACATAATTTTGACAAGAAAGCTTCTGTTTTGAGAAGAGAGCTTGAGAAATTCGATGAAGGAGTAGTTTCCGAGGAGGTTTGTGTTAAAGGGATTCGTAAAATGGCTGAAGCTAGCTTCTTGGTCAATCTAGCTGATCAAAATGTTCTCAAGAGCAATAATGACAATGTGAGTGACAAACAATTCGCTGTAAAATTGCATGATCTTGATCTTGCATGATCTTGATTTATGATGTTTTTTCTGATGCAGATAGATTCACTGAGTAGTAAAATGGAAGCGTTGTCGAAAGGATTTTTGTTGGAAAGAATGGAGAAAGAATATGGATCGAGTCTCGTTGCGCTGACGCCTCCAAGCTCTGTCTCCAAATGCATTGATCTTCAAGAACCATCTGTACAAGACATGTATAATGAGGTAAATTTTGTGAAGAGAGCTTTCTCTATACAACATTGAGATCAAAATGAAGCTTTGTGAAGATGGAGTTTTACTTTTCGCAGGCAGTTAAAGCGAACGAGGAAAAGAAAGACTGTTCTAGACAGTGTAAAGCAGTAATGAGGAAGATTGCGGATCAAGTAAGAGCAGAGGCAGAGCAATGGTCACAAATGCAAGAAATGCTGTGTCAAGTGAGGAAAGAAATGGAGGAGCTTCAGTCTTGTCGCGATTTCTGGCAAAACCGCGCTCTCGATTCGGATTCTCAGATACAAAATCTACATTCCTCAGTAAGATAGCATAAGATAAAATTATAGACAGTAAGACCTGAAAGAGCATAAGATTTTTCATGAATCTTGTTTAGGTTGAAGGATGGCGAAGAAAGGCGATATCATCAGAGGCAAAGTTGAAAAACTTGCAAGCAGAGGTTTGTGGATTACAAGGAGAGATCGGGAGATTGAGGAAGGAAGATAAGTTGATGGTGGAAGCAGAGAAGAAGAACAAATTGCCATCGGAGTCGGAGAAGAGAGTATTGATTTGTAGGTTGAAAGAAAACAGACATAGCAACAATGGAGATTGGTCTAAGTACAGTGAAGGAAGAACAACAACAAAACCGTCTTGCTCAAGACCGCCTTTAAGGGAGATTAAAAACGGTTCAGTCGCAACAGCGAGACAGAGATACTCCCATTGTCATGACAATGTAACTTGATTGTTTTTCTGACAAAAAAAAAATCGGATTTTTCTGGTTAATAAATTTACAAATTAAGTTCATGAAATCTTGGTTTAATTATCTCAAAGTATGAATTTTTTTTCAAAAGCGAAATTAGTTCGTGAATAAACGTACGAACGAGATTTAAGAGGAGTCACACACTTGGCAGAGAAAGTTACCGGAGAAAACTCTAACGAACTCTCCCAAAAATGGCGCGCTTGATACCCAAAAACAAAACAGGGGAAAAAGCTAAGAATATCTCAGTTTTGAAGAATTCAAACAAAAGAAAAGAGAAGTAAATTTTGAGAAGATCTGAAAGAAGAAAGAAATGAGCAGCCAAGAAGAGAAGACGGTGTGTGTGACAGGAGCTTCAGGTTACATTGCTTCATGGATCGTTAAGCTTCTTCTTCTCCGTGGCTACACCGTTAAAGCCTCTGTTCGTGATCCAAGTTCGTCTCTTTTCTCTATTCAATCTCTTCCAAATCTGTGTATATCGAACCTAAATAACGGATCTAATTGTTTCCCTTAGGTCTAGATAGAAGATTCATGTTAGATTCGTTTTAATAAAAATGAAATTTGAAAGGATGAGAAATGATTAGAGATCTTTAGATAAAAAAATGGTCAGTTGATATTCAAGATTCATAGATTTGTTCTACATGGAACAGATGATCCAAGGAAAACAGAGCATTTGCTTGCATTGGAAGGAGCAGAGGAAAGGCTTAAATTGTTCAAAGCAAATTTGTTAGAAGAAGGCTCTTTCGATTCAGCTATCGATGGTTGCGAAGGAGTTTTCCACACCGCATCGCCATTCTATCACGACGTTAAGGACCCTCAGGTCTCTGTCTTAATCTTGTTCACACGCATTCTCAATTTATAAATCTTCCATTTTGATTGATTTGCGTTTTGGTGTATTGTGCAGGCTGAGTTACTTGATCCGGCGGTGAAAGGAACAATCAATGTTCTAAGCTCTTGCTTGAAGACTTCCTCTGTTAAGAGAGTTGTCTTAACCTCATCTATTGCAGCTGTTGCTTTCAATGGAGTGCCTCGAACACCCGAAACCATAGTTGATGAATCTTGGTTCGCAGATCCTGAATATTGCAGAGCTTCCAAGGTATATCAAGAACAGCTAGTGGTTGCGTGATCTTCAAGTTATCACTCTGTTTTTCTTATAAAATCCTCTGTTTTCTTTGTCTTTCAAAAGCTATGGTATGTACTGTCGAAGACATTAGCTGAAAACGCAGCGTGGAAGTTCGCGAAAGAGAACGAAATACAGTTGGTTTCGATAAATCCAGCAATGGTTATTGGTCCTCTCTTGCAGCCAACGCTTAACACTAGTGCTGCTGCAGTACTAAGCTTGATCAAAGGTAAAGAAAAAACAGAGCATTGGTTTGATTCATACATGCACTTACTAAGCTTTGAACATTATTGGTTTAAATTTTCAGGAGCACAGACGTTTCCTAATGCGACATTCGGGTGGGTTAATGTTAAAGATGTAGCAAACGCTCACATTCAAGCGTTTGAGAATCCAGATGCTAATGGAAGATACTGTTTAGTGGAGAGAGTTGCTCATTACTCTGAAGTTGTTAACATCTTGAATGAACTTTACCCTGATTTTCAACTCCCTGAGAAGTAAGTCTCTCTGTTTTTTCTTTTATAGAAATTTTTAGAAATGAAAAGATATATAAGATGTTTGAAATGGATCCATTGAATTCCTTTTGCAGGTGTGCAGATGAAAAGATATATATTCCGACATATAAAGTGTCTAAAGAGAAAGCAGAATCTCTTGGGGTTGAGTTTGTGCCATTGGAGGTTAGCATTAAAGAGACTGTAGAGAGTTTGAGAGACAAAGGGTTCATCAGATTCTGAGTTTCATCCCTCAAAAAATGCAAACCAGATCAAGACTTGGATCTGTTTGTTTTTAAGTCCCATGTTTCTTTTTTATTTATTTGTTTGTGGCTATTTTTCTTGTAAATTTTAAATATGGAGTGTTGCCTATGATATTGTGAACATTTTTCATCACATTGGAAGGATGGAATCATTGAATTAAACTATTTTCTCAATGGAATTTTGTTTTTGGAGGAGGCTTCCTTTTTGAAGTGGTTACAATATCATATCGCAAATAGTCAAATTTGTTTACCTTCATCTTTTGCCTTTAATCTTAGCAAAAATTATTAGGTCTATATTTTAAACTTGTAATTCAAGCAGTAGTTGACATTTCCTAGACTCGATCGTACCACTAACTATTTTTTTTAATTGGTGAAGTTATGGTAATTGATGACAATTCATTCAAAATGGAATTTGACACATGTTTCCTGGAAAAGTGTAGATTATAAGACTTATAGTTTACGTATGCTATATTAGTTGGGTTGATTATAGAAAAGAAATTATAAAAGTACTAATAGTTTCTCTTTTGCAATCCTCTAAGAAACTTGTACATTCCTATACTATTACTGACCCGAAACTTCTTCCCATGTTTGTCTCCATGGTACTTCACTAGCTCATCAATAGTGTCTCTAAGACACTTTTCAGCTCCATGTGGATGAACAAAGACACCGGCCAAGTGCTAAAAATGGTTGACAAAAAGTCATTATTAGTCTCTTAAATACAGTAAGATTTGGAAAAAAAGTAAAAAAAAAAAAAAAAAAAAACCTCTCTAAGGCACCTTCGAAGATCCAGATCCCGGTGCCTCTCCGGTGACCGGCGCTCATCGTCGGCTCCGTGAGAGGGCTTCACCCTTACTTCCCTTTCCTCTTTTTCTGTTTTCTCTTTTGCCGGTGCTCTATCCTCGGTGGCGGCGACTCTCCTAACAGGTTGGCTCGGTGGCGGCTTTTCTTTGAGGCGGTGGTGGTCCACGGTGGAAAGCTTGCAGCTCCGGATCCGGTGAGGTCAAGGTCCGGTGAAGATTCAACAAGTTTGTGTGTGCTGTTTTCCATCCCCCCTCTCTTCACGGTGGTCTAATGGTGTGGGTTCCTCGCGGGTTAGCCTATTCGGGGCGGCGAGTAAGAGAGACTTTCTCTCCGTGGAGTGGAAAAGCTTTTCACGACGGCGGCTTCCTCTAGGCCGATGGAGGCGGCGATCTCCGTAGATCTAGGGGTTTGGGTTTTCTCGGTTAATCCCGGTTAGCGGGTCGACCGGTTTAGATTGTCGCTAGTCCAGACCTCATTTTTGGGGATCAGTCTCAGCCCGGTTTCGGTTGAGTTCAGTCGGATATTTTGTCCGTTTTAGGTATAAGACCGGAACAGGGAAAGCCGAGAAGTCACTTCCTGCCTGAATTTCCGCTGTTGGCGTAGATGCTATTAGGCCAAGCCCTTCACTCGGATCATTAGGGTCTAATGGTTGGATTTGGATTGTTTTCTCAGGATAGGATTTGAGTTTCTCTCGGTTAGTAATTGTTTTCCGTGTCATTAGGTTTATTTTAAGTGGTGTAAGAGATGATTTCATTCTGAGTTGTGGAGTGAAATTCATCTCACTGTGGTGAAAAAATACAGTGAATCTCGATCGGATAGCGCTGGATCCTTCTTGTGATCCAGGGTGTTATTAGATGATTCACTGTATTTGGTTAAAAGTCTTTCGTGGTCTAATGACTTTGTAATGGCTTTGTAATTTCTTCGGTTAAATGAAAGCGTTGTTGAGCCAAAAAAAAAAAAAAAAAATACAGTAAGATTTGCACATAAATAAGATTATACTCACACATGAAGCTTTGAGGCTCTTGCTATGTATGTCTCACAGTTCTCAACGTTACCTCTTCTCCATCTCTCATAGAACAAAAATTTCAATTTTGCATTGTCCCTTTTTTTTTTTTTTTTTTTTTGGTTGGCATTTTGCGATCATTTCACTTGTGGATAAAAGATTGCACACGTAGACAAACCAGAATCAAGCACTCATAGGATATAGCTTCTCTTCCATATGGCTTCTGTTTAATCACAAATTCAGAATCAGAGGACAAAAAGAAACACTCTTTCAATACCCAAAGATCTTCTCTTCCTCCGTTTCTCTGATTCTATTGGAATCAAAGTCTCCACGAAGAAGAAGAAGCAGCTGCAATGGCGGCCATGGGTTCTACCGCGTTACGCTGTTCAAATTTCTTGGGATCTCCAATCATAATCTCATCTCCCACCCCTAAAACCACGAAAAGGCCCTCTTTTCCCTTCTCCTTCGTCACTCGATCGGCTCTGCGAAGCGATGTCAATGGAAAACAGATTAAGTCGCTGTCATCGAAAGCAGCGTTAGCAGCTATTCTGTTTTCTTCGATTTCGTCGTCGCGAGCTTTAGCTGTGGACGAACCGGTTAGCGTTCCACAGCCTGTCGTTGTTGAAGCCCAAGCAGTAAAGCCGTCGTCTTCATCGCCGTTCAGTCAGATCCAGTCGATTACGGCGCCTAATCCACAAGCAGCTCAATCATCAGACCTTCCGGACGGAACGCAATGGCGGTACAGCGAGTTTCTAAACGCGGTGAAGAAAGGGAAAGTGGAGAGAGTTAGATTCAGTAAAGACGGTTCCGTTCTTCAGCTTACCGCCGTCGATAATCGCCGTGCCTCCGTCGTCGTCCCGAACGATCCGGACCTCATCGACATCTTAGCTATGAACGGAGTCGATATATCGGTTTCTGAAGGAGAATCATCCGGTAACGACATCTTCACTATCATCGGAAACTTGATTTTCCCGATTTTGGCATTTGGTGGACTCTTTTTACTATTCAGGGGAGCTGGAGGAGCTGGTCCCGGTGGCCCCGGAGGGTTAGGAGGTCCGATGGACTTCGGACGTTCGAAATCGAAGTTCCAGGAAGTGCCGGAAACAGGTGTGTCATTTGCAGATGTTGCCGGTGCCGATCAAGCGAAGCTTGAATTACAAGAAGTTGTGGATTTCTTGAAGAATCCAGATAAGTATACAGCTTTGGGTGCTAAGATTCCTAAAGGATGTTTGTTAGTTGGACCTCCTGGTACTGGTAAGACTCTCTTGGCCAGAGCGGTGGCTGGAGAAGCAGGAGTGCCGTTCTTCTCCTGCGCTGCGTCGGAGTTTGTGGAGCTTTTTGTTGGTGTTGGTGCATCTAGAGTTAGGGATTTGTTCGAGAAGGCGAAGTCGAAAGCTCCTTGCATTGTGTTCATCGATGAGATTGATGCTGTAGGGAGGCAGAGAGGAGCTGGGATGGGAGGAGGAAATGATGAGAGGGAGCAGACGATTAATCAGTTGTTGACGGAGATGGATGGGTTTTCTGGTAACTCTGGTGTGATTGTCTTGGCAGCTACGAATAGACCGGACGTTCTTGATTCGGCGCTGTTGAGGCCTGGAAGGTTTGATAGGCAGGTTACTGTGGATAGGCCTGATGTTGCTGGCAGAGTCAAGATTCTTCAGGTTTGGTTTGCTCTTAGTGGTTGTCTCTGGAGTTTATGTGAATGATTCTTAACTTTAGTTCTGTTTTTGTTTTGTTGTAGGTTCATTCTAGGGGGAAGGCAATTGGTAAAGATGTGGACTTTGACAAGGTTGCGAGGAGGACTCCAGGTTTCACTGGTGCTGACTTACAGAACCTGATGAATGAAGCGGCGATTCTTGCGGCCAGGCGTGAGCTTAAGGAGATAAGCAAAGACGAAATCTCGGATGCTCTTGAGAGGATCATTGCTGGACCTGAGAAGAAGAATGCTGTTGTCTCTGATGAGAAGAAGAGACTTGTTGCATACCATGGTTAGCTAGCATTCTTTCTATAATTACTATATCTTGGGAGCAGCTGTGATTCTAGTTTGGGGAATTATATTCCAAAATGGTTATTTGAAATGATAATTGAATCTGCAGAGGCTGGTCATGCTCTTGTGGGTGCTCTTATGCCGGAATATGATCCTGTTGCCAAGATTTCCATCATTCCTCGTGGCCAAGCTGGTGGTCTCACATTTTTCGCCCCGAGCGAAGAAAGGCTCGAGTCTGGATTGTACAGTAGAAGCTACCTCGAGAACCAAATGGCTGTTGCACTTGGCGGAAGGTTAGTTACTAGTTACTAGTAATATGGCCTCTAGCCTCAGTACAAAAGAAGTGTATAATTGTGTCAACTGTTAAGCCATCTCTCTCTCTCTCTCTCTTTTGTTTTGGCTTGTGTCAGGGTTGCAGAGGAGGTGATATTTGGAGATGAGAATGTGACGACCGGAGCATCGAATGATTTCATGCAGGTGTCTCGTGTGGCACGTCAAATGATTGAGAGATTTGGTTTCAGCAAAAAGATTGGACAAGTTGCTGTTGGTGGCCCTGGTGGAAATCCCTTCATGGGTCAACAAGTACATATTTTGCTATATTGAACTTTGTTTCTCGGTTTTATCATTAGTGTTGTGTTACGTATTTATATTTGTGAAATTTTTGTGTGTGTGTGTGCAGATGTCGTCGCAGAAAGATTACTCAATGGCAACTGCAGATATTGTAGATTCAGAGGTGCGAGAGCTGGTGGAGAAGGCTTACAAGAGAGCAACGGACATCATAACAACTCACATTGATATTTTGCACAAGCTTGCGCAGCTCTTGATCGAGAAAGAAACCGTTGATGGAGAAGAGTTCATGAGTCTCTTTATCGACGGCCAAGCTGAATTGTATGTTTCTTAATTGCTTACAACAACGCACGGGAAACTGGAATTCATGAGGTTTGGTATCGTTAATCTCCTATGTAGTATTAACATAGCGTTGTTATCTTTGGGAGACAAAACGAAAGTAATCCATTTGGCACATCTATGTTGATGATGATACTTGTGTATAGCAAATAGTACAAGTCACTTTAGCCTCTTGAATTATAGTTTGTTTTTATTTAGATGATCCAGTTGCTATCATCGTTCACTTCTGATTCCTCTGACCATGTTTGCTGCACATGTTCCCACACAAATCCTTCATTTTCCTGCAGATTCCGGATACATTTTCAATCATCAAGAAACTGTATCTACTCTAAGACATTTTCATACTGCTTAATGACCTCTACTCTTTAACCATCTCTTACCTTTGAGGTGAATTTGACTGTTGTTGTGCAGCATTTCTTTTCACTCCCTGCGATATCCACAACAGAATTAGTTAACCAATATGGGGTCTGTGTGAGTCAGACATATTTAGGGCTGTAGTTACCAGTTTGTTCCCATTTATCAAGCTTTACAATCCAAGTCCCAGGAGTAGTGTCTGTTGCAAAGACCTGGTCTGTCCAAACCCGAAACTTGTCATATTTTTTGTCTCCATGGTACTTCCCAAGCTCATCAATGGTGTCTCTGAGAGACTTTTCAGCACCAGACGGATGAACAAAGACACCACGAGGGTGCTGAAAATGGTTTTGACAAAGAAGAAAAAACCCCATTAATCTCTTTTAAGATTTGCAGATTAAAGAGAGAAACAATGTTATTATTATACTCACACATGAAGCTTTGAGGCTTGCTGTGTATGCCTCACAGTTGTCAACTTCACCTCTTCTCCATCTCTCATAGAACAAGAACAACTTGACAACCTCATGACCAGGATTCGCATTATCCTCCTTGCACTCTAAGAAGTCAGAAACATCTCTCGGGGATAAGTTTGGACCGAGCTTGAAGTGACCAATTGCTTCTATAATCCCACCTGCACACCTCTCACTCGCGTGGACTATCTTCGAATTGTCTTTCGCATTCTTCTCATACCATTCCAACAACTCTTGTAGAGCATTGCTTACCATAACACCATAAACATCAGGAATGGTGAATAGTTCAGTGTCGTTTCCAGAGTCACCACAAACAAGAGTGCTAACAGGAAGCTTTCCTTCATTCTCCAGCTTCTTTAGCAGATAAGCAAGAGCTTGTCCCTTTCCTCCACCTTTTGGTAAAACATCAAAAGCCTTTCCTCCACTGAATATAAATTTCACATCCAACTGAAACAAAAACAAAAGTAAAAAAAACTACAATTTGCAGAAAAGTAACAAAAACAAGATGACAAAGATAACCAAAATCTTACCCCACGTTTCTCCAACCGTTGAAGTAGCTCCTTACTCACTGTCTCAACTTTACTCTTGTGATCAATCCAAAAACTAACCTTGTTTTGTGTCTGATCACATTCTCTCTGCATTTTCAATGATCACAAACTGGTCATATTTGTACATGAGCAAGCAACAACATGGAGTGTATTAAAGCAAACAGAGTACCTGAAGAGTTAACTCAGGGAAGTTGCTGGTTTCTTGTTCGACGATCCCTCGGTTCCATTTATTGTTCATAATCTCAACCCAGTTATCATCAGTAACCATGGAGTTACCATAAGCTATCTCAGTGCCTACAGAGGTAATGATGACATCAGGAGTTAGCAATGGTCTCTCTTTCCTCAGTTTCTTGTACATGGCGAGTGTTCTTCCAGTTGAGAAAACAAGAAGAGAGTCGTGGCGATAAGCGTCTTCCCACAATGAATTGAATCTCAGTAGAGAGACATTCTCAGGATCATTATCACGATCAACCTGCAAAAAAACACAGCTCAGTCAAATCGTTGTTTTTAACAGAGATTTTAGAGTGTAAACAAAAGTTGACCATTGTGTCATCAAGATCTGAGACTATCATCAGACGAGGAGGAGATGTTAACCGCTCCATGATCTACAAACCACAGATATCAAGAAACTAGGGTTACTGAGCCATCGAGAGCAACGATTACATCATTTGGGTTTCGTTTACCTAAACATCACAATCATTTTCGATTCATAATCTAAAACTTTAACGATTAGATCTCTGGCTAATCTAGCTAAAGGTTCTTGAGGGAGATTTGAGATGGAGACAAACCTGAGGAATGCGAAAGGACGGTTTGGTGTAAGAGAAGAATCGAAAGAAGAAGCTCTCTTTGCTTGAGAGGAATTTTGAGAGAGAAAGAGTGAGCGCAGAGCGGGGAAGAACAAGTCAACCTTTTCCTTAACTTTATTTAAATTTTTTTTGTTTTGTTCTGTTTCCACGAAATATAATTATTTTGAAGAATATTCCTCGAATAAAAACATGTCATTATGGGTTTCGCTTAATCATAAGTTCATAACTATGTATTCCGGTCAATGCTAATTTTTTGTTTTTTCTTTTTCTTTTGTGTGGGGTTATGCTAATTATATAAATTGTTTTCGGTATGTTATTTTTCTTTTGTATGCCTTTTTAACGTCAAAATCATCACATTCTCAAATTCCTCAGTATGTTGTTGTACTCACCTATGTTCTAAATATCCCCGATTTTTCCGATTAATCGTTCGATTAATCGCTTCAAGGGGGGTAACCGTAGCGATTCCGATTTTGTCCGATTAATTACAATAATCGCCAATTAATTCTGTAAATCGTAGGTCAAATTTATACTTTTCTGAAATCTGATTGGCTCAGTTGATACTTGATTGTAAAATTCGATCCAAAAATAAAAGTTTATTCTGTTTAGAGTTATTTTAACCAAAAAATTATGTGATTAATCGTTTTCAACAAATCAATTTTGGGATTTATCTTCTAAACACAAACTTTGACTATTTTTGTCTTATGTAGTATATGTAAATTTGAAAAAATATTTAATCTAGGTTGGAAATATGTGATTTTCATATTAATGTGTTATTTTATATATTAAATGATTAAAAATATATTAAAATAAACCAAAAATTCCGCCCCGGTTAATCCCCGTATTATTAACGGTTTTATGAAAAATCGCTAATCGCTGCCCGACCGAATAATTAGCGAGAAGCGATATTTTGAACGTAGGTACTCACTAGCTAATTAAAGCCTAATTAAAATCACAACCCTACACGGTTCTCTCAAAATATCAATTCAAAGTTCAAATAGAAGAATCTCAATACTCGATAAAAAGTGAAACACTTCTTCGTGTTCTTACCGTGGATCTATTCGCATATGTAATACATATATAAACATATATACACGATTTAAAATTTTAAATGATGTGTGGCCCTATAGACTATAGTACAAAAAATGAATTTGGAACTCCATTATCTAAAGGACAAGAAAGAGACCTCCATTAAATTGCACGTTTCCCTCTTCTTTGCCGACCCCATTAAATACACACAACAAGAAGAAGAGACACTCATACCAAATTCATCATCATCTTTGTTACCCAACCAAATCATAACCACAAAAAAAAAAAAACAAGAGCAAATTAAATCAGAACTCATATATATATATTCACTTGCTCTTTAGTTTCTAGTACACAAAGAAACAAAACAGAATATATAATAACTCTAATAACCACCAAAATTAAATGGCTTCTCCATCATCACAAATAACTCTCAAGAACCCAATATTCTTCACTTCTTCTCCTCACAACATCTTCAAAATTAAACCCAAAACCCTAATCTTGACGACAACAAAGATCAAGACTTGTTCCATTATTTGCTCATCTTCATGCACAAACATAGACTTTTCAGCATCTCAACAGAAGCTGCCACAGAAACAAAACCTTGTTTCAGAAAACAAACAAGAAGAAGCACTAGTCAAAGAGGAAGAAGCAAGACTCGAAGAAGAAGAAGAAGTGGGTCTTCGAGAGATTTGGAGAGAAATACAAGGTTGTAATAACTGGGAAGGACTACTAGATCCAATGAACAACCATCTACGAAGAGAGATCATACGTTATGGAGAATTTGCTCAAGCTTGCTACGACTCATTCGACTTCGATCCTCACTCTAAATACTGCGGCTCTTGCAAATACCATCCTTCCGATTTTTTCTCAAACCTTGATCTAAATCTCCACAAAGGCTACACTATAACACGTTACCTCTACGCAACATCCAACATCAACCTCCCAAACTTTTTCCAGAAATCAAAACTCAGCTCGATTTGGAGCCAACACGCAAACTGGGTGGGTTACGTTGCTGTAGTTACGGACAAAGATGAGGTGGCTCGGCTCGGGAGACGTGATATAGTCATCGCTTGGAGAGGCACAGTCACTTATCTCGAATGGATCTATGACTTAAAAGACATTCTCTGTTCAGCTAACTTCGGTGCCGACCCTTTAATCAAGATTGAATTAGGGTTTCATGACTTATACACCAAGAAAGAAGATTCTTGCAAATTCTCTTCCTTTTCCGCTCGAGAACAGGTTTTATCCGAAGTCAAACGGCTTCTCGAGTACTACGGTACCGGAGAAGAAGGTCACGAGATAAGCATCACCGTGACAGGTCACAGCCTTGGCGCAGCTCTTGCTTTGGTCAGTGCTTATGATATCGCGGAGCTAAACTTGAATCATATACCAGAGAACAACAATAAAGTCCCAATTAGTGTGTTCTCCTTCTCAGGACCTCGTGTAGGTAACTTGAGATTCAAGGAACGGTGCGAAGAATTAGAGATCAAAGTGTTGAGAGTGGTAAACGTGCACGACAAGGTACCTTCAGTTCCAGGGATATTCGCAAACGAAAAATTCCTTTTTCAGAAGTATATAGAGGAGACAACATCATTCCCATGGAGCTATGCGCACGTCGGTGTAGAGCTTGCCTTGGACCACAAGAAAAGTCCGTTTCTGAAACAGACTAAGGATTTGGGTTGTGCACATAACCTAGAAGCTCTGCTTCATTTGGTGGATGGATATCATGGAAAAGAAGAAGAAGAAAAGAGGTTTTGTTTAGTGACAAAGAGAGACATAGCTTTAGTGAACAAGAGTTGTGATTTCTTGAGAAGTGAGTTCCATGTACCGCCTTGTTGGAGACAAGACGAGAACAAAGGGATGGTCAAGACCGGAGATGGACGGTGGGTTTTGCCGGATCGACCACGTCTCGAGCCTCACCGACCGGAGGATATCACACGTCATCTTCAACAAGTTATTGGGAAGGTTAATAACGACGATGACTTTAAGCCCATAACGACTTAGTAAATATTAATAGTTAAATAATAATCATCATGATGATCAGAAGGATCGTAGCTTTGTTTGGAATATTGTCAATACTTAAAAAAGTATATATATATATGTATTGAAAACTCTAGAACGACGATTACAACCAAAGTACAAAACAAGAGTTAGCTAGTAGAAGTATGTGTATGCATCACATTCACATATCATTAATCATAATTCATAACATATTAAATACGTTGATTTATTACGTCCTTGATTACACTTCCATAATTTTGGAGGCCATCACCATCCCCGATTCAAGACATTAATTATCTATTTCAAACAGCTATGAGAATGATAGATGGAATTTGTGGTTTAGGAGAGAACCAACTTCAACCATCACTGGTAATGGATTAACCGGTGAATTCATACTAGTAAGGTGGAAGAAAAGTGGACCACAACAAAGTGCATGCCACTCGATATATATGTACGCACGATAGACATATCACGCGTGATACAACTTTCATGAATCGTGATCATATATAAGCCACTTAAGCCTTAATGGACCAGATCAGAGAACAATGCATTACACATACACCACAAGTCGCACAAATATGGCTTTTTTAAGTTTGATATATGTCTCTTATTTTGTTTCGATGGTGACAGAAGTGGTTTCAAGTTGGTTTTCCCAATAACAAGCCAACTTTCTTTTGAGAAAAAAACCCTATTACATTCATCCAATTAAGATTCTAAGCAAGGAGTAAAGACTTGTTAGATTTTGCCTTAAGTTTCAATCTACAATAATAAAAGGGCCTATTTGGGGCTCCTCGGAGTGTCCACATCAGCAACTTCCCTTCTCTTTCTAACTGCCATGTGGCTTACCAAGATAAAAAAATCAAACACAATTTGAGATAAGAAAACCTAATTATCTCGAAGGCCCACTGTTGTTGCTTCATCTTCTTCGGCCCACACAAAATCTTCAGTTCTTCACCTCAGGCCCAACTTCTCCCTCTCGACATCACCGTCGCCAGGGCTCTTCACATCCAAGTCGACGAATCGATTTCCCACTGTCACCATTTCAGACTTCAAGAGGCAATTCTCATCTCTTCGCATTATCGATTCACCTTTAATTTCGGGCGGTTATCCCTCCTCTCTTAGACCAATCTCTTCGCATTCCCGTCATTGATGGCCACTGCTTCTTCAATCGACCGACCTCCGAAATCTACTATAAAAACTCCCTCCCTGCATCTCTCACACCACATCACCTCCTTCATAAAAATCGATAGATCCGCAAAACATGGCTCCACTGGCTACGAAAACCGCTTCTCATTCTGTATTGGTAGAAACGGTTCTCCATCTCCATCTATTTATTTTGCTCAAATTCTCCATCTATTTACCCTTCAATCAGATCCACTCACAAGCATCACTTTCTCCCCTTCGCAATCTAGCTCTCTAATTCTAGATTACATCTCCCTTCGCAAGTTCAATTGATGAACCCCAAGCCGCTAGAGGTTAATCTTCACGAAACAAACTTGGTCTTACTTTTACCTGGAGCTAAACAAATTATTTTCAGTTTTCTACGAAAGATACGCATCAAAGGGAACGAAAGAGAAGCAGCCAAAGGAGAAGAAGAAGATTAGGAAGGAACGCAGAAGCGAGAATAGCAAAACGACGAGGCAGAGCAGGATCATCTTCCTCACATAGCAGAAGGTAGCCCCAAATAAATTAAATCCAATTAGTCGTTTACTTAATCTCTGATAAAACGGCAAAATTTGATAAAAATCACAAAATTGATAATATTTGGATCAAATCTCTTCCAAATTGGCGCTATTTCTGAGTAAATGAAAATGCAGATGAGTTGGTGGGAGAAAGTGAACTGAATAAAGAATATTATTGGCACTTGCATGTTTGATTGATATATTTGATATTTCGTATATGTTAGTCACGCATGAGACGACAAGAATTGCATATGATGATTATTGAAAAGGATTTAGGCTGTGAAGAGAAAAGATGTTTAGTGATTTTTCTTACATGCAGAATGTTAGAAACAAACTGTAAATTTAGGTTCGGAGTTGCAAACTGGTTTCATCGTTCACCAGCAGATTTCCTGTTTCTTAACTTCTACATTAGTCAAACACATTTAATAAATCAGATCATCATTCCTCTTTTGGATGGTAAAGAAGTGCGTATGATTTCTTGAGAGTCTCTCTCTTGCTAGGCTTTAACTTCTGAAATCTAAGTTGCAAAAATTGAATTATGTTGTTGTCAAAGCATAATGATTTTTAAGAGATTTAATTCAAAGCATGGTATCCAATTTGGTACAAATTTAGTCAAAGGCATGTCAGACTTCATAGTTTGTGGTCAAGCATGTGATTTCATACTAGAGATAGTTGTTGGAGAAGAACAGGCAATGCATTCAAGAGTAGCGATATCCAGCAAGTTGTGTAAGCAATTGCTTTTCTTTCTAGGTCGATATCTTTTCTTCTCTCTCTATCTGTGGATATGTTTTCAAGGGCCAGGGGGTCACACAACCATGCTCTAGATTCAGGTTTACTGAGACATTTTTTCAAAGTATATTTTTTTGTTTGCTTTTTGAAACATTTTATATGAAGGAAATCCTGACGAAATGTGCAAGTTATTTTTGCATTACTCGCGAGTAGTGATCCTTTTAGACTCTGATAGAACTGAAAAAGACACACTTGACCATGTCGGTGGTGTTATCCTTGAATAGATTTGGTCCTCGATCGAAATTGATATCTTTGAGCAAATAATTTGGATAGTCTCTGCTGCATGTCATGTTCTTTCACTCCTGGTAACACAATCTAAATACCACATTATGTTCAAGAGTTTGTCTGAAAGTTAGCTCATTGTTTGTTCATTTTGTGCATTTTACAGAGGAACATAAAGATTTCAAGGGAAGTGATCACTGGTCTTCAGTTCCTCCATCAACATGAACATAGTTACTTCTAATGAGTAAGATAATATGTACATCAGTACATATGAAACTTATTTACAGACGATTTGGTCACCATTGTATTATGCTCTGCTACATGTACAATATGTGTCTCAATTCCCAGATGAAAACAATTGCTTTCTTTAAGAATTATAAATATGACAAATGTGCCTATGCGGGTTAAACAGTCTCCATATTTTATCACATATTTTTGACAGTAAACTGCATCATTTCTCGCATGTGTACGTTGTCTCCCTCGAACGAGCCAATCAATGAAGTGTCTCAAAGAAAAAGGTTTATTGAAGCTGCAGGTCTTATACAAAGTATTAGTAATTGAGTGGGGATTAAGCTTTTATGGAACACATGGGAGAACATATGTCAAACATATATGCGTACAAGTGAATGTTTGTGCAGATAAGTATCATGTGCCTCTTTGTCCAAAAAAAACTTGTGCACCGTTTTCTTCTGATTATGTAGTTGTGTTCACATATATCTTTCACAAACCATATTTCAGATTTTTTGGTCATTTTTAAATAAGGAATCGTCTAATCCAATTTTTGTTTAGAAAAGCTTTGTCGTTAATCATAGAAATTTGGCCGAGACTTTGCACATCTCTCTGTTGTAACCGAAACAAAATATGTCAACAGTTTTATAAACCTTTTCTTTAGTTCGTGCAAGTTCAAAACTTTAAGCATTATATTAAATATTATTTCCTCTGTTTCAATATATAAACTGTTTAAGGTATTGCACAAATATTAAGAAAATTAGCTTTTCAAAAAAGTATTATTTAATATATTAGTTAAATACAATTAAAAAATAATAAAAATTATAATTGGTCACACAATATCCAATAAATACAAAACTGCATAAAAATATGTAAAACAGCTTATACTTTGAAACAAAAATACACTTTTAAAACAACTTATATTATGAAACAGAAGAAATATGTGTTTATGAAGGTAGACTCGGCGCCATAAAATCTTCCAACAGTTTATGCAAACAATTTAGGAATCCATGAAAAACATATATTAGTCCATCTATTAGCTACCAACTCTCTTCAAGAAACTACAAACTAAAAAAATTATAATATTTTCCTTACAAATATTTTAACGTTTTGAAGTCTTTACATATTTTCTAAAAATCCTCTACCTATAAATAAAAAATGGCCTTCCATATTTTATTCATAAATTTTAATTTTTAAGTTATAAAATCAAATAAATTTAGACTATAAACTACTTTCATATTACATTTTTACACATCTAAATTATATTTTTATGTTAGATAACCCGCGCGTAGCGCGGGATAGCCCCTAGTTTTATTTGAAAATCTACGATTCTACAATCCAGTTAACTTGATTTTTTTTGTTTTCTTTTTCCAAATTCCAAAAGCTCAAATAAAAACTAAAGACTAAAAACTCTAATGTTAATCCAAAGCCTCAATGAAAATTATAAATCTTAAAAATCAAACTGATTAACAAAAGAAAATCTAAATTTAATGAAATCGGGCTACAAAAAAAAAAAAAAAAAAAAAAATCTAATGGAAATTGAAATGGACTAAACACTACCGAACCGTTGTTTCTTATTGGGCCTTAAGAAGCCCATGTAGCCCCAGAAACTTCCTTCCATTCGTCGTCTCTCTCTTTCTCTTTCTTGCCAAATCTTACTCGTCCCACAAAAATCACAGAACAAACTTTGTTCGTGTTCCAATGGAGTCTCCTCAATCAAATTCCAAATTCGAAGCAGAACAAAGCTCCAAATCCGAAGAAGCAGAACAAAATTTCAATGGCGAAGAAGTAGAAGTTTCAATTCCTCTTCCCCACGACCCTACCGGAACCGCTCTTCCCTCTGAACTGGACGATTCGGTGCCACATGAGTCATCCATTGTAGTCGAGGAACAAAACGATGCTGAATTGGAGAAATCAGATGTGGCGAAGGATGTTGATCAACCCGGATCCGACTTGAAGATCGAATCCGACTCATTCTCTGAAGAAGGTCCAACTGCTTCTTCCTCCGACAACCCTAAATCTCCGAAACCGGAACCTTCGGCCACCCAGAACGGTAGCGCAATGGAAGAGGACGAAGGAGACGAAGAGGAAGATGAGCCATCGCCTAAGAAGCAGAAGCAGCTAAATTCTCTCACTTCAGTCGCAGTGAAGGTGGAGGAGGAGCCAGAGCAAGTACAGCCATCGGAAGCAATGGCCGTGGAAGAGACAGCGATTCCGATTGTCAATGCGGCTAAGAAATCGAAATCGAAGAAGAAGAACAACAATGTTTGGGTGACTAAGAGCACACGCAAGGGGAAGAAGAAGAGCAAAACCAATACTCCGAATTCAGCTGCTGTAGAAGATAAAGTGCTGATAACTCCGGTGCCGAGGTTTCCCGATAAGGGTGACGACACGCCCGACTTGGAAATTTGCCTCTCCAAAGTATACAAAGCTGAGAAAGTGGAGATAAGTGAAGATAGACTTACTGCAGGAAGTAGCAAAGGTTACAGAATGGTGAGAGCTACAAGAGGAGTTGTTGAAGGAGCTTGGTACTTTGAGATTAAAGTTGTGAATTTGGGTGATACGGGTCATACACGGCTAGGTTGGTCGACTGATAAAGGAGATTTGCAGGCTCCGGTAGGGTACGATGGGAATAGTTTTGGGTTCAGGGACATTGATGGGTGTAAGATACACAAGGCTCTAAGAGAGAAGTATGCAGAGGAAGGGTATAAGGAAGGTGATGTTATTGGATTCTACATAAATCTGCCTGATGGGGAGTCGTTTGCTCCAAAGCCACCACATTATGTGTGGTATAAAGGGCAGAGATATGTATGTGCACCTGAAACTAAAGAGGAGCCTCCTAAAGTCATACCAGGTATGGTAAAAAAATGTTACTTATTTGTACAAGTTTCGATTTTGTTACACTCCCCATCTATGATATACATCTTTACCTTTTTGTTAATAAACGCCTTCCTTCTGATGCAGGCAGTGAAATATCATTCTTCAAAAATGGTATATGTCAGGGAGTTGCCTTCAAAGAGCTTTTTGGCGGTCGTTACTACCCTGCTGCTTCTATGTACACTCTCCCTGACCAGTCAAATTGTGTCGTCAAGTTCAATTTTGGCCCTGATTTTGAATTCTTCCCTGAAGATTTTGGTGGGCGTGCAACCCCGAGGCCTATGTGGGAGGTTCCTTATCATGGATACAATGGTAAACTTGAAAATAATGGTTCTGATGATATCAAGGGTTAGGCTGAAAAAGGCAGGCGTATTCTTGACATTTTTAGCATAGTTTTCCAAACCTAGATACTGGTTCAGATTTAGTTGAGTGGTACGATCATACAAGTAGCAAATGAGCAAAGGTGTTTTACGCTGGAAATTAGGCTGCCTTTTTTTTTCTGATTTTCAGAACTGGATGTTGTTCTTTCTGGATTTAGCCATATTCGTTAAAAGTTACTGATTGTTTGTTGTCTATTTCCTTCATATGTAACTTTTCCGAGACTTTATATTTGGGTTATCTTCAATCGTTGAAAACTTGACATTTTTGCTTGATATTAATCTATTTAAGTTTGAAGCATCTAGTTGATTGTACTCTATCTGTCCGATCTTTCTTCAACAAACCTTTTAGGGACAATACTTTTGTTAGGTTTGATTCTATTCCTTCTCAGCTATAAGCCACAAGAGGAGACTTCATGGAATTGAGTGACCAAAGTAATTTAGACTTGCACAGCTCAAGACTCTAGAATTGTTCAGATATCTTGAAGTCAAATATGCCTTGTATCAAACAAGGACTACTTTCCATTGTCAGGTAACGAGTTCATCGTTTATCAGTAGCTGTTGTTAGCGAAGGAAATGTCTGGTTTGAGTTATTTCTTTTCCGTGGTCCGTGGATATATACTCACTCTCTAGGAACTACATGCATGCATCTCTTCTAATCTGAGAACGTAGCCATGATCTTATCTTTATAGTAGTAATTCAACTGTTTTGTGACATTTATGTATCCCTGTGATTCCATCCACGTGCTTAACAGATGTCATTAGTCACAACAGGATTCAAATAGTTTAACAAGTTTGAAGAGAGTAACATCTGGCACATTGAAATACATGGACCTCTAGCATAAGGTTAGCGGGTAACATATCTATCTTCCAAGCATGGAAATGGCATCCTGCCTGCTGCATATGCTTCTAATGCATTGGAGAGTTAAGTCCTTCTTGAGAAGAGAGAGCATGGTGAACATGGTATCGCTTGGAAGGGAACGGTGCCATTCTCCTGAAAGAAGGCCTTTTCTGGATATGCCTCAGAATTATCTTTGTGTATAACATGTGAATCCATGGGAAAACCTTTTCTTTAAACTTGAGGATGGCGAAGAAGAGAAGCCTATACGCAATGAGAATCATCATCACAACAACTAGATCCAACCACTTGGACTGTGCTGGATTTACGCCTAGAACGGTTTCAAGAATGAGCTCCCCTTTCATTTTCGGTAGAAAAGGTAATGGAGAATCATACTCAACTCCGATCATCTCATTCTTGTATGCTCCCTGCATTTTTTTCAGGTGTGCTCTTTTTAGATATCTAGTTGCCAAAATAATCTGCATCGTAAAGTTGAGAAAACCTAGTTACTTACCTGTAGTGCCCATGCACCGTAGTTTATGTAGGAGACTGGGTATCTCCAGAACACCATAGGCAAGTCAGGGAACAGTCGGAAAAAACCCGCACTCAACACCATAATTCCCTGTGACATGGAGAATAGAGCGGATCTCTCGATTTAGAATAGTCTTTAGAGATGTATAAGAAAGCATTTAGGTGAGAGAGAGAGAGAGAGAGAGAGAGAGAGAGAGAGACAGAGGCAGGGAGCGTTCTTACAATGTAGCCAGCTCCTATCATGACTCCCATCAAGAAGTTAGGAACAAGCGAAGCTATCATCATCATGCAGCTCTCCACTGTTGCGATCGC
Source organism: Erythrophleum ivorense (assembly GCA_026724425.1). Taxonomy (NCBI): domain Eukaryota; kingdom Viridiplantae; phylum Streptophyta; class Magnoliopsida; order Fabales; family Fabaceae; genus Erythrophleum; species Erythrophleum ivorense. The sequence goes on from JAIUCV010000294.1 coordinate 304,370, forward strand.
ACTGATGAGGTCGAGACAGTTGTAGAAAAAATGAGAGGCTGAGGGTTGAAACTTCACCATGTAAGTAGTGATTGAGGAAGTGGCGAGGCACATGAGGATTATGAAAGGCAACGAGGAGAGGAAATTAGACAGAGTGTATACTGCAACCCCATAGTGTCCATTGAGCCTTTCCCGAGAAAACACCTGTTTTTAGGGAAAATGCTTAGACATAAAGATAGCTTCTTAGGGGAAAGAAAGAGAGGTTTGGTGTTAAGCTCTTTACCTTCATTTCTTCAATGAAGGATTGAAAACCTCCTATCGACATAAATGTCATGAAACCTGCCATGAATCCTCCACAAGCTGCAGTAGTCATGACGTTTGTGTGGTTTCTCCCGATGTTGAAGAAGACTGACCCGACGCATATGGATAACACTACGTAGACGCCAATCCGTATCCAGTAGTACCCCAAGTCTCTACTCATGTTGATGAAAGATCTCTGAGTAAGTATTCTGAGTTGTTTCCACCAGTTTGTTTGACTCCCTTTTCTCCTTTCAGTGACAACTCCCTTCTGTTGCATTGCATGCGGTTTAAAGGTGCTTAATGAGACACTGATTGTGTGATTGAAACGTTGTAGTTCTTATGAGAAATGGTAAAGTCATAACTTACGATTGATAATATTTCTTGAATTCTTGTTCTTGAAGCTGCTGCGTATTCTGAACACTTGAATTTCCTGACGAGTGTTGTTCTAATTTCTGCTGTTGGTATATCATTCAGGGGATCTAATGTGTTTGAAGTTTCATGAAGTTGGTAATGAGAAAGAGAAGATCCCTGCAGAGGCAAAAAAGCTTCAGAGTGTAAAACATAAGCTCATGAAAACAGAAAAGGGGGAAGAAGAAAACAAACATGGATTCTCCGAGATTCAACCAAAGTTGCTGTGATGTCATCGAAATCGGAGTTGACACAGCGAAGGAAGTGATCAGATGGATTCCGTCTGCTAGGACAAGGAAAACCGGCTTCGCCAAAGAACTGCAAAGTCGAAGCAGCAACCACAATACAAATGAGCAAATGAGCATGTTCGGTATATATACACACTTTTGCAAATGCTCCATTTTAGTTTAGTACCTTCGTTGCAGATTTTGCATCTCCAAAGTAAACTGTTTCTCCTCCAGAGAGCAGTAGCAAGTCATCAAAGAGTGCGAAAACCTCACCGCTCGGCTGATGGATCGAAGAAATCACTGTTTTGCCATTGCTAGCGATGTTTCTGAGAATCTGAACCACGAAGAAGGCCGAGGCGCTATCTAGTCCACTTGTGGGCTCGTCTAGAAAGAGGAGACTCGGTTTGGTTAAGACCTCAAGCGCAATACTGAGCCGTTTCTTCTCTCCTCCGCTTATTCCACGCATATGCCAGTTCCCAATAGTCCTGTCTGAACATTCTTGCAAGCCCATCTCAGTGATTGTAGCTTCCACAATGTCGCTGATCTCTTCTCTGGTATGATTTGATGGGAGCCTGAGATGAGCTGAGTAAGCTATGGATTCTCTCACTGTCAAAGTCCCTAGCAACACATCTTCTTGTGTTACATAAGCCTGAGAGTCCTCCACAGTTTCAAAAGAAAAAGAAAAAAGAACAATTTATGATTTTTGGGTTTAGGACATGAATAAGAGTTTGATACTTTGATTGTCTTAAAAAGATAGAGTTTCTTACAGAACCACCAAAGTCGAGCCTTCTCTTCTTGCCATTGACAAGAACTTTGCCACTCATGACAACATTCCCTGCTAATCTTCCTGTACCATCACCAAGTAACTTATATAATCAAAATCAACCTAGTTAAATGTGGTTTGGATCAGAAAAATAAAAGATATGGATACCTTTTTAATTTAACATCCAAACCGGGTTCAACTCCAGGTTTATGCGGTTTAGTGTTTTTACTGTTTACTAGAGATTCCAATTCGGTTTTGTTTTTTTTTAAACCATACCGAAAACCGGATCGTGCAATTCGAAAATTTTGTGTCAGGTTGTTTGTTGGTGTTGGGTGGTTGGTTAACATTTAAAACCATAAGTTAACAAGAAAAGTTACCGCGGAATTGCTGTAAAAGGTTTGTGTTCGAGAAATGTAGCTATCAATATATTCAATATTAAATGTACGAGCATGTTGAATTTAATAAGGAACCTGAAAATTGCAACTATGTTTCACTTTTAATTAGTAGTACTACTCATACAATAGTTTAAAATGAAAAGAAAAAAATTCGGTAGCTAGAATTCATAAAGTTAGAGATACCTATATATGTATCCTCGTGAATATGAAACTTAGATATGATATATAATCTCATAAATACAACAAATGGGTTTGGTCAAAGCTACAGAACAGTTTAGAGGAACTTCAATTAATGTTTTAATTTCACCAAAATGGGATACACTTGTTGCTTTCAAATTGGAAAAGCTTTATATTTATTTTTAATAATGTATTATTATCTTCCTATATCCAAAAAAAAAACAATAAAAAAGAGAAACAGATAGGCATTGCTTCTGATTGTATACGAAAATAACATGTTGACTAATAATCAACTATTTTAAGTCGAGTATATATGACACACTCTCAAATATTATAATATATGAGATGAAACAAGTTGCTACTAACTTTTTATTTCAAAACTTAAATTACGAAACAGTCTATTAAGGATTTAAAAGAAATCCAATATATCGATCCAACGACAATTAAATGCTTGTGAACTTAAAATCAGTTATTGCTTAATCAAAGTGAAACATTTTTTCACAATATACTAGTATACTTTTTTTCTTTTGATGAAAATATACTAATATACATGAGGAATTTCCTCGGATAAACCTTCACAAAGTTAATTACACTTATAAGGAATTTGCAGAATATCTCACACGTATGTGCGTATGTTAGATCGAGAGAGATAGAGAGACTGACCTGCTAAAGCATCAAGAAGTGTAGATTTTCCAGAACCAGAAGGACCCATAATGGCTAAGATCCTATTTGGCTCACCACAACCATTAACTCCATTCAGTAACCTCCTTGTCGGCCCTTCACCGAAGTTTGGAATCACCACCGTAAGATCCTCCCATGCCACATACATCGCCGCCGCTTTATCACCTCCGTGCTCCATCTCCTCCGGAGTAGCCATATAACGAGACAGCTAGGTGGTTGCAGTATATAAAGGGTTTTAGACTTGTTGTAGCTTAAGGTATTTTGGGAGAAGAAGAGTGTAAATGGTTATGATCCTATTTATAATTAGAACTGGATTGGTGAATGTATTAATTAGGGTGGCCCAACTGGTTTAAATTAATTTGAGTCAAACCGAAACTGTACCAAGAAAAGTGATTCGTAAAACTTAGATCGAAGAGGTAATAACAAATCGTAAATGAAAAACAAATAATTACATATTTTAAATTAATAACAATCCAAAAATCCATAAGAAAATTAAATGATTTTTTACAAACCAAAACAACAATCCGAGTCATGCAAAACACCGAAAATTTATTAAAGACAGAAAATAATTTATATCTATATACATATATATAGCCTCTCTCTTTGTATGTACATTAACATCATTAACAGAAAAAAGGTACATTAACATGCATGCATAGAGCCATAGACTAAGCACTAAGGCATATGTGACAGAATAGTTGACGTTTGATGTTAGTTTCATTAACTCGTTGGACCCATTATGAATTTATGTACCATATAAGTCGAGTGCTAAAGACGTACGAATGATATGAAACTTATGGTTTTCGCTGCACGATTTTAGGAAACATAACACTTAAGTCTTTTAGTGTATCTAATGTATAACGTAAATTGCAATACATTTCCTTTCTGGCAATTTTGGTTTTTTTTTTGTTTGTTTTTATCTAAAAGTTTTTTAAATATGGCCCTATGTTGATAATGTATAAATTCAATCTTAATTTCAAAAAGTAATGTCATCTAACATATGATGAATTTTTATTTTTATTTTCTTTCTAAAATTAACGTTTCTGTTGCATTCGAAATTTCTTTGTGGTTCGTTTGAACTTTGAACCCTTGTGTCAAGTAAATTGTCTTCCTGTGTAGTTGTATGTTTTTCTTTTTAGATTTCTTGTAAAATAAGGCTTGTCATCAACAAAATTTAATTTATCCCATTGTGTCAAATGAATTGTCTTTTTTTTTTTAAGTTAATGTTTTGGACAATCTTAAATGCACATGCACTGCTTTATCTTAAACGGATTTAATTGCGGGAACCTTCAAAAAAATTGATCATCAGCCAACATCATTGTATAACGAAATGTCCTACCTAGCTAAGATTAACTTTTTTATACTATCTTTTATATTTCGAAAACTTAAAGAAGAGACTGCCATTGAATAATTTGAATTTCAAACAGATACATATACTTACTTACGAGCCAAAGAATGTTGTAAAACAAACTAGATATATAGATCGATATGTATTATAATACGTGGATATAGAATATTTTAAATATTTGATTATAAAAAAAAAAATTCTTCCAAGAAACAACGCACGCAATTTAAAAGCTGGGTTGGTGATCCCTCTTATAAAAGATTTATTTTTTACTTATTTTTTAATATAAAAATCATTTATTATTTACTGAAATATATATATGTAAGCTGAGAATGAATTGTATTGATTTTTTCTTCTTCCTTTTAGTTTTCTGAATACAACTGAATTGTACAAAGTTTGAATCTTCTACTAAATTGTACCAACAAGAATTCATTACTGCAGTAACCTAATCATAGATTGTTAGCTAAACTTATTAAATCACTTCTTCCTATCATAGTTATAATCAATTTTTTTCATGGACCATAAATGCTATAATATTAATGTCACAGGTGAAACAGAAAGAGAAAATCTACAAAGCAAAGGTATTTAGCTTAATGGCATCGAACTAAACTTCTAAAAAAATAACATTCGACGGAAACATGACCAAGTTTTATTTGGTATCATTCTGCTTTAATTACTACGTTATTTTCACACTGACACACTTAAAACTAAACTCAACCGGAGAAAAAAAATATCAGATGAAAGCCTGAAACATACACACACACAGTTTTGAACATGCATGTTTTCATAAATATAAGGAAAAAAAAAAAACAAGCTAGTATATACTCATACATAAATAAAATACAAAACTGACATTGTTAAATATTTATATCCTGATCAAAATTTTGTGGTAATCTTTTTTCTAATCCAAATGATTTACATATAAAGAGTTTTAACTATGTATTAATAGCTCATTCACCAAGTAATTCTTGATTTATACTAAAACTTCCAGAAAACCTCTTTAATGAAATTTTGAAGCCATGTTGATATTCATAATCTGTCAATCTTATAGAAAATAGACGCTTCATATTAATGAAAATTGTGAAAATTTCATTAATTAATAGATTCTGTCAATAGAATGAAGGCTCGAAGGACAAAGAATGCAAACACAAAAATGTTGTCTAAGTCAGCTTATTTTGGTTATGAGATATGCAATAAATAAAGAGAGAAATGAAACATTACATTCTGTACTATATGCATATATTTGGTAATTGAGTTGAAATCCTTTGTTAAATTTATGACATCTCAACCGTGAACTGCGAATCTCTGACACCTTGATTTAATTCTACTATTTTCTTGTAAGTCCCTTTTTTGTTTCTCTTACCTGCAACTTGCTAGTTGTTACTTGTTACCGTAGCAAAAATGGGAGAAGATAAATAAAACATACTATTTTTAATTTTCTTCCCTAAGTTCTCGTTGCGTCCACATTTTTTGTTTGTATTCTAGTCTACATTTTATTTATTCATGGGCCTAATGGATTTTAAAATACTAGAGTTTTGGGCAGAATGGATCCAGTGGCTCCTTTGCTTCAAATATATATACTTCAAATTACACTCTGCCGTGGAGTTATTAGTAACAGCTTGCTTATGGAACGTCAGTTGCTGCATTGAAGAACAATATAAATGTTTTATAAGCCAAACGGTAATGGACATTGGATTCGCTCATATTTATATTTACCGAGTTTAACCTTTTAAACTAAAGGTATATTATTGGTCAAAGATCTTTTGTTTTTATACATTAGTTTTGATGTTCCTCTATAGATCAGATTATCCAATTAACTTTCAAGTCCGGCATTTTTTTCTCATTTATATAATTTATTAAGTTGATCCTCATAATAAACAGGACAAAAAGAACAAAGAATACAACCCCAAAGTCATAGTAGTTTTTTTTTTTTTTTTGGACAAACGAGCACCATGGCAGCTTTTTCTCCTTTTCAAATAGCTCTCCAGCCATCGGGGACAACTTTGGGCAACATACGAAGTTAGCCGAATATCGGCAACAACACTTTTAACAATCTCGGAAGCTCCTTTGATGCTAGTCATTTCTTAATCAAATTTTTGAAACTTATCAATGAGACAAGTCATGGTTGCTTATAGAACGGAGGTTGCTGCTGGCTAGCTAGAATGTAAGCTAAATGAGAAGGGCACACACACACGGAACTTAAACCTCCAGGCTCCAACCAATTTCATGCATTCTCACAGATGAAAAATGGAATGGTACTATACGTAAATTGTAATAGGTTGATTGAATATTAAAAAATTGCATATAAATTATAATTAAGGAACATATATTCTCACGCAGACATGTACAGGTATCTATCGTGTAAAGCTATATACGTATTCCACATATACAAGATAAATAAATCTTGCCGTAAGTTAAACATGAAGTTTCTAAAAAAAAGAAAAAAAAAAAAAGTTTTGATGAAATGTGATTTGTTTTTTTAATAAGAAGACAAGACAGCGAGGTGGAGATCACATGGATGATCAAAAATTGAATGCAATTATACGTAAGGAGTTTACTTCATTAATCTCCATGCAAGTCCCATGCACTCAAACCTTTCTATATAAACCCCTCCAAGTTCATCATTTAATCATCATCAAATTAACAACAGTCTATAAGCCCATCAAATAAACCATAGATCTCTCATCCATGGCAATTCCAAAAGCTCTCTACTCTTTAGCCATCCTGGTCCTTCTCTTTGTGGTTTCCAGTAGTCAAACTGTCTGCAATCCAGAATGCAAGGCTAAAGAACCCTTCAACTGCGACAATGTTCTTACGTTCAACCGAACTGGATTTGCAAAGAATTTCACTTTTGGTGCAGCTACTTCTGCATACCAGGTATATACATACATTATACATACACATATCTCCGTGGCCTTTGTGTAACAAGTTAATAATTACTTACAAAACAGAATGATTGATTCTATTTAATTTGTTCTCCCAGATTGAAGGTGCTGCGTATAGAGCATTGAATGGATGGGACTACTACACTCATAGATATCCAGGTCATAGTTAACATCATTTACGTAGTACTGTATTATTAATTAATATATATGCACACCTCGAATCGATCGATGTATGGATTATTAGAAAGAACGTAACTAGTCATGCTCATATATTGGTTTGTTGCATACAGAAAAGGTTCCTGATAATAGTTCAGCAGACCTTGCTTGTGATTCGTATCATCTTTACAAGGTGAGAGGCCGGAATAAAAAATGATGAATACATGTGTATATATGTTCCATTTAAATTTTGTAAACGTAATTTAACTTTCATACAACGTGAACAGGAGGATGTCGCACTACTAGTAAAACTCAAGGCTCAAGCATACCGATTCTCAATAGCATGGTCAAGGGTCTTACCAAGTAAGTACATAAACATATATATATATATATCTCGGTCATTTCTTCATGTCTTTATCTAATTAACTAACAAAAGAATTTTAATAAGATTTATATACACAGTTAAACTACTTAACTAATTTGTGATTACTTAATAAACTTAGAGGGAAGACTGAGTGGAGGAGTGGACGAGAATGGTATTTCATACTACAACAATCTCATCAACGAGTTAGTAAAGAATGGTAAATTCCGAATTCTTAATGATACTTAGTCATACGGTTTTAATCATAATTAATTAACTTGCGTGTATACGATTCACAGGCATTGAACCATATGTCACTATATTTCATTGGGATATGCCCCAAACTTTAGAAGACGAATACGGAGGCTTCCTAGACAAACGTATAGTGTAAGTCCATTAGCTAGTATTCTTTAATTTGGTTCTGTGCAGATCTATCCATACTTAATATATATGATATGAAACATGAACAGGGAGGATTACACAAACTACGCGGAGCTTCTATTCCAAAGATTTGGAGACAGAGTCAAATTTTGGATCACTCTGAACCAGCCTTACTCTCTCGCAACCAAAGGTTATGGTGATGGATCGTATCCACCGGGACGGTGCACCGGCTGTGAATTTGGAGGAAACTCTGCAACCGAACCTTATACAGTTGCACATAACCAACTTCTGGCTCATGCAACAACTGTAGCTTTGTACCGAGAAAGATATAAGGTATATATATATAAATCAACCATGTACAATATAATCTCTTTCAAGATGATCATTAGTTTTGATTTACTTTTGTGTGGTATACTTGTGTTATATATAATCTAAATTACTTTATGCAGAAATCTCAAGGTGGTAAAATAGGAACGACTTTGATCGGAAGATGGTTCGTACCATTAAACGAAACTAGTGAGGCGGACAAGGCTGCTTCAAAACGAGCATTTGATTTCATCGTCGGATGGTATATATGTTCAATATAATTAATTGATTCTCACATCACCTATATAAAACTTTGTAGCAAACATACATTCAAATGTTAATTTAATTTATGAATATTGCTCATACATATACGAAGGTTCTTGGATCCATTGGTGTACGGAGACTATCCGGAGATAATGAAAAAGATGGTTGGAGATAGATTGCCAACATTCGGACCGAAAGACTCAGCTTTAGTTAAAGGATCACTTGATTTTCTAGGGTTGAACTATTACGTTACACATTATACGGCCGACGCATCTATTTCTATTCCTCCAATACCTAGTGTCGCAACCGATCCACGAATTACTCTTACATGTATGCTAAATTAACTTCTTTGTCGATTTTTTTAGTTGTTTTAAATTAGATTGATTAATTAGCTAATCTCATTGTCCCTATAATTGGTCTCAGATGATCGCGATACAGTTCCCATTGGCGTTGTGGTTAGAATCTACTTCAACTTGGAATATTTTTTTAATTAAAAATTAAAAGATTACAACATCGGTTTGACTCTTGCCTTCTTCTTCTTCTTCTACAGGCTCCTAGCTTTGTGTACTATCCTCCAGGATTCCGTATGATCCTAAATCACATCAAAGTCAACTACGGAAACCCACTTACCTACATTACCGAAAACGGTATGTACATATATAATTATGTATATTGCATTCAAATATTTAAATATGTGTTTATTATCAAATCTTGTGTTTTCAGGAGTTGCTGATCCTGGAAACGGAAACTTACCGATTGAAGAAGCTCTTGCCGACACAAAAAGAATTCAAAATCATTGCAGCCATCTTTCGTGTCTCAAATGCGCCATCGGGTGAGTTATAAACTCGTATTATCTTATATACTTCTTTTTTTTTGTTAAGATTTTTAAATGTTAACGTACATTCACATTTTCTTATAGGGACGGGTCCAACGTAGCAGGATACTTTGCATGGTCCTTGATGGACAATTACGAATTCGGAAATGGTTACACTCTCCGGTTTGGTATGAATTGGGTCAACTTTACTAATCCTATTGACCGAAGACAAAAGGATTCTGGCAAATGGTACTCTACATTCATCGCAAAATAAGGGGCAGCGATATAGATATATCTCGATTACATGTATCCAACCTCGAAATCTAATAAATATTGTACTATATGTACTGTTAATTAAAGCTTAAGTGTCGTGTACGTTGTTAATACACGTTGTAATAATTGACCTTAAATATCGGTCAAATCATAATATATATGAATAAAAATTTGTATTTGTATGAAGCTTTTCTTGGTCTTGTTCTTATTCTTCTATACTCTTGCCAAGTATAAATTATGTAAAATCTATAGAAATTTTTGTTCTTCTGTTTTTCGTATTTATAGGTTATAGGTTGTTTTAAAAGAGAACAAGCCATTTTGAGGTGCAAAAGCAAATCGGAAAAGCATAGAAGCTCGTATTTGGGCAATGTCAACTATTTTAACTCGCTAGATCAACTAACATATTTTTTTCTTTAACACCTTGTTCGGAGTAGGCTAAGATGATCAAATCAAGCGTATGTGTCATGCATGTTGTTAATACACGTTGTAATAATAATTGGACCTTTATCATCGATCTTTTCATAAATGAATTAAAATTTATATGAAGCTTGCTTGTTCTTGTTCTATACCCTTGCTAAGTATAAAATTCTCTAAAATCTGTAACATGCCAAGTTTGCATAACAAAAGAGCCAAACCAAGGATATAATATCTAGTTCAAGAGAAAAGTCAAATCATTATGAAAAATTCAGATTATTATTTTAAAAATAATATTGCTGAAGGATAGAATCATCAGGTGCTGATACAGTGATACATATTGATAAATGTTGAAACGTGAAACTATTGTATGTGCAAATCAAATCAAGAAACAAAGTGTATACACATATATATAGATACAGTCTTTAATGTATTGGGGATGTAAGACCTTCTTGAGAAGAAAGTGAACGTAGAGGTTGGTGTCTTCTTGAAGATAATGAAGATAGAGATGGGACTTTCCTGAAAGAAGGTCTCTTGTTGAGACTCTTCATCGTTCTCTTCGCTTGTAACGCCTTCAAAGCCGGCTCTGCACTCTCCTTAAGCTTCAAGACTATGAAGAAGAGAATGCGGTAACACACAAGGATCAACACGATCGCTGCTAAGTCCCACCATTTGGAATGTGTGACTCTCACTCCAAATATCTTGAATATCACTTCCTCTCCTGTCATCTTGGGTTCTCCCGCGAACATAGGCTCAAACTCTAAACCAAGAAAATCGTTCTTGTATGCTCCCTGTGGTGGTAATACAAAAGAAGTAAACACATGTACCAACATGTTAACTGTGATTCTAGACTTGTTATTTACTTTAAAGGTTTAATATGCATCTTGGACCGTATTCAAACCTTTTTTTCCATCATAAAAATATTTGGAAAATTTATGGGCTTTGATCTAAAACTAAATGACAATGAGCATAGTGAGATTCATAATAATTAGAAGCTAAAAACCCTTGAATAATTGTATTGAATGGTTCTTGCAAATAAGTACCTGAATTGCCCAAGCACCATAACTCATGTAGGAAATCGGGTAGCGCCAGAAAATCTTGGGAATATCGGGAAGCAGACGAAAGAATCCAGAAGTCATCATGATGATTCCCTGTTAAAAAAAAAAGAAAAAAGAATCAAGAACACCGTTTAAGACTCCATAATTGAAGCAGAGGTAAAGTGTTTTTGCTTACAATGATGCCAGCTCCTGTGATGAGACCCATCAAGAAATTTGGAACAAGAGAAGCCACAACCATCATGAGACTCTCAATGACTGAGACAGAGAAGAATAAGTTGAGACAAAAGAAAGCCCAATGCGAGAACCCTGGACGGAACTTGACCATGTTGTAAGTAATACTCCCCGTGATGACGGAAATCGCAACCAAGAACGGGAAAGAAGAGACGTAATTCGATATAATATAAACCGAGACGCCGTAGTAACCACTCAATCTCTCTTTGTAGAACACTTTCATCTCTTCAATGAAAGAAGGAAACCCTCCAATGGACATGAAAGTCATGAAACCGGTAATGAATCCACCACATGAGACCCGAGCCAAGATCGATGTGTAACTGTGTCCCACGTCGTAAAAGATCGTCCCGACACAGATCGATACCACAATGTAGATCACAATTCTTGACCAGTAGTATCCAATATCTCGGCTCATGTTCACAAATGATCTCTTTGTCAAAGTCCTTAGCTGTTTAAACCAGCTCGCTTCGCTTCCCTTTCTCACTTCCATTTCATGATGTCCTTCCTGTAATAAAAACACAAGAGAGATATTTAATACACACGTTTTTCGATTCTTGAATGAATGAGTTTGCTTACAATGTTAGCTAATTCACGGATCCGAGATTTTGCAGATTTCGCGTAGATTGAACGACGGTAACTCTCAACAAGCCTAGCTTTGATCTCAGATGTTGCTAGATTCATCAAAGGATCCGATGTAACTGGTGTCTCCTGCAATAAAGATCAAGTCTTGTTTCAACATTTTTCTCAGTGTTTGTTATCCACTAACTTTAAAAGATTTAGATTTCTCACTCGCATCCTCTGAGATCCTTTGAGCGTAGCTGTAACGGTATCAAAATCAGAGTTTATGCATCTTAGGAAATGATCAGAAGGATTACGTTTCTTCGGGCAAGGAAAACCAGCTTCAGCAAAGAACTGCATCAACAACAAATGCGTTAGCGTTTAGCGATCAAACAACCGCAAGAAACCAAGATCTCGTTTTTTTTTTTTACCTCAACAGCAAACTTGGTTTCACCAAAGTAAACAGCTTCACCACTAGATAGCAAAAAAAGATCATCAAAGAGAGCGAAAACTTCGCTACTAGGCTGATGAATGGACGAAACAACGGTTCTGCCGCCATCTCGAGCGATGTTCCTAAGCGCTTGAATCACAAAGAACGCAGAAGCACTGTCCAAACCGCTTGTGGGTTCGTCAAGAAACAGAATCTGCGGTCGCGTTAAGATCTCTAACGCAACGCTGACGCGTTTCCTCTCGCCGCCACTCACTCCTCTAGATTGCCAGTTACCTATGACTCTGTCTGCACAGTCTTGAAGACCAAGCTCTATGATTGTACCTTCAACAATGTCGTTGACTTCTTCTTTGGTCAAATCACTTGAAAGTCTTAAATGAGCTGAGTATGTTATTGTCTCCCTGACCGTTAGGGTTCCCATCAAAATGTCTTCTTGTGTTACATAAGCCTATTAATAATTTTTAAGTAAAATTCTTAAATCAAGAAGAAAAAAAGAAAAAACTTTGAACTAAATTTTGATGGTTAGTTAATTATACTTACGACGAGGCCGTAGTCTAATCTTGCCTTCTTTCCGTTCAATAGAAGATTACCAGTCATAATCACGTTTCTTGCGAGTCTACCTATATATATGGAGTAATTCGGAAACAATTTAAATAAAATTAAATCTACGATCGGATTTTGTTTATTTATCTTTTATACAAAAGATAACTAATTAGGCCTACGAATTATTTGGGAGTGTGATTTACAACCTAGAATTAGCTAAGTACAATGTTCATAAATACATAAATAGATTAATTTGCACAAAAAAAACAAAAAAAATACATAAATAGATTATTTATCAGTTCACAAAACGAAAACAAAATCGGTAAAAAGTAGATTAACTGATAAGACCCAAAAAAGAAGAGAGTAAAATTTGTAATAGTATAAATTTATTATCTCTAATCAAAATATTTCTCATTCATTATTATTTTATTTTTTTGGTTTTATTTCTCAATCACTATTACCAAAAAAGAATACGAACCTGCGAGAGAATCAAGAAGCGTGGACTTTCCGGATCCGGAAGGACCCATAATGGCCATGATCCGACCCGGTTCAGCATACCCGTTTAGTCCATCGAGCAACCTTCGAGTCGGACCACCACTAAAATTTGGTATAACCACCGTCAAGTCTTCCCAAGCCAAGTACGCTCCACGGCCAATCTCCTTCTCCTGTGGCGGCGGCGGCGGAGGAGGACGAGAAGGCCGGCCATTGCTCGTACTCTCTAACTCCATTTGGTCTTTGCTCTTGAAGAAGAACAAAGCTTCCTTAGAGAGAGAGTTTTTTTTGTTCTTGTTCTAGTTATTTATTATTTATTGGTTGGAGAGTGAATTATAAAGATAGAGATTAACTTTTGTAGGTCTAAGATTTTCTTAGTTGATAGCAACAATCAACAAACAACTAATCACATTTAATGGGTGGCTTTAATAAGATAACTATATATAGACAAGTATATAATATAGTGTTTTTTCGCTCATTAAATGTGAAGAGAATGAGAGTTGTGATTTGTGAAGGAGGTGGTCTAATATTATACTCCACAATGGAGTAACCATCCACATATTTGATATATACGTATGAATACATATTGTATAAAGATAAGTACATTTTTGTATGTCGGTTCTTGACAATTAATGTTGCCTAACAAGAAATTCCGACACGGAGAGCAAATGATTTTGAGCTGTAAAATGAAATGATTAATTACGATGAGATGTTTCCATTTCATAAGAACTACAAATAGCAGAGCAATTAAAGAAATCATAGTTGGATGGGGGGAATGATTGACAGTTTTAAAATCTGTAAAATTATGATAATTTTTCTTCTAATACCATGAAATGAAATTTGTAATTGTGACTGTTTTATTAAGAATAGAAAACTACGTGTGTTCACACGTATCATATAAACACTTTTAGGTTGTACATTTAAATTAGTACAGTATGTCAGTTTTTGTAACTGTGAGCTATAACAGAAGAGTGAAGAAGATATATAGGACCCAAGATATTTTGATCATTAATTAGAAATGGCTAGATTAGACCAATTCATACATTATTAATTGCTAGATACTTTGAAAAGTCCTATATGGTTGATAATTTTAGTCTATGAAACCGATACAAAACCTATAACTATAAGTAATACTAAGTTGATAAAATGAAAATGAGATTTGTACTAATAAAAAAGGGAGAGAAGCTCATCACAGGTTGTAAATGATAAGGGAAAGGAATTAAATGCGCGGTAGTTGGCACCGATATAGTTATTTTGTGTTATGGTTCTTTATTTCTTTTGGTCTGTCCATTTATTATTTTCGTGATTTATGGTTATCTTTAGCTTCGTGTCGAGCTAGATTTAACGATATTTTTAAGCATTTAACACAAACATAAATTATAGATCTATTACTTACTAATCATATCTAAGTTTCTTGGTTTCTTCAGATGAAAAAAACTGATACTAAACGAAGTACGTAGCTAGAATTCACAAAGTTTTGGTACATATAGAGGGTACGATTGGAGTTTTAAATACAAAAAGCGAAATCAAGATTTCCAGAAAAGAGATAGAAACCCAAATTCTAAATTCAAACTGAATCTAAGGTATGGTCTTATCGGAACCGTAAGCCTTTGGATAAAAATACTTTATTTTTTTGTTCGAATAATGTAAAAGTAGAACTTACCCAACTGTTCCAACGGTATGCAATTAAAAAAATCGAAACAGAGTACAAAAGAAAATTCAGCTTTTTATTAATTTTCTTGGTAAATTCAGCTTTATCAAGCATTGCATCGTGTGAGTAGCACCAAGAACAAAATCATCAAATTTTAACGACTTTTCCGATAGTTAGTTAATATGTTTAAATACAGTTAGCTAACTCCTAATAATGTTCTCAATTGATAGAGCAGCCAATACGGACTTTTTAGTAGAATCATTTGGTCCATCTTATCATATTTCACATGTACAATACTACAATTCATCAAGATTTGGTTTCACTTTCTTTTGATTTTTCATTTTTATTTCACGCACATGAAACAACAAAGATAATAGTAAAAAGATTAAAGCATCTTCTTCCTCAACCCATTGTTCTTGTTCTCTCCCAAACCAGAAGCATTAAAAACAGATCTCATGGTGTTTAAAAACGCAACAATCCTAGGCAAAATGCATAAAGATTAAACAAAAACAGCCACACCTACATAACTCAGAAGAAGGCCAAACACTCGAAGACTTATATCAGTACCTTACAGATAGAGAGAGAGAGAATCCCAAATACTGAGAGAAGTGAGTGAGACAACTCTCGAAACCAAATCATACAATCAGTATCGTCTTCTCGGGCTTCGTGAACGTTGCGACCTCCCAGACCTGCAAAGACCCAGAAGA
Source organism: Erythrophleum ivorense (assembly GCA_026724425.1). Classification (NCBI taxonomy): domain Eukaryota; kingdom Viridiplantae; phylum Streptophyta; class Magnoliopsida; order Fabales; family Fabaceae; genus Erythrophleum; species Erythrophleum ivorense. Next base: position 320,187 of record JAIUCV010000294.1, read on the forward strand.
AGCCAATGATCAATGGACGATGAATAATACCAACAGTAGAGATCAATAAAACTACTTAATAAGTCACAGGTGATGCTAGAACTTTATTCATAAGGATAATGATATCAAAAAGATCTGACAAGAAGAATCTTAACTACACTCTCATATATCAACACTCGGTTTCATCACCAAAAGAGCAGAGAAATTGTACTAGTTGGTGAAGAGAGATTGGAAACAAACCTCAGGTTCTTTCTCCTGTATTGTCCAACAGTTGGTCCATTGCTGAAGGCCCAGTCTACGTTGACATTCTTTGAAAGAAGCTCAGCACCATTCATTGCTGTAATGGCACTCTGTGCTTCTTCACTCTTCTCATATTCTACCAAAGCATAGCCCTAAACAAGACAGACCGAAGTGAGCAAAATTTTAAAAATCAACTCTTGAATTCCCATTCTGAAACACAAGCTTATCATTTCGACTCTACAGAATATCACATCTCTGATATTCATCATGACATAAATCGTTATCACACTAAACCACAAGGCAATTAATAAACCATCAGATCCACAAAAAACAAAGGCGAAACACCATACCTTGACAAAACCAGTACGGCGATCGAGATTCAGATGTAGAGACTTTATCTCCCCAAAATCACCAAAAGCATTAGTTATATCATCCTCTTGTGCCTCCTCATGAACTCCAGAGACCAAAACAATCCATCCTTCAATGGCTGCACATAAACCAATACAACAAATCAACAACAATAGTTCTAAATCTTCATTACCACCATGTCTAATAGATGGAGAGAGGAGCAAGACATAATTCCAAACAAATTCTAGACAAATCAAATAAACCATATTTCTAGGTCAAACTGAATCCCAGCCATATATGGTCTCTGATAAACCCTAGAACAGCTTACTGATACAAATCAATCAACGAAGCAATGAATCAAGCAGGCTCACATTACAAACACGAAACTAAAACAAACAGAAAGAGCTAAAGCTGAAGAGGATTGACGAAAATTACATCGCTGCGGGCCAGGGCCGCCATCCGAACCGAGTGATTCGAAATCGCGGGAAGAAAGGCGGCGCTGTCGATCGGAATCTTTCTCCTCGAGAAACCCACGGCCTTTCGTCTTCCTCTGCGCTGAATCGCCATTTGCTCCGGCTATAGCCGACCTCAATCTCGGATGCCCCGCGCGTGGAGAAACATCTCCAGCATCTTCATCCATAAGGTCATCCTCCTCCGGCTCGAAATCGACTGCTTCAGATTCTATGTTCGCCATAACTTCCGCCGCCGTCACTTCCGATCGATCTCCTTCCCGTTCCTCAAACTCTTGTGTTTGATTTACGGACGGAGTGTTCTTCTATTTAGATATTTCTGCCACTGGTTTATAGAGCATAGATTGGGCCTTAGTGAGCCTATTTTGGGCTTTCTCAACAGACTTGAGCCTATATTGGGCTTTCTCAACAGACTTAGGCTTGGATTAAAGTTCCTTTGTTCAATGTACTTTATCTTCTCATATCTTTCTTCTTTTTGACAAATCTCAATCTCATATCTGAAAGAAGAAAAAATAGGTATTGAAACATAATCTATCTCATTATTAACAATAAATAATAAATTACTATCTCTTTACTATTAATCGAGAAGTACATCTATTTTTTTGGACCAAAAAACCATCTCTTTTTGTGAAGATAATCTGTTTGGAAACAGGTTTAGTGAAGGTTAATTTAGTAATCTAAAATATCACTTAAATCAAACCAATGTTTGGTTCAATTAAACCAACAATCAATTCCTTTTAGAATTGATAATACCATAATCAAAGATTTCCATTTTATGCATTCTCTAGATAATACCATAATCTAAGATTTCCGTTTTCAAAGATTTCCGTTTTATACATTCTCTATTAAAAAGCTGCAAAGAATAATAAAAAAAACTAGCGATAATACCAAATCGAAGCAACTTTGATACTAAATAAAATAAAACAAAAAAACCAAGACTTTTGTAATGAAAGTCACAAACAAATTAAACCCATAATCCACTTTAACGATAACTGGAAATCGACATGGCAGGAAGATCATATGGAGAATTTGCTTACTGACCTGAGAATTCCAGATCTGGTTGTCACTGAAGTTTGCAGATTTCCTAAATTATATTGTCACGATTTCTCTCATGCTTCTCTAAATTGAAGCAATCTAAAAAAATATTTTGTAGAGTTTAGCAATTGATAATGGTTTCGGAGAGTAAAAAACTGAAATCTCATAAGCAAACAAAATTAACGAGCAAAAAAAACAAATGGAACATGGAAAACAATTCATTCGTAAGACTAAGATTCGCACAGTAGTATTCTACGGATGACATCTATTTTGACAGGTGTTTGGTTATTATTATTATTTTTTTGGACATATGTTTTTACAAAGGATTTTACTATCGTTGAAAAAAGAATCATATGTCGACAACACAACACACTTCTTTCCTTGATTCTTTTCTGTTTCGGGTTCTACATAATGTCACTACATGATTTTGAGTCTATCCATAAATGTATTTTTCATTTTATTAAACTAGAACCACAAACATATTTTGTTCAAGAGTATATAAAAGTTTGGAGCTATTCAGATTATGGATTAAGTTGGTATAACAGTTATAACATAACCATGATGTAATATTTTTATTGTCTGGACATGTGTTTGGTTGTTGTATTTTATTTTTCTTAATTATTAATAAATAAAGACAGTCAAATTAATACATCAAAATTTGAATCACTTAATACAAAAATTTAGATTCAAATTAACAATATACTTGACAATTTTAACATAAAAAAACATACAACTCTTAAATTAACACTAAAATTAAAACATGTTACAAAAAGAAGAAAAAAAGCAAAAAAACAAAAACATAATCTCGCACTGCACTGCTGTGCGGGTCATACACTAGTATGGTGTGGTATGAGAAGTTATTAGCGAGTCTAATGTATACTTTCGAATGAACTATTAGGAAATCAAAACTAGTGACTTTTTAATTATGGTATCAGTATTGCCAAAAATTACTTTTTAATCAAAGGTATAAGCATGACTTATCTTAGACAACTAGTAATAATATACTAATATCCAAGATCTTGCACGGGACTTAGAACAAAAAGAGAAAATTAAGTAGTTGAGAGGACACCAAAAAACTATTTTTATCAAAGGATTAAGATCCTTGATAGGAACATAGGACTCTCTCTCTCTCTCTCTACTTGATCCAAATTTTGGTATGACATGTGGTGTGTTTAATATTTGGGAGTCTTATTTGAAAATTTTTGACACAAAATGCCCAAAACAAAACCGTCTTCTTTTAAAGTCCAAAAAAAAAAAAAAATCCATGTGACAAAAACTTTAAAGTTATCACTTATCAGGAAGTCAGGAACTATATGATCGATCAATTTAGTCCAAGAGGTTCCACACATAAGCATTACAGTTAGCATACAATGCCATTGATGAAAAGACTGAATAAATGGTTGAACAAGATGTTACAATTCCCACCAATACGAAATAACTACTATCCGAGAAAAATAAAAATGCAGCACCAAAATTAAAGCTAATCATCAAAGGATTAATAACTTAACATTTAACAGAAATATAAATGTTATGACAAAAATGTTGAAACGTGATTAATCAATGAAAAGTTATGACAAACATGTTTTAGACTAGGATCGGTGTTCCTGTTTTCAAGTTGGTTCAAAACAGGAACACCGATCCTAGTCTAAAACATGTTTGTCATAACTTTTCATTGATTAATCACGTTTCAACATTTTTGATTCGATCATCCTCCATGGGTTTTGTCCAGCTCCCAAAGTGTAAACTTGATTCTCCTCGGACACAACTTGTGATTCACGGTTTTGACGAACTTGTAGTACCGTCATGCACAACACTTTCGAATTATCACTTTACTATCACATTGACCGCAGATCAAGCCGTGAACGAGTGGGAAAAAATCATCCAAAGATTCCAAACGGCTCGGATGCGGTATGTTTACACTCTGACGATCAGAAGATGGATCCTTCTGGGAGTATGATTGTATGAACTGCTTCCTCGCGGAGACTGTGAAAAGAAGACGCGGTCGAGTCGAAGATCGAGCCATGTACAACTTGGTAAAATCTCTGCCGCGGATTATCGATGACCATTGTTTTGAAACAAAGACGAGCCTGACTACGAATTTGGCTGGAATTTTCAAGAGAATCTCTACTATCAGATCCACAGAAATCCTCGAAAACGGATCGTTTTCTTCTCGTTTATGTTTCCTCCTGACTCTTTTCATGGCGCCTCTCAATTCATATTCCTTGTTTCCTTCTTCTATACTCTTAGCCCTAAAATCATTGCCGACCAAAAAAAAACCTAAAACCCTAGCCCTAAAGTTATTGTGAGCTTTGCAAAACTTCTCTGCATTAATGTGTTTGCTTCTTCGTCAAGTAACAGTAGACTAATTGATCTATTCACAGAATTTGATACTTCCTTTTCTCCCATCGATGAAACTTGGATGTTAATTTAATTGTCACACACACACACACACATAATCAACATTCTTCGTGAAACAAAGCTTAAAAGGAAACCAAAATGATGATGAAGAATGAAGATCCGTCTAGCCAATACAAAACTCTATTTTCTGATCCAAATACATATATACAAAAAGAATACAAAACCCAAAAATTTTAGCTCCACACTAAACCAAAAATTTTAATCAACTCATACTTGCATATATAATCCACAAGCATATACAAAGCCATTACTGATGAAAAGCCAGTAATAAGGAAAGAGTCTTAAACTACTACAATCCGAGAACTGAAATGAAACTTGAACAACAAAAGAGAAAGTTGAGGCTTCATCGACGAACTAACATACCTTTCACAGAAACGTATAACTCACTACATGATCGAAAAAGACTTGAACTTGGATAGCAGCAGACTCATCATCTCCAATTCCTTTAACAAAAACTTTTCTAACATTTTTTTCCTTGGGATTGTAACAAAGAAAAAAGAAAGGGTTAGGTGATGGGAGCGGTGAGAATATGATCTCGCCAGTACCAAGTATACCCTTGAACATGAATCTTTCATCCTTCCCAAATATATCTCGGCAAGAAGGAACCACTTTAGCAGTTTTTGACCATACTTCTTTCTTGACATCTTCAAGCACCCATAGGTCAATTGGTCCATCATGTGCCTGACTCGCTATAGTTATCTTTCCACTGTGATTCACCATATGACCAAACTCTTGAAGATGATAATCCTCCGGTAGCTTCGTTACGTTAAACTCTTCAGATCTCAGATCGAAGCTCATTAGGGATCGTTTTAGGTTGTGAGAAGCTAAATAATACACAACACCATCCCTGCATATCCCATGAGATCCAGAGTAATGACGATGTAGATACTTACACTCGATCATTCTCCATTTTGGTTTAGCTCCTAGAGTGATAACTTGATGCTCCTCCGACATATCCTCCCACAGAACATCATCCCAAAGCATATCTCTTGATATAATATGTGGGTTTCCACGTTTGGTTTTCACCGTCATGCACAACACTTTGTAAACATCATTAACCGGATCATATCCAAAGGCAGAGAAGATGTCTTTCTTCCTCGTTTTGATTCTTGGTAACGAAACGAATTGACCCGTGCTAGGGTTTCCGATAGTCATTTTGATACCATTTCGACCGCAGATCAAGCCGCGGATGGGTGGAGAAAATGAATACCGTAGATCCGGATCCAGAGTGTAACTAACATTATCATGATGATCGGAATCAGACGGATCTTCCTGAGAGCAGGAGTGGAAGAAGTGCGTCTGCTTGTCGCTGCCACGGTGGACTGAGAAAAGAAGACGGCGCGGCTGAGATGAAGATCGAGTCATGTACAACTCGGTGAAGTCTTTGCCACCGATTATCGATGACATGTGTTTAGAAGCGAGACGGAGCCTGGCTATGGATCTTGGCGGCGATCTCATGAGAATCTCTAGTTTCAGTTCCAGAGGAATGATCGAAGACGGGTCGTTCTCGTTTCCATTGTTGTCGTCTCGTTTCTTAGACCTCTTGATCACCCTTTTCATGGCGATTTTCAACTCCGCCTCACTGTTTCATTCCTTTGACTCTTAACCCTAATGTCTGTCTTTTGTCCTTTTTAAACCTAATAATAACTTCCCCCGCCGGCGATACCAATTCCTTTTTAAGTTATGCGTTAATTAATTATTTTAGGGATTTGTAAATAAGACCTCCTATTTTGAATTGAATTTGGAACAAACAAAATTCTCATTTGTTAATTTTGGTACGATGGAAATCCTTATGACAAAAAAAAAATTAAATCACTTAAGTTTCTTCACAAACAACACTTTTGCTATTTCCATTGATTTTTGAAGAACCTAAACAAAACTTACATACCTTGATAAACTCATCTGCTTTTTTTCTTTCTATTTTCTGTTTCATAAAGCATCTCAGATCGGTCGTGGTTTAGCCACTTACGAAGAAGGCTAAAGAATAGAAGGGAAAAGCATAAATCACTGAAAGCTTTGCATCAATATCTCTTGCTTCTTGATCAAGTAATAGTAGACTTTGTATTCATAGAAGTTGACATGCAATAGCTTCTTCCTTTTCTCCCCCAGGAAACTGACCAATATCATGTTGAAGCTATTGCATTAATTGCCACATTCCATTAAGTGGTTCCAGCTTACTAATCCAACAAGGCCTCACCACCTTCATCATTTGACTCTGCATACAAAAAACAACAAGCATTATTGTATTAGTTACTTAAGCTCATAAATTTATTACAGAGACTCAATCTTTTGCTGCATGGAGAGATAACATGTCAGCGCACTGGCTCTAATAGCAATGAATCAGCGAGAGATTGTTAGCTATTAACAGCAATGTAATGTATATACTTTGGAGGTGATGATGGAGGAAACTGTGATGAAACTTCAATGTTAAGTGTGACTTACGAAGGGGATCTGATTAATCATTCAAGAGTATTGTCTTCACAATCAGCTCAGTACACCTTATGAGAATATACTCTTTTTTTTCCATTTACTCTCTGAAAAGCAGTCTTTTGTAGCTGTGGTTTGCAGTTGTATATTCCAATTATAACATGAGTTATGATCGAACTTGTGAACCCGAATTATGTGACCAGGAAGCAATCATGAATTTGGCTTCAGCTGAGCGTTTTCATGTATAGATTTAGCTCACAAACTAAACATTGTTGAGGAGTTCTTAAAATCGTACTAGAAATAAGTAGACTTCACATCATTTACCTTTTTGGATGTTTAACTTAGCTGCCAAAAGCTTGGTCATAATTTGTAATGAAAATTGAACACTGCAACAGCTGCTCTTGGACATAGAATAACACGGCGTTAAAGTTTAAAATTTCTTAGCTAAATTTGAATTCTACATAGTGTAGTTTTTATTTTTCATGTTGTTTTTACCAAATTAACACATATTAGCCCCCAAACATTTTTGTTGTTGCAATAAACCAAAGTCGATACTGAAATATTCTCCCTCCGTTTTTTTTAATGAATTTTCTGAGTTTTTCACATATATTAAAAAAAATTATTTTTTAATCATAGATGTTTGCAATTAAACAGTTTTCTATAAATTTAAACCAATAAGAATTCAAAAAGTATAATAAATATTTCTTGAAAAATGAAAAAATATGTCACAAAATTAAAACATTTATCTTTATGAAACAATAAAAATTGGCTAAAAAAATTATTTTGAAGAAACGGAGGGAATATAAGATAATAAGTATACCATTTTTGGTATCGTAAATTGTTCTTTTAGGACGGTAGACAAAAAATTTGTCTAACCAATCATTCCATCTAAAAAACATAAGTAATAAAAAACAATAGCTTTGTCAAAAAATAAAAATAAAAACAAAAGCCAAAAAGCTACTTTATCCAAGAAAAGGGGAGCCGAATAGCGTTGTATAGTTGATGCCTACTACTCGCACATTCGCAATTATTTTTTTAAAAATTTGTTAATTAATTCATCAAAAAATCAGGCACAAATAAATGATTTTTTTTTGTTTTCACTCTAATCCCGCTCTTTGCGAACTTCAAAAATTCCTAAACTCGATAACAAAACAAAACCCTACAAAGATAATAGAACAATAAAAGAAAATAAATTTGTTTAAAATTTTAATATTGCGGCTAAATGTTTTATATAAAGATAAAAATCACAAAATCATAACAATTTTTCCGAAATAAACATACATTTGGGATTTGATGTTAAAAAAAAAAAAACATACATTTGGGATTTAACAGAAACCTAAAAAGCAAACCCAATTACTCACACACACAATTCTCAGAGAAATAAAAAAAGCCTTTTGCTTTTCCCTTCCTTCGTCTTCCTCACCATCTTCTGTGAAAAAAAAAATCCAAACTTTTCCGGCCATGGATCCCGACGACCCAACTTCCGTTATCTTCACAAAGATCAGAACTTTAGAACCAGAGAACGCTCCCAAAATCATTGGCTATTTTCTATTGCAAGACATGGAACAGAGCGATTTGATTCGTATTGCTTTTGGCCCTGACACTCTCATACAGACTTTCTGTCGAAAAGCTAAATCCGATTTGGGTCTTTCCTCCAACGGTTTCTCTTCAAACCCTATTTCGAGACCCATCAATATCCATCGTCAGCCATTTTCTCAGTCATCTCCAAGGAATGGGTTTTATGAGTTCTCGAGAAACCCTAACCCTCTGTCTCCTTCCTTCACTTCGGGAACTCTCAACACTAACCCTAACTTCGATTCTAGTCCATTTCGTGACGGTTCGTCGCTTTTCGCCTCTTCTTCCGGAGATTTCGCCGACGAGCAACAACTACAACAACAACTGAGTAACCACTTTTCGCTCCTCAACAACGAGGATCCATTTGCTAATTTTCACAAGAGGAGTTACTCTGCTAACGATGCTTTTCTCGAATCAGACGAACAAGGGCTTGGTGGAGCCGGTTATCGGTTTCCACAGGGCGGTTTAGTTGATGATTTCGGTTCCTCTGGTGGTTTTGTGTCGCCGAGTGAGAGGGATTACGTTTTCTTACAGAGAGAAGAGATGATGATGATGAAATTAGCTCAGCAACAGAGAATTGCTGCTGCTCAATTCCTCCTGCAAAGGCGGAATTTGCAAAGGTAAATTTGGGATTTTTGGACTCACTTTGTTTGTTTGCTTCTCTGTATATGTTTGGTTTGGTAAAAGACTTCGACTTTACAAAACAATAAGCGTAGCATTTGGGAACACATTTGTATCAAGAAGTTTTAAGCTCTGTTACTTGGTTTGGTTTTGCTTATTGTTTCTTGGTTAGTAAAAGACTGAAACTTTACACACAAAAATGTTACATTTGGGAACACATTTGTATCAAGAAGTTTTGAGCTCTGTTGCTTTGGTTTGGTTTTGCTTATTGTGATTGTTTGTTTCGTTGCAGACAAGGATCAGGACAGTTTGGAGAAGAAGGTGGTTATTATTATAGTCAAAGCAGGCATGAAAGAGATGATTCTGTCTCTAGACAGATTTACTTGACATTTCCATCTGAAAGCACCTTCACCGATGCAGACGTTTCCAATTATTTCAGGTAATGTTAGGATATTGTATATGATGTGAGAGAATCGGGCTATCGATGTTTCTTGTTTCGTTTAGTCCGTGATGGTTGCTTCTTAAATGACTGTAGCAATTTTGGAACTGTGGAAGATGTGAGGATCCCATATCAGCAGCAACGGATGTATGGGTTTGTTACTTTTGCTAATGCTGAAACTGTGAGAATCATATTGGCTCGAGGAAACCCTCATTTCATCTGTGACTCGCGTGTGCTCGTTAAACCATACAAGGAGAAAGGAAAAATCCTTCAAAAGTAATGTACCAATGCTTGATGATCTCTGTTCTTTACTGTTCCTCAGTGTTTTTTCCCTTGCTTATTATTGTTTGGTGAAACAATAGCAAGAGGCAACAGCAGCAACTGCAACAGCTGATGGAGAGAGGGGACTATTCTCCTTCGTTAAGTCCTTCTGGAATGGACTCAAGGGATCTGTATGACTGTCGCTTAGGTTAGTTTCAATCGAGTTAAAGAAACCGATTTCTTGTTGTTTTCTTTCTGACTGAGATAGTAACTCTTCATTTGTCTTTTTGTTACCAGGACCAAGGATGTTTTCAAACCACACACAAGAGATGCTGAGAAGAAAAGCTGAGCAGCAAGCTGATTTACAACAAGCTATTATGGAAGTAGAACTCCAAAGAAGAAGGTTCTTGAATCTGCAGTTGCCTGACATGGAGAGTGATGAGTCTATTCACCATCACCAGCGTAGTCTTTCTATTGGCTCCCCTGCTCATTTCCCGCCTCGGTTCAGTCACAGTCATCTCTTTCAGTCAGAAAATAACGGCGAAGAAATCACGGAAGGTTGTTTGTTGGCCTCTACATCAAAGCTTTCTTTTTCTTGGCCTTTATTGATGATCCTTTTCTTCTTGGCAGGTGATAGGGATACAGGTGAGAAACATCCTCAGCTAGGAGCAAACAGTAGCGAAGAACGTGGTTACAGTAACGATTTCTACAAAAGGTATACAAGTGATAAGAATCAAGGCTTTAAGTCTTCTTGTTACCAAAATAGTCTGCTTTAGTTCTCACAAACGGTTTATTTATCATTTCTCAAGGCAAGAGACGAGTCTGGAGAATTCTCTTCCTGAAAGCTTGTTTGGTTCCCCCAAAAAGTCTGACGAAACCCGCCAAACCGAGGAAGAAGCCGCACCAGATCAATCAGCCTAGCAATGGTACCTTCAAAATCTCTCTAAATCAAACTATAATCTCATGATAGTAAATAACGACATACATATTCTCTTTACACAATTTTTTTCAGGTTTCACTGTAGGCAGAAAGACACAAGTGTATGGGTGAAAGGTTAGCAATTTCTGCCATGAAACACACCTGAAACTTCTTTTTAAAAACGCTACCTTTTTGCTAACACTCCATTTCGTTTTTTTTCTTTTGTTACATCTTTGATTTGTAGAAGAAAGGTAAAGACTGATAAAAGAAGGAGTAGAAGATTGTCTGTATAAAGAAAAGCTTAGAGGTATTAACATGGAAACACAAAATAGAAGGTTGAGAAGATGAGTTTTAGGATTACATGTCAATCTACAAATAGGATTACATGTCAATCTACAAATAGGATTTTACGCACTAACTTCGACAACATATGGATACTCAGATCAACAACAGTAACTGAAACTCACAAAGTAGGTTCCCTTTTGTTTTCGTTTGGTAATTTCTTATTACCTTCTTTTAATATCTGGTTTTGAACAAAAGCTGCATCTGTTACATACCAATTACCATGACTGTAAATTCATGTTTTTTCTTCTTCTTGGAATTCTTTGTAGACAAGAGTGTCAGAAAAGGTTGAAACTTTGGAAAAGGTGGACACTTTAACAGGACTGATAATATTACCAATTTACCATACGTCCATACTGAATTATTAAAATGATTGTACCACTGAAAAAACTGTACTGAATCAGAGTTGAATCTAACCGATCCTACGAAATATTCGGTTACCGAGCGAATTATCCAAATGCTATTATTTTCTGTTCGTTCTTGATCAAATCGATTTTGCAGATATGATTTGTAGAATCCATTTCATATCGGTTAGTCCCAACAAATCTTGGTTCTTGTAGGCTCACAAACTGCCAAAAGATGAGAATCTAAAAAGAAATTGAAATCTGTAATACTGAAAAATTATTTTGTGTTTAAATTTTGGCTCACTTTATCTTTTGTGTTCATTTATGAGTAAATTTGTTTGTTTAGTTTCTTTCAAGTTACCATGTAAAGAAACTGTTTCACCGACTCGTTCACACTCCACTACCTGCGACCTTTGACATATCTTCTTTGCTGTCAAAATTCAAACATTAATTAACAAAAAAAAATCAAAACTTTAAATCTTCTTCGTCTCAAAGGTAAACAGGAGAAAAAAGGTTTTCCTGTGTTTCATCATCTTCTCCAGATGGATTCGATTGTAGAAAAACAGAAAGATCCTTGTTTGATGAAAACCCATTTCCTAAAACCTTATGTAACTTCCATTGATGGTCTTGTAGCCGATCTTCCTCGCAACCGTCACTCTGTTTCTTCATCAGATCTAAAAGACTCCTTTTCTAGGATCTCTTTCACTGGGTTTTGGTTTGCAGACGGTAATTTCAGATCATGGGCTAAAAAGATGGAAGCTTTGCACGAACCCACTTGGAGAAAAGCTGGGATTTTTGAGGCAATCAAGACCTCGACATACAAAATCGTCGAAGACCAGTCTCTGATTTCAGCTCTTGCTCAGAAATGGTGTCCTGAGACGAAATCATTCGTCTTCCCTTGGGGTGAAGCAACGATAACGTTACAGGATGTAATGGTGATTCTAGGGTTTTCCGTTTTGGGCTCTCCAGTTTTTGCTCCTTTAGAAAGCTCAGAGATGAGAGACTCTGTAGAGAAACTGGAGAAAGCAAGGGTAGAGATTCTAGAGAATATGAGGAATAATGGTGGGCGCGTGAGTCAAGTACAGTGGATTTTGACTTTCAGAGACAGTGATGATTCAATGGAGGAGCATGAAGCTTTTCTTGCAATGTGGCTTTCTCATTTCGTTTTTCCGCAGAAGTCTCGTCGCTCTATTTCGAAAATTGTTCTTCCTATCGCTGTTCGTTTAGCTAGAGGTGAAAGGATTGCTCTTGCCACTCCTGTTCTTGCAAGTATATACAGAGATTTTGGTCAAATTCAAGCTTTTGCTAGAGATAAGTCTACGAAAGATCTTAATCTCAAATCACTGTTTAAGTTAGTCCAAGTTTGGGCATGGGAGAGGTTTAGAGACATAAGACCGGAAGCTAGAGAGATAAGTAAAGGTGAACCAAGAATTGCTCAATGGAGCTGTTTAAATCATAGAGATAAGAATAATGAGAAGAAGAGTTTAAGTTTTGATGATTTTGATTGGCGGCCATACACTAAACCTTTAGAGAATTGGAACCCTCCTCGGTTTTACCTTGAAGAAGCTATGTGGATGACTGTTGATGACGATCTTGATGATGAGTTTCTTTCGTTTGCTCGTTGTGTGAGGAGTTCTCAGCTTGTTGGGATTGGTTTTGTTGAAGGTTACTATCCGAATCGAGTGGCGATGCAGTTTGGGTTTAGCCAAGATCTTCCTGGTTTGGTTAGTGATCATAGCAGCTTCACAGAAAAGGAAGCATGGGAGGATTACAATAAGTCTCTTGATGGTCTAAAGCTATATGTTCCTTCTCGTCTCGCTACAATTTCTGTTACTGCAAGATACCGAAACTGGTGGTTGAAATCAGTTTCAAAGTTTTTGGGGTCTGAAGAATCAAATGAAACTTTTCATGCAAGTAATGCAGTTGATGATGATGATGCATCTCCCAAGGTAAAGCCTTTGTGTCAAGCGCTTCAGAGTTTGGGAGAAGGGTTTGCTGCCAAACGCAGAAGATGCAGGACGCGCAGAGTAAAGAAATGCAAAATATGTGATTGTGGTGAATCAACTTCAACAGAAGTGCCACTTAGTGAGTTGTTTCAGAAAGAGTTAGGGAAGAGGACAAGTGAGCATAAGAGACGCAAGCGAGCTCGTCTTGAGGATGATGATGAGGAGTGTAATGAGGATACTAATATTACCATTGCTCAGTTGATCAAATGTAGTAAGAAAACTGGAGGAGATGAATCTGAATCACTTGGAAAAAGAAGTAGGTTTGAGGATGATGATAACAATGATTCAGGGAATTGTCAAAATCTTGCTTCTGGAGATGATGAGACTGTAGCACCACAGGAGATAGAAACTGGAAGCAAAGCAGAGAAGATTACAGTTCTGAAAAAGAACTTTGAAGATCCTCGTGTTGATTCTAATGGAGGAGTAGTTGACATTGTTGTGTCACCACCAGAGGCAAGACAAACTTGTGATGTAAATGGAAGCAATGCAGAGAACAAGAAGACTATGGTCGATGATGGAACCAAGGAAGCAGAGTGTTTGGTGGCCTATGAAGATGGAGAAAAGGAGAGAGTCAATGAGATTGTAGATGATGATTGTGATGAAAGATTGAATCAGAGAAAGCTTGCCATAAATGAGATTGCATCGAATCTGGAGGCACGCATTAATAAGGTGGAGAAGACTTTGGAAACGATTAGGAAATGGAAAACTAGAAGAAACCATATCCAAACTGGAGTTTCTCCTTAAGCTAATTGTATCTAAACCATGTTCTGAGAACAAATCAACAATGCCACTTATTAGACACAAAAATCTTTAAAATGTTTTGTGTGTGTACAGTGAATATTGACAATTATTCTTCTGGCATTTAAATTAATAAGTTTCGTTTACGTTCGGGTTTCTAGTCATGCCCGATAAACTCACAGAGGCATAATGACGATGATCACCACTCATGGAAGCAGCAGTCTCAGCAGCGAAACACTCGAGTAAGCTCGCAGGGACTCCCTCAGAGGTACCTGCACTGACAACTTTCTTATTAATGAGGTCCAGGTTGACGCTAAGCCCAATACTATGTTGCTTAAGCCTTGTACCAATCTCAACAATAGCACTCTTCAATTTACGCTCACGTGCAGACTCATGAAAACCCTTCGATCTTGTTAGCATGCAGAATGTACTGTTTGGTTCCATGCAATTTCTGCTCGTCTGCACACATAGACATGGTGCCCACCTTCTGGGCCTGTTATTTTACACATAGACACATAGACATGCTCGTCTGCACGTAAAACGACTTTCGATTTTACCCTTTATATCTTTCTTAACCGATACAAAATTAATGACCATATCATCTCATTTAATGTTTTTCAAATTATAATTACGCACAACTGTAGATTCGAATTTCTAAAAAACTCTTTCTTGCAGTTCATATATTACGTTCTTGGGTTTATCGGAGAGTAAAATATTGAATGTTAAGCAAATTCAACTATAATTTCAAGGAACTATCAAGTAACCATAAATTAATTATAATCGGCCCATTTTTTTTATTAGAACTCAAATATATTTAGAATTCATCCCTAATTTTAGAATAAAACTATACAAAATATAATTAAAAAATTTAAAATATATTATTTTAATTTAATTTATTTTGTATTTTAATTAATTATTAATAAAAAATTATTTTATTCAAAATCGATAATTTAATAATTCTGTAAATTAATAAAATATCAAAGTCCCAACTTTATTAATTTATAGAGTTTTTACTGTATTAATATATAACCTGAGAATATCTTTAGCTTATATTCGTTTCAATGTTACTAAATAACTAGTGTCTGACCCGCACAGCAGTGCAGTGCGGGATTATGTTTTTGTTTTTTGCTTTTTTTTTTTTAATAAAATGTTTTAATTTTAGTGTTAGTTTAAGAGTTGTATGTTTTTTTTTCGTATGTTCTTTTCTGTTAAAATTACTAAGTATGTTGTTAATTTGAATCTGAATTTTTGTATTAAGTGATTCAAATTTTGCAGTATTGACTATGGATTATATTGTCTTTATTTATTAATAATTAAAAAAAAATACAATAACCAAACACATGTCCAAACAATAAAAATATTACATCATAGATATGTTATAACTGTTATCCCTAATATACTAAAAGAGAAGCATTTTTAAAAATTAACATTTCTCTCATGTGGTATTAACAACTTTGCCATACTGATGTGTCATCACCAGGTTCATTTTCAAGACAAATCTAAAAAAAAGAATAACAATTTAAATGTAGTCATTTGATTTGTTATTTTATTATACTATAGTCATTTGATTTTTATGTTTTTCACTCAATTTTATCATATGTAATTTAAGACTATGATTAATGTTTTATTTTGTTTTTTACCTTTTTAAAAAATTATTTAAAATGTTTAATTTCCACACTGTATTAAAAGAATCGATTGTTGGTTTAAGTGAACTAAACATTGGTTTGATTTAAGTGATATTTTAGATTACTAAATTAACCCTCACTATACTTGTTTCCAAAAAGATTTTATTCATAAAGGGAGATGGTTTTTTAGTCCAAAAAAATAGATGTACTTCTCAATTAATAATAAAGAGAAGATAAAATTTAGTATGCCGAAAGAACATTGTTTTTCTCTTTGCCAAGAAATCATTATGATCATGACAAAGACTGATGCAGACACGAAGATGGGGAATTTGCTCATTTTATTCCCCAACTAGTTGTAATGAGAATTTTTATTCTTCAACTATCACTTGCTCACTTTAATTCCTCAAGTGTGAGTTGACTGCACAAAATTATGATTAAAAAGTCAAATTTTTAATAATAAACATACAATATTAAATAAAATAATAAATTCATCATAATTTTCATTGTTAAAACTACAAAAATTAAAATTAAAAATTTATGAATATTTTTGATGATTTCTAATAAAATTAAAAATAAAATTTTGATAGATTATTTGACAGAAATCTTAAAATTATGATCATATTTAATCTCCGTAATTCGTTAGATCATCAAATATATCGCAAAAAGTTATCTAAAGATCAATATATATCGCAAAAAGTTATCTTAAATTATTTATTTAGAATTTTTTAAGGTATATTAGTGAAAATCATGATGCATTTACAAATTTATTTAAAAGTTTTATGTCTATTATTCAAATATTGGTTTTTATTTTCGAAAGTTTGACTTTTTAATCATAATTTTGTGCAGTCAACTCACACTTGAAGAATTAAAATGAGCAAGTGATAATTGAGGAATAAAAATTCTCATTGCAAATAGTTGGGGAATAAAATTAGCAATTTCCCCACGAAGATGTTTGATTTCGTAGATTCTAGGAAACACCTTGACATTTTTGAGATTGGGCTAAAACCTATTTCTCCAATTTTAGTTCTATAGGTCAACTCTAAATTTTGGTTTTAGTCACTAAAGTTTTTGATGCTGCGGTTAAAATCATTGAGACGAACATCAATCAAAGCTTTGATAGTGAAGAAAAAGCTCTTAAAATAATTTAAAGTTAGTGAAGAATGAATGTTTTAAAAAAATTATTACAGAACAACAACCATATGGTAAATAATTTTGTAGCAATTATACAGTACAGATGAAAAAAAGGTGTAGTTTTTAAATTCTCAGTTTCATAATGTATAATCAAATCCCTAACGAACCGAACAAATAAAAATGAACACGTTTTGATATGTACAAGAGATTTAAGTGAAACCTTGCTAAAAGCAATATACAGTTTTCTTCTTCACCTTCTTATACGTTTGGTTTATAAAAAGAAAAGAAAAAATGGAGCTTCCATTTTGTTTTATAAAACGATAAGCTTTGTAAGACGTGGTCTGAAATCTTAATCACTTTTAATTTTTGCACTTATTATGTTTGATGTGTATTTGTCTGTTACTGGGCTGGAGGGACAGTCGTTTGTTGTCTATTACAAAGTGGTGGTTGAAGAACCACAATGAGCTTTTGTGTTTTTTTTCTTTTCTTTTTTTCCAAGAACGATGGCATTACTACTATATTTCATGTTTTCTTTCTTCTTTTAGTTCATGTTGCATACAGATATGTTATAATAATAATGCACACGTATTAACAAGCATAAGCATTGACTTTACCAAAAGTTTAGGAAAACCTTGATTGATATTTTAGTGTGTAGCTGATTTTTTGTTTCAGCTTTTGTGATTAATCGGAATGCGAAAATCATGGTTACACTCTTAAAGCATCCTCACAAATATAATTTAATTAGTTTAAATAAATTTTAGTTAAATAATAAATAAAAGTTTGACATCAATTTTTTTGTTGTTTTTCCTAACTCTCTCCCTCTCTACCTTTTTCCAATTCATTTCTTGTGAATTGCCTCCAAGTATACGTATAAGTCTTGTAATCATTATCTGAACTTAAAAATGACGATTTGTATTCTATTCTTCTTGTCACAACTTTGGTTTCATCGACAGTTTCAACAGCAGGCTTGAGTTAGAACAATATGACTATGACTCTAGATTCTCAGAAAATGTTGTAAATACTTCAGTTTGTGTTTTCCTAGTTCCTATAGGCTAATTAGAAGTGGTGATAAAAGTCATGATTTTTCAAATTCTTCGTTTGTTCTTTACCAAAAAAAAATTATTCAGTTGTTTTCTCAGCAATGGAGTCTCTTCTTCCACATCAAGTTTTTAGTGTGTTTAGCAGTTCCCGATAGTACATGATGGTTTCAAAATTGATGCTTTGCTAGCTGAAATCTCAGATATTCCTCTCTTGGAGACGGAAGCTCGAGCTAAATAAACCAAAATGGTAAAACCGGGAATATACATATGTTACCGGTGCGTTGATTTTTATTTATCTATTATGTTGTCCTATACTCCTATGTGTGGACAATGAGTTTTTGAATTCAAGAGATTTGAAAATTTCATATTCTTTAGATTTATGTTGAATATTTGAAATTTCAACGAGCATGCGAGGGATATGCGTAAACGATCATTTACTTTATGGATGAGACGAGACCTTTTTATTAATTAATTAATATCGTTACAAAATTACCTTAAAAAGAAACTGTTGTTGTTGAATCATCTGAAACATTGACAGTGAGAGGTGATGATACTAGTTTTGTTCATTATAGCGAGGTAGAGAATAGTGGAGGAGAGGTTTCTGAACCGCTTGGTAAAAGAAGTAGACTTGAGGCAGATAACAATGATTCATGCCCTTTTCAGAAGCTTGCTTCCACAAGAGCTAATGGAGATGAATCTGTGCTATCACCAGAAACAGAGCAAAGGAATGAAGAGACCGATGAAACAGGAAGCAAATCAGGGAAGAATATGGTTCTGAGTCCAGTTGATGAAAACAACTCTTTAGATCCTCCTCTTGGTGCTAATGGAGGGGTAGTTAAGTACTAGAGACAGCGCATAACTGTGATGATGAGCTTAATGTGTATGGAAGTAATGCAGATATGACCGATGATGGCAGAAAGGAACCAAATTGTTTGCTCCAAGAAGATGATGTCATGACTGGAGAAAACTTGAGAGCTGATGGAGATGAAGTTGTAATACCACCAGAAATAGAGCAAAGGAATGAAGAAACTGATGAAACGGGACAAGACTGTTTGGTTCATGAAGAAACTTTGAAATCCAATGAGCAGTTAGAGAATTTTGAAAAGAGGAACAATGATGTTGATGAAGGTGATAATGCCATAGGAGGTGAAAATGCTAGTTCAAAAGAGAAGGAAGATGATGTTGCTGATTATGATGATTTTATTCAGGAAAAGCTTGCAGTAGAGGAGCCAACAATAACGTCAGACGACAATACACAGAGTTTGGACAAGATAAAAGTGCTGGCAACGTCTTTGGAGGAGCGCATTGTCAAGGCACAGAAAAAGTTGCATGGTTAAAAGAAAGAAAAGCGATGAAACAGAAGAAAATCGCATCGGCTCGTCTAATCTAGGTCTTGTTTTGTGGTCTTTTTGCTTTAGCATCTTTTAGTTTTTCATGCTTTTGAAAACTGTTTCATCAGTATGTTCTGAACACAGTTATGAACCTAGTATCTTCTGAAGACTCGTTTCTTGGTGTGTTGCAAACGAGAGCACTGCAATACACATAACACATGACAAGTGTGAGAGCAGCTGCAATAGCTTTATTACAAGACATTCATATGAGTTTGAAAAGCTAAAGAACCTGTGAAGTCATGTACAGTTCTTTTGGATTAGTCCCATTTCAGTCAATGGTAAAAGTGCTTTTGAAAACTCACTATAGTCCCAAATCAATCGACCATTAAATGTGAATACAGTTTTTCATCTTTGACATCATAAATAATTTACAACACACCAAACTATGATCATCATAATAGTCTTTGATACCTACTATCTAACATAGCTTATCTAATTCTTAAGGTAGAGCCTACTATGAAAAACAAAATTCTTGATCAGAGAATAAACAGTGGACGTGCCGGAGTGGTTATCGGGCATGACTAGAAATCATGTGGGCTTTGCCCGCGCAGGTTCGAATCCTGCCGTTCACGCTTTTGCTATCCTTTAATTTTTTTCAAAAAGATCTATCAAAATTGGAGCTTTGTGACCGGTTCGGTTTGTGTGGACAATTTTAATTTCGCGTTGGTTCGACTAAACTGATTTGGTTTTAATTGGTTTAATCGTATATATAAGAGGAAACAAAAAGGTGAAACAAAATCTGGGAGATCAAGGATCCGACATTTTTATGTGCTTTAATCCTTCACTAAGCTCGAAAAAGGTTTCAAATTTATGTGAAATTCGTGAAATCATAGAGATGGTTATGTCAATTTAGGAGAGACAGAGCATAGAGATATGGCGAAGAAGCACAAGTACGGAAGATTAGTGTTGGTTTCGTGCATCGCGCTTCTAGCTACCGGGCTCATTGCCGACTTTCTCTGGGCTACTTCTCATCGATTCTCCTCCGCCGCGATCTCGTATTGGTCCGCCGGAGCATCTCTCCCCTCCTCCGTTACCACTTCCGACCAGAATATCAATGTAAGTAAAAACACCATTGGTTCTAATCTGTTGTTGATGCAATTAGATCTCACCGACAAGAATTAGCAATTTCTAGCTTCAAAGAATGTGAATTTACTCTGTTTTGCTGCTTTGTAGAAGAAAGATACAACAAAGAAGAAGAAGGAGAGTGTTAAAGAGAGGAAACTATCTGCGACATTTCAAGATTTGCCAGCTCCTGAATTGAAATGGGAGAAGATGACATCTTCACCTGTACCTCGTCTAGACGGAGCTGCAATTCAAATTAGGGATCTTTTTTATGTGTTTGCTGGATATGGAACCATTGATCTTGTGCATTCACATGTCGATATCTACAACTTCACTGATAACTCCTGGGGAGGAAGATTCGATATGCCGAAAGAGATGGCACATTCTCATTTAGGAATGGTAACGGATGGGAGATTCATTTATGTCGTTACGGGACAGTTTGGTCCGCAATGCAGAGGTCCTACAGCTAAAACATTTGTGCTTGATACCTATACAAACGCATGGCAAGACTTTGTTCCTTTGCCAGTTCCTAGGTACTGTAAAACACACACAAAGTAGGTACAATGAAATCATATTATTATGCTCTGTGTTTCTCTTTTGATGTTGTTTAACATTCAGGTATGCACCGGCTACACAGCTTTGGAGAGGAAGGCTTCATGTGATGGGTGGAAGCAAGGAGAATCGGTTTACACCTGGACTTGAGCATTGGAGTATTGCGGTTAAAGATGGCAAACCATTGGAGAATGGGTGGAGAAGTGAGATTCCAATCCCTCGCGGAGGACCTCACAGGTTTGGAAACGATCTTTGAACAAGCTATCTTGGTGTATACATGAAATGAAATCTTGAATCAGTCTTGTTCTGTGTGCAACTGTATAGGGCATGTGTAGTGGTGGATGATAGACTATTTGTGATTGGTGGTCAAGAAGGTGATTTCATGGCTAAACCTGGCTCTCCTATCTTCAAGTGCTCACGCCGCATGGAGGTATTGGATCAATATACCTTAGACGAGCTAGTTAAGTTCTATATCATGACTTCTTCTTCAACTTTGTGTTCAGGTGGTGTTCAGTGATGTCTACATGTTGGATGAGGAAATGAAGTGGAAAGTGATGCCGTCGATGCCAAAACCTGATTCACATATTGAATTCGCTTGGAAAGTGGTTAATAACTCCATTGTAATCGTTGGAGGCACTACAGAGAAGCATCCTGAAACCAAAAAGATGGTTCTCATCGGTGAAATCTTCCAGTTCAACTTGAATACACTGGTAATAATCTGAAAGCCCTTCATGTTCAAACATGTCCAAGATTCGTGCTTGAGAAAATGTGTCACTAATGATTTGTGCCGTTCTCTCTCTACAGAAATGGTTTGTGATTGGGAAATTACCATACCGTGTGAAAACAACACTGGTTGGGTATTGGGATGGACACTTATACTTCACCTCAGGACAAAGAGACAAAGGTCCTGATGATCCTGCCCCAAAGAAGGTCCTTGCAGAGATGTGGAGAACCAAACTCATTCTCACCCCATGAATGAGGCATACATCGCTGAGTTTCTCTCTTAAAGCTCACAGCCACCGTCCATAGACACCATAGAACATTCTGTAGTCCCAAATCACAACGAGCCTAACTCAAACAAGTCCTTGCATTTCATACATACATCCCCTGGAATGGCAATTTGTATATTGTAAACTGGAATCAGAATCTATATATGAAGTTGCAATTTTTCAAACACATATCTTTGTGCGTGTGTTCTCTTAAATCAGAGAATATGGCCATGATGGATTCCATTTCTGGTTTATTGATATGTGTTTATACAAAACCTGCTATTACACAAAAGAAGAAAGAAACCTACACTATTACATGCTTTTTACAGGTCTTTGTTGGCTGTCTAGATCGGAGAAGCCGAGAACAAGTTCCACCATGAAAAGCTCTCCATCAAACCTGAGACCAGACGATGCTGCAGGCTGAAGAAGACCATCAACCATTCCGCCAAACACATACACAAATCTCCCTGAGCTATCAGCGCAGGCGCGGTGAAAAGACCGGCTTTTCGGTCCATACGAGACTCGTTCGAGCTTTTTCCACACGGATGATCCGTTTAAACTAACTCCTTGAGGCTTCAAACCCGAAGAAGGAATGGTTTTGACATCCAAAGCCCAGAAATCATCTTTCCTATGCCTATAAGAATCTTCACCTCCATAAATCAAGATCCTTCCTCCCAATACAAGAACCGCCGAGTGACCAACCCGAGGCAACGATGCATACTCAGGAACCTCCCGGAAATCGTAGAAGATCTGCACCCATCTTTCTTCACACTGTTCTTGAATATCCAAGATCCAAACATCATCAAGCACATCATATCCTAACCCTCTGCCTCCAAACAGAAGCACTTGGTTTTCTCTAATGCAGGTCAAAGTATGTCCTGATCTCGGAGGAGGTGATTGATGAGACTCCACCATGTGCCATGTCCCAGAGGTGAAATCTTCAGAAAGTTCAAGAATCCAAGTATCTCCAAGCCTGACTCCGTTAAGCCCGATTCCTCCGTGTACAACCATCTTCTTCTCTGCGATAAAGCAAGCGGAATGAGCACCACGAGGAGGAGGACGAGGCCGCTGCAACGGTCCAACGTCGAGTAGCTTCCAAGAGAGTCTCTCGTGGTAAGAGACTTGACCGATCCATGTATCGTTTAACCGCTCTCCACGGTCGTTTATTCCTCCGAATAAGAGTAGAGACTCGCCTATAACAACGCAGGTGTGACCAAATCTCCCACTTGGAGTTCCTAATTCGACTTTTTTCCATTTCATCATGCTTTGATTGCTCTTGTCAACATAAGCTGTCCATGTATCATCAAGATGGCGTCCTGCAAAATAAGAAACAACAAAGCCTCAAATTGAATAAAGTAACTCACTTATCCAACTAGCATCATGGCGTGTGCTTAACACACACTCGGCAAGCAACCAAAAACTGGAGTGGATTATATCGAAAAGCAACTGCTTTCAACGAATTAAGAGTTTTGGAAGCTGAAGCTAACCTCCTTGACAACCACCACCAAACAGAACGAGATGATCATTAACGAAGTTGAGAGAATGAGAAGCTCTAGGCATCGGAAACGAAGAAGATTCTTCATCGTCATCATCTGGGTCTGAGATTTTGCGACAGCAAACAGAATCCATCTTATAAACTCGCTGAAACATCATCAACCATGAAAACCCATCTCGTGAAGAGGAAGAAGAAGAAGAAGATGATGACTTTAACACATCCACAGATTGTGAACCCCATTCTCTTTCGCATAGAGCTTCCCAGAGACTGTCGGAGCAAGCTAGAGACTTGTATCTTTTGCAGGTCATGGAGAAAGAGAGGATTGAATCTACGGGAAGAAGAAGTAAGATGGTAAAGAGATGGTCATCGGCTATTTTTGTAATTGGACTTTGTGACGACGGTGAAGTCGACGGCGAAGATGGCTTTCTGGTAGATTCCGCCGCCATGGAAGGAAACCGGAGAAGGATTGATTGATTGTTGGTGAGGATTATTGGGTATGATTGTTGTTGTATCGTCACTGTCTCTGCTTTACTTTACGGTAAAAAAAAATAAAAATGCTTCCTTTTTTTGTTTTTTTCTTTCAACAGTAAGCTCACTCTTGGGATAAAAAAATGCCCGCACAAATTTCAAACTTTTAGAAACTTCGGAATCACCCCGAAATTTATGAAAATCTCCTTTTCCTATCCCTATAATTCAACAAAATTCACTTTTCTCCCAGTTTCACAGATTTAAAATCTTTTTGGACACTTGGATTAACGACCGACATTTCTGAGAACTTTTGTTTCTAGCCCTATATTCCAATAAATTGCATTTTCTTACCAGTGTGACAGATTTCAGTTTTTTTTTAGAAAATTCGGAAACGATCTGATATTTATGAGAACTTTTTTCATTAGCCCTATATTCCAAAATTACATTTTTTTCAACCAGTGTGACAGATTTCAAAAAAAATTAGACACGTCAGAAACGGTCTGATATTTATGAGAACCTCCGTTTCAAGCACTATATTCCAATAATTTCACTTTCTGCTAGTGATGAACGATGGATGACACAATTTTTTCCATTCTTAATATCTTATATCATATTAATCAAAATAAGATAAAGTTTTACATGATGCTCTCTTCATTCAAAGCTTTGTGCCATTTCTCCAAGCTAATCAAACATAAAGGTCATTTCTGCAAACTCATCAAACATGTGGTCATTTCTGAAAATTGTGCAACTTGCCCTTCTCTATTACTTTCCACAGTGCAGATTTGGCTTCTTCTAAAGTCTCAACACCAAGAATTTCCTCAAAGGCTAGCCTTTGTATGTTAAACTGCATAAATGTTAACAAATTGAACACACCCAAAAACTTAGAAGAAAGCCTCTGTTGTTGCAGAATCATTGTAGAAGAAAGCTTCTTAATTTTTGTTATCTATAATAAGATTACCTGAGCACCTTGACGAACCCTTATATCAATCCCTTTGCTGTCTATAGAAATGATAGCAGCATCGTCTACCTCGGATTCAGTAGACATTAACTCTCTAAGTGGCTTTGAGAAGATGGCATTTAGTTCCTATCATAATTTAGAATAAAATTAAAAAACCGCTCCACTTTGATTCACTGAGTAAGGTCAATCATTTAAAGGGTTTGTGTAAACACCGCACCTTTAGATTTTGCTCGCCTCCATCAACAGCTATCTTATCTGGCTGAAGAGCCTCATACTCATTGACATTAACCCACGCGACTGTGCCAAAACCTCCGATGAAATATATGTCACTGAGAAAACAAATCCAGACTGTTAATAACTATGTTTCGATATCTAGAGCTGAATAAGAAGACAGAAACCTTATGTTCTGCATTCTAAAATAGTGGAAGTTTCCCCATTGCTGGGAAGGTCCTTGATGATGCTTAGCCATATACTGCGTATGAGCCCATTCCTGGAAATCCAGAACAAGAAAAATTCATGAACCAGTAACGGAGATAACAGTGTAAAGCAGGTTTACATTTTATGTATAACTCGGCTTGCTCACTTGCTCGTTTTCAGGCAATGGGTAGACATCGCCGAATAATGTAACTCTTGCATTCGATAAGCAACTCCATCCAGGTATCTACAAAGCCAAATCCAGGAGTAAACATCAATCTATTTTTAACATGGCTAGATAATGTTTAATTACCTGAACAACGAGGGTGCATCTAGGTTCAGCCAAGATATTCCGAGTGTGAATAGCCAACGGTGAAAATGAAAATATTGGGTCTACAACCAAGAAAGAAGAAAGAAGAAAGCATTAAGCATTAAGCAGCTGCCAAACACGTAAAAACTAAATATACAAAGAGACACAGTCAAGGGAAAAAAAGACTTACGCCCCATAGGATCAGGTGCAAAATCTACCAAAGATCCAAAAGGGTACCCTTCTCTACGATGGTGCATTCTAGACATCACTGTGCATAGATGTGCAAACCTGGCCTTGTAAACCATCAACAACAAAACACAAACAGATACAAGAGATTTAACATCAAACATAGACAAAGGAACAATTGAATATGATCGTAAACCTTTTTTACCTGTTCCATCAAGTTCCTAACAGCTAAAGCGGGTCGTGGTAAACCATGAGCAGAGGTTGCGCTTTGAACACCACCGGAAATCGGGGTTCTAAAGAGCCCGGCTCGACTTCCTCCTCCACTATGAGGAAGTGCAACAGATGTCTCCACATCTATTATCTTATGACTATCCTTTCCACCACTTAGATCACTTGCAAACTTTTCCTGCACAAGACACATTGAAGAAGCAAATCAATCTTATTGCCAAAAAAGAATCAGCTGCAACTTCAGCTTTTGCATCAATCGAAAGCTCAATTCTTCACAAAACTTAGCATAACATCATAAAGTTAGTGTTTTTAACTGAAATCAACAAAATCATTAACTACAAGGTCAGTTTTTGCATCAATCGAAAGGTCAAAACTTTGCATAACACCACAAAATTAGCGTCTTTAACTTAAAACCATATAGAATTAGACAAACCAAGATCCTATTATCAAATTCGCTAGTCTTCAGGACAGCTTAATAACCTCGTTTACTAGAGAGGAGTAAACGTACCTGAGACAGAGAGAAAATGTCTGCAGGTAAAAGACCAAACCCATTGTTTTCCGCCAATTTATCTTCGCTTTCGCTTGATGCCTCCTCGTTGTGAAACAGAGCATGTAAACGAAGATGCCCATGATTCGATCTTTCCCTGAGTCTCAGTTTGGTGATTCGATTGCCTTTCGAATTGCAGAGCCAACAAGAAGAAGAGGAAGACGGAGCAGGTGGATTCGGTTTGAAGATAGCCTTTGTATTTGGTAAACTGGAAATGTATACCGAAGTAGACATAGCAGCTTCCATGGTAGAGAACAATCAAGATCTCTTGAAAAATCCCAACTTTTTCTTACAATCTCCTTGTTAAAATGATGATGACTTTTAAGTTTTAACATGCTCGGTTCGATTTGGTTTGAACATTTTGGATTGTGGGAAATTATGGTACGGAAGAATCGATTCTAATTTAAACCGACATTAATTCGATTCGATTCGGTTTACTGAAGTTTCCAAGTTGAACATCGCTTGTACTCAAGTTTTGAAGTTGAACATCTAACTTGTTTGTTCTTAACCTGCAAAAGCAACACAAACTTCTCTTACTACATTCAAAACAAAGTTTTCAAAAGGTCTCAACATAAAAATATCAAACAGAAGAAGACATAAACATTACATCATCACACAAAGGTACTGACTTAAGACGATAACAAACTAAACCAGATGGTTTTTGATTTCTTCAAATGGAGAGTAAGTAACTTCAGAGCATGCAATCAGTTCTTGCCGGAAGCCTCCTGAAGAAGTTAAGCGGAACAGAAGGGAGCCTGTACCTGAGCCTCGGATGTCTAAGAACATACAAACCAATGCAAAGAGCCACAACCTGAAAAGGAGTTACATACAGAATCACTGCAGCTATCAGACAGAACAAGACGAAGAGCGCAGTGGCTCTCGGGTCACGCCAGCTCAGCAACGACTGGAGCCTCTCCCCTTGAGTTGCAAGATCACCAACAACCGTCTGAATCCTCCCTGCAATACTCCTGAGCCTGTCATACCTCATCCTGACGATGTCTGCTGGTCTCGAAGTAGGAAAAGTGTCAAACTCCTCGTCTAGCTCATCTGGATGTGCTGAGTCAGCGTGCGAGAGACGCGTGTCCATGTGTGGAGGATGTCTCGGCCTCCATCGATAGTACCAAACTCCAATCAAGAAAAGGTAGAGGAAGACAGTAGGCAAGATGAGCTCAGGATAAACAACGAGGATGATGAACAGAATATGGATCAAAACCGTTGTGATCGGATTCTTCCATAAGCAGATTTGCTCAAACCATTTCCCTACCGCGATCACTCCGCTTAACACTCCCATTATCCTGAAGAAATTGGCCTTGCTTCTACGCATACTCCACATGTGAGATCCAACATCAAGCATATACTCAACAACTTCTTTCCTCAGGGGAGGCTCTGCTCGTGTAAGCCTCGTTGACACAATCTGAGTCGCTTGGTGCCTCAAGTTGTCGAGCTGGCTAACCGTGAGAGGATGGAGGTAGTGCATCTTTGGTAAGAGCGGCAGCGAATACATGTACATCATGTTGAGCAATGAAGAGCAAGTGAACCTCACAGCTAAATGAATCTCTCCCATTTTCTTGACTCCATTAGGATGTAGCACCAAGAGAGGATACGAATGTGTGTACACTCGATCAGTCTCGAGAGTAGAGAGCCTTATCCTCACCTTGCCTATTCTTGAATCTTTCCCTCCTCCTGCTCCGTTGTTCTTGTCACCACCGTGTAGATGGCAGTTATCAAAAACACCAACGGTCACAACAGTACACGGATCGAAAACCTCCCAAGTATACTGCTCGTTCCATCTCGGAGTAAAGCTATCGATGATTGTCCGAGTTCGAATCCATTTCTGTCCATACTTCGCCACACAGTACGCATCAGTTGCTCCCCTACCACCTTCTTTAGCTTTCATAGGCATTAAACCCGTCGCATTCAAGATTCCTAGCTCAAGCACACCGATGTTAGGCTTCCACAGCTGCTTTGCAGTCGGTCGAAGATCGCTACTGTAATGCGTAGATTCATCAAGAACATGATAACCACCTTCCAAGCAGATCCTCATGTGAATCTTGCTGGCGAATTTGATCTCTTTCTTCTCTCCTCCTTCCAGCATAACATGCTTCTCGAGGTTAAACCACCTGCTGTTTACCGGTTTGTAATCAAACCTTCTGTCCAGATACTGCAACGGAACCGCACATCTCCCCAAGACTTCATCTTTGTTTGGTGCAACTCTATCTTCCACGCTTAGAATCAATGGCTCCTCAAACGGCTCAGCTACAACAAACATCAAATCCTCATTCCACATTGGATTAATGCTCCTGCTTTGTGACACTCTAGTCCTCAATGCTTGAGTCCCCATTATCACTTTCACGTAAACTTCAGGATACCTCCCTTTGTCGCTAGGTACCAAATCCTGAGCTTCAATCACATTAACCCGAAGATACCAAAGCTTAGGAGACAGATAAACCTTAGATCTGATGTTAGCTAAAGCATCAGTTCCACTAACTGTTGCAGCATCTGAATGCCAAGCTTCAGGGAAAGCTTCATCAGCTTGAGTACCAAACCAAACAGCTAACATAAGCTCTCCTTTTACTTTCTCTCCTTTCCTATCTTCTAATCTATACCACTGAGGAGCTAAAGGACTATCAGGAGGTACTCTCTTAGGTATCTCATTCAAATCAAACACAACACGACCAATCAAATCATCTTTCACAAAATCTTTATCCTTCACAGTAGCTTCAAGGAAAGAAGCTTGAAGCCTATCTTTAGAAAAGGCGAAAACTTGGTTCCACTCAGGATTTGATTTCTTCTCGAAATGTCTTGTGGTACCTTTGTAGTTTCCAAGCTTGACTTCAACGTATGGATCACAGCTACCGGTTAAGTCTTTAGCAGGTAAATCTTTGGCCTTTACGACACGGACATAGAGATATTGCATTTGCTCGACGAGGTCATAGGTGGTTGTGAGCTTGTCTCCGGTGACTCTGCCTCCACCGAGATGAGGCTTGGTCTCCTTCAAGGAGAAATCTTCAGGAGGTGGTCTCTGCATCTTTGAAAGTAGCAAAGATTAGATTTTTTTTTTTTCAGTGAGTGTGTTTCAAAAGCACTAGATCTGAGTTAGATCTTCGAAAAACAAAACCCGGAAAACAGATTTAAACCGCCGAGAAAATCTGCATCCCCATAACTAAGAAACCCTTTAACACTAAACCCAAAAAGAAGAAGTAAAAATCCAACTCTCTTCTTCCTCGTTAAGTAAGGTAAGAAGATAAGCACTGGGAAATTTCTAGAGAGAAGTGTGGTGAGAGAAAAGAAAACACATTGAAATGGAGAGATAGAGATGTGTGAGTTTTGTAGTTTGTCTTCTTCCTCCTTCTTTTGCTTTTTTTTTTCTTCAGTTTTGTTTTTTTCAAAAAGTTATTTTGAATGTATAAAGGGATATTTTTTTAGTTGGCAACCAATCAAAACCCACACTTCTGTAATTTAAGTATGTGATTGCTAAAGAAACGAGTTTTTAGTTAAACGTTTTAGATCATTTTCAAATATGTACATTGTAATATAAGAACTCACTTTATGATATACTGTAAAATTGAATAACTGTTCCACTCAATTTGGCTGTTTTCTATATATGATGGATATTATTTGACTTGTGTTTTTGAGAATTGCTTAATTTTATTTTTCTTTAGCAATTTTATTGTTTTCTTTAGGTTTTTTATTTTTCATATGATTATGATTTATGATTAGCCAAAATTTTATTTAAATACTAGAAATTAGAAACATATTCAAATAACATCTTTGAAAAACGACGCCGTTGAGCTTCTTCGCCGAAATGGAATTCTCTTCCTCCAAGCGTCCGGCGACGGCCGAGGAAGTACACTTCCGGCTTCTATGTCCCGCCTCAAGGACTGGTGCAATAATCGGAAAAGCCGGCTCTGTCATTCGCCACCTCCAATCTGTTACCGGTTCCAAAATCCGCGTCATCGATGATATTCCCGTTCCTTCCGAAGAGCGTGTAGTGTTGATAATCGCACCAAACGAAGGAAGGAAAGATCAAACGAACAAGGACGAGTCGAATGGGTGTGATTCGGAATTCCCTATCTCGGCGGAGACGAAGCAAGAGAAAGGCAGCGAGTGTGCGGGGACGAGTGAACGGGGAGATAAAGCCGACGAGGAAGCGCCGTCTTCGGGACAGATGGCTTTGGTTAGGGTTTTGGAAAGGATAGTGTTTGGTGACGATGCTGCTTCCGCCGACGGCGTTGAATTGGACAAAGGTGAGTGCGAGGGTCTGTGTAGGATGATCGTCAGAGGCAATCAAGTCGATTTCTTGATAAGTCAAGGAGGGAAAATGTTGCAGAGGATCATAGAAGATAGCGGAGCTAATGTTAGGATTGCATCAGATCAGATTCCTCCTTGTGCTTTCCCTGGAGATGTTGTGATTCAGGTAATGACTTTGGTTTCTCGATCTTTGTAGCAATGTAGAGTCTTTGGCTGATTTAGTATATGTTTTGTGTGGAAGATCACTGGAAAGTTCTCGACTGTAAAGAAGGCGCTTTTGTTGATAACGAACTGTCTTCAAGAGAGTGGTGCACCTCCAACATGGGAGGAGTGTCCATTTCCGCAGCCTGGTTATCCGCCGGATTATCATTCTATGGAGTATCATCAATGGGATCATCCTCCTAATCCAATGCCTGAAGATGTTGGACCGTTTAATAGACCACCGGTTGTTGAAGAGGAGGTCGCATTCAGGCTGTTATGCCCGGCTGATAAAGTTGGAAGCTTGATAGGGAAACATGGAGCTGTGGTTCGAGCTCTGCAAAACGAAACCGGTGCATCAATCAAGGTATCGGATCCGACTCATGATACAGAGGAGCGAATTGTTGTGATATCTGCACGAGAGGTATGTTGAATTCGATCCAAGGGAGTTGGTTTAAGCAATATCGTAGAGTTTGTCTCATTGGTGAAGTTTCTGGCTTCTGCATTGTTGTTAGAACTTGGAGAGAGGGCATTCTCTTGCTCAGGACGCTGTGATGCGTGTGCATAATAGAATCGTTGAGATTGGATTCGAACCTACTGCTGCAGTTGTTGCCCGGCTTCTTGTACATTCTCCGTATATAGGACGTTTATTGGGTAAAGGAGGTCATTTGATAAGTGAAATGAGGAGAGCAACTGGCGCTAGCATCCGCGTCTTTGCGAAAGACCAAGCCACAAAGTATGAATCTCAACATGATGAGATTGTGCAGGTAATTAGACATAACCATAGGCTCCATAAGTTTTTAAACTCGGCAGTAGTTGCAATTGACAACAATTTTTGCTGCAATGGCAGGTCATTGGCAATGTGAAGACTGTTCAAGATGCTTTGTTTCAAATAACAAGTAGGCTTCGGGAAGCAATGTTTCCTGGAAGGTTTCCTTTCCAAGGAATGGGTGGTCCACCTCCGCCATTCATGGGTCCGTATCCAGAACCGCCTCCTCCATTTGGACCGAGACAGTATCCAGCTTCTCCAGATCGTTACCATTCTCCTCTAGGATCGTTCCATGGTATTTGATCAATTTCCAACCCATGATCACCAGTTGATTCATGCATATATCTATCTTAGTTCTTGATAATGTCTACTTATTCCATATGATACAGAGAGGCATTGTCATGGTCCTGGATTTGACAGGCCACCTTCCCCAATGTCTTGGACCCCGCAGGTATGTGAAATCAATGTGCATGGTAACAGCGCAAAATGGTCATTATTTCTTCTATTTCTGGCATATCCATTTCTTTCTTATGTGACATTTCTAAATTCCAGCCAGGTATTGATGGCCATCCCAGTGGTATGGTTCCTGATGCGAACCACGAGTTTGCTTTGAGAAATGAGCCCATTGGCAGCGAGAATCCGGCAATGACAAGTGCAAATGTGGAGATTGTGGTTCCTCAAGCATACCTAGGCCATGTCTATGGTGAGAACTGCAGTAACCTGAATTACATCAAGCAGGTATGTTGCTGATAAATTGATGAACATGATCTTGTTTTGAAAGGCTGCATCTGATTATAGTTTGCAAACCAAAACAAACAGGTATCAGGAGCGAACGTGGTTGTGCATGATCCAAAGGCAGGGACTACAGAGGGACTGGTGGTTCTCTCAGGCACATCGGATCAAGCTCACTTTGCTCAGAGCCTTCTTCATGCTTTCATTCTATGTGGTCAATCTTGATTGCTCTCGTTTGCAAATTGTTTAAAAATCTTAAAGTGATGAATAAAAGTAAGATGTTCTTCTACAAATCCAAAAGTCATAAAAAACAGTAAGTACTTGTACTAATTGCTGTGGCAAAAACTTGTCCATCTGTTGTTCTTTTATGTGTTATCCAAACTAATACAACAATGTGTCAATGTGCCTCAAACTTTGCTGTATTATAATATCAAATTCCATTTGAGCAGAAACTGATTCTGATTACTAACTAACCCTTACTCCCACCAAACCTCCTCTGGCGTAATGTTATAGCTGGCTTACGCTCCTGCTGACCATTCCGTGCTACGATCTTAAGCGGATGAGCTTCTGTGTTGAAAACCCACTCGTCCAATGGAATAACTGATGAAGGCGAAAAGAGAAGATAGAGATACTTAAGAGTCTCAGCTAAGAAGAAGCTTTGCATCTTGTTATCTTTAGCACCTGTATTAACCTGAAAACGAAGAAGGAAACGTTAATAATGCAAGTTTTTAATTGATGGAGATTGGTGTTTTTTATAAGAAACTTACATCTTTCAAGCCTACATATCCAGATTCTACACGAGAATTCTTCTCAAATGCTTGAAATATATTCCATCCCCATTCTTGATATGTCTTGTTTCCAGTTATTCGCCAGAGATAAAACAACGATTCAACGGTTTCTGGTCTTAAGATGTTCCATGATGTTCCAACGTACATGTCCTGAAACAATCATGTGCTTGTGGATGTGAGTCATGTGACTAAACCAACCAACTAACTTACAAACAGACGTGCAAAATAAACCCATTGTTTACAAACCTGCCCTGCATTGAAGAAATAATTCTCTCCAGCGAGTTTCGTTGGTGTCGATTGGTAAAAGTTATAACAAGTCCAAGCAAGCTGCAGCAAAGTGGGAGAAAAACTGCAATAAGCAGAAAGCAAAAACCTAATTAAAAGCTCTAAACACTATTGAGACTCTTAATGTACCTCTTCAGCGAGTGAAAGAAACTTTTTTTCTTCTTCAGGGCCATAACCTGAAGCTCCTAAAGCCAACATTCCAGGAGCAAAGCATGCCAATTCATCCATCTGAATATAACGGAGAAAGAAACTATGTCAAACCCACAATGCTTTCGACGTAGAGAGTTGAAATGAGATAGATTTTACCTTATCAATAAAATTATTTCCATTCTTCTCACGTAAATATGTAAATGATGAAGGTGTTGATTTCTTGACCAAGCTTAATAAACCTTTCATTGATTTCTCCCACATTTCTCTGATTCATTGCCATAAGAAATACTTAGTCTTTATCATTTTTGCTAATATTGAAATACTTGGGTCTACATAGATATACAACGTCGAGCTTTACTTACCTATAGAGTTTTACTTCTGACGTTTTGTTCCCTTGGACCCAAACTTTGAGCAAATACTCGTAAAAGCTACAAAACCAAAATATTATCAACTGTTACAGAGCAAAGTCAAGGTCAGAAGACCCAACCTACAAAAGATGATATATTGATGAGGAAATTACCTGTCTCCCATGGCACCAAATGTAGTGGTAGAGTAAGATGGATTACCATTATCCGGATTTATATAGATGGGAAGTAAACCATCCTCAGGGAAGTTTTTATTCAGTTCTGTAATAACCTTCTCTACCTGGGAGACACAAGTTAACAAACGAATCAAACTTAAGAAATGCAGATATATTCCCGTTTTTACACCTCTATAAACCACACATGAAAGTTACAGAGATATGTACCTTCTGCTGATATTTAGGGTCCCCTGTCCTCTGGGAAAGGGCGATAAATTCGAGCTGTTCAGTGCCAGAATCTGCAAGAATACTGTCTCCCTGGTACAGCAAGAAAATGTAACAATCAGCCAAAATACTGACAGACCGCATATACTCAATGAAACATATTTAGACCCGACCAGACTTGGTACTCATTCCAAAGATATACACCATGTGATGATTGCTAGGAAATATAATAGTTAGCTAAGAAACTATAGTTACCACAAACTCTAAAAGCAACAGCTGTTTAAAGTCTAGACCTCAAACAAGAATGTTAATTGTTTCATAAAGAAAACCAGAACATTCTGGGACTAGCGGGTCCAGATCTAAGTTCTTACACGGGGCTGAAGCATCTAAGAAAGTGGTCAGAACTTGGTTTTTGCTATCGATAGCCTCTAAGGAGACCTTCAGAAACATAATCAGCAAACTAGGTCAACTAGAGAACACGGTTTGTGGAGCAATGGCCATTATCAATAGAAACCAATAAGATTGCATCCAATGTTAAAGGCTTTAGAAAGATCAACATGAATAATAATTTCTTGTCCCCGAGATGACACAATATGACAGAGAGGGCACTCAGTAATCGAGGACTCACCCCTGCTGCCCACGAAGGATTGTGAGCACTTCCACTTCTCAAGTTGATAATATTGTAAGGTATACCCGTTGGCGTGTTCCATGCAGGCAATAATCTATCTGCAATATCCTTGGCCTTTTCAAGGAAAATTTTGTCCCCAGAAAGATCATACGTACTAAGAAGTCCGCCTACAACTCTGAAAGAAAATAAAGAGGAAAAACATAAGCATATGCAACAAATTCAATCCACATCTTATGTCGATCAAGAACCATCCAATCACCGCAAATGAACTGACTCTTCCTACGACAGATACTCAAAACAACCAAAGTAAACCTGGTAAAGCAACCTTATGGTTGTCTCAAACATACTAGCGTCATAATCCTTGTCAAAATCCAATGAGCTTGCAACCCACCTGCAAATAACAAAACAATAAGCAAATGAAGATTGGCAAAGATGGACACTCAAAAATCCAGAAGTTATTAATGTAGAAGAGAAAAGTTATGTGACTTGACGAGTCTACAGTTACTCACCCTCTGGCTTTCTTAAACTGCTCATCTAGACCCATTATATAGAGCGTATCTAAAGAATCTATCATAGTTGCTCCAAGGCCACCGAAGCTATCAGTACCATCTTTTGTCTGAGGCTGACAATAAAGAATGAAAGAAACAAGAATTCCTTCAGACCAAAAGATTTTTTGCAGAGAACAGGAAGAAAGTAATCTTACTACTTAAACAAGAACAATACTTGCAAGGCCTAGGATAGTGTGATAACTTCAGATAAGCTCATAGCAAAAGGCTCATCAGAACATTGAAAATGGAGGCATCTAATGACATGATTAATACTGATTTGTAGATTCCATCGTTCACTAGATTATATTGGCAAGGGTGAAAATTTATTTGGAAAATAAATTTGTACCTGAAGCTCATCTTTTCCCCATGCATACTTTTCATATGAGCTCCAAGCATGGATCATAGCCTCTTTTACTTTCTGCCTTCGTTCGATATCAACTGGATTTTCTGGAGCATCCTTCAGAGTCTTCAAAGATTTACCATTTCCAACACCTTTAAGCTCTTCTAACTAGCAGAAAATATAGTTAGTTAGCTAAACAGTTGAAAACCATTAGAAGCCCCTATCATCATAGAGATTCAGTAGGTCTTAAGCTACTCAGAGTCCATCTAATACCAAATAGACCTCGAACATCCACATTTCCAAGTAAACTCATTAACGGTTATAGAGGAAGAGGAAATATAATTCTTACCATCTGCTCCAACCGTAAAACTTCTTCATGTAATTTATAAATTTCAACCTGCAAGACAGAAAAAAATTGTTAAAACAGCAGCAGTACAGAACAAGTAACAAATGATCACAAGAGAAACAAAAATATCATCACTTTCAACATTACTTTGATCTAAAAATCAAGCAAATTATCGAACGCACATGGTTTCTTCCGGAGGAAATGAGCAATTACAGCTCTTTTCTAGTAAAATAAGGCACCCATCTTACGTATGAAGTCACTTCATAAATAATTCAACTTTTTAACTTCTTCTAGACCTTAAGCTATGAAGGCAATAAACAAACCAGGCTACTTTGTAAAATTCGATAATGCTTATCAATAGCTATGATACCAGAACGGGTGATTCAGAGTCTATCTAGATTCCATGAAGAGACAAAAACATACCTCATGTTCTCGTGCAAGATTTATACGATCCCAAACGACAAAAGAAACAGAGACGAACACGATGAAAAGCAAAGCCAAACGTCTCGGCCTTCTTAGATAATACGCTGGATTCAAATATTTCCATAGCCCAGAACCACTAATCGATCTACCTCTTGCCATCTCACACCCCAACTCAACAAAAACAGAGACGAATTGGGAAATCAGATTCCATGAAACAGAGGAAGAAGAAAAAAGCGAAAAGTTTTCAAATTTCGGATCCTCTGATCCAGAAAGAGAATAACAAACAGAGAGGGAGAGAGAGAGAGAGAGAGAGAGAGAGAGAGAGAGAGAGAGAGAGAGATGAATCGCAAAGAAATCGAAGTTATAGATCCGATTTAAGTTTAGTAGTCGGAGGAAGACGGAGAAAAGAAGAAAAGAAAGAAAATAAAATACTAATTGTTTATTTGTCCGTCACTTTTCTTTATTTATTGATTTGTGAATAAAATAATAATTGGGAGTCTCTTGAGCCCACTGGTTGATTTCACCGCTCCGTCTCTCATTCTCCTTCATTCTTTGATTTCTCTCTCTCTCTTTCCGGTTTTCGGTTTCCGTTTTCGTCTCTAATCGCCGGTCTTCTGGTCGTTCGTCTCTATTTACCTTTTTCCGGGCGTTTTTCATCGATTCCGTCGCGTTATTCTGGTTTATCCTCGGGTCTTTCGACACCTTCATCTTCTCTTTTGGTGTTGCTCCCACGAAATAGGTACCTTCATATGAACTCTTAATCGATTTCGCCTGACGAAATGAGAAAGCTAATCCCAAAAAGGGGAAAGTAGGTACTCGTTTTTGGGTGGCTTTGTTGCAAAATTTGCTTTTGTTTCTTAGGGTTTGCGGAAAATTAAGAGTGAGATTGTGGATTTGGTATGGTATGGTCTGTGTAAGGCTTAAAGCATGGAAAGCTAGAATTTTTAAGCTGGATCTGATTGATGCAAATAGGTTCTGCTGCTCGCTAATTTTGAAGTTTTCTGAAGTTTCTGGCTCTATTTATTGTTAAAAATTATGGTTTTGGTTGTTCTCAGTTGAGATTATATCCAAAATTTGACATTTTCATGTAATTGTGTTATATAAGATGCTGCTTCTACATCTTCTAATTTTATCCATTAAAGCTTCAACTCTGTGTTAATCTCTTAAAACCAAACATTGATTGCCTCCGTTTCTATATAGATATAGATTTTTTAATTGCTCTGACCCTTATTTGCTTCAGTTTTAATGTAAATTTGTTTCACTTTCAAATTATCAACCAGGTAAATTTATGAAAAGCAGCTATGGATGACCTTCATGGAAACAATGGTCAAATGCACATCGGAGAAGAGCAAGATCCAATGCATGTTCAATATGAAGATCATGGTTTGCACCAGATCCACAATGGAAGCGGTATGGTCGATGACCATGCTGGTGGGATGAGTGAGGGAGTGGAAACAGATATTCCTTCTCACCCTGGAAATATAACTGACAGTCGTGGTGAAGTGGTCGACCGTGGTAGTGAACAAGGAGATCAATTGACATTGTCTTTTCAGGGCCAAGTCTACGTTTTCGACAGTGTCTTGCCTGAAAAGGTGATTCAAGTTTGTAACCGAGCTGGTTCTTTGATTGTCTCCTTACATTTGAAATCTCTTCTTGACTATAAGTGACACTGCAGCTAGTTGGTTTGTGTTCTCCACTTATTGAGTATAATGTGTGAGTGCCTCTTTAACGTCTGCTGCAGGTCCAAGCTGTGCTTCTATTATTGGGTGGACGCGAATTACCTCAGGCACCCCCTACAGGCCTAGGAGCATCTCATCAGAACAATAGAGTATTGGTAATGAAAGTTTTGATACCGTTTTTGGGACAACATTAGTCCACTTCCTTGGTGTGTTGCTGACTTATTAATGAAACAGGGTTTACCTGGTACTCCTCAAAGGTTTAGTATGCCACAGCGGCTAGCCTCTTTGGTCAGGTTTCGAGAGAAACGAAAAGGGAGGAATTTTGATAAGAAGATTCGGTATACAGTCCGTAAGGAGGTAGCTTTGAGGTACATTTATGTCCAATTAACAACTTGACTAGTTATACATCTTTTGAGATTGCTCTCTCGTAATTAGGTTTTGCACCTTGGTTGCGTTTGTTTTTTTTTCGGTATACAGGATGCAACGCAACAAAGGTCAGTTCACATCTGCCAAGTCAAGCAATGATGAAGCAGCATCTGCTGGATCGAGCTGGGAGTCAAACCAAACCTGGGCTATAGAAGGGAGCGAGGCTCAGACTCCAGAGATCTCGTAAGTTGATTAATGCTTTGAATTTAAACTGCAATTATCTGACTTAGTTATTGACCTGAACCAACTTAACATAGAGATTATGGGTTTGCTAAGCATATTAGGGGGTTACTTTTTCTTTCAGAAACGTCGTAGAGGTACTGGAACTCTGAAACTTATCAATGATTTAAAATCAAGACATACACATGTCACATCTTAAGTGTTGCATAAGTATGGGCCTATACTAAATGGTAACATCAGAGGATCAGTATAGAGAAAAACATATTTAAAAGCTCTCCCATGTCTACTGTGATAGATGATTGGTCAAGACAGGTTGTGATGAACTTAATATTTCTTTCCTAGAAGTGAGAAATTTTATCTTGGAAGAGGATGATAACTTTGGAGTAGACAACTGTCGTCGAAGTCTTTGTAGATGGTGAATATTTGTTCTTGGCACAGCCAATACTGTGTAGTTGATTAAGAACGTATCTGATTTTTCTTCCTTCGAATGTTTCTGGAACCTGTAAGATGCCGGCATTGTGGAATTGGCGAGAAGTCAACTCCAATGATGCGGCGTGGACCTGAAGGGCCAAGAACACTTTGCAATGCATGTGGACTTATGTGGGCAAACAAGGCAAGCTAATACGTCTATTATTAATTGATCAAGTGTCTCTCTAACTAGCTCATTTTGTAGCATTTTTCAAACAATGACATCTTCTGCTATTATTTATGTCAGGGTGCTTTAAGAGACTTATCCAAAGGCGCTCCTCAGACAGCCCAAAATCTTCCTTTAAACAAGAATGAAGTAAGCGACATCAGATTTTGACTTTGTTGTTCTAAGACGTCTGTATGAGTGTACATGAAGCTTATTTATAAGACGTATGCACATCTGTCGTATCTTGGCAGGATGCAAATCTGGAGGCTGATCAAATGATGATGGTGGCCAGTAACATGAGCAACTCACAGTGAGAACACTTTGACTCTTGCCATTACAAGCAAGAGGAGTTCTCAGCAGAGCTGTCTGATTATGTTGTCAGGTGCTATATAGCTTTATCATTTTTTTTTAAAGATTTAGGTTATCCGGATTTGATCATTTTACGAATTCACGATGTAATTTGGGTTATACTGTTCTGCAATGTTTGCTTTTCTTTTATGATTCAAAAT
Source organism: Erythrophleum ivorense (assembly GCA_026724425.1). Taxonomy (NCBI): domain Eukaryota; kingdom Viridiplantae; phylum Streptophyta; class Magnoliopsida; order Fabales; family Fabaceae; genus Erythrophleum; species Erythrophleum ivorense. Next base: position 360,375 of record JAIUCV010000294.1, read on the forward strand.
GCTTCTTTGCATTGGTCCATACTCTGATGTATTGTTGCAGTCTCTGTTGTAATACAAACTAACTTTATTTAAGATCATACCAAAATAGTCCTCTCCTTATGTGGTCAGGCCGGTCAATCGGGTCAAACCCGCCCCGCTTGACCCGTGCAAACTTTAGACGTGGAGTGAGTCTACTTTGTTTTCCTCATCCACTGATTTCGTCTATCTCCTCTTCTGGTCAATACCCTTGCTGTTGGTTAGTCACGACCCTTTTCAAGTAGTTTTAAATTTGACAAGAGGTTGGTCCTCTTTGTCTAAGCACTCTCAAACTTTTTTTACCATCTTATTTCTACTTCACATCTTCATGAACTGAAGTAGCTGGACAATCAATAAATTTTAAAGTAAGCCAACAGAGAAGATGAGACTTATCAGATAAAGAAGCATTTGTAGAGAAATGTGATCTGTGGGACTTGAGATCGGAGATGGGTTGCATGGAGCCATCTCTCTACGGAGCGAAACCCACGTTGGTTCATCCTCGACCCCGTGGAACAACAACGTGTATCAGGGTCCAGATTCATCATCATCCTCTTTCGTGACGGCGGGTCGTGGGGTCTATGTTATCGGTGGACTCGTTAACGGCAAACCCACTTGGGATGTATCGTTTTTCGATTGTTACGACTTACGAGCGCACAGTGTCCATGAAGATGGCTCGTGCTTCCGCATCGTCAAGCCTGATAGACGGGAAGATATACGTGTTTGGAGGCCTCGGGGATTCCCCAAGATGCCCCTCAATATCCAACATAGACGAGGAGAAGAAGGTTTTCGCGGTGGTCCAATAAGGATGGGCAAGACTTGTCCTTGTCACCAACTAAATCTATGTTTTCGACAAGTACTGGAATCCACGAGGCAGAGACGACGATTGGGGTTATTCTGTCGTGCTACTGTTGGGAGAATACTGTGGGCTTTTCCAGGTCAGCTCAAGTGTAAGCAAAGTCAAAATTACAAAAGCACTATGATATCACCAAACTCTGCTTCAACTCTGCTGGCAACATTGTCATCCTCAAGGTCCTCTGAGTTTTGAGCTTTGGTCTGCCCAGATTTCCTCGCAAGATTATTATAATCCTTCCTTGTTTAAACTATCTCTTTCATTTTTTGTATCATTCATTATCTCTGACTCAAGTCGTTTATGTATCCTTGTATCAAATTGCAAGATTTTCTTCTCATTACCTTTAAATGCCACGGTTTCTACTTCAGAGATCCTTCCTCGCAATATTGTTGGCAATCTCCATCTTTATGATCATTTTTCCCTTACTTGTGACTTCTTCATTTTTCATCAGTTTTAAAAATCTCTCTCCGATCACTACTTATGGCCAGGGTTTTAAAGAATTATAGCCCCATGCCAAGTGAACCATCTTCTCTAAAAGTCGTAACTTTTAGTCAACAGAAAGAAAAAAAATGAAGTTTGTGATAATATTAGCCAAATATATTTGCCAAAATGGAGAAATAATTCTTTTTTTTCAGAAAAGGAGAAGTAATTCTTCTGTGCGATTGTGACTGCTTTCTTTGTTTTCAAGATATTTACACATAATTTTGTCAATTAGACTTTTCAATATCCCAATTGCTCAAAGATATTTAAGATTCCATACTTGTTTTTGATATAAAGAAAATGCTCATTTGTTTTGTTTGCAATTTACTTTCAAGGAACTATTTCCTCATCAGGAAAATCATCTCCTCATGTTTTCATTTTCTTAAAAAAAAATATGACTTACTCCAATACCGTTTAGATGTCATATAATAGTCTGATTTCAATTTTCTCAACTGCGTATACGACTGTTATTTTGTTTTGTTAATTTATGAGCTCAGCTTTGGGAATAGGTTTGAGAAACAAATAAGAGGATATTCTTAAAACATATGACTATTCATACTATTATTTGCGAAGCCAGAATTTCGTTTCGAGGCACCACGTTCGCTCTCAGCCACGGAATTACCGAATTACCCTTAATGAAAATCTTGATTAAATCTTTACAATTTCCTTTTTTAAAAATCATTTTGTTTTTGTTAATACGCCAACAAATATATGGAATTTATCCAATTATATTTTCACTAATTATTTCAAAAATATTTATATACATTTAATATTTATCAACAGTTTTATCATTGGCACAAATCAAGGGATATTAAAACCCTAACTACCATAATATCGCGCCATAATTTAGGCCCAAAAAATGATTAAAACCCTAGCTAAAACGCGCCATAATTTAGGCCCAAAAATGATTAAAACCCTAGCTAAAAATAAAATTATTAAAAAGGCTTTTGCTAATTCTATCGAAACCCTAATCATTTTACATATAATATACCCTATAAATATAAAATGCGGCCACCTAAAAAAAGTTTTAATTAAGAGAACTCTAGGTCGCAATCTCGAGTGAATATGGATTAGTTTTTGGGTTTTGAGAGGTTTAAAATTCTGATGATACTATCGATTATGTTACTGCGATTTGGTCATGGTTTTGCTGGAGTATTATTCACTGTCTACGTATTGTTTGAGTTTATATTGTGTTTCTGGTTTGAAACCATATAGCGTATTTGGAGATGATCCTTTTAAGCATGGTTTTAAACTTGAAAATTATGTGGAAGATAAATTCGTGAGTATGTTCATAGGGTATGTGGATAAACACAAAAACCTGAGAGAAAAAGGCTACATAAATAATGAGATAAGCTTCATGGGGTATTTTCAAGCAGAGTTTTGGATCTCCAACCGGTTTTGAAGCTTGAAGAGGTTTGAAATACTTATGGACTTTTTCAATGCTCATGAACGGTCTTCGTCCTTGCCAACATAGAGGCAGCGTGTGATCATCTCATGCTTCTTTTAATGGCTTTCCTCTTAGCTCTCTCTCTTTAGCTACCAAAGGACAAAGAGACATAATAATTAAATAATTAAAAGGCCTCTTCTTTCTTTATCTTCTTCTAAGGTTTCACAAGTTCCTTACCAAGTATGTTACTGGCAAAAAATATTGACACTTCCAGCAAAATGGGAAGAAAGTTTGTTGGGGAAAACCATTCATGATTACAATATGAGTGAAATAAACATAATGGATTATGCATGCTCTTTAGCTAATAATTTACTTGGCCGTGATGATATCTTTGTTATCATGTGAGAGTAATACAAGGTTATGTGAAGAGAGAAATGATGATTGAGTTTGTGTAAAAAGAAGATTTCAAACAAGCAATAGACTTTGTTTATGCTGATGAATATGAAACATTTCAGAGTTAGTAGAGGGTGATGGCACAAAACACTTCAATTCCAGTTGATAAAAATAGTAAAGTCGGCCATGGTTTTAGTGTTCTTCGTCTTTTACTTTTTAGATGGATTGTTCATGTTAAAAACAAAAACAACAACAACTTCTTTCAAAAAAAACTAAAACAATAAAAACAAATTCAGAACAAGTTTGTAATGTGAGGTTAGGGTATATGGTTTAGATGGGGGGTTTATATTGTCGGGTTAGGGTTTAGGGTGTAGGGTTCATATTGATGGGTGTAGGGTTTAGTTTTTAGTGCATTTTAAAAATTTTGAATACATTAACATTGCGGATTAAAAACACAGAAAACAACAACTTCTTTTAAAAAACTAAAACAATAAAGCAAATCTATAACCAGTTGGTAATGTGGGGTTAGGATATACGGTTAATGGGGGGGAGGGGGTTTATAATGTGGGGTTAGGGTTTAGGGTGTAGGGTTTATATTGGTGGGTGTAGGGTTTAGTTTTTGGTGTATTTTAAAAAATTTGAATACACTAACATTGTCGCTTTTAAACAAATATAACAACAACTACTTTAAAAAAACAAATTAAAACAATAAAAGTAAATTCAGAACCAGTTTGTAATGTGGGGGTTAGGGTGTACGGGATACGGGGGTTTATAACATGGGATTAGGGTTTAGGGTGTAGGTTTATATTAATGGGTGTAGGGTTTAGTTTTTGGTGCATTTTTAAAATTTTGAATTATCATGGAAGTATATCATGAAGAAGATGAAGAAGAAAAATAAAAAAAATTGAGAGGACGACGACAAAAAAAGTCGACAGATAAAGAAAAGAAAACGAAGAAGACAAAGCCGATGAAAAAGTATTCATACAAAAAATGAGAAATAAGATGAACAAAAAGCATAAGAAAATTAAGAAGACGAATGACAAAGACGATGAAAAAGAAGAAAACCATATGATGAAGAAAACCAAAATCGAAAAAGACGATACGAATAAAAATAGGGAAGAATAAGATGGACAAGAAAAAGGGGGAAAATCACAAGAAAAAGTCATAGAAGATGAAAATGATGAAATAGAAGAAAAATGAGAAGACGAGAAAATAACAAAAAAAATCAAAAGCTAAAAAGAAAAAGAAAAAGAAGACCAAACAGGGGAATAAATTGTTGCAAAAGACAAGGAACAAGACCAAAAACATGAATTATAAAGAAGAAGATGGATTAGATGAAGAAGAAAAAAAAAAAGAAAAGAAGATGAAAAAGACGGAGGAAAAAACAGAAAAGGAAAAAGAAGAAAAAGAAAAAGGATGAGGAAGACGATGAAGATGAGACAAATAAAAACAAGAAGATTCGGAAGTAAAAGAAGATGGGGGCACTAAAGAAGGAGGGGAAGAAAAAGACAAAGAAAAACTGAAAGTAAAAAGAATAGAAGATGAAGAAGAAATGAAAAAAATGAAAGAGAAAGAAAGAGAAGAAGAAGAACACAAAGCAGATGAAGAATAAATTAGAAAATGCAAAGAAGAAGAAGAATAAAAATCATAATAAAAAGAAGAATTAGATGGATAAAAAAATGAAGAAGAAGATATAAAGTTGGAGAAGAAAAATAAAAAATCCCTTATATAAAGATGGATATAAATAATTTAAATTTAAAATTTATTGAGTAAACAATCAGTTCATTTATATTTTTTAATACTCATTTTATAATTAATCAATAAAATATAAAATGAAATGGAACCAAATATGCGGAAGAAAAAATAAGGAGAATACAAGGAAAAAAACAAATAAGATGAAGCAAAAAGAACACCATATGGTGAAGAAGACAAAAGTCGAAAAAACGTGAAAAATTGAAAAGAATAAGATGAGACAAATATTATAAAGAGGGAGAGGAAAGAAGAAGAAAGAAGAAGAACAACTGGTACAAAAAAAATGAACAAGAATAAGTGAGAGGAGATAAAGATGACTAAAAAGTAGAAAAATGAGGATACATGGAAAGACACAAGACATTTTATTTCAATTTTACTTCCTAAAATATCAGGGCTCTCGGTTTGATTTGTGTTGCATATGGACAACTGGCCGATCAAATTAATGATCTATGTTGGTCTCACGGAGCTGTACTTGATTTGTTGACAATCTGTGTTTTAAGCGACTGGAAAATTGTAAAGAATGAAGGTATCTTAAATAATAAACGAAATAAAAACACTTATACGTTTGTTTACAATAATTAAATAAAATAAATGTAACATTTCTAAAACCTTTTAGAATTTTAAAACTACTCCAGCCCGCCAACCACCTAGTATGAGTATATGTGGACAGAAAAAATTACATCTTTTAATTTTAATTAACTGTTATCAGGAAATACAAGATTTTATAATTCTTATTTTCTTTTCTCTCTCGGTTAAGTTTTGTTTTCGTCGAAAATATTGGAATTTCCGAGTGAAAAAAGATATTTTTTGCTCGTCTTCTTAAGTTGATGGACAAGACGCAGAGAAGAGACCGACGCCGAGCCCTATCACTGTAAAATATTACCACGAAACCAAAGTCATCTTCTTCGTTTTCAGAATCCTAAAATTCTTCTTCTTATCTTTCGCATTTCTCTTTCTTTCCGAGATTTTAAGGAGCTTACCTAATCCCACTTCTCTGGGACAAATAAGAAAGAGCTTTCTCTCTCAGGGTATCTTTAATTATCCCAGGAAAATCCCCTGAAGAAAAAGACTCATACTTGCATGCTCTAAAGACTCTGAAATGCAATCATCGCATCGCCTATTGTCTCGTCTCCTTCATTCTCCGGGGAAGGGTTACAGCAGAGCAGGTGGCGGCGGCTCACTTCACTTGTTGTTGCAATTCGATGAGAAACACGATGGAGCTCTCGAAACTCATCGGAGTTTCAGCTCTTTTATCCGTTCCAATCCGCAGCTAAGAGGGTTTCTCTCCTCGAGAGGTCTTGGCGTGCGATGTTCTGTTACGGTCGATAGAGATACTCCTCCTTTAATTGATTCGTATTCCTCTCACCGGCGTATGTCTTCTTCTTCTTCTTCGTTGACCTAAAGTTTTCAAATTTGTGTGTACAGTGTGGTTTATTGGTTTACTGAAATGAAAATTTGTATACAGATTTCTTCACTCGGGCCAAACAAGTGAAGAGAATTGAGATCAATGATCAACATAGGTAATGCTCATTAGTGTTTGTTTGTAATGTGAACAGTATCAGTGTGTGATCATGCTATGTTAGTGTGGTTTAAGTAGTTTTGTTTGTTTTCGGTTAGAGCTGTGGTTAATAAAGCATGGGAAGTTGATTTCATCCAATGCCTTCCCATTAGCTAAACACATTTGGTTTAGTGTTTGTTTGAGTTTCAAAAGTGAAATTTTAGAGCTGTTGCTGTATCCTCCTGAAGATTCATTCGGGTATCTTTTTAGGTGTCAGATAGCTTTTGTTTTAGAGTTTAGTTTCATAAAATTGGTTTTGGTTTAATGGTTGTATTGCTTGGTGACATACCAAGAAGAGAAGCTCTTCCTTCTCTAATAGTGCTAGTGAAGCCCTCTAGCTGTATCTTTATTCGGTGTTTGTGCTGAGCTATGTTTTTGTGAACATCTTGCAGTCAAAGAGCTGTCACTACTGCCCTATGGTGCAACTTCCTTGTGTTTTCGCTTAAGTTTGGGGTCTGGTGGACAAGTTCTAGCCATGTCATAATGGCGGAAGTAGTTCACTCCGTCGCTGATTTTGCTAACCAGGTTTGTTGCTGTTATGGTTTCTTCTTTTTCTTTTGTGTCCACTTTAATGTATTGAGTGATGGGTGCAGAGAAACTGATAAATTTTGGTGTTGTAGGCGCTTCTTGCTTATGGGCTCAGTAGCTCAAGGCGTGCACCAGATGCACTTCATCCGTGAGTCTTCATTAATCTTATATATACTCTATGGTAGTGGAAAATAACAGCTTTCTTTTGTTTGAGAAATTCCTAGACCAACTTTTTTTGTCTATTTGCTCAGCTATGGCTACTCAAAAGAAAGATTTGTATGGTCTTTGATATCTGCTGTTGGCATCTTTTGCCTTGGGTCTGGTGCTACCATAGTTAATGGAGTACAGAACTTGTGGACTTCTCAGGTAATTGGTTTGGAACGTTTTGTGACCTTGATGTCATCTGCTATTTCATCTTCTGGGTTATTACATACTCTTTTTCCTTGGTTGTTCATCAATTTTGATTTATCTTTCTCAGCCACCTCCAAATATGGAATATGCTGCTTTGGTGATTGGTGGTTCTTTTATAATCGAAGGTACTAACTTTTTCTTAATCTTTCTGGCTGCATCTTCAATTGCTTTAAGCCTACATGCATAACGTTGTTTGTTAATCTGTATGTCTTAAAGGTGCTTCACTTCTAGTTGCAATTCAATCTGTCAAAAAAGGAGCTGCACAAGAAGGCATGACCGTAAGAGATTATATATGGCGTGGTCATGATCCTACTTCGGTTGCGGTTATGACGGAGGTATATACTTCATTCTTGTATCAGTTTTTGAACATCTTGAGAAACAGAGCAAAGGAATGTTTTTTTTTTGTTATCTGTTAGTAAGTATTGTAAACATGCAGGATGGCGCTGCAGTGACAGGTTTGGCAATTGCTGCTGCGTCTCTTGTTGCTGTTAAGATGACAGGAAACCCTATCTATGATCCTATAGGATCGATTGTTGTCGGAAATTTACTAGGAATGGTATGTTTGGTCTCTCCTCACTTGTGATATTATCACTCTATATATTACGTTTCTCAACCAAGGAGTATGGATTGTACCAGGTGGCTATATTTCTCATTCAACGGAACCGACATGCCTTGATTGGAAGAGCTATGGATGATCAAGACATGCGTAAAGTTCTTCATTTTTTAAAGAACGACTCGGTAAAAATTCTGCTTTACACTAACCAGAAATCTCATGTATATATGGAGATGAACTCGGATTCAAATAAGAAATTTGCTGGTGTGTAGGTTGTAGATGCTTTATATGATTGCAAAAGTGAAGTGATTGGCCCTGGATCCTTCAGATTTAAAGCCGAAATAGGTGAGATTCTTGAACTGCTGTGTTCTTCACTCTCAAAAGTATTAGTGAGATATCTGGAGTTGTTCCATTGGCCACTGTACTGATTGCTATGTTCAAACAGATTTCAACGGACAGATTGTTGTCCAAAACTATCTGAAGAGAACTGGGCGTGAAGAGTGGGCGAAACAGGTAACTAAATTTGCAGTCTTTAATCACATGGCCGTGTCCTTTTAGCTGATGAACAATAACCATTCCATTAGTTAAATGTATGGTTGGTTACTTCAAAAGTTCTGAAAAATTGATGGTTTGCTTGCTCAGTTTCGGGAAGCTGCAAAGGGAGGAGATGATTCTGCAATGCTCAAGATTATGTCAAACTACGGTATGCAATGCACCAAGTTCTACTTCTCTGTTTATGTCATAGTTTATAATATACCAAAGTTAAAAAGAAAAAATTGTTTGCAGGTGAGGAAGTTGTCACAGCTTTAGGAAGCGAAGTAGACCGGTTAGAGCAAGAGATCCAAGAGCTTGTCCCTGGAATCCAGCACGTGGACATCGAAGCACACAATCCCATTGACCAATCTCTATTATCTGAAACAATTGATTCTTTCAAGGTCTGAGTTATCGATACATTGTCTTGCCATCAAGAAAATGGAAGCCACAAGCACTATGGTTGTAGTAAAAAGCCTGGCCTCTGGGAGAAAATAGATAGAATGAGTTTTATGTCTGATTGGGGCAAAAATGTGCTGGTGGATTCTTCTCCATCTTGTTTCTGATATTGGTGACTTACAAAAAGTCTCATGAGTGTGACTGGGATGACTTTTAAACTTTCATGCACACAACAAAAGCTTGCTACTTGTAGAAACATTTGAGTTGTAATTCGTATCGATAATATTTTGTAGCAGCAATCTTAGTAAAGTATATACCTTCTGCTCTGTAAAAGTCTAATTTTTTAAACAAATTAGATTATCATAATATAAGTATAACTGCATCATAGTGTATATCTGATAGAATAAGAACAAAAAGCTATAGAACATGCATGGAATAGGAACCTCTCGCTCTTACTCCGGAACCGGAACCGGAACCGGAACCAGACTTGGAGTAAACAAGTAGCAACGGTTAGGAAGACTATCCCAACGTTTAGGAAGACTATCCCAACAAGTAGCAACCGGAACCTGATCTCACCTTCGCTCATCTCTCGTAAACGTTGACGTATCTCCTCGCACCACAACATGACATGACCGGTCTTGTGGACCAAGAACGCCGGTATAGTGCGATGGTAACATGAGCTTAAAGTTGGCACACTCAAATCAACCACGGTAAAATACTTGCTCCACGAGACAACCTCATCGCTCACCTTGTTTGTGACCCAAACCTCAATGTCGTACACATCTTTATGTTGACGCTGACTCAACAAAGAAAGCCTATCTCCTCTGAAACCTGACAAGTAAACTGTACAATCGACAAAACCGCAAAAGCCGTTTTCAACTGGAACATAACCGCACACGGGCTTGAATGTCTCTGTTGAAAAATCAAAACTTAAGATGAAGAATTCACTATTCTCCTTGTTTGACGTCATCCCCTGAGCAATCCAATACATGTTTCCCTTCATAGACACAGACACGTCTCGTTGGTTTATATCGAAACACCAGTCGACTTTGAAGTTTGTTTCAACACTTGTCCAGAGATGAGACTTGACGTCATATATCTCAACCTCAAATTCGGGGACTTTCACACTGATACAGTCGTATACGTCATAGAACCTCAAGATCTTCTAGTTTTCTCGGGAGGCATCCTCGTATCCAAATCCGCAGACTTCATCTACGTCGTAGTTGCGAGAAGACGAAGGCTGGATCCATTGGACTCCACTCAAACACGGATTTTCGAGTTACTGGTCTTGCAGAGAAGTAATCCATCGCAGTGAATCATGGTAGAGATTTTATATGTACCAAGAAAATCATTAGGTGCTAGTCGAGATAAGAGAGACTGTGTCACCGCATCCAAGATTTGAAACGAGTGATGACCTAATCTTATGAATTGTTCCTTGGAGAGATCCACGTGTTTGTACATGAATCTCTTGTTGCTGATGAGAGCACACCATTGTTTGCATGTCCGTTTGAATCTTAGGACAGATTCGGCTGGAGTCCTGCAAAGTATCTCTCTCTTCTACTAACTCAAAAGGTAGCGACGACGACGACGGCGAAGAAGCCATGGAGACAAAACTTAGGTCACCAAGACGAAAATTACTTTGAAAAATAAAAACATACTTACTTTTATACGAATCCGTTTTTTTTTTTTTTCCTTTCTTTTGCTGGTAAAAAAATAATATTAAAAAGTGGGTTTAATTTTAGAAGAGCCTAAAGTTATTACCAAAAAAAAAACGAATGACATTTTTTAATAGTATATGATCCATACACTTAAGAGTTAAGACACAACAAGCAATGGCGTTTATGGATTGAAAGAATTTGAATGACTTGTTCATGAATGATGATGAGCCTAAAGTTTACTAGTTTTTGCTTATTCATCTCAAGCTGTAGCAATGTTGATCAAAATGCCGCCACAAAAATCCTTCATACTTGGTGAAAGTGAAACATTAAATGCAGAGATAATCCTTTTAGGAGCTGGTGGGTCACAAACCATCATATTCATACATACATTGACACTTGACAAAAAAAGTTACATATATATAAATTGTCTGCTCGGTTAGAGTACTTAGGGAATATCTGCTCAGTTACGACAGTGTGTCCTTAAGAAAAATAGAAGAACACAATAAGGCATCCTAAAGAGTTGTCTAAACTTTTATCCTACAGATTAAGAAATAGTAACAGCCTCCTCCTTGCTTTGCTTTTCCATGCTGCACCATTGTAGCTAAAAATCTACAATTTCTTGCCTGTACAATAATAAGGACAGTTGAAACTTCAGAAAGAATGTTACAGTTTTAAAAACATTGATACATATCTCAATTTTAAGACTTAAATATCCAAATTTCAACAAGCTCGACATTCCACAAAGCTAGACAAGTTAAAGAAACACTAAGAGTGTTACAGCTAAGACTTTTTTCTTGCTGGAACATTGAAAACATAGAAGCTCAACTACATTGTCTATTGACCAATTTGGATCTTCAGAAGCAGAGGCCCATGTAAAGTTTGGAACTTTAGCTAATCTAAGCCAATAGTAGTATCACAGAAGTTGTTCTTACCCGAACCAGCTCCACGTTTCCGGTGCTTTGACTTGTCGAGCTCAAATTGCAACTCCATCAACATGTTCATTCGTTGTAACTCAAGCTCCTTTACAACTTCCATTCTCTTCTTCTCCAATTCAATCACCACCTTCCGCTTCCTACCTTCCGTTCTCTCGTAAACCTGCCCAAAATTGAGAATTGCCCTAGCTAGCTCCTTACAAGCCGATCCTTCGCTCAGATCTTCCTCTTCTACACGGGGATGCTTCTTGGCCAGCACTAATCCCATATCACCATCCTCGTCATCATCGACGTCAAGAGAGCCTCCCGTAGACTTTGTTCCGGTTAGACTCAGATAAAGGTTCATAGACGCTGATTTGACCGGTTTCTTCAAGACGGGACCGAGAAGGACGTCGAAGCGGTCAAAGAAGCGCCAAGCCGACGGAGAGAGCTTGGCTTTCTCGGTCTTGTACTTCTTCTTCAATGTATCGATCCTGTTCTTACACTGGGTTTCGGTCTTCGTACGGTCGACACCGTGGCTCGAGTTCACGGCGGCGGCGACTTCATTCCAGTCAATCTGCCGGAGATTCCCGAAATTGAGCTTGAGGTAACGATGCCCCCAGGCTTGGATTAGAGTCTCCGTCGCTTCCTCGCTCCACCAGTCTTCTCGTCTCGCCGGCGGTAAGTGAAGACGCATTGTCGTCGTCTCCATTTCGTGAGGAGGAGTGATGCTGCTAACGTGCGCAGCGGAGGAGAATACGGCGTAGGATAAGATGGAACAGAGACAAACAAAAAGTTGTAAAAGTTGGAGAGCGATAGGACGGAGAATCGAATCGGATGGCATGGGAGAGAAAGAAAAAAGTGGCCTGACATTGATGACCGGCGGTGACGTCAGCGACCGTACGGCGATTTTTGGCTTTTTTCTGTCTGTTTCTTTTTTTTTTATTTCTGTGTTCAAAAGTTAAACTGAACCAAATATCTGTTTCTTCTTAACATGTGAAAGACAAAAGTTATCTTAGTGGGCCCTGTTGACCCAATGGTCAAACTCAAATGGGGGGGGGGGGGAATATTTGTTATTTTATTTTATTTCATTTTGAGCCTTGAGTTTTACTTATTTCCCATTTCATTATCATTTTTCTCTATGCGCCTACAACTGCTTCTAAACCAGTTTGCGTTGTCGGCGATGACGGTACTTGAACAGGAACTAGTTAATCCTGACTATGACATTGCTCTCCACTCGACCATGGTTATAAAATGGAATGTGATGCAAAAGCTATGAGCAAACAGATTCAAATTGTATAACTTTAATAGCTTTCTTTCTTTTCCTAAACAAGACAATCCCAATGAGAATACTTTGCCTAGAAAAATCTGATAACTAGATTGCTTACACTTGTTGAGAAGACCCTTTCATTGATCTTGGCTTCTTCAAGATCACATTTCCCATCATATATTACACCATAAAAGTTCAGCAAAAGCATGAGTAGGCCAAGTGGTTCTTCTTTGAGATGTAGGGAGAGATGTAATCAGTCGAAAGACCGGATGTTCCCGAGATCTCCGCTGGAACAAGAACTTGAGGCTTCCCTGAAGCTATCCTTTTCCCAACTACATTGGCGTAAAACAAACCGGGGATCGCTGGCACAAACACATCACTCCTTGAACTTATGTAGAAGTCAATAACATTTTCATACTCTGAATTCTCTAACTCAAGGTACTTCGATTTCTTATCCGACGGCATTATCGCCTCCTGCCATTTTGTCACAGCAAGATCAAGATTAGCAAATGGCTGCAAACTGAAAACTTCAGAGACTAAAACAATGAATGGTTTTAACTTTTTTTACACACCTTAGTAAACGTTTTTGGGAAAATGTCCTTAAGAATGTTGAGGCTGCTCTCCCATCTTGGCTGAGTCAGATATATAGTTGTGTCGCTGTCAAATCCAAGCTTCCTCAAGAACAATGCGATCTCTTGTGCGTTGTAACATGTTTTGGATCCCGAAGCACCAGTTTCATGGCAGTTCTTCTTTTCAAGTATCTCAACCCTCAGGTCTATGGCAATGTAACGGCCACCGGCTTTCTTGCTATGTGTCTTCAGCCTCTGAATCATCGATTCAACCAAATCGTTCACTGCGGGTTGCAATTCCAAGGAGCCAAACATTGCCAAACAAGAGACAGGGTCGGTTTCAGCATCCCGAGATGATTTCCTCAGATTCACAGAAGGGAAATAGGTTGTCACTCTTATGTTCCCTTTAGATTTGAAGATGGGGTCAATATGTTCCCTGATGTAATCTTCTGCAACTCGGAAAGGGACCTTAACAATGGCGATGTCTCTTAGAGATACGTGGCTTGGCAGCTTTTTAACAACTTTGACAACACTTTCCAAGCTTTTAACGAGTTTATCTACATCATAGATGTCTTCAAAGTTCCTGGTCAAGCAAGCATTAACAATTTGTTTAAGCATCAACCTCACAGAATTAGCCAAAATGTTAATGAAAATACAAGAACCACTAACATTTCATCACCAGGCTTGCTTCCTCTTATGTCAGGAAGCACAAGCGTTGCTCCAAGATGTTTTGCCACCATCACAGCATCAGTAATCTAAACAAAGATGATAAAGTTAACAAAACATAAAGCAACAGAGGAAAGAGGAGAACAAATCTAAAGGACAATCAGATTGAGTTCACAGATTTGGAACTTGGAAAGAAAAAGGTGAAAACTTCATACCTGAGAGACATGGTATTCAGGACCATTCGTTAAGGAGAATGTAACATAACCCTTTGATGATACAGCTTCATCTGCAAACACCAGAAACATTGTAAGAGCAAACCAAAAAAAAAAAAAAAGAAGCAGAGAGCTTGATAAAAACTGAGCTAATCTGAGGATAGTTTCAAGCCATATAGTACCAGATGGAGATAATGACCAACAGGATTTAAGCTCATGGCTATCTTCCATCCAAGGCCCTTTATTATTCCCTCCACTGCTTCTAACAAGTCCATCTTCAACCGATACTTTTGATCCTAGGAATTCAATATCATGTGCATCTCCTTGAACTTTTTCCTGTAAAAGCACAAACACACAACGAACAAGAATCATTTGGAGTTTTAGCTACAAATAGAAAAAAAACAAAAAGCTTGAAGCTTTCACAATCAATTTAGACGAAAACAGCTGATTCAATCGTTTTCTCTAAAGTCTGAGTCTTTATGATCAAAGAACAAAAAGAACTTAAGAGCTTGAAGCTTTCACATTTGGAATTTTAGCTACCAATAGAAAAAAAACAAAAAGATTGAAGCTTTCACAATCAATTTAAACGAACACAGCTGATTCAGTCGTTTTCTCTAAAAGTTTGAGTCTTTATGATCCATTGCAAAATCCACATTCGATCCAAAATGAATAAAATTGGGGTTAATTCTAAGACTTGTGTAAACTAGATCTGCGATCCACGAATTACAGAAATTAAGAAAAACCGATAAGAGAAGGACACTTAAAATTAGCTGAGTCACTATCGGGATAAAGAGCAAGAGACATGTTGGTTAATACCTGTACAGCATCAAAGTAATCTCTATGAAGCATTTGTCCGAGCATCACGAACATGGTAATGGTGAGAATTCCAGCCACCACCTGCCTCAAATCCAAACCCATTTTCTTCTTCTTCTTCTTCTTACACTCTCTTTCTCTCTCTAGAAATGGGTTTTGAAGGGTTTCACGGAAATTGAGGAGAATTAGGAAAGGGTTATAAAAACAAGAAAGGAAAAAGAGACAAAATTTCACAAATCTGAGTCCCTTTTGATGATTTTGTCAAAAGATAAATTTATTTTTAAAATAATTGTTTTGGTGTTATTTTTGTCAGTGTTCATGTCATGGCCTGACGCTCCCCCTCTATCTACGAACCCAACACAGCCACCGACACTCTCGCCGTGAATTTTGGTAATTAACTCAACAAGTTGGTTTTGATTAAACCGGTTATGTACCGATTCTATTTTCACGTAAACCGAGTTTGTACCGTGTCGAACCATAATAAGTTAGAAACAAATTCATCTGTTTTTATGACAAACTGGTACTTACCAATTCGATGCATAAGTCAAATTTTAATTGTCCATCTTTTATAAATAAATTAATTATTACCTTTTTTTTGGTCAAACGAATTATCCCCTTTTAAGGAATATAATGAATCACTGAATTCATATATTGTATGCATATTTATTTGTCAATTTACTAATAGAATTTGCCCACCATTATTTTATGTATTAAACGCTACTAGAAATTTGCCCCACGCAATTTTAATTCTGAATTTTTTCTTAAATAATGATTTTAACTATCGGCTCTTAATTGTACTATTACATAATCTTAAATTTTATAAAAGGGAATTAGTGGAAGTAGAATTTGTGTGAATTTTAAAAAATTTAAAAGTTAAGAGAATTATTAAATTTATAAAGAGTTTTTGTTAGATTTTAAAAGAGTATGTAAATTTAGAAAATCAATCAAAATATTTTATTGTAATGGACTTTGAGAATCTAAGGGTTATTTGTAGTATTTTGAAAGTTTTATTTCATGAGTTAATTTGTTTAAAATTCATCTCCCAATAACAAAGATTTTAATTGAATTATAAAATCATTAAAACACAAACTTTTTGAATAACAATGTATTCTATATGGAGTTTAAAAATCATCAAATCAATAACAATGAATTCTTATATTTTTAAAAATTCTTTAAAATCCATCTCCCAATAATCCCTTCTAAGTATGTGTTGAATATTATTTTCCTATATGAACTATCTTTACTTGATTCTTACCCGCTATAATTATATCATTTAAACGTACTATTCTCGCATATTTATCTATATATATATGCAAACGAAAAAAAATTATTTTAAAAATTTGTAAATAGATTTCATGAATACTTAATTATTCTTATTTTCTTTTGAATTTTTATTCCTGAGAATATGAAAAGATAACTTGAATACATAAATTGAAAAGTCATAAAATATTTTAAAAATATTTATTTTGTAAATGACAATGCTGATATGTCAACATGAGGGAGAGAGTTATTCTATTTTTATAGTGTAGATTGACAAATGGAGTAGAATTAAGTTGTTATTTTTTTGTTTTAAATGTACGATTAAGCAACGAGATTTTTTCTTAAAACAAAAAAAGTTCCAAGATACTATGGGGGTGATTGGTGGGAGCTGTGACTACTCTTCACAGCTCTATATCTCTTTACAGCAATCCAAAATTATCAATCAATTTTTCATTCCATTTTTTTCAATTTTTGAAATATACAGCAATTATATTTATTTATAAAAATTTCGTGGCTGTAGAATTAATTTTATAGAGCACCAAATTTAATGCTTTCATAATTCTCTCTCCTCTTTCTTTATTATTTTTTCCGTATTCTTTATTTAGTCTATTATTTTTATATCTTATTTTTTTGTTTTAACGCTATATTTATTGAGATAATTTACAAAAAAAAAAAATATCACAGCACTAAAAACTAGAACCACAACACTAAAACCTATAACCTATATTCTACAGCCAAAAATCAAAAGTTACAACCACAACCAATCAGATCCTATATGTATTCATAATCAAATGTAAATAAATGAGCAGTTGTGCAGAGAAGTGTTTAATCAAAATCGCTAGCGGTAATAAACTCACTAGTGTTTAAGGAAAACAAAATAAAATTAAATTCACTAGTGGTATAGAACGTTAAAATATATATTTTGTACAGAGATTGCCAATAGTTATTTTTTTTTTTTCTGACCGATTGCCACTAGTGATTAGAAAATCGTTATATAAAATTAGATATAACTAAACAGATAAAGTATTCCATATGTACCTCTATTTAAAAAGGGGAACGATCAGATTCCATTATTACACACCCAACGATAAACAGTACCAAAACTTGTGATTAGGAAAAGCTAAACCACTTGAAAAAGACGTCGCAAGCTTCTATATACATAATTAACTTTGACTTTGAGTAATTATATCACAGAATTACATATATAACGCACAAAGACAGAAAATGTGAATGTAAAATGGAACAAATTTGTTATCTCTAAAATACAAAAACCTGGTTTAAAAATTAAAACTTTTACAATACTAATTCTGTGATATAATTTACTCAAAGTCGAAGCTCTCATTGTGTATAGAATCTTGCAACGTCTTTTTCAAGTGTTTTAACTTTTCCTAATCACAAGTTTTGGTACCGTTTCTTTGTGGGACAAATTTTTGTACCGTTTGTTCCCCAAATTATCACGCCATTATTGCATACTGTATATTGATCATATGATTCATGTCTCATGTACTCCGAAGAGAAATTTGAATTGAACTATTTTGATTCTAAAATAAAAATGGAAGAAAGCTAAGTACAAAATAATATATTTTCGTATCTAAAGTATTTTTTGTTTTGTTTTGTCATCATCTAAAGTTCTTTCAAACCAAATATATTTTAAAACACAGATCATAAGAGTTCGTACCCAGCCTAAGCAGGAGGTGACAATATAGCATCTCCATCCATAAAACTCTCTTGAAATTTCAAAATATTAATTTTTAAATCACAAATATCTAAACCAAAAATGACACATAAATGAAAGACGTTTAAATTTTAGAAAAAAAATTATTTTTTCTTTCTTACTTTTTATTATTGTATTTTTTTTTTTTTATTAAAAAATTATGTGAAGATCTTGCAATGGAGACCAGGTATATTTTCCAAATAGTGGTTTAACACCGATTGATTAAGGGTTCGATTCGAAAGTGATCCTTGGACACCCATTAATTGAATGAACTTCATTAGAGCTCAAAGACAAATTGATATTCCCTACTCAGCGACCATATCCTTTCTTAATTATAGGCATATACCACGTGCCAGATTTGATAAACCCAAAAGAAATATATAAATATATAAATTAATTAAAGAAATATTGAATAACTGCAAAAAACGAAGAAGAAGAGTGAAACCGAAAAATCATTTAAATGAAACTACAAATAGATAAAATTGTCTAGATAGCAACATATTGAGGTAGAGAGAATAGAAAGAGTTTCAATAGTACAAGCCCCAGTAAAAATATTACCTAGACAAGTCCTTCAACTCTAACTCTTCTTCCCACCTTCTTCTCTACATGGTAACTGAAAATCTCGAAAGGTTGACGATACGTCGTTGGAACATAGATGATCTCTCCAGCAGCATTAATCCTCGCAAAGCTCATGCGCGATATCCAAAACAATGAATCAAGAATTCAAACCCGTTTCGACCAAACTTGATTCTTAACATCAGCAAGAACCCACAAAGTAAAAAAACTATTGATAAGCACCATTTACCTTGGATTGGATGAAAGATGGGCTTCGATTAGTTATGGGTTATATCTCATATACTTTATCGATATCCAACACAAATCAGGTCACAGGCTTGGTTGTTAGGTCACAGTCTTAACAACTATCCCTGCAGGAGTTGGAGGAATCATACGCAGCTAACTTCCCTAGGTAGTTTGTTAGAACACCTGAAAAATCCTCAGGTGTTTTGATGAGACTTAGCTGCTCGGACCCAACATCAAAACTACTCACTGTCGTCCTAGACTTATAGTTTCTTGGTTCCATGGTAGCCTCGAAATAAACAACCCCATCAATGCATAATCCGTTATAATTACTATAACCACAATAACGGATATTGCTTTTGATGCTCCTCCATGAGTTACAAGACAATCGTCGACGACCTCCCAACGTGCATACACTATGTTCAATAGAACTCATCCACAACCACATATCCAGGCGCAATACCTTGTATTGATCTTTGCTGGGGTCGTATCCCAAGAACATGTGACATTCACGACGTATTGGGATATTGTAGAGATTAATGGGCCATGAGGCCTTAATCTCTAGAGAGTGTGTGTGAGAATATCCCACATCGGAAGTTTAAATGGGACTTAAGTGATATATAAGGGACTGAGGCCTCTCCACCTATTGCCAATTGGTTTTAGGTTGGATGCCAAGGAAACTTAACATGGTATCAGAGCCAGATCCACACACTCTCGTTGACCCGGCCCAAAAAAGGCCCGACCCCCCGACCCTAGGATTGATGGTCTGCGAGATTAATGGCTAGAATGACCATTATCTCGAGGGGGGTATTGGGATATTGTAGAGATTAATGGGCCATGAGGCCTTAATCTCTAGAGAGTGTGTGTGAGAATATCCCACATCGGAAGTTTAAATGGGACTTAAGTGATATATAAGGGACTGAGGCCTCTCCACCTATTGCCAATTGGTTTTAGGTTGGATGCCAAGGAAACTTAACACGACGATTCAAGCTCACACTAGTCCCGGGCTTTTCCGGTAAGCTTTGGATTATATACCACGAACGTACTAGAGAGGGAACAACAGACGAAGCCACGAACAGAATTATGCTGGACGATATTAGCTCCGACTTGTGGCATGGTCAAAGTGCTGTCTTTTAGGGCTACCATTGACGATGTTAATGAAAAAGATGATATGTGATCAGGCGAGGAGAAGAACTTCATTCCATTGTCATTATCATTACTGAAAGCAAGGAGGAGACGAGGTCGAGACAGTGACAGCGACATGAAAGCGTCGGTGAATTGTCGGCTACCGATGATGGAACACTATGTCTTCGATACGGATCTGAATCTCTGTAGAGACTTCCCAGGCAACCTCAGCAGGATCTCGATCGTCAAGTCAAGAGGGATGTCATATGCGACGGTTACCATCGTTTCTTCTTCGTCGTCCTTTTTTTTTTTTTTTTGGTTACACAAGCCCTAGACCTAAAGAGTATCTTTCAGCCTAAGTAATCTCTTAGAGAGAAAAATAAGATCATCTCAAAGTTAAAGAGCAAAACGAATTAATTAAGGCAAATACTATGTTTAATTTTTTTTTAATTAATGGGGTGAATAATATTCCTCGATTTCATAAAATCCGAAGTCATTTTAAAACCTTTTTTTTTTTTTTTTTGGTGTGGTTAATACAAATTCAGTTTGGTTTGGTTTCGGTTTTTCTATTTTATTATTACATTTATTTATGTCGGTCTAATAAGTAGGATTCTTCTGTCGGACCCGTCGTCGACTGAGACCCACCAACATCTCTCCGCGACTCCATCCGCCTCCAACCACCACACAATCACGAAGCTTTCCGCAATAAGGTTTGTTCGCTCTTTAACTTAAAGTCTTCTTGGAAAGCAGCAAATTTGGAAGCTTTCTTTCATTTTGGTTTGACCCAGAGACGATAAGTTGCAACTCTCTCAGTTCAAAAACACGAATTCAAGTCTCTTGGTGAATGATCTCGTTTGTCAGAATTACACTTGAGTAATCTTGCTGTGTTCATGTAATCTATTCGATTCAATTTCATTTGCATCATCCACAATTCCACATCAACAATATTCAATTTTACACCGTTTGTATGTCACATAAGCTTGAAGTAAGGCTAAAGCTTGATCATTTTCACCAAGAACGAGTGTAGTTACTCTTTCTTAAGTATCATATAGCTTCTAATGTCAAGTTGGAATTATGAGTAAGCCCCAAATCCATCACAAAGTGAGAATTTTTGTTGTATCTCTTCTCTGTTTCTTCTACTTTGCTCTGAAACATTGTCTTGAGCTTCATCTCTAAACCCTTTGGAGTATAGTTTAAATGCTTACCATCACTCGAATGATCTTCTTCGACCAAAACCTTTATGTAACTCTGTAGATAACTCTTGTACCTCGGCACAACCGTTCTCACCATTGCTTGACATATCTTCCATCTCAGCTTTTCATCCTCAACAACCCAATTTGATTGCTCTCTGTAGATCTCATCAAACCCTTTAGCAAAGGATTGTAACGTTCGTTTAATCGACTCACGGGCTCGTTTTCTTTTCGCAGGAGACGAAGAAGATGATGATGATGATGAAGATACAGCTTGAGCTTTGTTGTTGAGTAGAGACAAGAGCTTTCCCCAGCTTTCTTTAACATATAGCGCTGCGTAATAGTCTCTGTACTGCTCGTGCGAGCTTAACCAAGACTCTCCCATCAGTTTCCCGAGAGGAGTCTCTCTCAAAGCGGAGAAATGGCAGTGATTGTTCATCATGAAGATGCAAGAAAGAGCTGTCTCTTTGTTGGAACTCGACCACGCATCAAGATTCAAAGCAATCTCTCTCAGTATGTTGTACATGTGACCTGTGAGAAGCTCTTCTTGGTACTTTTCGTTTTTCCAACCCAAATGAATCTCGAGAATCTTGGACAAGACCGCTTTGTTCTTGCTCCCAAGTAGCTTGTTGCAGTAATCAGTCACAACACTCACAAGCTTGGGGACACCACCATCAAGAGGAGGACAGTTTGGTCTCTGTAGCTCCACCTGACAAGGTAACTCCCAGAAGATCTCGCAGACACCGTTAACGAGATTGCTAATCAGCTCCCGCGTGACTCTGCGTATCTCTGAGCATTGCTCCCCTGTGAAAAGCCGGTTAAACTCGTTCCGAATCTTGTCCATTGTAGAGAAACAATCTAAGAGCTTTAGCAGCTTCGGTGGATCTTTCTTGCATTTGCTGATTCTTGATCCAAATCTGAGAAGTGGTAACACTGTTGAGTTTGCAGCTATTTCTCCGAAGCAACGCAATGGCACATCTTTTTTTCCAACGTCTGCAAACACTTCATAGCAGAGCTTACTCTCAAACTCGTACATCTCTTTCACAGCTATCTCCATATCCAATCTCCATTGATCTATATCACCTCCAATGTCCTGCACATTATCAGCTTCTGTGATTGTTTTCTCTAAGTAATCAATCTCAAACCGTTTCTGAATGACCGTTGTGCGGATCTTGATGTAAACAGGTACACAGTTTGATAACAGCTTGTGTACATCTAATCTCTTGATGATAGCCTTCAACAATCTCAAGTTGGCTTCTGAGAAACCCTCCTCCTCCTCCTCCTCTTCAAGAATCCGTTCAAACTCTGTTTGGAGATTCTCCAACGCTGTGTAAAGACTCCCTCCTCTGAGATAAGCACGAGCCTCGGCCATTTGCAGTTCCTGCAGAAGCTCTATGGAAGTCTTGAACCGTAGACCGCAAGGATGATCTTCAGGCATTCCGTTTTCGGTTAAGAAGTCGATTGTATCTTCGAGCCAAGTAAGAGCAAGAACACAGCTGCTTGAGAGAAGCTTCATCGCTTCTCCAAGACGTTTAACATCGGAAACATAACCGAGGACGACTCCATCAGAGGACATCATTGTGAGAGATCTCTCGAGTTCTTGAACAGAAGCAAAGACTCTCAGAGCAGCTGATATTGGAGCAATGGTGTGACGGATGTGATCAGAGAAAGGAGAAGATCTCCATCTCTCTACTTTAACATCAGCTTCTAAAGACAACAGCTTGTGATTGATCTCTTCAAGCTTCGATCCTGTTTTGTCTAAAACCAGTGAAAAGGTTTCTGATTTCTCCATCTCACTTTTTAATAAACTTCTCATTGCTTTAAGTCTCTCAAGTCTCCTTGCTTCAGCCATTGTTTGTTTGCTTGTTACTAAATGATTCAACAACTCTTTTATGGGATTTTATAACACAATCCTCGGCAGTTAAACCAAATGTCTTACCAAACCCACCAAATTAAGAAATTACCAGTGCTGTTCTATAATCCAAAAACGACTAGGATTTGGTCTTTTAAAAGTTTACATTTTTAATCATTAACTTAAAGCAAAATCCAATGTCTTGGTTTATCTGTTTAGTCAGCTCAACCATCTTTATCTGATTACTAAACAGCTTCTTCTTAATTTCTGCAGTTTGATCATCTGAAAAAAGTCTTAAAAGTCAGTGAAACTGTCTTTTCTTTGTTGCATTTATGTATGTAAAGCCAAAAAATAATGTTAAAACTTTGAAACTAACAAACGTAAAATAAAGCAGACATATACACGAAATTTCTTATACTGGAAATTTCAGTAATTTCGTGGAAATCCAGGAAATAAGTTGTTTTCTTTTCTTTCTTCTTATCTTCACTTTAGATTTCAACTAACCAATCAAGAAAACAAGCCAGCAAATCTGGATTTAGCACAGTCTTCGAGTAAACTCCAAGAAACAATCATAAAAACATAAAAAAGACAAAATAAAGCTGAATTTTGGGTTGATGAAAGTTGGATAGAAGATTGGTGTAGTTGTTAGTTTGTGGGCCGGTTGCACTATTGGTTTAGGGCCCAGTGGGCCTAATTTGTGTTTAAATGAATATTATTGTTTTTGTTAGGGCATAGAATCAGTCTCTTTGTTCTTGCGATTTTTTCACAGAAACAGAAGGATCGCGGAATTCGGAACGAAGAAACAGGAAAGGAAGATCGGAGATGGCATCGAATGCGGCGGTTCCGTTCTGGAGAGCGGCGGGGATGACTTACATTACGTACTCCAACATTTGCGCGAAACTCGTAAGGAATTGTCTCAAGGAACCGTTTAAAGCCGAAGCCCTAAACCGCGAGAACGTTCATTTCTCGATCTCCAAATGGGTTGATGGAAAGGCGGAGAAACCAAGTAAGTTTTTTTGTTTCTTTTTTTTCTGGTGGAATCATGCTGTGATCGTTGAATCTGCATTTTCATGTTCTTGTTGTTGTTTTCCTGGAGTTGTGATCTTGTTTTTGGGAAATTATTGCAATGTGTAGTAAATTTTATTTCGTAGATCATTTTTCGTTTTTGGACGAGCGATTAAATTTTGAGACGAAGGAATCATCTCAGAATTTACGAAAGTGTCATCTACATCTCTATTTTATCAATGCAGTATTGTTAGTATATATGAGTTGTTGATATATCATTAGTAGTTTGTGCGAAACAAGAAGATGAGAATGATTTAGAATCTTTCACTTAAATATAGCATTGGATGTTCCCGAAGCTTGAATGAAAACTATGATTTCTTTTCTGAAAAGGGTTTTATAGAGACAATGATTTTGTCATCTATTTATAATTGTAATTAAGTCTATCTGAAAATATATATTAGCTGGATCTGCGATATGGATATGTTAGAATGATAGATTATTCTAACATTCTCACATGTTTGTTTTTCTTGACAGTTTTGCGTTCAGACACACCTGGAGTTTGAGATTTCAACGTTCGATATCGAGTTTGGGGTAATAATTTGCCTACGGGTGAGGAATGCAAGCCAAATGTGTTTGACTGCAAATAAAGATTTTTTTTGTTGTTGTTGTTCTTCATATTGTCAGCAATTGAGCTCGAGTGAGAGAGAGAGACTCACTCTAATCTTAATAATGAAACATGCGCTTAAGTTTCTTTTCTATTATTTTTACATTTCTGTATGCAAATAAGCAACAATAAACATTTTTTACTCTTATAAGCTGGTGACAATATTATACTGATTGTTACACAACAGTGAAAAGAGCTTAAAACTCAGTACATGTGTGGACAGTAAAGACACTGTCATAAGTTTAAGATAAGAGATGTTTCTGATGAACCAGAAGCAATTCCTATACATTATTTGAAAAAGCAGTATACAAAACAAAACAAAAAGTACAAATATCTTTCTCACATTCATCCTCGCAAAGATATTGATTGAAAGAACATTTATTTTTGTAAAATTACTTAAAATATGTTAGTACTATAATCATATTTTTATTTTGTTTCAATGGAAACAAAAAAAATATCAATTTTCAGGATCTAAATCCATAATGATATGGTATACGTAGATCGCTTGGACTATATTACAACATGAGATGTCTCCACTTGTCTCAATAATTCAAAGCCGATTTCTCTATGATTACTCCCATCTCTTACTCTATTTCATTCATCGATGGCGACAAAAATAGACGGGCTCCTTTAGATACAAGGGGGCCAATAATTAAAATTGAGTGGAGGAGAAAAATCCTACTTTTTCCCCCCTTTTTGGATTCTTTTTCTTTCGCCTTTTTATTTAATTTGTTAGATCTTTGCCTCTTCCATCTGGATATACTATAAAGAAGAGAAGCTACGGGTGAAAGAAGAGAAAGAGAGCGAGAAATGGCTTCTCCACAGTTAAGTCAAGTAGTCATTGTGCTTCTGCTTCTTTGCGTCCTCCCTTGCCTTACCGCATCTTCTCATCAACAGCAACCACTTTCAGTCACCGGTTAGTGTTTCAATGCAAACACATAATATAACATATAATTAAGTTGCGTACATCGGTATACATGACATTGCATGAATAGTCTACATTGATGGACGAGTTCATGTAATTATAGTCTAATCAAATGGATCATTATTCTCCTACTTTCTGTAAGCACTAGGTTTACACCTTCAAATTATTTGAAACTGAATAACATTTTTTATTTACTAATAATTTAATATGTAAATATGAAATGTAGGGAGGAAGTTGATGAGTATTTATAGGCCAAATGGAGACATATTTACTAGGCCATCAGGCAGTGGACATGCTGGTGGTGGCAATCCACCCCACTAGGAGAACCTATTTACATATTCATGTTTATATGTAATCTCTGCGCTCACAAGTCAAGCTTTTAATTTCTTTCGATTATGTATTTTGTGTTGGTGTAAATGTGTAATATACTAATGTAATGTTTAATTTCAAACCCTCTTAAAAAAAAAAATGTAATGTTTAATTTCTTTGTTCACAAGTCAATAATTTTAGTTTGAACAAAAAAAAAAAAGACAGAATAGGTTAGAGTTGGATAGAGCGATTGGGTAGACACGAAAGTTGGATAGAACTTGGAACTTGGAAGATTATTGCAGTTAGTTCCTTTGGGGCCGATTCTATAATCTGGGTAGGACCATTGGGCCTAGTGTGTATAGAGATCTTAGTTGAAACATGAGGCTTTACTGTCTTCTTCCTTGTTTTGCCTCAATACTATTTACATTTTTGTATGCAAATATGCCAAAAAAGCCTTTGAAGTCTCTTGTAGGCTTGTAGCTAAAGACAAGATATTGATTGTTACAGAACAGTGAAAAGAGCTTAAAACTCTGCACATGAGTGTAGGATCAAGACACTGTCATAAGTTAAGAGAAGAGATGTTTCCGATGAATCATAAGCATATGTCATATATATATGAATGGTAAAATAACATTGTAATGCTATTTTACGAGAAAGAAAACAAAACATAAAACAAGTTACAGTGCATTGGTGGCTGTCAATAAAAAACTATTATTATTTTTTAAAAAAATCGGATAGTAAGAAATCTAACTAAGAAATAATAAGAAACTTTAAGAAATTCTTATCCAGGGAGTCATCCTTCTCATGAAACAATATATTAGCAAGTGATCCTTTAGGAATTTGTTTAAAAATTTGGCATATAATCTCAAAAAACATTTGATACGGACATGATTCACAATGTCATAATGTAAGAATGTGTCATGTATTTGGATATCCAAATATGGTATCGAAAAATATACAAATATTCCCAAATATGTTTGATTGTATTTACCTTCGTGCATGAACCAAGAAAGGAAAATTATAATTGTTCGAGTGTTGATTTTTTTCAATAAAAAACCGATTAATTCCTTCTTTTTTTTAATCATAAAACCCAAAAAAAAAAAAAAAAAACAACAACGTGTAAAGTGAACCACACATGTGGCTTCAGTGCCTGCGACTGTTTCACACCGCGTAGATACCTCTTCTCTTCTCGATTTTAACAATTTTGAATTTTCATATTCTTTTTAATTTTCTCAAAAATTCTAAATTAACGTTCCTTTTCAGTGTGCTCTCGATTTCTTTCGACGAACCTTCATTCTCTTTTTTTTTCTGATTTGATCGCTCTCTACGAAGAACGAATCAAACCCTGCCAAACCCTAGAAGACGACAACGACGAAGAGCCGGAGTCGAATACGAAGACGACTTGTTCTTATGTACGCATCATAATAACTTCAAATCGAACCTTTGCAATTTTCAGATCGTGAAACCAGAAAAGTCGAAAAAAAAATCGAGCTTCGAAAAACTTTGATTTCCAAGAGATGAAACCGATTCAATCGCTTCCAGGAGTGGCTACTCCGGTTAAGAGCCGTCCTCGCCGCCGTCCAGACCTCACCTTACCGCTTCCTCAACGCGACGTTTCCCTCGCTGTGCCTCTTCCTCTCCCACCGACTTCCGGCGGCTCTTTACCTTCCTCCGGCGGATCCTTACCGTCTTCCGTCGGTTCATCGTCTTCAACTTCCTCCACGAGCTCCAACAGCAACTCAGAAGCGACGAAATATTCGGATTTGGCTCGCGGGAACCGGATCGGAAGCGGAGCCGGTGGAACGGTTTACAAAGTGGTTCACCGTCCGACGTCTCGCTTATACGCCCTCAAGGTGATCTACGGGAACCACGAGGAGACTGTTCGACGCCAGATCTGTAGAGAGATCGAGATTCTCCGAGATGTGAATCACCCAAACGTGGTGAAATGTCACGAAATGTTCGATCAAAACAGCGAGATCCAGGTTTTGCTTGAGTTCATGGATAAAGGCTCTTTAGAAGGTGCTCATGTGTGGAAGGAGCAGCAATTAGCTGATCTCTCTCGCCAGATTCTCAGTGGATTGGCTTATCTCCACGGCCGTCACATCGTCCACCGTGACATCAAACCCTCGAATCTCCTCATAAACTCGGCCAAAAACGTCAAGATTGCTGATTTCGGAGTGAGCCGGATCTTGGCGCAGACCATGGATCCGTGCAATTCGTCTGTTGGGACCATCGCTTACATGAGCCCTGAGCGGATTAACACCGATTTGAATCACGGACAGTACAATGGCTACGCCGGAGATATTTGGAGCTTAGGTGTGAGCATTCTGGAGTTTTACTTGGGGAGGTTTCCTTTCCCTGTGAGCAGACAAGGTGATTGGGCGAGTCTCATGTGTGCCATTTGTATGGCTCAGCCGCCGGAAGCTCCGCCGACGGCGTCTCCCGAGTTTCGCAATTTCATCTCTTGTTGCTTGCAGAAAGATCCGGCGAGGAGGCGGAGCGCGGTTCAGCTTTTGCAGCATCCTTTTATACTAAGAGCAAGTCCGAGTCAAAACAGGTCTCCTCAGAATCTACATCAGCTCTTGCCTCCTCCTCGTCCTCTATCTTCGTCTTCTTCTTCCCCAACCACGTAGCGTCTTCCCATTCCTTTAACCTTGATTGAATTTCTTTTTGTGATCCTTGAGATTCTTGGTTGACTGTTCTTGAATGTTGTCCAATTTTGCGCAAGAAAGGTCTGATTTTATTAGGGAGTTGGGGAAAGGGGATAGAGAGGGTTTAGGGAGAATTGAATCTTCAATCTTTGGGGTTAATGTTTTGCTAGAAAGAGAAGGAACAATGAGAAATTCTCATGCTTAATGATGGCATGGCAATGATGAGCCAATGACTTTGCTTGTATCCCAATGTAGCTTTATTGAAAAGTTTTGCCTTTTCTTTTTGCCATTTATGCTTCTCAATTTGCATCTTGAAAGGTCACCATTCTGAGGGCTTTACCCCAAAAGGACGACGGTTCTTTCCATTTATGGTTAATGACTTCATGCTCAGGGTTTAGATAATGTTCTACACTAGAGCTTGATTATGTCTTGTTGTTCAACAAATTATGTAATTCTCTTGTATTTAGCTGATTCAATAGGACATGAGCGTTGAGGAGGTTTCTCAGTTTTTTGCTTTGTGGGGTTTTCTTGAATCTGACTTTAGATTGTTACTCAGAGGGCAAAGAATAATCATGAGTAAGATTCTAATGAATAAACAGACGTTCAGGTTTTCAAGCTTTTAATTGCATAATCCAAGTAATTTATTATATTGAAAAGTCGCTGTTTTCTCCAGCTCAGTTACATGAAACCAAAAAAGAAACCACCTTATTACAAAGGCTCATTACATGAATCAAAATAACAACAACAACAAAAACAAAAAACAACAAACATTGATTCATGTGACTGTATGAGTTTCAATCGTCAAACAGTTGTATGTATATACAGAATGACTCATCTTTTGCCTTTTTCATCTTAGTTTACCAACCCATTTGCTAATTTTGCCCTCAGATCTTTCCTCAATATCTTCCCTGATGGAGCTTTAGGAATGGAATCAACGAAGAACACTTTGTAGATTCTCTTGTAAAACACAACCTGAAATTCACAGATAAACAAAAATTTCGTCAATAAATGGTTCGTTTCTCATCCAATAATCAAATCAAGAGCTGGAACTATTGCATTACTAACTCATTTTAACCTGTTTCGACACGAATTGTTTCACTTCATCTTCTGATAACTCCGAATCCTTCGATTTCACTACAAACGCGACAGGAACTTCACCAGCAGCTTCTTCTTTCATTCTGTAAAATCACACAGAACAAACAAACAAAAAGTGTAAGCAGACTAAACAAAGATACGAGCGAGAGCAATCGATTGGTCAAGTCATGTTGGTTCAACAAACATATTTGGCTATTAGCAACTAAACCGAAATATATTGTTGAACCAACGATATTGATTTGGTCACCAAATTTGTCGCTAAACCAACAAATACGAATATGATGATGATTATGAATTATGATGATTGACAGCACAAAACTCATAAAAAGAAAGGTTTTTGATTTTGAACTTACGCGACGACGGCGACGTCGGTGATATCTTGATGGCCGATGAGGAGAGCTTCTAGCTCAGCCGGAGCTACCTGAAAACCTTTATACTTGATAAGCTCTTTCAATCGATCGACGATGAAAAGCTCGTCATCGTCATCGATCAATCCGATATCTCCCGTGTGAAGCCAACCGTCTTTGTCGATCGTCTCTGCGGTGGCCGCCGGATTGTTGAGGTACCCTTTCATGATCTGGTGACCACGGATGCAAATCTCGCCAGGTTGGTTCTTTGAAAGGGAATTTCCGGTGTCTGGATCGACGATTTTCATCTCGGCGTTTCTTACGACGGTACCGCAAGCTCCTGATTTCACCGGAAACGGCTCTTTTGCGAACCCTAACGACATTGCTAGCACCGGACCTGCTTCCGTCATTCCGTATCCCTGATCGTATAGACATTTCCAAAACAGAGGAAAACAAAATTATTCATTAAGAGTTGGTAGCGAAAATGTTTATTTTTGAAATTTAAAATTTCAGCTCTTGTATGATTTAGCAAATTTGAGATTGGTGTTTGTTTTAAATATGATCGAGACACGTGCATAAATGAATCTTCATTCTTTTTCATATTTTTTTCTTGATTCTACATGTGATTGTGTTACCAATAGCAAATATTCTAATTAATAATCTGCGAAATTTAGAAATTTTTTTTTTTTTTTTTTTTTTTTTTTAAATGGTTGTTCTTGCCTAAATCAAAGATAATGGTTATTACTTATAAGAAGATTCCATTCCGTACCGTATATTTCATTCTGATTTATCTAATTTCTTATGATGTGGAATTTACCGAATAAAAAAATCGAGACACACCTGACCGAGTTTGGCATTAGGAAACTTGGCATTGACGGCAGCTTCAAGCTCCTTACCAACCGGAGCAGCGCCAGACTTCACCACTCTAATCGAGCTCAAATCATACTTCTCAGTCTCCGTCGACTTCGCAATCGCCAACACGATCGGCGGAACCATCGGAGCCACCGTCACTTTACACCTCTGAATCAGCTCCAAAAGCAAATTAATCTCGAATTTCGGCATTATCAGAATCGCCGCACCAACTCTAAGCCCACACAGCATAATCGAGTTTAGGGCGTAGATATGGAACATCGGCAAAACACAGAGGATGACGTCATCGCTGTGGAAATACAGATTCGGATTCTCGCCGTCGACTTGCTGAGCGACGCTCGTGATTAATCCCTTGTGAGTCAGCATCACTCCTTTAGGTAAACCGGTTGTGCCGGAGGAGTAAGGGAGAGCCACCACGTCGTCGGAAGGAATCTCCACCGCGTCGATTTCGTTTGACTGAGTCAACTCGGTGAATCGGATGCAGCCTTCCGGGATTGGGACGGATTCGTCGTCGTCGATGCACACGATCACAACGCCGTCGTTTTGGAGGTCTTTGATTTTATCGACGTAGCGAGATTCGGTGACGATGAGTTTCGAATTGGAGGCTTTGGCCTGTTTCGCGATCTCCGCCGGAGTGTAAAACGGGTTCGCGGCGGTTGAAGTCGCGCCGAGGAAAGAGGCGGCGAAGAAAGAGAGGACGAATTCGGGGCAATTCGAGAGGAGGATCATCACGACGTCGTTTCGGTTAACGCCGTGTTTTTGAAAACCGGCGGCGACTCGGCGGGAGATGAGGTGGACGTCGGAGTAAGTGTACACGCGTCCGGTTGGACCGTTGATTAGGCATGGCTTGGAGGCGAATTCGGAGATGTTTTGGAAGATGTATTCGTGGAGGGGTAGATGGTTTGGGATGTAAATATCCGGTAGCTTTGATCGGAAAATGACGTCACTGTTGCTGCTCTGTTTTTGCATCGTTTCTTCTTGTGGCGCCATTGTAAGAAATGATATTTTTTTGAGAGAATTTAAATTACTTTTTGATTTTTTTTTTTTTTTCAATGAGAAATTTGTGTGTTTTAAGGCTTTGGCCTGAAGGAGACATGAGTTGCATCAGAAGAGCTCATATAGAGGACTCATCGGAGAAGACGGTGGGGTTGGTGAAAAGGGTAGTATAGTAATTCTTGATTTTCTTGAGGGTACATTTGTCACGTCGTTAGAGTACGTGTTCTCAATTTGAACGTTGGGTTTGGTAAGCTGCATATTTGTTTCCTGAAATAAACGGATAAATTTACTGACTGAATGAATCCTGATGGATAATGGTGTTACTGTTATCATTGTGGTTCTAACGAAAAAAATCACTAGATTTGTATCTTTTACATGTTTCTTTTCATATGTTAAACTTAAACCTAGTGGATGATATCTGTCCGACAAAAAGAAAACATAGTAAATGATTTAAAGCTTTTTAAGAACATTGTAAATGATTAATGAAGGAAGCAGATCCATTGGGTATAAATAACATAGCAAAATGTTAAGTTTGTTATGGGTAATAGATGTCCATTAGATCCATAGATAGATGCATATGAGGCCCACTTCTCTCTCTTGTTGTTTTCCTTGAAACCCTATGATGTACTCCTATATATAGAACATATCACTCATGGAATAAGATCATTCCATTCTCTCTTTCTCACAACACGTTATCAGCACGAGTCTCTACCTATTAGCTTTTCTAGGTAATCAAAAGTTCTAATAGTTCTTTTAGTTTGAATTCACAAGATTCAAGATTCTCATTGAATCTTGTGAATTCAAACTATAAGAATTATGAGGAGATTTTGATTTTGAGAGAAATAAAAAGCTAAGAGGTAGTTTCAGATTTATCTATCATCATATTTTTTTGATGATATTAAAATCAAATAATTGATTATAAAGCAATCCAAATAAAAGGATTAATCACCATAAGTGATACAATGTAAAGAGTAATCTAAAGAAAGTAATTGTATTATAAAATCACATGATTTAAAGTCTATAAGTAAGAATAATACTATTAATATAAAGATGTTAAAATACATCACAAAAATATTGTTGTCCTGCAGACACAATAGCAAAAATATGTTTGAGAAGTAGTTTTAAAATATTATTGTCCAGCAGACATAATAGCAAATGAATTCTTATTAATAATATTTAATCTGTTATTATTTTATTAAATTTGTCACCTGAAGTGATAATAAGATGATATTTGTTATTGATATTAGTTATTTTTCTTTACTATATTTTGTTTATACATATATGTAGTTTAATAATTTTTATTTCTCTATTATTTTTATATTTATATGAATATTTTGTATTTGATTGTAGAAGAACCTGAAGTTCTTTACATAAATCTAAGGAAAAGTATGATCACTATAATGCGACATTAGTTAAAGCTTATATAAGTCTTTGCATATAAGATTATAAGACCTGAAGTCTATACATAATCATTAATTATCTTGAAGATTATGGGAATAAAATATGAATGATGTAAAGATGCTAAAAAGCATACTCTAATCTTAGACAAATAATATCGTCTGGTAGACAAATAATATTGTCCTGTAGACAGAATATCATTAAAGAAAATTTAAGAAATTATTTTGAGAAAATAATGAATTATTGATGAAAATCATTAATCTTGTCTAATTAGTTATGATTCATTCCCTGAAGTGAATGTGATATGCGAATAAATGATTAAATATGTGATCATATAGACATATGATGGTTAATGTCAAAATCAAGATCAAATAATTTTATTTCAAAAACTCAAATTCTCATAAGAAGTGAGAAAATAAAGATAGTAGCAAATAAAATATATATATCTCTGGAAGAATATACAATCATTGATGCATTATATCTCTAAAGTCCCAGAAGTGAAAGAATTA
Source organism: Erythrophleum ivorense (assembly GCA_026724425.1). Taxonomy (NCBI): domain Eukaryota; kingdom Viridiplantae; phylum Streptophyta; class Magnoliopsida; order Fabales; family Fabaceae; genus Erythrophleum; species Erythrophleum ivorense. The sequence goes on from JAIUCV010000294.1 coordinate 394,039, forward strand.
AAGATATAATACAAATATCAAAAGTTTAAAGAATCAAAGATATAAGACATAATTCAAGATGGATATGTTATTGATTTTATACTATGATTCAATTCGAGATAGATGAACCAGAAGTATCATCATCTCGAGGGGGAGAATGGATGAATCCCACAATCAATCATTAATAAGTGAAACATCTAGAAGATTATGTTCACACTCAAGATAAACTTGATCATTGATCAAGAAAAATCTAACAATCCCTATATCATAGTCCAGAAGATTATATTCAAAGATAAATGATCTTGATGAATCATATATAAAGTAACTCCAAGGGATTTCAAAGTTAATCAAGTTAAGACAACATATGAAGAAAAGTTAAATAGATGTTATATAGTAAACCAGAAGTTTACCGAATATAACATACTTTGGCATGAACTGGTTAGACCATTCCGGTTCAAGAATTATGCGAAGTAAAATACAACATGTAGACATTTATTGAAGAACTAGAAGATTCTTCTTAATGATTTCTAATATGATATTTTATCATAAGAGATTATGATAATGCAACAATTATCACTAGCCAAAATAGATTTGGAATCTATTCATTATTCTAGAAAGTATACAAGAAATATTTATGATTTAATAACACATTTGCAACAAGATAATTGTATGTATCAATGTTATAGATCCGCAACCTGAAGTTTGTGAGATTACTTGGTAATGCTAGTGAATTCATATCTTAAGTCTTTGATGAGAAAAACATGTTTATAAACATTAACGCTGAACATCCAGTAGCAAATGTTCATACACAAAATGCAAAAGCATTAATTCGCATAAAGCTAATGAGTAACTAAAGTTCTCCCCATCAAAATTGGTTTTGGGTCAGAAACCTAATAAATTCCATCTTTAAGTATTTGGATGTACAATATACATCAATATTGCTCCACCACAGCAATATAAGATGGATCCTCGAAAGAGGTGGTAGATATATGTTGGATATGAATCTCCTTTGATAATATCTATAGCTATCCATGAAGGATTTAAATATGGCTTGATATGCATATTGTCATTTTAGTAAGCCAACCTTTCCAACATAAGGGGGAAAAAATAAACAGTTGGAAAAAGATTAAAGTTGGAATGAATTATCATTGATCCTCGGACTATAGAATGTGAAATAGAAGTCCTAAAGATAATTCATTCACAAAACTTACTGTATCAATTGCCAGATACATTTAGTGATCCAAATATAGTGATTGAGTCACTTACAAGCTGTAAATGCTCTTATAAGAATTGATGTCCCAGAAGGATAATATCAAGCTGCTAGTAAGTCTAAAGAACGCATGAAGCGTGATAGACCGGTTGGTTCCGAATATTAAAATCCTCAAAAAAAGTAAAAAGAGCATAAATTGATAATGGTCAAACCGAGGAAACAAAAAAATTTTATATGATCTCCAGAAGAGACATAAACATGACAAAGAAAGAAATTCAGGAAAACGACGTCGTAAATAAAATATTTGCATGCAATGTAGCAGTTGATGTTATGAATGAGAAAGAGGATCAAGAAACAAAGTCTATCGCATTGTGTACACAAAATAATGATTTGGCCAAATCGAAAAGAAGCAATAGACGCAGAACTAAAATCTCTTAGAAAGAGAAAAGTATTTGGACCAGAAGTCCTTACACCTAAAAAGTGTAAAACGAGTGGGTTATAAAAGGGCATTTGTGCCTAAGAAAAATGATATGAAGAGATATAATCTCATGTGGTGGATGCAACTTTCAAGTTACTTAAGTTTGGCAATAAAAGAAGAACTTGACATATATGACCCACTAAACAATGACACTTTGAGAAAAGTCCCTGAAGGATAAAATGTTTGAAGAGTTAATGATATCAAAATTATGTTCCCGGAGAACACTAACTATTCAATCAAATGAATAAAAATATGTTTCATGGGTATAATCACGAAAGTGAATATATATGGCTAACTAATACCCATATACATTTATCAAAGTATTATGGATCAAAAGAGATATTTAATATGAATATCAAACTCTTGAAGAGTTATCAAAAATAGTATGATGCAAAGAATATGAGATAAAAGATTTTGGAAGACAAAGTTGTCTTCGGTTATCTCAAATAGACAATTTAGCAAAAGATATGTTATCTTAAAAGATCATTGCAGTATATACATAAAGAATGCTCATATATATTTGGTCCCGAGGTATCATACTTAAAATGTTAATTGAGAAATGTATTGATCTTTTCACATAAAGTTTGGACCCGAAGTTCAAAAGATCAAGAAATGATTGTTTTTGTGAAAAGTTGTTATGGACAAGAAGTCCAATAAGAGATTATAAGATAATCACATGACTTTATTCATTAATATTATACTTATAATGATTACCAACATATGGTATATATGATTGGAATGCATCTCCTGAAGAAGATACTTCCAAGGAGGAGATATATGACGATATGTGTGGTTGTACTCTTTTTCCTTATCATGGTTTTTATCCCATTGGGTTTTTCCACGAAAGGTTTTAATGAGGCAACAAAGAACATACAAATGAGAAACACCTAAAGGAATTCAAGAGATGAAAGTCTAAAGCAGAAGAATGGCGATATTAATGTTCTGAAGATTGTTCAAGTGAAGATCTTGAAGATTTCTTTAAACAAGGAATTTTCAGCGACTACTTTCAAGGAGTTAGTTCATCTTATTGGATTATGTCATCTCAAATATCTAGACGGATGTTCTCATGAGGGGGAGTAATTACGCGCTGCACTCTTTTTCCTTAACAAATGTTTTTCCCATTGGGTTTTCCTTGTAAAGGTTTTAACGAGGCAGTATCCTACGCGATTAGAATATATTTTTGTATAATGGACATCTAAGGGGGAGTGTTATGGGTAATAGATGCCCATTAGATCCATAGATAGATGCATATGAGGCCCACTTCTCTCTCTTGTTGTTTTCCTTGAAACCCTATGATGTACTCCTATATATAGAACATATCACTCATGGAATAAGATCATTCCATTCTCTGTTTTCTCACAACAAAGTTTATATTTTCGACATTTTTTGGATATATGAACAATGAGTGTTACTTTAATATCTATATAAAAAAAATTGACCTCTTTAATATTCTCTTAGACTGTTGATTTCATTTGAGCTACACAAAACCCTTAACTGGGATTTGAAAACCAATCCAATCCATTTCTACTAAAAGAACTTATGGGTTAAAAATGAAAAGGTTGAGAAGTACAGGGGGTGGGATGGGAAATAAAGGAAATGGGTTTGGTGAAAGAGGTGTGGGTTGGTGAAGATAGCGAGATAGATATTGATTGGGCTTTGGTGGAAAAAGTGGGCCCACGTTGACGATTTAACCAAAACGTCAGGCCATGTAAAATGTTAAATTATGATATTATTTTTCACCAACCCCACCTTTTAAAAATATATATTAAGGATAATAAACAAACATAACAAAATAAATGATATATATCTTTCTCCAAAATCGATGGACAATAGTTTTTTTTCTTCATCAAACACAATCCCTTTTTTAATGAGATTTTCTTCTCTCTTTTTTTTTTTTTTTTGTAACTGGGTTTTGTATTATGTTGTTTGATTTAGATTTTGTTTGATTTTAACATTCTTTTAAAAAAAACATTAATGAAAATTTATATATAAAAACATTCTTTTTATGTTGTGAAAATTTATCTTATGGCTAAAACTGTAAAAAATATATATATCTCAGTAACATGAATTTATGAATAATCAATTGCCAATAACACATAGTTTACTAGAAAACATAACGAAAGTGATCATTTTTTTTACAAAGGATTGTAGTGATCATCACTAGTTTTGGTAAGTATGAAAAAATTATTGGATAATGACAGCATTATTTAGTCAGTTTTTGGAATGATGGACCATCTACTATATACTAGCAAATATTGGTAGAAGACGATCGACCACACAAATGCTATAGATCTTTTACGACTGCTATTGTCCATTTATCATAGCATTTATTACCAATAATATGAAGAAACAAAAAAAGAAGACAACATCAATGGATAGTTATATAATTATTGTTAGAGTGTTTCTCCACCTTATCGGTTAGGCTGCAACAAGTGGACAAAGTTTTGTCGCAGTTGTACCAAAGCAAGTCGACGAAATACTCTCGACTTCCTGGACCGCATAAAAGTGCTGTCGAGAAGCATGCCTCGAAGTCACTTCTCAGATAACGTTACGTACGCTTGTATCATGTCATTTTCCAAATGATACAATTCGCAGCTTTAAAAAGTCAAGTCATTTTAAACAAATTTGAATATTGTGTACGTTTCTTTCATTTTCAAAAATTGTTTCTTAATTCATACAAAACATGCAAAAGAAAGGATTGGAGAATGTTTCCCTCTCTATCTGTGTCTTCTAAACCTAACCTATTACGTATTAACTAGAAGACTCAGAAAACTATTCATAAAACCAGATGTTGTTGGTAAAGGGCAAAACCGTCAATTTAATGGTCCACACCAAACAAAAGCTGAATTAGACACTGCATGTGGTTGGTCAAGTCATCTTTTTATGATAATGTTAATTCATTCTACAGATCTGCAAAAAGTTTATTTTTCTTTCCATATAAACTTCTGAAGTCCACTCATAATCAAATCTTATATGTATGTATGTATTGTTTAGCATGATTACTCTCATATTATTATTCGAACCAGAATATGAGCCAAAGCAAAGAAACATGAAGAAATCAAGTTTCTTTGTTGTAAATTTTTACCTTTATACAGCAACACACTTCTCAAGAGTCTACAGAAGAAATTATTCATTAGACAGGTAACACTTTTTCAGTCTTCAATCTAGATATTCAAAATATCATCTTTACTGAGAAAGCCTTGTTTCACATTTTATACCTCACTGAGAAATGATGCTGAAGTTTCATCCTAAGGTCTAAGAAAACGTTTTCTTCTCATTATTCAACCAAAATCAGTACATTATTTCATATATACACACTAGAGTCAATAATAATCACCTAACAACCTAACCTTATAATTTATAAAACAACAATATTAATTAACAAACTCGACTTGAGCTAACGAATCACCACCGATAAAGCCAACATTTGTCATTTCTTGGACAGTCCTCACAACATGTAGTGTTACAGTAATGAGTCAGTCTGTATTCTTTTTACCTTATAGCCTGCAACAAAACTGTTACCAGTGGGATAAAGAGTGCGAAAAGACCTGTGTTTGTTTTCTGCATGTGTTAATGACTGTATGATCCGATGTATCACATAATCTAATTATGGTAATTAGGTTTAGAGTTCAGAGAATAATTTTTCTTATTGATCAAGTCAAAGCTCAAGAGAGTACAAAAGAGAGATGCCGAGATGGCTTTTAGGTCAAGAACAACAAAGAGAAAGTTAAAAAGTTTTAAAGGTGTGAATTGCTCTCTAACTCTCTCCGGAAATTCTTGGATAATCATTTGGTTGTGAAGAGCTCTCCTTATATAACGAATGGTCAGTCGGTTCCTTCAATCTTTATTCCTTATTGGTTTAGAAAATTTTCTTCTTAGTTGTTATCCTTTCTTTTTTCCTCGGCCTTTCCCTTATCTATTGAACTTTGCCTTTTCTCTTTAGGTCGGTGACGGAGTGAGCCTTAATTGTGATGGGCTAATCTTTAACGTGGGAAGGGCCATAATAGGGATGTGCTCATTTCATCCCATACAATAAGTCCCCCCCCAGTTTAGCCGGGTTAACGGAATTCACCTCGGCAAACTTCATGATGCGAACCTTGGTTCTTTAGTCGTTAAAGATAAGCTCTGCCGAGATCGCATACTTAGTCGAAATATGTTCACTTTTCGTCTTGCTAGAAGACGTCGAGGCCGCGTACTTATCGAAATTCATCAACCCTCTAATTGGGCCTGTCTTTTCATCTTCCCGTCAGAAAGCCCAGTTTCTTTTAGGGTTTCGTAGGCGGGAAAACGAAAGGTCACACTTACAGTTTTAACGGGATTTCGAGACACGTTTGCTTTGAAAATCTTTCAAGTATATTCAAACCGCTTCAATTTCCCATTTCTCTCATCCGAAAAAGGTATTCTCTCTTCTCCCTTATATTCTCCGCTTACTGCTCTTGATTGCCGCTTCCTCTGTTGGCTAGGATTTTACGGTCTATTCGTTGTTCCGCTTTCCTTGATTCGTTTTTCTATTGTTTAAATTTCGAATCGCACTCCGTCGATTCGAAATTAGGGTCTCAATCTTTCTATCGATAAATCCAGTTCCTTCGGATTTATCGGAATTTTCCATCTCTTCTTCCTGCGAAAATGGCTTCATCTTCTCGGAAAGGAAAATCAATCCGCTTAGACGAGCGGGAAGATCCTTCAATTCCGCCCCTGATTCGCAAACAGCGGAATTCGCCAACTGCCGATGAACACAGACGGCACAGTTCGATGGCAGAACCCGATCTGGTCGAGTCGGGTTCTGCTCAGATTGGGGTTCCGAACCCGGAGGACGGTTCCGACAACTCTAATTACAGAAACGATATTTTGCTCGGTGACCCGGACGCCGAGAATGAAATGGATGAGGGTGAAGTCGAGGAGATCCTGGAGAGGCTCCACATTCCGATGAGAGTGGACTTCAAGAAAGTTCCGGAAACAAAGAATCCAGACGGTCGTTCCTGGATGGACGAGAAGATTCTTGCCGACTTCTTGCTCGGTTCCTGATGAAGTCGTCATCCGCCTTCCTCGTGCCGAAGAGAGGCATTGGGACGTCCCCATGGGTTATTTCTGCGTTTACGAGTGCTTCTTCTCGTGGCTCGGTCTGAGATTCCCGATCCCGCAAGTCCTGTTCGACTATTGTGAGAATCATTGGGTCGCAATCAGTCAGCTTTCCCATTCGATGATTCGGCATATGATCTGCTGTGCCGAACTGGCAAAGGCGATTCCGTTCGATGCCGACTTCTTCGAGAGGATTTTCGTTCTTCGAGCCAGATCGAAGAGATTCGATCCTTTCGGCATAGGATGGACTCATTTTCACACCACTATCAAGGACAGGGTCTCGATCGGCAGGGTTTCAAATCACCAAGATCCGTGACTGGGATCGCTAGTACTTTTTTGTTCGGGCCGACGCGGCTTCGGCGCCGAATAATCAAGCCATGATCCTTCATCAAAGGAGGGCGAGGCCTGGTAGAATAGACTTTAAATCATCGTTTTATCCATATTTGTAATGTCGAAGTTCTTACGATTTTATTTATTTATTTTTATTATTTATTTATTTATTTTTATCTCTGTTTTACAGGTTTTTACAAAGCCAGCAGGAGGATGGCCGAGATCGAAAAAAATATTCGGTATCTCTCTAACCTCAGCTAAAGAGCTTGGCCCCTTGAGGCGAAGAAGTAGAAAACCCGAGAAGAATCTCCAACCGAAAGGACTCCTCAAACGAGTAAGTCCTCCTCGGCCTTGAATACTTTTGTTTATCTTCGGAAACTAACCACATTGATTTATTATATATATTTTTTTTTTAGCCGTGCCTCATTGCCACCATCTCATCCAAAGATGATGAAGAGAAAACTCTTCGGTGCCGACAAGGTCGATGTTAAGATTATGGGGAGTGGCTCGTCAAAGAAACAGAAGACTGCACCTCTGGCGAAGCCACCCTCTGACACAGCTTCGTCGGCCGAAGCCAAACGGTTAGTCAAATTTATCGGGTTGATTTTCTGCTATTTTTTAATTGCCGTTTCATCAACCTCCATTCTTTTTACTTTTAGGAAAGCTGCCTTGGAGAAGGTTCGGTCAAAGGCCAAACAGAAAGCGAAGAAGACGCACGATGTTCCGGCAACTTAATGCACAACAGAGCGAAAGACCATGCTTCCCTACTATCTTCATAAGAAAATGAGATTTGAATATCAAGATTGCAAAGTGTTAACTTTACAATGAACAATACTTCTGCAGATTCTTGACAAGTGTTGCAGTTGAAAGGTAACAGCTAACAATCTGCCAAAGAAACTTGATTTCTTCATGTTTCTCTGCTTTGTTTCATGTTCTGTCTTGAACAATAACTCTGGTTTACAAGTCATGACACTAAACAATACAAACACATAAGATTTCATTATAAGATGACTTCAGAAGTTATATATAATGAAAACTAAAACTTGGTATGAATTGCATACAAAAATACAACACAAAGCAAGAAGTATCGTTGTATCATGCTATATAAAACAGTTTTCGCTATAACAAGGATTAATATGACAACAGTTTTTCGCAGATTTTGTAACATGTAAGTTAGACCAACGTTGATACAAGTGAATACGTAAAGAGTCAATATTTGCAAAATCACTACAATCCTCATAATTGTGCATTCGTATCTATCTATGGCTGCATCTGTTAGCTTCAAATGGTTCTTAAAAAGATATTTTATTCTACCATTCCAAATCATAATGAGTTATCTAACTCGCCGTATCGTCGTTTCTCGGGTGACTTCATGATCGGCCGTACATATTCCGGCGGCCTCCGTCGTCGTTCCGAGTTCACAGTTTGTGTCTGCGATTAGCGATCAAAGTGAAATAAAAGAAGAGTGTGAATTGTTCTGTCTAATCAGAAAATAAAACAGTTTCTTATGGAATTACCAAAAAATGCCAAATATTACCGTTAATAATATATATATATATATATATATATTTTTTCTTTTGCCATCGGCCATCAAATTACAACATCACTCTTGAATATATCGGATTAATATTAAAACATTATTCGTATCAACCGTAAAATATATTGTAGCCTTGAAGTATTTTAAAATAGTAAAAAAAAAACTAGATATATTCAACGCTAAGACTTTTTTATACAATGATACACAACATACTTACGACACTTTTTCCATGCTTCTCGGTACATAGAACAAAGTTTAAGAGGAGGACTTGTGTCTTCTTCACCAATTGAATAAAAGACATAACTCAAACGTACCAACTTTGTCAAGTCCTTTCATGATTACAAGGTTTGAATATCAAAATCTCCTTATAGAATATATATATATACACGCAGGGCCGGCCAGAAGTTTTCATTGGCCTAAAGGAAATTTTAAAATATGTTGCTTTGTTTTGTAAATTTATTTAATAAATAAATAATAATATGAATAACAAAAGTATTACTGTAACAAACAAAATAATTAATAATCTAAATATCATAAATCATATAAACATTTTTTCCAGTTTTCATAATTAAAAATAGGAAAAGTGCCTTGAAAAATTAATAATAGAAAAAAAAAAAAAAAGGCTTAACGTTTGTAAGCCTCGAACCACCATTTTCACGAGTATAGAAGAGTAACACTACCACTGAACTAAGGAAAAATTTAGTTTTATGTGCCCTTAAGATTTTATATATATTTATGTGGTCTCAATCCTATGCTTTAACAACCTTATGGAAGGGCCGGCCCTGTATACAAGGTTAGAGAAGACTGAAGAGGTTTACGTTGAATTAATCTCATATACTTGATCAATGAATTATCAAGTCTGGTCCATTTCGTAGAAACTCGCTGCTTCTAGAACCTATATATGTATCTTATTTCACTAATATTGTTGGACCTGTAAGTGAAACTTAAAATCAACCCTTGACAGAATTTTCTTTGTAATGTTTGTTTAAATTTGCTTTTCTGATTTGGTAGAAGGGATGTGTTTATGTCGTTGAGTTTTCTCGTAGAAGTGGAAGTTATTTGGTGAACATGTCAGAGAAGAGATCGAGACCTAGTGTGATACTACCAGTCATTGAAGATGCTAGACATCATTCTAAATACAGAATGTGTGACTTGTGAGCATGGTTGATCGTCTATGTGTTAATATACAAATATCAATACATTTTGACTACCTTTACGTGCTTTGTATAGCAATTTTATATATTAATAAACAGAGTAAAATCTATCGACCGGATAAGGTGTGGAAGAAGAAGAAAACAATAACAAAAAATCGGAAGAAAAAAGAAGAAGAAGAATAACAAGTCAAAGCCGATAAAAGAAAAAGAAAATTACGAGGAAGATGAAAACAAGGAAGGAAAAAAGAAGACAGAGACCGTAATACATATTAATCCAACATGTAAAGTTTTTTGAACTTTAACTTATGTTGCATATATAATAATAAATTATAATACCAATACTTAAGTTACATTACTAGTTTTTTAAAATTTAAACTATTCATAGCACAAAAGCGCTAGCAAAACACCTAGTTTAATTTACGGGAGAATTGTGAATATACATAAAAAAACATTTTTTTTGTCATTTTACTCATTTTTTTGACTTTGGTCATTTTTTTGCCAAGATTGTCATTCAATGTAACTAAAAACTTATACTAAATTCTTTTAGAAGTGAACAAAATTTCTAAAATTTCTAAAAATGATCTAAAGACTGTTTAAAATATTTGAATATTTTTAAATTGTTTTTCATGTTCATAAAATTATTTGAAATTTGGTTCTATCAATCTCTAAACTCAAAGTAGAATACGTTTTCTATTAGTTTGGCAAACGTCTAATGACAGTAGAATATGATATTTATAAATAGTTTATACCTCTACCACAATCATAATTCGATATCTACCAAATACTATAGGTTCTACCGTTTGGTAGAATTTGCCCCCAATATATTTTACATAATACACTACATAGAACACTGACATCTACATTCCGTAGTTTTTGTGTCCTACGTATTACAGTTCATTCTACCACCCGCAGAATTAGTAAATTCTGTTCTACTAAAAACAAGTTTTCTACAATCCGTAGTATTCGTGTTTTTACTAGATGTTCTACTAAAATAAGTGTCATCTATATTTTATAGAAATCATCTTCTACCAAAATCGAGAAAATATTCCAACTAAATATTTTCAAATATTTGTTTCTTTTTTTTCCTGAAAACTGTTAGAAAATAAACCAGGACAACATCCTTTATAAATTTCTTTTTTAAATTTTTTTTAATTTGTTTGTAAGGAAATTCAAAAAATTGAGAAAAAATCTTATCTAACTAATTTGGAGGACAAAAGTGGATTAAAGCTCTAAAAAAAGTTTAAGGGGACAAAAAGCAAATGTGAAATAGTAACGAGACAAGAGAGGCATTTTTTTGAGGCATTTAGCCAATTTTCTCTTAATTTATTGTTAACTAATACTTATGATTGTATAATAGATTTTGACTCGACATCCAGTCAATTCTTATGGTTTATGATAAATTTTATTTTGATGTATTTTACGGGGTGTTATTCAATCATGTATTTAAAATCAATTCTATAGGTTTTATAATCATTTAGATTTAAAGTTTTGATCTTATTTTAAAGAATCCATATGAATTATTCTAAAATCTCTACAATATAGTTTGGATTCTGTTTAAAATGATTTACTCATGAAACTCCATTGGAATTCATTTCAAATGACTCAATAAACAAAGATTTTAAAAGTCATTTACCTTTTGAATAACACTAGATTTTAAAACAAGATTTTAAATCTTGATTGAATAACACTAGATTTTAAAATCTATTAATGATGGATTACAAATAAGATATCCAATAACACTAGATTTAAAAACATAATTTAGAATCATTAATTGAATAACACTGGATTGTGATTATATTTCAATTGATTTCAAATACAACATCTAATAACACCCCCTTATTAATTCTGTAAATTTTTTTTTTTCGCACAATATTTTATTATGATGTTTAATTTTAAGGTATTTTATTAAAACTTTAAAAATTCGTAAAAATATTTATGTTCGCGCAAGTGAACGAGCAAAACACCTAGTTTAATATTACAGCTAATCAATACTTATGATTATATGATGAAGTTTAATTTGACAGTTGATTAATTTTTATGATTTTATTATAATTTGAAATTTAAATTTTTAATAAAATATTTATGCGCGAACAATGTACTTTGACAGGTAACAGAAACTTGTGAATATTTGTGAAGTTTAATTTGACAGCTAATAAATACGTATGACATATGATGTTTAATTTGACACTACTAAATTATTCTTTTTGTGATAATGATTAATTTTGACGTATTTATTAAAATTTGAAAAATATTTATGCTCGTGCTCTTATGTACCTATTTAGTTTTGTTTTACAGCTAACGGATCCTTGTAAATTATGATTGTTTGTGAAGTTTAAAGTTTAATTTGATAGCTAATAAATACTTATGATTTGTATGTGAAGTTTATTTTGACAGTTAATAAACTGTTATTTGTATGATAATGTTTAGTTTTAATGTATTTTATTAAAATTTAAAAATTTTGTAAAATATTTTATGTTCGTATAAAAGCGCAAGAAATATACCTATTTAGTTTTACAGCTAACCAATTTTTATGATTGTTTGTGAAGTTTGATTTGACAGCTAATATATAATTATGATTATATGTGAAGTTTAATTTGTCAGCTAATAAATTATTATTTTAAAAATTAAAATATTTATATTCGTGCCAGCAAAACACATAATCTATGTGAAAATAGATTTTCTTTACTGATTTAAATGGAAAGATACATGTGTACATTGTGAAAGAATATAAATCTTATCCAATAAAAGCAAGAAAATAATTACATCCACTAATTTTCAACACTGTTAAAAAAAACAGTTTTTATTTAAGTTTGGAAATAAGTGTGATTTCATCTGCACTTAAAAGTTTAAACTTTTTTACAACTGTAAACTTCTTCCATAATAAAATGCGGTAAAACGAAAAATTATTACCTTGGGGGTGTATCTATATAAATACCACATATGTACACATTGATTTTTTTTATTAATTTTGATAAGTGTTGAGAGAGAGAGAGAGAGAGAGAAAGGACTGTGTGTGATTTTATTTGTTTGTCGAAATCTGGGAATCATCTGATACTCTCCTTTGATCGATTTTCTTCGTCCGTGAGACACCAATCGGCGGGCGAGCTCAATCGGTATCACTCCGAATCGGAAATCTGTGATTTCGGGCGGTCTCTGATCCGGCTAATTCCTGTTCGTCGGATCAGCCATTAGATTATATTATCCGAAGGAGTGTGTGTGTGAATCGGAGAGATAGAGAGCGTGACAGAGAGAGGGAATGAACGGTGATGATGAGGCCGTCGCAGCTTCGGCAGACCCATCTCTGCCTCTGGAATGGAGATTCTCTCAGGTATTCGGTGAACGAAGCGCTGGTGAAGAAGTTCATGAAGGTTAGTCATCGGTTGACTTGGATTACATCGGATTTTAGCTTACGATTCGATCTAATCTCTTTCATTTCAATAAGGGTTTTAATCTGGGTGTGTAGATCTATATCGGGGTCCTTAAATTGTTTCGTTTTTCATCTGTGCGTCATTTGAAAAGTTTTGATTTTTGGTTCTGATTGCTTGTGGCTAGGTTGCATATTCCTTTCATTTTTGTTGTTTCGGTTAATAGATGATGTTATTCTAAATTTTAGTTGAAATTTCTTAAAACTGTAGCTGGTGTTTCCTCTGCAGTTGATGTAATTTCAGCAATCGAATTCGACAATTCCGGTGACCATCTCGCTACTGGGGACCGTGGGGGACGGGTTGTTCTCTTCGAGAGAATCGATGCCAACAATGTATGTCCTCTTTGTCTTGCAATTGATTTCTGAAAAATGCAAATTTGACATTTGGTTATATGTTATGAATTACAGAGCAGTGGAGCTAGAAGAGATCTTGAAGAAACAGATTATCCAGTGAGGCACCCTGAGTTTCGTTATAAAACAGAGTTTCAGAGTCATGACCCTGAGGTATATGATTTTACTCTGTTTTCTTACTCGCAGTATGCGCTATGCCTCTGTTCGTCTTTTCATGCTTGATTCTTGTCTACCAGTTTGATTACCTCAAGAGTTTGGAGATAGAGGAGAAGATAAACAAGATTAGGTGGTGTCAAACAGCAAATGGCGCTCTTTTTCTCCTATCCACGAATGATAAAACCATCAAGTTTTGGAAGGTGAAAATTTCCTTTATATTGGTTGTTGGTCTGAATTACGTACTCTTTTGGTAGGAACTTTTTGTTTGCTCATGTACAACGATCAAGCTGATACTTTTTGGCATTGACATTGTTTGTTGGATTGCTTATTGTATCTAGATGGTTCTACATCCTTAATGTAGTAAAGAGTTTCTCTTTGGATCTTTTTTTACCAATAACCTGTTGAGATGAGTATGTGGTGGTGATTCTTTCCTCTCTTTTTTCGTATGTGAGTTTTAACAGGTTCAAGACAAGAAGATCAAGAAAATTTGTGATTTAAATTCAGATGCTACAAGAACTGTAGGAAATGGAACCATGACAAGTGCATGCCTTTTGAATGGAGGAGTAACTGACGTGAACAACTCATTGCCACCAGGAGGCATCTCATCGCTGCGGCTACCAGTGGTATATTTTGTACCAATTTACAGTTCATTCTCTACCTCTGATTAGGAATTGATTCTTAAGTCATGCAAAAGTACTTAATATTGCTCATTTGTATACTAATACTTCATTTGACTTATTCAGGTAGGTAGCTATGAGTCGAGCCCTGTGGCTAGATGTCGAAGAGTATACTCTCATGCTCATGATTATCATATCAATTCAATCTCAAATAATAGGTAGGTTATTCACCCATTTGGAATTCCACTTGCTTCCTTCTTCATATCAACTGCTTTTTATTTCTCTGTTAGAAATTCTATGACGTCACTATAAGTCTTGGGATGAATCAGTGTCTTTCTGGATGAATATATATCACCTCGTTGATCTTAGCTTGGGATCTATACGTTCATTGTTAATGTTCTGTTCCTAATATGTTTCTTTCTTTTAAAATCAGTGACGGCGAAACATTCATTTCTGCTGATGATTTGCGAATAAATCTTTGGAATCTGGAGATTAGCAATCAAAGTTTCAACATTGTTGATGTCAAGCCTGCGAAAATGGAAGATCTATCTGGTAAGCCGTGGTCTACTGTTCTTTCAGTCCAGTCTCTTCTCTACCTGTAACGGTGCTTATATATTAAGCAACTGGATGCTGTTTCCTGCGTAATTATTACCGTATTCGTTTTTTTCAGAGGTTATCACATCAGCAGAATTTCATCCTACCCATTGCAATATGTTAGCCTATAGCAGTTCGAAAGGTTCAATCCGCTTGATTGATCTGCGTCAATCAGCTTTATGTGATTCGCACTCCAAATTGTAAGTCTTGAGAGTAGCAAATCTGTAGTTTCTTTATAGTGCTGCATGAGAGCAAATAAAAGACAACTTTCTCTTGTAGGATTTGATAACCTGTGCTATCACTTATCATCAAATGCTAACATTTCTTCTTACTGCAGGTTTGAGGAACCGGAGGCAACAGGTCCTAAATCGTTCTTCACTGAGATAATTGCTTCAGTCTCAGACATCAAATTTGCAAAAGAAGGAAGATATCTACTTAGCCGTGACTACATGACACTTAAGGTCTAAATTTTGATTGTTTCCATTGGCATTAGATATGATATGCCCGTGAAACTACTCATGGCTGGTTTCTAATGGTTTGTGTAAGATAAATTGAACTCATGGTTGTGTTTTGCATTCCAGTTATGGGACATCAACATGGACTCAGGTCCAGTAGCAACATTCCAGGTTCATGAATATTTGAAACCAAAGGTCAGTTTCCCATACTTTGAGAGAGCTGCATTTGACAAGTTTGTGCATAGCTGATTGATATTCCCTTTCCTGTGGCCATTTTCAGCTCTGTGATTTATATGAAAATGATTCCATCTTTGACAAGTTCGAGTGCTGTATAAGTGGCAATGGAATGCGAGCAGCTACAGGTTCTTACAGGTATGCCCCGAGAAAAACAGAGCATCTTTTTCTATCTGTTATTCGCAGTTTCAAATGACTATTGTACAATCGTTCCTTTGCTTTCATACGCTATCCAGCAATCTGTTCCGAGTGTTTGGTGTTTCCCCGGGAAGTAATGAGACTGCAACCTTAGAAGCAAGCAGAAACCCAACGAGGTAAACTTGGTAAAGCCAATAGGAGTTAGTGTTCCGAATCTTCTCCTTCTTCTCAATGTTGAATGTTGATGAGATGGAATTTGTGTTGTGGCTTATCTTAGGAGACATGTTCCAATTCCCTCGAGGCCATCCAGATCCTTGTGCAATTTAACGCGTAGAGGTCAGTCTCTCTCTCTCTCTCTCTCTCTCTCTCTCTCTCTCTCTCTCTCTCTCTCTCTTCCTCTTTTCTCATTAAGCTATCAAATTAGTAAATACTGAAATGGTGAAAACAGGATCAGAGAGTGCCGGAGTCGATGGCAATATCAGTTCTCTTGATTACGCGACAAAGTTGCTGCATCTTGCTTGGCATCCAAGCGAGAACTCAATTGCTTGCGCCGCTGCAAATAGCTTGTACATGTACTATGCTTAAGACAAATACTCGAGAAGCAAGAAAAGGCGCATTTCCTTCTTCTATGCTCTGTTTTTCTGGTCATCATCATCATCAACATTGATCACATAAGCTCTGTAATCATCATGAAGATCTTCTGGGGAAATGGCATGGAAAAGGCAAGCAGTGAAAAAAAGTCGGTTATTTTTATCTTTTGAAGTGTAGAATTCAGTTCACCTGTGCACTTGGAAACAACTTTACAGGCCAAGAAAGAAAGAAAAATCCGATTGGAAGAAATCGTGATTTTAGTAAGCTAATCTCATATTACCTTTTTTGGATTGGATATAGATTAGATTCTTATTATCTTTTTTCTGGTCTTGTGTAATCATTGTTTTATTGATTCTTTTGTTGAACTTGTTCTCTATTTTCTTGACTTGTTAAAATAATACATTCCATTTACCAATGCTATTTTCTTCTCTGGCTTTTATCATTTCAAGTAATTGTCAACAAGCAAAACCTATTAACAAAGTAGGACTGCTAACTTCGGATAACGGATATGGTTCAAAAAATTCTATGAATATATCATTGACTTGTTGACTCCAATCCAGTGAATGTATCACACAATAGAAAGTGACTGTGGTGATTCGATGTTCTAAACCTAAATACCTAATGGTGCCTTTTTTTCTCCTTTGACGATCAAAAGTAAATAACACTTTGCTTCTTATATGCACGCTATATTTTTGTTTGTTTGTTTCTCTGTGAATTCTGAAGATCACCGACATCATATCTTCTAAAAGTTTCGGAAGTTTCTGTGCATGTTTGTGTGCCCTCGTTGATTTTATATTTAAATTCTTCTTTTTTAACTGCTAGTTGAAGTCATCTTTTAACTGAATGTGGATCATTGGAGTCAATGATCGATCATTTAAGTGTTCGAAAGTCGCTAACATCAAAAAGGAGACATGGGGTTTAAGAAGAGCCAAAAAGGTGTCAAAATGGAGAAAAGTAGGCCATGATCAAGAAGACAAAGACGAAGGTAATTTTATGAATGGAATTTAAGTTTGCTTCTCTCTCTCTCAAAATATGGTAAATGCATTTTTTTTCTTTAGAATATAGAATATTTATTCTGTTAGAATATGACACACAAAAATATGACATGCATAGATATATTTTTTCATTTTTCTGTTAGAATATGGAATTTTCAGTTAAAATATCAATGATCCTTTTTTATTTTCTTTTTGTTTAACTTTTTTTTTAATTATGTTTTTCTTTATTCTTTTCCAAAATACGTATCAAGATTTTAATACACTAATGAGAAGAACCAACATG
Source organism: Erythrophleum ivorense (assembly GCA_026724425.1). Classification (NCBI taxonomy): domain Eukaryota; kingdom Viridiplantae; phylum Streptophyta; class Magnoliopsida; order Fabales; family Fabaceae; genus Erythrophleum; species Erythrophleum ivorense. The sequence goes on from JAIUCV010000294.1 coordinate 411,644, forward strand.
CTTAATGAGACCAAAAGAGCTGAAGTTATTTGCCGATGTGATTAAGAGAGAGGGTGCAAATGGAATATAGTCATCAAAATCATCTGATTGCATAAACAAACTACTATTCAAAACAAGCTTTTAACTTGTCTATCACCTTCATGATCATTAATTGCTTCCTCTACATACGCGGCTAGAGACGCAAAGGGGCAACACATGAGTTTTACATAACTCGACCACGCTTTGAACTTGTATGTCGTTTGTGACGTACATAGGAGGAGAATCAATAGACATTTGTTCGAGTCCAACAGCTCGGCTTTCAAGTCCAACATATAGTCGGTTAGCACCATTTCAACTAGCTCATCATGTGTACAACCATCCCGCAAACACAACATTCTCCATACACAGAAGCCAAACAAACCATTATATGCATGAAAACAAATATAAACCACATTAGCAAAGTTTGCCAAACGTAGACTTCACCGCTGATGGAACATGTAGACCTCAACTGAGGTCTACACCAATTAAGCTGGTTACCTCATTTAAACGAAAAACTAATTGATCCATCATTATAGCAAACAAACATGTAAAACTCTTACAAAAACAAGTCAATAGGCTAAAAAAACCTTCTGTGCAAGAAAATCTACAAAAACATTGATAACTTTCATAAAAAACTAATTTTGAAAACACTACATACTGTAGACCTCAGGCTTAGATCTCCGCCCTAAACCAATGTTATCCATATTTAAATCTCCATCGTAGATCTACATGAGGTCTACAAAATGTTAGTTTTGCAATTGACCAAGTGAGAGACTTTTGTTTGGTCTACAAAAAAAGATATTAGTTTTGCAATTGATGAAATTTGACCGTGTAGACCTCATCATAATCGTAGACCTCACTTAGAGGTCTACCATATAAATGAGGTCTCTGGTAGATTATGTAGACCTCAAAGAGGTTATTTTTGCAATTGATTAGTGAAATTCTTTTCGTTGTAGACCTCAACTGTAGACCTCCGACTATTTTGCGTTGACCAACTTATTTTTTTAGATCTCAGAATGAGGTCTACCACGTATGTAGACTGCACGCTCAAAATAGTCTTTGTAGACCGCATACTGAGGTCTACTCTAAAAAGTCGTACATTGGTCAATTGCAAAACTAACCTCTTTGACTAGTAGACCTCAGACGTAGACCTCATAAAAAAAGTCGTCCCTTGGTTAATTGCAAAACTAACCCGTCTCGGACATCGACCTCCTCTTGAGGTTTACGCCTATTGTTTTTGTTTCCAAAGGCATATATGTAGACCTCAAGAGGACGTGTATAGCAAATAAGTTTTCGTGGTCAATTGCAAAAATAACCTTGTGTTGACCTGTAGACCTCCCACTGAGATTTACGGCCTCAACACAGATTTGAAAACTTCGAAAATGGAATAAAGCACTACCTGGTCGTCGTCTTTAGGACCGCCGACGCCTGAAAGTGTCTATTTAGGCCTTCAAAACCGTTCCTTGGTCGTTAGGATAGGCCAGAAAACTGAGAGTTACAAAATCAAGAACTTGAAATTTTGTAAAGGTGAATTATAGAATGTTTGGGATAAAAATGAAGAGAAAATGGAAGAGTACAAGGGTAAAGGATGTAAGATTATGGTTGGAGTTTCACAATTATGAATAGAAAGCATTAACACCTTCAAGTTAGTTGAAAATGGTGGTTGAATTCATTGATGAGAGTGGCTGTTTCGTTAATAGGTGTAGAAGATGAGGTTGATTTCGTCTTTTGGCAGAGAACGTAGACCTCAATTGTGGACCTCAATCGTAAAAGTAATGATATTTTCGTGATTATTTGGAAGTATAAGGAATGGAGTTGGAAAAAAGTGGAAAAAAAGTTACTTTTGCATTTGACCACAATTTGTGAGTTACTTTTGAAAACAGATTAATATATGATGGTTTTCAAACAATATTAATTATCAAAGTTTCTTTGAAATTAAAAAAAATCTTATGCCTTAAAAAATTTTTTAGTTGATATCTAATATTTTTTTTACTAAGTGAAGGTGTGGGTAATTTTATAACCAAAAAAAATTGTGTTATATTTTAGACACTATTTTAATTTTTAATATTTAATTTATTTTTAATTCTATTTAAAAATACAAAATTTGTACTATTATAATGTTACCAATCAGAATTTAAGTACGTACTATTATTTTGTATTATCTCTATTTGTACTGCTATATTTTGTACCACTGTTTTTCTTACTACTATCTTTCGTACCACTGAAAATTCTATAATACAATACTATTCACTACGTCACCAATCAGAGCCATAATATGTTTAACTCAATACTCAGGACAATGGAAGCAAAAAAGGCGCATTTCCTTCTTCTATTCTCTATTTTTCTAGGTTCCTTGGGGAGATTGCTATATATACATTAGCAATAGGGCTGGGCACGGGTCGGATACCCGGGATTTTCGCCCTACCCGATACCCGACCCGCCTTATACAAGTAATAGAATTTTGGACTTGGACTTGGACTCGCTTAAAACGGGTACTTGTTTGAACAAGTACTTGCCAAAATTTAGAAGACTTGCAAGTACCCGTTGGGACTTGTTACCCGTTAAAATAAAATGAAACACTAAAATAAAATGAAATAATTAAAAAATTTAGTTATTTTAGGTTTAGATTTCTATACTAAAATGTATAATAATCGTGATAGGCTTTACATATAAGTCCAATGTTATGCAAATGAAGGAATGTCACATTTTTTATTTATAAAAGAAAAAATATTTGCTAATGTGTATATGTTTTATAGGGGATAAAACATAAAAAACAAAAAAAATATTGAATTGGGCGTTAAATTAACGGGGCAAGTCCGAACGGGACAAGTCTCGAATTTAAAATTGCTACTTGATACTTGCCCTTTACTTGCAAGTACTAAAATATTTGGACTTGTTACCCACCTTGTTCAAAACAAGTACCTAGACTTGCGAGGCGGATACAAGGCAAGTAACGGATATTAGGCAAGTAATGGGTACTTATGCTCAGGCCTAATTAGCAAACAAAAGCTATTAACAAAGTAGGAGTGCATATTTCGGATAACGGATATGGTTCAAAAAAGTCTATGAATATATCATTGACTTGTTGACTCCAAACCTAAATACCTAATGTTGCCTTTTTTCTCCTTTGAGGATCAAAAGTAAACAAACACTTTGCTTTTGGTTACACCTAGAGCCTATATAAGTAAGGCCTTTCCTTTTTCAAGAAATCCCTTTCAATTTCTTTTGGCTGTTAGAGCACCATGGCGAAACCAAAGTGGGACTCTCAAACATTTTATATTATTAAGAAAAATATATATATACTGGATTTTCAAAAAAAAAAAAAAAAATCGGATTGTAACACGTGTCGAAATTGTGTCAAAGAACCGATTCTAAAACCTTTTCCCAGAACCGTTTTTCCCGTAAGCTTGTCAGTTGTCACCTTAGCTGCCATGTCCCTTTGTTCTTTTTTCTTTCTTTCTTTTTTTTTTTTTTTTTTTTTTGCGGAAGAATCCTTCTTGATTTCGCCGATGCGGGTGCTCTTAGACCAAATTGTGAGAAATTCCTAAACAAATTGTATTGGCCTAACACGCAGTACACGTTGAAGGATATAAATTTGAGTGTAGTATTTTTCGTCGTAAAGGACAGCACACGTAAATACATATATATGTAGTGTCAAAACAATTAGTTAATTGAAGTGATTAAAAGTCACACAAAGTTTGGACGTGCCATTTCGTTTTGTCTAGTATAATGAATTGCTGAATATTCAAAGTATAGAATAGAAACAGTTTTCATTGGTAAGAAGGAAAGAAAAAAAATTGCAATGATGACGACGAGGATAGGCCATGGTTACACTTTGTTATTACCTCTTCTTTTGATTTGTCCCAGTCCGACCATTGGTAACTGGAGGCTCTCCGACCGAAACGAGGCAATTCTCTCCGCTAACAAACGTTTCGAACTTGGCTTATTCAAAGGCAGAACAAGAGGGAGCGATCAGCCATAGTTGGTTTCTTGGGATTTGGTTTAAAAAAGTCCCGGACGTACATGATTGTATATTTGTATAAAATCGAGAAATTTGATCATAAGATACTCGAACAACAGCGATCCAGATGGGATTTTATGGCAGAGCTTCGAAGACCCGACGGACACTCTTCTCCCCGGAATGAAAATCGGCAAAATGTATCTCCATGACAGATTCTTAACTTCATGGGCGGGCTTAAATGATCCTTCGATCGGAGATTTCACATACGAAATAGAAAGAGAAACAGAAAAGGAGGACGTAAATCTTCTGGAGAGTTGTATATATATATATAAGGATCGCGAGTACACAACAGCCCGTATGGAACCGAGGTATACTAAGATCTACACAACCACGTACACTATTAACGCCAACTACTTGGCGGTGTTGAAATTGTCGTACGATGGTGTGGAATCCGGGAGCTGGACGAGTGAAGATAGAATGGGACTTGCCAGCCGACCTATGTGATAAATACGAGGCATGTGGACCCAACTCCTAGTGTTTCATGAAACCATTGCAGACCTGTAAATGTTTACCCGGTTTTCACCAGCAAAGGGAGACGGCAAACGTTCCTCGTGGGTGCCTGAGGAAATCGCGGCTCAGCTGCGGCGTCAATGATTACAAGACTATCCTGAACATGACAATTGGTTCCGAGGAATATTGCAGGGAGAGGTGCCTTAGCGATTGCAACTGTACGGCGTTTGCCAACACTGAGCTTCCAAATGGCTTGTCCCGTTGCTTGAGTCTCATATTGACATATATAACATTAAAACAAGTTTTTGTTTTTCTCATATCATCATTAATTTTTTGTTTCATCCTTATCATAAAAACTGTATTTTCCCATCAATAACATAGATCTAAAATTAAGTTTAAACCTTTTAAACTAATCTCTAAATCCAAATACTAAATCTAGATCCTTTTTTTTTTTTTTGATAAAGTCTTAATATTTAAATTTTAAACTCTTAAAACTTATTTTAAAATTTATTATATTTTTGGAAGAATTATATGGATTAGAAAAAAAAACAAGTAGTAATATATAAGAAACAAAAACATATTTTGGTGGTATTTGAAGATAGATATATATATTTTTTAATTTTTATCATGTTAAATTATATTGTTATATAGATTGCAAACAAAATTTAGAAAATATACGTGAAATCGGGTGGATTCCATACTTAGGAGGTGTTATTGGATTGGTGTTTCTAAGTGTTTTAAAGTAATTCAATTATGAAGGATTTTGTTGGGTTTTAATGAATTCATCACAAACCCACGATGAAGATTTTAAAATACAAGATAAAACCCATGTATTTGTTTTACTCATGTTTTAGGAGAGAGAATCCATTGAAATCCACTAAAACTGTTTTCTAAAATAATCAAATCAAGATTGAATAACACATGTTTTCATTGCATTTTGAAATACATTAAACAAATACTTAATCCAATAGCAGTGAGTTTTAATGGATTTTAATCTACTCTTTTTAAATACACAATTGAATAACATTGGATTTAATATATCTTTCAAAGCTAAGAAAACCATGATACAAAATTAAAGTATAAAACTCATCGCAAATTAACAAAATAGAAAAAGGAGCTAACTAAGGTCAACGAGAATTTAGTCTTGCAATTTAGATCAACACACACACTCTTCTGACAAAAAAAAAAAAGAAGTGTTGAACACTTGAACTTGTCATTTTGTGATTTAAATAAATAAATAAAAACTCTCTTGTTAAAAACCCACCAAATATCTCCCTCCACTCTTTATCTCTCTTCCTCAATAACCCCATTCATCATAAATTGCAATTTGCCACACCAAAAAGATTCCACCTTTCTCCTTTTTAAAAGCTCTGCAGAAATTAGATTTCTACTTCCAATAAACACATCACCTTTTTTTTTTTCTGGTTCAGGGGAAAATTTACAGTAACAAGAAAAAAAAAACAGAATTCTCGTTTTTTTTTTCTGATTTCTTGTACTTTCCCGGGGGAAAAATGCAGGATCTGACGTCAGCAGCAGCAGCATATTACCACCAATCGATGATGATGGCGGCAAAACAACCGGAGTTACCGGAGCAAGAGCAGCAGCTAAAGTGCCCTCGCTGTGACTCACCAAACACCAAATTCTGTTACTACAACAATTACAATCTGTCACAGCCCCGTCACTTTTGCAAAAACTGCCGTCGTTACTGGACTAAAGGCGGCTCCCTCCGTAACATCCCCGTCGGCGGCGGATCACGCAAGAACAGCAAACGATCCGGATCGTCTTCTTCTTCTTCTTCTTCTCCGTCGAGCAGCCTCAAGAATAAAACTCTCGCTGTTTCCGATCAGAAACCTGATCATCTTAGCTCGGACCCGAAATCAGAGGAAGAAGTCAAGGTTACGGAGCATTCGAACCGGATGTTATACGGGTTACCGGTTGGAGATCCGAGTGGTGGAAGTTTCGGGTCGCTCTTGGCGTCGAATATTATGTACGAAACCGGGTCGCGTTGGTATCCGGGTGCGGGTTTGGGTTCGGGTTTTCGGAGGAGTGATGACGCGTCGTGGACTGATCTAGCTATGAATACGGTGGAGAAGAATTGAAGAATGGAGGGGTAATTTGGTAATATTCGATATAGAGTGTCTTTTTTTTTTCAGTTATTGTGTGTGTAGTCAATACAACAAGAAATCATGTCGGTCCATTAACTGATATAATCTTTTATTCCACTTTTTATTTTGTGTCTTCGCGATTGGCTGGCTATTGTAGGTGTGATATCTAATGGAACCATAGAATGAAGAATGAATTATTATATTTCCGAATCTGATTTTTTTTTTTTTTTTTGTTTCGAAGAATATTTGTTTTTGCACAAACTAGTATTATTTATCATCGTTTAATTATCTGATTTCTTTTGGAACTGTTGAAACGAGAGTTGACATTGTGCATTTTTCTACGATCACAAAATCATATCTATATAGACTATAGTCATGATTACTCAAATTAATGTGAAGTGTGAACAAGTGAAACATTGAAAGAAAAGTCAACAGAAATGAAATTGTGGTCCAAAGTGGATGGATAAGTCTTAACTCTTAAGAAATCAGAACTTAAATATAGTCCACTTCTTATGATCTAATTTGGGTAGAATGATTTGAAATGATGACTGATGAGTTGTTGCCATTAAATAATGTGCTTAGTGTGATTTGACAATGCTTAACTCTAGATTGTAAATGCTATAATCTTAATGACTCCTCACTTTTGATGGGCCATTCTATTTATATTCCTGATGGCTGGTTTCATTCATTTATGGACCACATTATATATTGGAGGCTTTTCTGGTCATTTTTGATGGCTAGTTTCAGAATTACAATTAGTCAACGTTAATTTATTTGCCTTCTTCTATTAGGGTAATGAAATTGTTAGAGATGCTTTTTAAAATATCTTTGTACACCACTGAATGGCCCAAAACGTGAACTCAAAATGTAGGGTAAACTGAGGATAAAAATGCCACACCATAAACAAAGATTTAAGTTTTGGAGCTTTTTTTGAAAACCTATTGTGCCATGGGAAAAAACAAAAAAGAGACATAAAATGAAACAATTGTCGGTCTAAATAATAGTACAGCGACAAAATCCACTGTCAAACATCGTAAAACTGAAATTCTCTGAGGTGGTCTATATAAAGCATTTAACGATCCGAATGTTTCAAGAACTAAAATCAACAAAAGAGAGAGAAAGAGATCACATGGAGACGAAGCGGGCTTTGTACATAACAATGTACGCCATATGCCAATCACCTGCAAATTATATAACACAGCAACGAAACAAGTAGGAAACAGATTCAATAAAACGCGAGAACCACAAGTATGAGAGTGTATACGAAGCGGATGAAAGCTTATCGGGGTTTACCTCCTCCGGATAGCTTCGTGATGTCTTCCTCGCGTTGCAGGCTCGGGTAGCTATCATCATACTGAATCCATTTGCCTGTAAACATGTGAATTGTTGTACAATGAGAGAAGTAAAAGAGAGAGAGAGGGTGGGTAAAGAAGAGTTATTAGAGAAAGGAACTAACCACTCTCTTGCTTGACCCATGAAACATAATGACCAGAGTCTGCACTCCTTCCCTTGTGGGTCAGCACAGAGACCAAGTCATAGATTCCGGTCATGTGAGTTTCCTTCTCAGAAGAAGCACCTACAAAGAAAGTTCAATTACAAAACAGAATTAGCTACAACCAAATAAAGACTGTTTCTGAATCAGACTAGAAAGATGTTGAAAATGGGGTCTTCGATACAGTACCTTCAGGTTGGGCAACGGTGGATGACTCCCCGCTTCCATTTGATGACGCCTGCAAACAAGCACAAGAGCAAACAATCTTCTTAGAAGATTCTACTTTAACATATGATTTTATAAGTACAGAGATATGTATGGTACCTCTGCATCAGTCATTTTCACATCGGTGTCCTTTGAGCTACTCTCTGCATTAGTTTTGAGACCAAACTTTTTACCTTCCTCATCTCTAAGTTTCTGAAAGACACTTCTGTCAGTTGATTTGATTAACCAGCTCAGATAAAATTTAGCTCACCACAAATAGACAGTGCAAACCTGGCGAGGAGCTTCCAGTTTCTTCCGGAGATCCTCAGAACAAAGGTCATAAATATCCAACTCCAGCGGATAATCCACTTTCTTCAAAGATCAACAAAATTGGAGACATTACCAAAACATTGTTGAGCGTCCTGAGTTCTGCTTAAGATACAAAAAAAAAAAAAAAAACAGAAAGCAAACGTACCCTGAGGATCTTTGCCTTCTGATTAGTCTCCCTTTTCCAGAAGAATCGCACAAACTGAACAGTCAAGTACCTTAAGATCAGTCAGAAGAGAAAAAAACTTCGGGTCAGAGAATGCAAATGATTACAAGTTGCACTGAACTACTAAGCAGATTAAGTTAGTTTCTCTGGGATATGCTAGCTATGAAGTATGCCACAAAAGGATTACAGAGAACTGAGATGTGCAACAGAAGTCGCAAACAATAAAGCAGAGACTGATCACCTTGGCAAGGAATCTATAAGGGACTCCTTGAGGTAAAGCGCAGTACGGCCCAGAGCAGGAGATGTTTTTTCAAGTTCCCCTTTTAGTCCCTATAGTAAACCAAAAGAATTGGGAACGTTCATAAGATAAATACAAGATATTACAATAAGCAGAGTATCAAGCAAAGATTCTCCTAGTTTTTCTATGCACGCACTATATTTGAGAAAAAAAATGAAGAAATAAAAATCAGAAACAAAGTCTACTGGAATTATAAAATATTACTCACATGTTTTAATCCTTCATGCAAGTGGTTCACCTCATGTGATATATGACATTTTAGAGAATATACAGACTCCGTCTCTGAGCTTTCTTCGCCACTTTCTTGACAATGCAGCCTACAGCACAGAAACTAGTTATAACACAATAGAATTCACTAAGCAAAGCAAAGGTGAAAGAAAACGACTCAGATATTACGAATAAAATTAGCACGGGTACCTGCTCATTAGATTGACACCAAAGAGAGCTTTCACAGCATCGGGATCTTCGCTGAACGATGGTGCTTTTAGGGACTGAGAGAGAGTGTATAACAGCTGTGTCCAACATTCTTCAGCATCCTGTCAAACATTGTAATAGCATGGGTTCACAAACTGAAAGGTTAAAGGCTTAATGCAGCCGAGTTTGCAATAAAAAAACAACCTGCTGCATGTACATTCCATTATGCAACTGGCTAAACTGAGGGAATTTTTTCCGTAATACCTGCATCAAGACCAAAGTTCATGTGATGAGCCAATAACTAGAAACTTATTAAGATGAAATAAGGACATTGATGATAAGAACGAGCAAAAGACATTTGAGGTGAGGCTTTCATACAACCCCACAGACGTATGCACAAATGTAAGAAAGTATTATATAAACAAGACTAACCATCCAGAACTGTGTAGGCGAAACAGCATTGACACTTCTATCAAGGTCACCAAATAACTCACGTGTTGCAACTGTGAGCATGTGAGAAGTCTGGTCGACATCATTGCTTCGTCCAGTAAGTGAGTAGCTGTTAAGAGGAAGTTGTTTCTATGAGATAACGATATTGAATAAAGACAGCGTCCTGGGTTTTTATTATTAAGAACAGTAAGGGATAAGAGTTGAACTGACTTAGATAATGCAGATTTCAACTCTGGGACAGATTTTAAGCACTGCAGAGTGGAGTTCATGTAGCACGTGTTGCCAAGATTGACAAGGCCAGCACTGTAACCCTGAAATCAATTGTAATGTTTGTTAGTTGACAGGACGGATGCCCAAATTTTCTGAATACACAAACAAAACATGGCATCAGTTTTTCCAAATTACAATGCCTTTCAAAAAGTTGGGCTTATCAAATTTTTTACTTCAACAGAACTCTGTATATGTGCATTGTCTAGAGTCCAAGCACTGTAAAGTTAGCAAACAACTACCAAACACCAAGAATCAGACTGATAAGGGATGCTTGTTGGTATACTGCAGAACTGCTACTAGCCTATGAAGTTTGTTCCATTGTAGATACGACAGCTAAGAAACAGCAGACTATAAGCTGGTTAGTTGTGAGCTGACACTAAAAAGGGCAACTAGGAGAATGTGTGTGTGTGTGGGTGAGATATGGAATTCCTAGGTTTGTGGTCTGGGGGAGATTCTCGAATAATCGATTCCATAGAGGGGATGGACGAGGTTCATATCACACATGTCCACACTTATAATCAGCAATCCAGCAGTAAAAAGAATTACCAGATTAGTGGCTTGCTCTTCTTCAGGTAGATCCTCTGCAAAAACAATGGCCTTTTCGGGAGCTTTCACTATCTCATCTGCAGTTCCCATCATCATCAACTTTTGACCCTATAATGAACAAAAGATAAAAAAAAAAAACGAATAAGAATCATTTCAAACTGAATTAATTGAGGAAAATAATAGTGCCAATGAATGCAAAAAAGAGCTTTACATCTTTCACTCCAATAGCAGACCAATCTGCATCATCCTGCATCAAATGAAGGAATAGACAATTGTTATCAACATCGACTAAACAATCTGGTAAAAACCACAGATCCTAATAGCCTGCAAATCAAATTACCTTTAAGAGTCCACCTTTGACCATAATCTTTTGCCTTTCTGGTGGTACTCCAGTCAAATCATACAGCTGAGCCTTGAAAACAGAAGGAGGCAGAGTAGTGTCAATCTCGATACCTTCAAACACCTTCTTCTGCCACTTAACGCTTACTGTAGAAATCAACAAACAAACCACCACAAATTAGGTTTACATCAGTCAACTGTAGACAAATCGAACCATCCATTACCCTTACGAAATTGACATAGACATAAACATTAACTTCACTGTTAGCTATTGTTAAACTCGGCAAAAAAAGGGGAAAAATTCAATCATCTTCCTTCTCACAACGGAGAAGAAAACAAGATCCGATTCCAGATTACGAAATTCTAACCGCGGAATAGAGTACATCGAAATCTCCACCGACAGGAACGAAAGAATTCGAGGAGGACAAAATACAAACGATTAAGCATTTACTTATCGAAAGCAATCGAAAAAGAAGGAAACCTGTGAGCATCTTCGCCGTGAGAAGTGAGAGGTTTATAGCTTGGGGAGACGGCAACGACGATGCAATTTGTTGTTCCTTTCTTTTCTGAATTTTTGCATCTACCAAGTTCGACGGTCCTTTGAAATACGTCACCGACCCTTCCTTTTGAACGGGTCGGGTTTATAATGTTCGGGTCGGGTGGAGTCGGTTCCTCTCGGTTTTGTCCGTCAGAAAATCGGTTCTCTGGACCGTCTCGGAGGCCAAAACCAACAAGTTTTTTTTTTTTTTTTTTTTTTTTTTTTTTTTTTTTTTTTTTTTTTTTATTATCAATGGAGTTATTATATATCTTGATGACCAAGAAAAACTGATAGTCCTTAAAGCTTCCAAAGTTCAACTGTTGGTGTACACGACTCAACCAAGTAATTATATATCTTGACCATGAAAAGTTATGTTCATTAAAGCTTTCAACGTTGAATTGAAATTGTTTCCGTTTTGAAAACGTTTTTCAACAAAAAATGAAGTTTACATATTCCATAGGGGATGAGGATGTCAACTATGGCAAACTTATTCACTTATCAGCAAATGCTAACATTGCTTGTTTCTGCAGGTTTGAGGAACCGGAGGCAACAGGTCCTAAATCGTTCTTCACTGAGATAATTGCTTCAGTCTCAAACCAATAATACATTCCATTTACCAATGCTATTTTCTTCTTTGGCTTTTTATCATTTCAAGAATGACAAGAAAATGTTATTTTCGTAATTTAATATGGAGAATAATATGCCAGATTAAATTGGTCATTTGTGATTGGCTTTAGAAAATGAGGGTTACGAGAGATAATGCTTTATTACGGGAATCATTTGATTTTGTAACAAATAATTTTATGATTAACTTCAGAAAAAAATGGAAAAAACCATCGCAAAACCAAAAATTTAAAATTTAAGGAAACCGCCTTATTAAACCGCCTTATTAAACCGCCTACAATAAGATACTGTAATAAATATAGGTGAAGAGGAAAGGTTAACACTGACCCAAAGTACAATCTATAGATTCGTTTTCAGATCCGCCTCTCTCTCTCTCTACCAATGACGATGGAGATGTTGAGAGATCTTCCAAGGGATTTGGTAGAGGATGAGATAGTGACTCGTGTTCCGGCTACGCATCTGAAAGGATTGGGATCTACTTGTAAACTATGGAACCGTATGTTTAACGGTGACCGGAGATTCGCTAGAAAGCACAGTGACAAAGCCGCAAAGCAGTTTATGGTTCTCTTGTTGAGGAGGGCCTTGAGGATTAGTCCGGCAATCGTCGATCTCGACGGAAAGGTTCCATCTTTAGAGGCAAAAACTGAGGTTAGCCTAGTCGATCCGCATCCTCAGTGTCCTGCTGCTCAATTCGATGTAGCCAGAGTCTTTCATTGTGACGGCCTCTTGTTATGCACCTCCGCCGACGAATCTAGATTCGTGGTTTGGAACCCATTTACTGGTGAGACCAGGTGGTTCCTACCCAGCTATCGTGCCAATGGAGACCGCCAATTTGCTCTCGGATACTACTACAAAGAAGGCAACACTAAGAGCTACAAAGTGTTGAGCTTTTATCATTGTTTGAAAGATTATGAAATCTACGAGTTCGGCTCTGATTCGTGGAGGGTTGTTGATGATATCATGCCTCCTGGCTGGAGTCTTGGATACGGTAGTATCGTCGTGTCTTTGAAGGGAAGTATGTACGGGTACGCTGCAGCTGAAACGAAAACGCAACGCATCTACTCCTTGGTCAAATTTGATTTCTCAACAGAGAAATGTGTGCTTGTGCCTCTTCCCTATCAGCCGCGTAGTCGTTTTTATGTTATAGGTCTTTCCGTTGTTAAAGACGAGAAACTTTCGGTCTTGTTACAGCTCGATGTTACATCCAAGACTGAGATATGGGTGACAAATAAGATTGAGACCTCCCAAGCGATGTCGTGGAGCAAGGTCTTAGCATTTGATATGGGGCCTGGTCTTGAACTTTATGACGAGGTAAGGTTCTTGCTCGACGACGAGAAGAAAGTCGTGATGATTGCTCTGAATTGGTTTGACTTTGACGACGAGACCAAGAGCAGAGACATGATATACATTGTTGGGGAGGACAATGAAGCCACACAAGTGGATTTTGGACCAGGGATAGTGGATGAATTTCGGGCAGATATTCTTCATTATTTTCCGAGTTTGGTTCAAATCGAGCGAGCTGGAGGCAAAAGGAAAAGAGCTGACATGTAATCTCATTCCTTGTTGTTGTATCACTATATACTTACCTGCATCATGGCGCCAGCGTCGTGGCGCCTACAGGTAATCTCTCTTTTTTTTTTTTTTTTTTGTATTTCTCTTTATTTATCTCCAATAATGTCTGCATCATGGTGCCCGCGTCGCGGATCTCTCTTTTTTTTTTTTTTTTTGTATTTCTCTTTATTTATCATGGTCATGTTCTTTGAATAATCGTTTGAACTTATATATTTTATCAAGATGTGCTATTTTATTAAATGTTTTAATCCTTGATGCTTTTGAGTTAAGATAAAAAATCTTGTCATCATGTCCAAAGTTTCAAGCTTTTTCCAATTCTGTGACGAAAGTGATTCCTAAAACATGTTCAAAGCTTTCTTCTGTTCGATTGCTCATCATCATCATCACAAGGCCACTGCGAATAGTCTCACTGAAGAGAGAGAAGAAGTTATGCTGACTGGTAAAGGTCACACCTTGAGAAAAAACCCATTTCTTAAAACCCTTTGTCACCTCCATCGATTGCTCTGATGTAGCAGAGCTTCCTCGTCAACGTCTCTCTGTTTCATCTACGGAGCTAAATCGCTTGTGTTCGCGTAATTCCTTCTCTGGGTTTTGGGTTGCAGAGCGTCATTTCGTATCTTGGCTTGGAAAAATGGAAGCTTTGCACGGACCCATTTGGAAGAAAGCTGGGATCTTTGAAGCAATCAAGGCCTCCACTTACCTTATCACTAAAAACATGTCTCTGATTCTCTCTGTTACTGAGAAATGGGGTCCCAAAACCAAATCTTTCGTGTTCCCTAGGTGTAGGTGCTTTTCTTCTAGTACTATCAAGGCTCTCTGTTTTTGGGGCGACGATTTTATCTTGTTACAATTTTATTTTTAATCCCTGATCTTGAAGTCACCTTTTTCTTTCCTTGGGCCTGCTGTTTCTCATTTTCAAAACATCTTGAGACAGAAGCAACGATAACGTTAGAGGATGTAACGGTGCTTCTAGGGTTTTCCGTTTTTGGGGTCTCCTGCTTTTGCTCCTCTTGAAAGGTCGGATATGAGAGATTCCGTGGAGAAAGAGTGGCAAAATCCAAGCATTATGGGTTTCGAGTTTCTTGGGTAGAGGTGATGATATGGAGCATGAAGCTTTCCTTGTACTGTGGCTGTCGTTGTTCGTTTTTCCATGTCGACCTCGTCGTTTTGTATCGAGAAATGTAATCTCATTAGCTGTTCGTTTAGCTAGAGGTGAAAGGATCGCTCTTGCCCCTGCTATTCTCGCTAGTGTATACAGAGATTTGGATCGAATCAGTGGTTTGGGTAGAGAGAAATGTGATAAGAAAGTTACTCTCAAGTCTCTGTTTAAGTTAGTCCAAAGAGGTTCAAGAACACGAGACCAAAAGCTAGAGAGATACCCAAAGGCGAACCAAGTCTACAACAAAGATCGAATATGAGATTTAGTTTTGATGCCGATGGTTTCGATTGGCGTCCTTACACTAAACCTTTGAAGAATTGGAATCCGCTTCAGTTCTATATCGCCCTACGTACTATCATATCCCTAGAGCCATTTTGCCAATTGCTATTCATCTCTCAGGAGGTACTAGATTAGCTCTGGCCCCTGCTGTTCTTGCTCACTTGTATGATGAGCTTACTCGATTTGACTCAAGCAAGAACAACCGACAGAATCGATCTGACTTCGTCGTTCAAGCTGGTCCAAGACTGGACATGGGAGAGATTCAGGGAGCTACAACCAAAGCCTAATCGGTTGCTAAAGGGAGAGCCAAGATTGGCTCGTTGGTCTGTCCGGAAACAGAGAACCAGAAATGTGAGGCAGATTCTGGACAACTCCAGCAGTTTTGAGTGGCGTCCTGCAAAACTGGGAATTTCCTAAGTTTTACCCTAAGAAAACAATGTGGGTCCGAATCTTGATGATGAATATCTCTCCTTTGCTCGATGCATTAAGGTTTGTAAGCTTGTTGGAATTGATCGTGTGGAGCATTACTTTCCAAATCGAGTGGTTTTACAGTTCGGGAGGCGTCAGGATGTTCCTGCTCCTGTTAACCGGAGCAGACTCTCACAGAAGGAAGCTTGGAAAGAGTATGATTCCGCATTATACATTCCTTCTCGTTCTGAAACACCTCGTGTTACTCCAATGTTCCAAGAGTTCTTTGGAGGAGAATCTGGTTGTTGAGTCAGCTGAAACATTGGAATCAAGAAACGTAACTGGTGGTGATACTAGTTTTGTTCCTTCTGGTTCTAAGATGAAGAGAACAAGCTATGATAGGATGAAGCGAGCTCGTGACAAGAGACGGAAGTACATGAAGCTGGAAAGTGAGAACAATGATGAAGAAGATGATGATAGTCTCACCGTTGCTCAAATAATGCGACATGATAACAAGGAGACTGATGTAAAGAATAGTGGAAGAGATGCTCCTGAAGCGCTTGGTAAAAAAAGTAAACTTGAGGCAGACAACACGGATTTGGGGAATCCTGTTGGTGCTAATGGAGGAGGAGTAGACATTGTTGTGTCACCACTAGAGACAAGGCAAATCTGTGACAATGAGCTTAATGTGTATGGAGGCAATGCAGATATGATCAATGATGGCAGAAAGAAACCAAAGTGTTCGTTACAAGAAGATGGTGGCATAACTAGAGAAAATCAGAGATCAGTTGAGAAGTTGTGCAGTGAAGCTGAGAAGGAAGATGGTGACAAATGATCCAGAAAAGGCTTTCAATAGATGAGCAAGCGCCAAAGGAAGACAAGAATGAATCTAGCCCTTGTCAAAACCTTGCTCCTGGAGGCGCTAATGGAGATGGAACAAGCAAAGTATTCAAGAGGAAGATGGTTCTGATCCCATCTGACGAGTTAAATGGAACTCAGAGACAGGATTGTTCAGTTCATGATGATGGACTCGGAAATGAAGAAACTATGAAATCCAACGATGCTGGTGATGATTCCGATCCAAAGAGTTTCCAAGAGCTCAAGGCGTTGGCATTGTCGATTGAGGAACGTATTCTTAAGGCTGAAAAAAAGGTGGCACGGTTGAAAGAAAGGAGAGCCATAAAACAGAGGAAAATAGCCGCAGCTCGTTTGATCTAGGTGTTGTTCTGTGCTGATAAAGAAAGGAGCAGTCAAAATGCAAGGAGAATATTCTCACCCTTGTGATCTGTTTAGTATCTTTTGATTTTATACTTAGTATCTTTTGAGGACTGGTTTGCTTTAAGTGTTTCATTTGTATCTTTTGAGAGAGCCATTAAAGGCTAAACCTTTTGATGCAAACAACCTGATTCGAGCAACCAAACTAGCCGGCATAATCTTTTGAGTCAACCATTGTCCCGTGACAATGGTTCTTATAGAACAAGATACACAATTACAAATTTGTGCTAGCTTCAGTAAAAGCAGAGATGCAGGGGAAAGTTATGCAGTGAAGAAACAAGAAGAAATTGATGAATTATTGAAGCTTAGAAAATGGAAATGAGATCAAAGTTTAATAAAATGTCTAGCCATTTGATCTGACGCTTTTCAAGAGGATCTTTTGGTATTGGAAACAAAACAACAATGTCACACATTATCAATCTTTCTTGGTGTGATTTCTTTTGCTATTTTGCATAAAATGTAGAAAACTATATTAGACTAGCACAAAGGTTAGTATTTGAAAGATATCAAATGGAGGGAAATAATAAATTGGCATTTGAATTTGGTCACAGTATATATATCTCATATTTTTAAACAAGTAACTTGACTTCTCATATAATATTTAGTTTTATAGTTTGGTTTAGTTTTCATAAGTTTCGTTTAAGTCCGATTATTGATTTTGTCAATAAAAATTTCATTCAAAGTTCGATTTGGTACAAACACACTTCAAATGTGAGCACTGTCATGCTTTAGAAAATAATGAAATTGTAAATTGCAATTACCTATCAGTTTTTGCATATTGGATTATTGTATTTTCCTATCAGTCTTTTCTAGAATTTGTCACTATCAAAACACTTTAAAAATAATATAGTGTTATTGACACAAAGAAACATTTTTAAAGATTTTTTTGAGAAGATAAATATTTTTTTGATGTTTATTGATGAGACCTTTTATTAAAGAAATTAGTTTATTTTCAATTACCTTAAAAATAAACTTTTTCATTCCAGCGCCACCTGTAAAACCTGCAACATAATTTCTCACTCTTTTTTTTTTTTTTTTTTTGGTGGGTATAATTTCTCACTCTTCACTCTCAAAGAACAAAGCTTTTACTAATGAGACCTTTTATTAATTTCTTTTCAATTACCTTAAAAAATAAACTTTTTCAATCCAGCTCCACCTGTAAAACCTTCAACATAATTTCACACTTTTGTATGACTCTCAAAGAACAAAGCTTTCTCTTCTTCTTCAATCTCCATGAAGGATTTAACATCAAATGAAGATCCTTTTGAAGACAGAGAACTCCTCATGGTTTTACCCTCTGAGAACAGTCAACCTAGCAGCGAAAAATCCCATCTTTTTTTTAAAACCCTGTTCCACCATCTCCATTGATGGATGTGAAGCTGTTCTTCCTCCTCAAAATCTCCCAGAAACTTCACCTGACGTAAATGATCTGCCTTTGGGTGTTTCCTTCAATGGGTATAGGTTTGCAAACATAAATTTCAAGTCTTGGGCTACAAAAATGTCTGATTTGCACAAACCCACTTGGAAAAAAGCTGGGATTTTGGATTAAGGAAAGAGGGAAGAAAGTATTACCAAAGGGAGTACTTCTTGCAAGTCCTCGAAATGAGAGAGCAGCTTCAAGATTATGGATTGCAAACTTGCTTGTTCTTCTTCAGAAAGAAACTTGTCGCGAGCCAGAGCCACAATATCATCCAAGAGAGCATCCAGATGATTTTCCTGAATCCATTAAAACTGATTACTAAAATCTAGAGAAACTAGAACAGAGAATTCTCATGTACAAAGAAAAAGTACTTCAGCCTCACCATCTTGTTCTGAAACAACAGATCCACATATGCGTCCATAATTCTTAAGTAGTCATACAGCGTCTGATACTGAGAAGCAGCCTGTTGCAATAGTCATACTAAATGTCAGACTGTTGCAATAGTAATGCCACCTTTCTCTTTACCACAGCTTTTGCTGGACATATTATTATGCAAACCATTATTCAGGAAGGACTAATGACACGTTTGGTATATGATGTACACATATGTCAAGTATGTCACCAATAGCAAAGGCATACAAATATTGAAAATTTATCTATGACAATGAATTCCTACTTTTGTGGAAAGAAAAAGGAAACATGAAAACCTGAAAAACTTCACTGATGAGTGAACTGAGAAAACCTGCCTGAGAACTCCCTTCACACAACCTATTCCCAAGTAGTCTGTAATTCAAAATCTGCTCGACAAAGCAGTACAGCATAACAGAAGGGTTTAGACTCAATGAATGGCATAGCTTATTAAATCTGAAATGAGGAAACAACCTGACTGAAGGAACAATCAATGCTGCATTTAATCATACGCAGGATCTCCATAGCTTGTGAACTAACTAATTCAAATGGAAGTTCCTTGAGTAAATAATGAAGTAAAATGGACACATGTGAAGTGTTGTTGGACGACTGAGAGTTATTCCTTCCAATTCCAAGCTCCTCAAGGATCCCCAAGACATTGTTCTCCTGCACATTAACCAAATTTTTAGGAGAACAATGAAATCATCAGAAATTAAGGAAAGGATTAACAAGGTCTGGCAGGCATTTTTTTGCCCCAGTAATCTTCCATTTGTAGAAAGTTCAAAACACGTGAAAGTATGAATCTTACTAGAAAAACTAAGCATAAAAATTATTTACTGAACTTCGTTAGAAATGGGATTCTAAATAGGAACGACAAAAATAGGAGCAAATGCTTTCAGTCACTAACTGGTCGAGAACAGTTACTAACCTGACGTCCAGCCAGCAGTAAGCATTTTGTTATATACTCAATGGGTGGTTCCATCAAGCTAAAAAGCAACTTTTTGTCGTCCGTAATATAGGAATACCCGTCCTTGTCCACTATAACAGGCGCCAATACATCTTCAATATCCTTGATGCATTTGATTAGATATCCTGTTAAATCATTGTCAAACTTATGACATTAAGCGTCTTCCTCAAGCAAAACAAAAACAGCTCACAATAATCTAACCATGGGCATGTAAAAAAGTCTACATTCAAAATTCTCAAACTGGAGGTGCCTAACAGTACATCAACATGCTAAAAGCAAAA
Source organism: Erythrophleum ivorense (assembly GCA_026724425.1). Taxonomy (NCBI): domain Eukaryota; kingdom Viridiplantae; phylum Streptophyta; class Magnoliopsida; order Fabales; family Fabaceae; genus Erythrophleum; species Erythrophleum ivorense. The sequence goes on from JAIUCV010000294.1 coordinate 431,675, forward strand.
TGATAGGAGACACTTCATCAATAAGGGTGTGAACTAGCATTTTCTCTGAAAAGAAAAGAAAAAGCGTAGAAAAAGGGTACCTGAGTTGCAGAAACCCAACTTCTGCATACGATGCACCATATAAAGACGACAATACAAAGATGCCAGAGGATCTGCAACACCTCTCACCATCATGACTAAACGATCCACAACTTCCAAGGGTTGATTAATGAGGAAACGCCAGCAAGGTAAAATCGCAAGCTCCAGGTAACTATGGGCAGACAACAAAGGCCAAAAGTAAGTAAGAAAAAGATAGAAGGGAGGGAGAGTAAGCAAAACATTAAGGTAAGGATGCTTTACATGCGAGGGAGAAGTTCTCGAACAGAACCAACTTTACAAAACCAGTTATAGCAAGTCTCTCTTGCTTCGAGGCAGATATCACTTGCTTGAAAATCATCTGTCTTTAGCACAGGTTCAAAAAAAAATTATAAGCTTGAACTTGTTGTGCTACAAACTTATGTGTCTAATTGTGATCATGAACAGACTCCCAGATTACGTAATTCCATGTTTGATAATAGAAATACAGGATTAGAATAGAGATGCATACTCAGTAAGATGCAGATCACTGTTCCATCTACATCATGTTCTGCTTTCTCTTTGATCCGTTCCCACACCATATCCCCCAGCATATCTAGTATGTCAGTGACTATGACAAAGACTGTAGGATAAAATTGCAAAACTGTTGTGTCCATCAGAAGTTTTGTGACCTGCAGAACGGAAAATATTATTAAATCTTAAATCTAATAATCCAGTTAATCTAAAATATGGAAGACATACCTTTGGAACCTTTCATTATTATATTTGATACCTGTAGAAGACAGATAAGCAAATTAGACAAGATGGATAAGGGAAACACCAAATGATCTTTCTAGCTATTTGATCACTGTGGAGTTATCTTTTAAACAAACACTAATACGTAACTGGAGAAGATGAAATCACTTTGGAGACAGGAAACCGCTGCATCAAGATTCTTTTAAGAGATTTCCACTCCTCCATCAGATCCTGAGCTACAGAGTCGGTGGATATAGAAGCATCTTCAACCTTTTGATCTTCTGAAGCATTCCCTCAGTGGATCAAAGAAGTCAAGATCGCTACCTCTGACAGTTTTAGCCTACAATTACAATAGGTAGATTTGTCAAGTGTAATAATGCATCAATCTGCTTTAATAACTTTAACGCAAAAGAAAATAATTCCTCTATCAAGAACAAGATAAACCTAAATTAAGAAAGTACACTCAACTCAACAAGCTAATTTACTTGTGCGCCTGGACAAGATACATGTTAACATAGCCAAATGCGTTATCCTCTGTTGTTGTGTTCAAACCTTTTATTGGAATTTCAATGAATTATAAATAACCCTTAAAAGACCATCAGCTAAACAAAGAGAAATCTCATTATTTCAGTCATTGCAATAGACTAAACTCAACAACACAAGTACACTAAAGAGTAAACTAAAACTAGTCAAGATAAGAACAATAACAAGTAAACAATAAAGCATTAATATCCACTAGCTTTTACTGATCGAAGAGAGAATCACAGAAATGGAAAACGGCACTTGATTGGGAATAAGCACTTCAATCAAACAAAACAGCAATGTGTGGAAGTTCTCCAACACGTCCAAAGTCAAACCTTAAATTTTCTCTCTAAGCTCTAGGGAATTCGCAGAATTCTAATGAATTGGAGAGTGGAACAAGATGTGGGAATGAAATAACCAGTGACGAAGTAAGGAGCGTATCGCAGACCTGTTGTTGACGAGAAGCAAGTGGAGAGGAAAGAGGGTGCTTGAGAGTTCGTGAACGAGGAAGGACTTGAGATTCATGCTCAGCTCTATAGTCGCGACGCCGGAATTCGAACTCCATGGTTTTTGTTATTATCTTGGTCGCCGAGACGACGATCTGCGATTCGGCCTTGAGAAATGAGAAGCCTCAGCTCAAAGACGTTTTTTACGGTGCCGTTTCGCCAACAGTCGAATTGAAACAGATTTGTTCACCCAATAAATAATTTGGAGAATTGTGAATATTTTTTGAAATTTCACAAATTTGAACTCTAATACACCTTTGTATATGTTAACAATATAAAATAAATATTTTGATAACTTATTTTTTTTAAAAAATTAAATAAATTCAGTAATATTTTTAGAGAAATTTTTTGAAATTTGAAGTTTAAAACGTTAAATAAAATTTGGTTCTACCAAGTTCAGTTTTCAAAGTAGAATATGTCTTCTACTAGATGCTCTCACATATATCTATAGTAGAACAAGATTTCTACCATCTGTTCATTCATCTACCATCGTAAAATTTGACTTCTGCTAAATATCATACGTTATACAAGTTAGTAGAGTTGTTCGATAATTGTTCGACGTGTTACGCGGTTTTCTACGAATTTATATTTTACCTTAGATATTTTTCTACCAATCGTAAAACATTTTTTACAGTTTTTGGAGTATTTTACCAAATTTCCCATAAAAAAATCGAACCCAACCAGATCAAAACCAAGCCGAATTTGATTTTGTTTGGTTCAAATATTTTTCATTATGGATCTTACGTAAACCCAGCTCAATTGAGGTGGGCAGAATTTTGAAAGAAAAGCCAATTTGCCACAATCGAGCAAACCGGACGCCAATTTGCCATCTTTTTAAAAAGAATTTAGTAAAATTTGCCATTGTGAGACACATCACTGATTGCTCCTATGTTTTTTCTTTTTGTAGTACTCTAAGTATCCAACGAGTATTGCGGCGTTGTCATTCAGCCGAGATGGTGGATTGCTTGCTGTTGCTTCTAGTTACACGTTTGAAGAGGGAGGGAGACAAACCGTAAGAATCTCACTCTCTATAATGCTGTTAGATCTCATTAAGACTTATAGAAACATCCATACCCGTAGCATTCTACCAAACATCCACAGATTCTTGACAAAATTGACGACCAATTCAGCAACGCTGCAGTGTTGGTGCGGCTAATTCGTTTCTGGGAACCCGAAATTTCAAGAAAGGCGGCAACGTCCTCATCACTGTCGAGCTTCTTCTCCTTGACGCAGAGGTAATATAATTGTCTCAAATCTCCCAATTTTTTTTCCCCGCTAATAACTTCAACCAACATTCTAATCAAGTTATTAGAGGTAATATACGTTGACGAGCTATCAAGTTATTAGACGTTGCGTCAAGGCTCCCTACGCTGATAAGGCTGATAAGCGTAAGGTTGAGTATGAGAAGAACATGAAAGCCTACAACAAGAAGCTGGTAAATCATCTTTTTCATTATAAAACATAAATCATCCTTCAATTAGCAGAGCATGTTCCTGGTTGATAGTGGTTGACCTACAATAATGTGTTCTTATTTTCAGGAGGAAGGTCCAAAGGAGGATGAAGAATTTGGGTCTGAAGTTAACGATGAGGATGATGAAGGGAGTGTTCTGTAAGAAAATGTTCTTACCAATTAAGTGGTCTTATAGTAATTAGTTTTCTATTAGAGATATTGTTATTCTTTATCACATTTGGTGGCCAAATTAATGTTAATGATGAGGAGTTTAGTTCCTAATGAACTAGAGAAGACAAGTGGAATGGTGACTCATATCCATAAAATGGCACATGTCCATTAAGGGATATGTATCAAGGTTTAAGGACAAGTGTTAAGGAGATTCATCTCCATAAAGTACACATGCCATATTAAGAGAAACAAGGTTTCATATGTGTTCATTAAAATGACACCAAAGAGATACTTGTCATGTTTAAGAGATTAGAGGTTAACACTTGTCCTACACTTATCACTTATGTGTCCATCTCTACCTTGATGGAAGGATGAGAATGAACAAACCTAATGAGGAACAAGGTCCTCTTCCCACCTATAAATATGTGACTTTACCCATCATAAAGATACAACTTAAGAGATAAAAAGAATTACAACACATAAAGGAAAGTCATAGGAAAGGGGAGAGAAACCTAGTCTCCTACTTAAAGATCAAATTCTAGTCTTCAAGATCTGGAACATAAAGCTGGGAAAAAGACATCACCTCATGATGGAAGGAGGTATTCCGCAAACACTTCTTATGGTTTATATTATGTGATTAATTAAATGTTTAAAACATCTTGGGATTTATGTTATGCATGCATTAAGATTAGCATGTCATATTAAAGTATTCTAACATGTGGTATCAGAGCATGGTTTAAAACATCTTTTTAATCCATTAAGTATAATAAAATTTTGTTTTAAAGATATTAATGATGGAATTCGAAATCTGAAAAATTAAGCTTTATTTTCAATTTTGAATTTATTATGAAATTAAAGTTTTTTTTTCATATAATCATGAAAATTGGTTATTGCATAATGGTGGATCTATACATAATTGATATAGATCATTAAAGTGCAAATAAGAGGTTTCGGATATCACCACAGTGACCTTAACCTATAATGATTTGCATATTTGATATATCTATGTATTAAATAGTTACCCACAGTTAGACTATGAACATGAGATCTGATCAAATAAATAAGGAGTGTTTGTATGTATTAAGATTAAGTAAATCCACAGATAACTTAATCGGAGTAATTCATTACATCACTCATTAATGTTTTCGAATGCTATGATTATTGAGGAGATTATGGTGACTACCCACAGGAGCTCCATAATTTCTTGGTATATGCATTCAATTATTGAAAATTAAGTGTTGTATAATGATGAAGTCTGTTAAACTTGTTGTATCTCTATAAAATTGCAGTTTCATTCCCTGCTCATTTGTCATCCATGGCCTCAGCTGTTCCGATCCTCAATGGAAACAACTTCTCAGAATGGAAAGAGAATGTTGAGTTCACATTAGGAGTACTTGATATGGACTTGGCACTTCGAAAAGAAGAGCCAGATCCATTAACGGATATTAGTGCTGAGGATGAAAAAGCTCTCCATAAAGCGTGGGAGAAAGCGAACAGGCTGAGCATGATGTTTTTAAGGATGACAATAGCAAGTAACATCAAAACTTCCCTCCCTAATGTAGATAAAGCTAAGGCTCATCTAACAGCAATAGAAGAACAATTTAAGACTGCAGATAAATCCCTTGCAGGGAAACTTATGGCAGATCTTACAACCATGAAGTATGATGGCACAAGGTCTATGCATGAACATTGCATTGAAATGACCAACCTTGCGGCCAAATTAAAGAATTTAGGAATGAGTGTGGACGATTCATTTCTCGTTCCGTTTATCCTAAATTCCCTTCCTCCTCAGTATGGACCATTTCAGATCAATTATAATGCCACGAATGAAAAGTGGACATCTAATGAATTGACTGGAAAGTTGGTCCAAGAGGAGTCAAGGCTTGGCCGTGAAGGTATTAAGGTTGCCAATTATGTCCAAGGAGCTGGAAGTAAAGCTGGGAAAAGGCATAAAGAGAGCCATAAAAGAGCACCACCCAGAAATGAGGATTTCGACCAAGCTAATGAGAAGAAAAAGGCAAAGAAAGATAATTAATGCCACTTTTGTAAGAAAGTAGGTCACTTTCAGAAAGATTGCCATAAAAGAAGAGAATGGGCCTGGTCGAAGAGAGCCGGGCTGAACCGTCAACCGAATCGGAAAACCAGGAAGAAATCTATCGATGGGCCGAGCCAACATCCAGCAAGACGATTCGAGCCGAGGCCCATCGAAGGAAGCCCATGTTCGAAGTTTTCCATAAACATAAGTCGGCGCGAGCAGAAATGGAAAGTTTCATAATGGAAAGTTTACTTTAATCTTGTAAAGTCGGTTCCTACTCTCATATAAATAGAAACCGATGTCAATTGTTTTCGGGATCACTTTTCACCCACAGAAAAGGCACACGCCATAAATAAAACAGCTCGCATAACAGCTAATAAAACCATCTTCGGCTCGTCATCTTCGTATTTAATCAATAGGATTCTTCGGCTCTCCCTAAAAACGAATTAAGTAATATTGCGCAAGTTTCGGCTCGCACACCATTTTTTACCTTAACACTACATCATGCGCGCGCTATATAAATTGATCAATCATCGTTTGTTCCGACCCGCTAATTACTAATAGATAAGGACGCGGCAAAAACAGGGACATACAGATCAGAAACCCAACTCCCCAAATGGTTCGCTATAACGTTGGTTGAACAGTTAATCGCCACAGTTTCGGTTCGCAGCTCATTGATCCATGAGGATGCGAAAAAAAATAGAGACTAGTTGGCATAAACCCAATATACATGAACACCTCACGGTGACATTGGTTGAATACTTCAAACTCATCGCTATCCCGAGTCGCAGTTAACATTAATACGCAGTCGAAATCGAAATAAGTCAACTTAAACTCGATTCAAGGATGGTTCAACATCAAAGTCAGTCTCGTCGAACGACTCGAATATATTGGACAAAACTTTCGATTACACAAGTCAACAAAGAGATAAAGCCATCTAGGCACTATTTACAATCTAAGCGGATAAAGCCGTCCAGGCACCATGTTCAAAAATCTAAGAAACAAAAAACAATAATAGATCGGCGACTCTTCAAACGGCGACCGGAGCTTCGTCGGCAACATCCACGGGTTTCTCGTCCGGCTCGCCAAGGGCTTGATCAGACACTTCTTGAACACCAACAACTTTGCTCGTCGGCTCTGAAGCTCCTTCAACAGACGACGGATTAGGAATCGTCACCGGCTCGATTCTGTTCTGAAAGATAGAGGAACCAATATTAGTACCATACTGCGAACATACTCCTATCTCGAACCTATCTGACCAAGTAACCTTCTCGTCTCTAAGATGTACCTCGGGCAGAACGGAGGAAGCCATGGATACGTCGAGGCGGTTGATCATTCTTGCGAGCAGCGCATCGGCCTCCTCCCCAGCCTTAGGATCAGAAGCGACGTGCTCCTCGAGCCCCGCGAGTTCAACTTAAGGGTCGGGAGGGTTCGCGCTTCGGATATCACCGATCAATTCGATGTTACCCTGAGCCTGAGCAAGGTAAATGGCCCGGGAGAACGCCTCTCTGAGCCCCTCCGCGTCAGATTTAACAGTCTCGAGCAAAGAGGCGTACCGACTGTCCGCTTCAGACCTCACTCTTTTAACCTCGGCCTCGAGGAGAGCATCTTTGGCCTGCACAAGCCCTTGCAGCGAACTGACCTTGGCTTCGAAGGATTTAGCCCTCTCCGCGATCCTGAGATTCGCGTCGGCCATCTTGATAGCGTTTGCCTTGTGAACCTCCGCTTCGCGTTGGATCGTGGCAATCTCCTCTTTAGCCCGAGCCAATTCCTCGGCGTGGCCTTTCTCTGAAACCTCGTGCAGCCTTCTCAGATTGTCGATCGACTGCTGAAGCTCGTCAAGAGCAGATCGGTCAGAGCGAGCTCTAGCCTCGTAGCCCGCCACGATGCCGTTGAAAGATTCCGCGAACTGAAACAAGAGAAAATTCACATATATGAGTCGGCATACGGACATTTGCTTCATTTTTGTCAAAAGAAGAAAACCTACCGAAAGAAGTCTTACGGCCGCCTCTCCGTAAATCTCACTCTCCAATAGAGTATCGGGGGGAGGGAGACGAACCATAGATGAACTGCTCGCAAGGAAACTCGCCGCCGCAGCTCTTTGAAGAAGCTGATCCTGAGTAGGATAAGCTGGATGAAGAGAAGGAGCATCATCTTTGGCCTTCTTCGAGGCCTTCTCCTTGAGCTCCCCGGGTGCGGCTCTCTTCTTTCCTCCCGCCTCGGGAGGTTTTTTCATCGGAAGCATGTCGGTGGGCTCGGAAACCTTCTTGGTTTTCCGATTGAGGACCAGAGTCCCCAAATCTCTAGACGCATCAGAGCGACCTGGAGAGGAGGGCGCGTCAGCCCCCTTTTTCTTTGAAGCCATAGCTTCCTTGGCCAACTTCACGGCCTTCCCCAGATTTATGGGCCCCTCAGTCCGCGGTCCCTTTCTCGGAGGGCTCGGAGCCGTAGTCCGTTTGCCCTCGGCTTTTGATTTCGCGGCCGCCTCCGTGGCCTTAGCGCGAGCCGCTTCCTCGGCTTTCATACGAGCCTCCTCATCTCTTTTGTCTTGGAGCCTCTGACGGATGGTTTTCTTCTGCATCTCGTCGTCCGAAGAATCGGGAGCTTCAGGGATTTCCTCGTCCGAGCTGTCCGAATCGTCAAAAGAATCGTAAGCTCGAGCTCGCGCGCTTTCTACTCGCTCCAAGGAGAAGTGTTTCTCCCAATTGGTTTTCCTCGCGCGAAAGTGCTCTACGACCGCTGAAAAATCTCTGGAAAGACGGAACACGGCTCGTCGAACTGCGAAATACACAGATGAAGTTAGGAGCGATTCATGAAAACAAAAACAATGATTGTTTTTCGGTTCGGCTACCGATTGGTTGCCAATTCCGTCTGATAAATTTCCTGGGAACACTCCCCACGGTCGCCCCGCATATTGGAACGAAGAAAAAATAATTCTCCCAACCACTGTCTTTGTTGGGAAAACCGTCGATGATTCTCCGGTTCTTCTTACAAGAGATGTAATACCGAAGGGATTTCTTCGATCCGGCTCGAATCTCCAGAAGATTCTGAAGATGATGGATCCCGATCGGGATGCCAGTCTCAAAACTACGAATGATGAGCCTGATCAGATGACGAAGACCTTGCGGCATGATCTGGCCAATAGTGAGCCCGTACTTGCTCAAATAGTGTAGGATCAGGCTCGGAATCGGGAACCATAGGAAGCATCCGTAGAAGAAGCTTTCATAAAGCGTCAGACACCCCGGGGGAGGATCATCGGCTCTTTGATGGCTCGCTGGCAGATAAAACTCAACTCCCTCAGAAATATGGAAACACCGACAAGTGTGTCCAAAGATGATATGGTGCAGAGCGTCGAGCCGGGAGGATCTGGAACCGCCCTCTTCGCGGCTCGTCTGCGAGTAACTTTCCTCGAGATCTGTTTCTTCGAGGAACACTTCTTCATTCCCCTTGACGAGCCGGAACCGAAGGCACTGGACAGGATGCAGTCAAGAGATGCCTCATCTAGAAGGGTTCTCCTCGGTAGCTGAGGAGGCTTGGGCTTGAATCGCACGAGGATATCTCCGATTGCCCCCTCAGAAGTCATCTGTTCGAGCTTAATCTCCTCCGGATTATATACCGGGTCAAGTGGTACGCTGGGACGCGCCGACTGGTCCTTAGCGAATTCTGCCTCGGCACGGAGAAGGTTTAACTCGTCTTCTTCATCCACAGCCGGCTCAGATGCATCATTTGAACCATCCCGATGATGAACTAACGGCTCGCTCGGCAATAGATTAACTTCAGCAGCCTCGGCGACTCTGAGAGACTGATCTCCCTCTTCAGATCGAGGCGAATTGACTATTTTCCGACCTTGCGGAGTAAAGGAATTGTGAGATCCCACTGAATCGGATGGCTCGGACGAAGAAGACGAGCAGCGAACCAAGGCCTCCGAATCATTTGAATTGTTCGAGCAATCCTCGGAATGATCGATGCCGACCGAAGGAGTATGACTGCTTGAAGACATCTTTGGCTCGGAAGAAGATTGGTCGGAGAATTCGAAGAAGATGACCGGAAAAGTTGAAGATTGCGATAAAAAACGATTCGCACCGACGGAGCAAGCGAAGAACACGAGCGAAGTTTGAGAATAAAAAAGAAAAAGCTAGAGAGAGAAAGAGAGTTCTACCTTTTTCTTGGTTTGGAGAGAGAGCGAAATGAGAAAAGTGAGCTCCGGAATCCAATATTTATAGAAGTCTTGGCGCGTGGGCGCGTCGGTTCGGGAAGGCGAAACGGCACGACCTAATTCCCGCCCAATTTCTAGGGTTTTCCGCCGTAATCAGCGGGCCCGGGGACGCATCGGATTCCTCGGCAAGTTAAAGTAATTCTACGACATCGTTTAGAAGAAGGTTGAACCAGATCTTCTCCAAAGGGCGAGCCGAATACGTCAACGGCTCGGTTCGAATGAAGACGCTTTTTCTTGATAAACTTATAGCTCGCCACTCTTATACATAAGACTAACGAGCTGGGGGCAAATTGTTGGGGTCAGATTTCCCTCCATCGGACTGATCTTCGAACCGGCCTGGTCGAAGAGAGCCGGGCTGAACCGTCAACCGAATCGGAAAACCAGGAAGAAATCTATCGATGGGCCGAGCCAACATCCAGCAAGGCGATTCGAGCCGAGGCCCATCGAAGGAAGCCCATGTTCGAAGTTTTCCATAAACATAAGTCGGCGCGAGCAGAAATGGAAAGTTTCATAATGGAAAGTTTACTTTAATCTTGTAAAGTCGGTTCCTACTCTCATATAAATAGGAACCGATGTCAATTGTTTTCGGGATCACTTTTCACCCACAGAAAAGGCACACGCCATAAATAAAACAGCTCGCATAACAGCTAATAAAACCATCTTCGGCTCGTCATCTTCGTATTTAATCAATAGAATTCTTCGGCTCTCCCTAAAAACGAATTAAGTAATATTGCGCAAGTTTCGGCTCGCACACCAGGCTTCCGTGTTTCTTCCTCAAGGGACCCAAGATGTCGATTGGTTTCACAGTGGAGGGATTCCCACGAGCGTCGATGAGAGAATGAAGAGAAGCCAGTTCTTCCTCGCTCCAAGGGTATTTTCCCTTTCCTCCCGTGTTAGTCTTGGTCTGACAACTGGTTCTGGTTCGTGCAGCAGTGGAAGCCATTCCTTGCGAGTGGACTTGAGAGCAGTCTGAAGACTTGTTTCTCCAGCAGTCTTGAGAGCAGTCTCCGGAGTGGTCTGAAGACTTGTTTCTCCAGCAAATGCAGCGGCTTATTTACGAAGTTCATCAACTTCGTCTCCCAGCTTCAGGATAGAGTCGTTGATGCTCCCCACTTCAACACTCAGCTTGGAGAGTGTGGCACCAATCCTATCAACCACCTTGAGAATCTCCATCCTGTAAAATGATAAACTAACGATCAACAGAGATAAGAGATAAGAGAAGCAGATCAATCAAACCAGAAGAATCAGTTCGTAAAAATCAATCAGTTACAAACTGAGAAGAATCAGATCCGGAATAAACAAGCAAACGAGAAGAATAAACACCAACACCAAGCAGATCCGGAATTCGTAAACATCAACCAGTACTCTCAACAAAAACGAAAACTAAAAGAAAACTGAACCAGATCGAAGCAACGATGTATGTAAAAGGAAAACAGTTTTTCATACCTGTTATTGGAACAACCAACGATGAACGATGATGAGCGATGAAACAAATCTCAGAAAACAATGAAGGACCTTACGAATGATAGGTAGCAGCGGCTAGGTTCTAGGGTTTTCCGCCGTAATCAGCGGGCCCGGGGATGCATCGGATTCCTCGGCAAGTTAAAGTAATTCTACGACATCGTTTAGAAGAAGGGCGAACCAGATCTTCTCCAAAGGGCGAGCCGAATACGTCAACGGCTCGGTTCGAATGAAGACGCTTTTTCTTGATAAACTTATAGCTCGCCACTCTTATACATAAGACTAACGAGCTGGGGGCAAATTGTTGGGGTCAGATTTCCCTCCATCGGACTGATCTTCGAACCGGCCTGGTCGAAGAGAGCCGGGCTGAACCGTCAACCGAATCGGAAAACCAGGAAGAAATCTATCGATGGGCCGAGCCAACATCCAGCAAGGCGATTCGAGCCGAGGCCCATCGAAGGAAGCCCATGTTCGAAATTTTCCATAAACATAAGTCGGCGCGAGCAGAAATGGAAAGTTTCATAATGGAAAGTTTACTTTAATCTTGTAAAGTCGGTTCCTACTCTCATATAAATAGGAACCGATGTCAATTGTTTTCGGGATCACTTTTCACCCACAGAAAAGGCACACGCCATAAATAAAACAGCTCGCATAACAGCTAATAAAACCATCTTCGGCTCGTCATCTTCGTATTTAATCAATAGGATTCTTCGGCTCTCCCTAAAAACGAATTAAGTAATATTGCGCAAGTTTCGGCTCGCACACCAGTCTTCCGTGTTTCTTCCTCAAGGGACCCAAGATGTCGATTGGTTTCACAGTGGAGGGATTCCCACGAGCGTCGATGAGAGAATGAAGAGAAGCCAGTTCTTCCTCGCTCCAAGGGTATTTTCCCTTTCCTCCTGTGTTGGTCTTGGTCTGACAACTGGTTCTGGTTCGTGCAGCAGTGGAAGCCATTCCTTGCGAGTGGACTTGAGAGCAGTCTGAAGACTTGTTTCTCCAGCAGTCTTGAGAGCAGTCTCCGGAGTGGTCTGAAGACTTGTTTCTCCAGCAAATGCAGCGGCTTATTTACGAAGTTCATCAACTTCGTCTCCCAGCTTCAGGATAGAGTCGTTGATGCTCCCCACTTCAACACTCAGCTTGGAGAGTGTGGCACCAATCCTATCAACCACCTTGAGAATCTTCATCCTGTAAAATGATAAACTAACGATCAACAGAGATAAGAGATAAGAGAAGCAAATCAATCAAACCAGAAGAATCAGTTCGTAAAAATCAATCAGTTACAAACTGAGAAGAATCAGATCCGGAATAAACAAGCAAACGAGAAGAATAAACACCAACACCAAGCAGATCCGGAATTCGTAAACATCAACCAGTACTCTCAACAAAAACGAAAACTAAAAGAAAACTGAACCAGATCGAAGCAACGATGTATGTAAAAGGAAAACAGTTTTTCATACCTGTTATTGGAACAGCCAACGATGAACGATGATGAGCGATGAAACAAATCTCAGAAAACAATGAAGGACCTTACGAATGATAGGTAGCAGCGGCTAGGTTCTAGGGTTTTCCGCCGTAATCAGCGGGCCCGGGGACGCATCGGATTCCTCGGCAAGTTAAAGTAATTCTACGACATCGTTTAGAAGAAGGGCGAACCAGATCTTCTCCAAAGGGCGAGCCGAATACGTCAACGGCTCGGTTCGAATGAAGACGCTTTTTCTTGATAAACTTATAGCTCGCCACTCTTATACATAAGACTAACGAGCTGGGGGCAAATTGTTGGGGTCAGATTTCCCTCCATCGGACTGATCTTCGAACCGGCCTGGTCGAAGAGAGCCGGGCTGAACCGTCAACCGAATCGGAAAACCAGGAAGAAATCTATCGATGGGCCGAGCCAACATCCAGCAAGGCGATTCGAGCCGAGGCCCATCGAAGGAAGCCCATGTTCGAAGTTTTCCATAAACATAAGTCGGCGCGAGCAGAAATGGAAAGTTTCATAATGGAAAGTTTACTTTAATCTTGTAAAGTCGGTTCCTACTCTCATATAAATAGGAACCGATGTCAATTGTTTTCGGGATCACTTTTCACCCACAGAAAAGGCACACGCCATAAATAAAACAGCTCGCATAACAGCTAATAAAACCATCTTCGGCTCGTCATCTTCGTATTTAATCAATAGGATTCTTCGGCTCTCCCTAAAAACGAATTAAGTAATATTGCGCAAGTTTCGGCTCGCACACCAGTCTTCCGTGTTTCTTCCTTAAGGGACCCAAGATGTCGATTGGTTTCACAGTGGAGGGATTCCCACGAGCGTCGATGAGAGAATGAAGAGAAGCCAGTTCTTCCTCGCTCCAAGGGTATTTTCCCTTTCCTCCTGTGTTGGTCTTGGTCTGACAACTGGTTCTGGTTCGTGCAGCAGTGGAAGCCATTCCTTGCGAGTGGACTTGAGAGCAGTCTGAAGACTTGTTTCTCCAGCAGTCTTGAGAGCAGTCTCCGGAGTGGTCTGAAGACTTGTTTCTCCAGCAAATGCAGCGGCTTATTTACGAAGTTCATCAACTTCGTCTCCCAGCTTCATGATAGAGTCGTTGATGCTCCCCACTTCAACACTCAGCTTGGAGAGTGTGGCACCAATCCTATCAACCACCTTGAGAATCTCCATCCTGTAAAATGATAAACTAACGATCAACAGAGATAAGAGATAAGAGAAGCAGATCAATCAAACCAGAAGAATCAGTTCGTAAAAATCAATCAGTTACAAACTGAGAAGAATCAGATCCGGAATAAACAAGCAAACGAGAAGAATAAACACCAACACCAAGCAGATCCGGAATTCGTAAACATCAACCAGTACTCTCAACAAAAACGAAAACTAAAAGAAAACTGAACCAGATCGAAGCAACGATGTATGTAAAAGGAAAACAGTTTTTCATACCTGTTATTGGAACAGCCAACGATGAACGATGATGAGCGATGAAACAAATCTCAGAAAACAATGAAGGACCTTACGAATGATAGGTAGCAGTGGCTAGGTTCTAGGGTTTTCTGCCGTAATCAGCGGGCCCGGGGACGCATCGGATTCCTCGGCAAGTTAAAGTAATTCTACGACATCGTTTAGAAGAAGGGCGAACCAGATCTTCTCCAAAGGGCTAGCCGAATACGTCAACGGCTCGGTTCGAATGAAGACGCTTTTTCTTGATAAACTTATAGCTCGCCACTCTTATACATAAGACTAACGAGCTGGGGGCAAATTGTTGGGGTCAGATTTCCCTCCATCGGACTGATCTTCGAACCGGCCTGGTCGAAGAGAGCCGGGCTGAACCGTCAACCGAATCGGAAAACCAGGAAGAAATCTATCGATGGGCCGAGCCAACATCCAGCAAGGCGATTCGAGCCGAGGCCCATCGAAGGAAGCCCATGTTCGAAGTTTTCCATAAACATAAGTCGGCGCGAGCAGAAATGGAAAGTTTCATAATGGAAAGTTTACTTTAATCTTGTAAAGTCGGTTCCTACTCTCATATAAATAGGAACCGATATCAATTGTTTTCGGGATCACTTTTCACCCACAGAAAAGGCACACGCCATAAATAAAACAGCTCGCATAACAGCTAATAAAACCATCTTCGGCTCGTCATCTTCGTATTTAATCAATAGGATTCTTCGGCTCTCCCTAAAAACGAATTAAGTAATATTGCGCAAGTTTCGGCTCGCACACCAGTCTTCCGTGTTTCTTCCTCAAGGGACCCAAGATGTCGATTGGTTTCACAGTGGAGGGATTCCCACGAGCGTCGATGAGAGAATGAAGAGAAGCCAGTTCTTCCTCGCTCCAAGGGTATTTTCCCTTTCCTCCCGTGTTGGTGTTGGTCTGACAACTGGTTCTGGTTCGTGCAGCAGTGGAAGCCATTCCTTGCGAGTGGACTTGAGAGCAGTCTGAAGACTTGTTTCTCCAGCAGTCTTGAGAGCAGTCTCCGGAGTGGTCTGAAGACTTGTTTCTCCAGCAAATGCAGCGGCTTATTTACGAAGTTCATCAACTTCGTCTCCCAGCTTCATGATAGAGTCGTTGATGCTCCCCACTTCAACACTCAGCTTGGAGAGTGTGGCACCAATCCTATCAACCACCTTGAGAATCTCCATCCTGTAAAATGATAAACTAACGATCAACAGAGATAAGAGATAAGAGAAGCAGATCAATCAAACCAGAAGAATCAGTTCGTAAAAATCAATCAGTTACAAACTGAGAAGAATCAGATCCGGAATAAACAAGCAAACGAGAAGAATAAACACCAACACCAAGCAGATCCGGAATTCGTAAACATCAACCAGTACTCTCAACAAAAACGA
This sequence comes from Erythrophleum ivorense, assembly GCA_026724425.1. Taxonomy (NCBI): domain Eukaryota; kingdom Viridiplantae; phylum Streptophyta; class Magnoliopsida; order Fabales; family Fabaceae; genus Erythrophleum; species Erythrophleum ivorense. The sequence goes on from JAIUCV010000294.1 coordinate 447,181, forward strand.
AAACTAAAAGAAAACTGAACCAGATCGAAGCAACGATGTATGTAAAAGGAAAACAGTTTTTCATACCTGTTATTGGAACAGCCAACGATGAACGATGATGAGCGATGAAACAAATCTCAGAAAACAATGAAGGACCTTACGAATGATAGGTAGCAGCGGCTAGGTTCTAGGGTTTTCCGCCGTAATCAGCGGGCCCGAGGACGCATCGGATTCCTCGGCAAGTTAAAGTAATTCTACGACATCGTTTAGAAGAAGGGCGAACCAGATCTTCTCCAAAGGGCGAGCCGAATACGTCAACGGCTCGGTTCGAATGAAGACGCTTTTTCTTGATAAACTTATAGCTCGCCACTCTTATACATAAGACTAACGAGCTGGGGGCAAATTGTTGGGGTCAGATTTCCCTCCATCGGACTGATCTTCGAACCGGCCTGGTCGAAGAGAGCCGGGCTGAACCGTCAACCGAATCGGAAAACCAGGAAGAAATCTATCGATGGGCCGAGCCAACATCCAGCAAGGCGATTCGAGCCGAGGCCCATCGAAGGAAGCCCATGTTCGAAGTTTTCCATAAACATAAGTCGGCGCGAGCAGAAATGGAAAGTTTCATAATGGAAAGTTTACTTTAATCTTGTAAAGTCGGTTCCTACTCTCATATAAATAGGAACCGATGTCAATTGTTTTCGGGATCACTTTTCACCCACAGAAAAGGCACACGCCATAAATAAAACAGCTCGCATAACAGCTAATAAAACCATCTTCGGCTCGTCATCTTCGTATTTAATCAATAGGATTCTTCGGCTCTCCCTAAAAACGAATTAAGTAATATTGCGCAAGTTTCGGCTCGCACACCAGTCTTCCGTGTTTCTTCCTCAAGGGACCCAAGATGTCGATTGGTTTCACAGTGGAGGGATTCCCACGAGCGTCGATGAGAGAATGAAGAGAAGCCAGTTCTTCCTCGCTCCAAGGGTATTTTCCCTTTCCTCCCGTGTTGGTCTTGGTCTGACAACTGGTTCTGGTTCGTGCAGCAGTGGAAGCCATTCCTTGCGAGTGGACTTGAGAGCAGTCTGAAGACTTGTTTCTCCAGCAGTCTTGAGAGCAGTCTCCGGAGTGGTCTGAAGACTTGTTTCTCCAGCAAATGCAGCGGCTTATTTACGAAGTTCATCAACTTCGTCTCCCAGCTTCATGATAGAGTCGTTGATGCTCCCCACTTCAACACTCAGCTTGGAGAGTGTGGCACCAATCCTATCAACCACCTTGAGAATCTCCATCCTGTAAAATGATAAACTAACGATCAACAGAGATAAGAGATAAGAGAAGCAGATCAATCAAACCAGAAGAATCAGTTCGTAAAAATCAATCAGTTACAAACTGAGAAGAATCAGATCCGGAATAAACAAGCAAACGAGAAGAATAAACACCAACACCAAGCAGATCCGGAATTCGTAAACATCAACCAGTACTCTCAACAAAAACGAAAACTAAAAGAAAACTGAACCAGATCGAAGCAACGATGTATGTAAAAGGAAAACAGTTTTTCATACCTGTTATTGGAACAGCCAACGATGAACGATGATGAGCGATGAAACAAATCTCAGAAAACAATGAAGGACCTTACGAATGATAGGTAGCAGCGGCTAGGTTCTCTTCTCATGAGAGAGTTGGCTCTATATATATATATGAATCAAATGAGAATTAGGGTAACATAAAAAAAAGACAATATTGCCCTGTCCCATATTATTTTGGGCTTTGAGCTTGGTTTGGGCCTAAAATAGTCAATGAATATGTAGTCACAGAAAAATTATTACTTGTTGGTCTTTATGATAATTGTCAATGTTATTAACAATGATTATTACTAGGCAGGCCATAAAAACCCGAACCAATCTGAACCGAAATTGACACAAAAAACAAACCGAAAGGTTTTTAAACTTCTAAACCCGAAAAACCAAAACCGAAACCGAACCCGAACCGAACCGAACCGAAAACCGAATGGATAACCGAAGTATAATTATATACAAAAATAATTAGTTATATTTATATTTAAAATAACCAAAAATGTAAAAATTATAAATCTATACTTAATATATTAGTTATATTTAAAATAAAATAATCAAAATATTCGAAATATCATAATTTTTTAGTAATATTCGTTAAATTCAATTCTTTTGCAAATTTAATTTAATTTAATTTATTGTATTTTTTTAGCGGATGTTTAAATACCTGAAACCGATCCGAACCCGGGCGAAACCAAACCAGACCCGAACTGAAAATGAAAAAATAAGCGAACGGGTTCTACAACTCTAAAACCGAAATATCTAAAATCCGGAAAAACCGATCCGAATCCGAACCGAAAACCGAATGCCGAGGCTTAATTAATTTATAATTACCGTATCTACTGTATATTATATAATAATCTACACTAATAAAAGTCCCTAGGGGCTCCTGAGGCTATCCACATCAGCTTTTCTGAGAGCTCTCCCAAGTCGCCACGTCAGCTGCTTCCAATAAGAGATGCCACGTCAGCTTCTTTGAGAAAAACTTTCTACGTTTATGAGACGATCACAATTGCTCACTTCATTGTAACGATGATTCATCTTCCTCAAACTTTTCATATATACATTCAAATCAAATCCTCTCCCAAGCGTCATTTCTTCTCCGCTCAAATCTATCTCTCGGATCCTGATTGCTTCTCTCTTAAAATTTCAGGTAGTCGGTGAACCCTACGGCGGCTACGGGTTTGTCTTCACGAAACGAACATGGTATTGGTAAATCTCTGAATCTTAATCCACGTCATCCTCTCAGAATTAGCCATGTCGTCTGTTCTCCTCCTCTTTATCTACACGTTTTGCCTCGAGAGTATAAAGTTTAGATCATAAACTCATTGTCTCCCACAAGGCCAAGATCTATTCAGTTTCTCATATAGATCGATTCATCTCAAATCAGTTCTATATACGATTTCAACTCTCAAAATCTAAGACGCCGTAGAATTCTGCAAATCGTTGGTAAGCTATCGCCTTCCTTCTTATACTTATCTTCAATCGATGGGTTTTTGATATATGCGTTTTGTTTTCTCCTATGTATACATATCAGCCCAATTTGAGAAGCATCAAGTCGCAGGCTGATGAACATGACCTTGACGGTGACCATAAAGAATCATTGGTACTCTCTCTCTCTCTCTCTCTCTCTCTCTCTCTCCTTTGAGTTTTCACCGCTTCGTCTCCCTCTCCAAGTCCGATCTCTTTCTAACATTCGCATCTGAATCGACTTCTTTTTTTTTTTGCGCAAATCACAGCATCCAGATGAAAACGATTTCAATACTTTTCAAGGTTTAGCCTTATTGTCAACACAGTTTCCAGGAGCTCCTCGATTCCACCAAATTTTGACATTCACCTCTCTAGCAAAGAGAATAAGAGGAAGAATCAACAGGTATGACTTAATTTTTAATACTATTTTGTTTCGGGGAGACTTAAATGTTGGTGATTATGTGTTTGAAGTTTTTTGTCTAGAGATTATTGTATTGGAGCTTGATCTGGTTTTAGGAAATTGGGAATGTCAATCTCATGGACGAAATCGCTGTCGAATCACTAATTTATGTCCTTGGTTTCATAAGTTTCACTGAATCTTCTCACATAATTTTCACTGTTTTTGGGTGTTTAATTCCATGTGGTATCTGCAATTCTCTTGCATATATGCATCCCTTCATAATTTGAGACTCATAAAGATGCAGTGTAATAGTAGAGAATGTCCAAGCGCTTACTCACTCATAAATTTTGTTTTCATGTAGCTAACATCTTTGATAGAGTTCTTTTGTTTTTGTTATTGTTTTGCAGATGAAGAGAAGACAAGGAGACTAGGGATGGTTCAGGCACAAGAAGGGTTCAGGTCAGTAAAATTTTCTGCAAGAGCTGATCTGCAGTCCTTTCCTTTTCTGGGAGACAGTTGTCTCTTTTATTATATGCTACTAAAGAACACACAAGTCCTCGATGTTTAGTTATTAGCATGAAAAAGTGTATCTGATGTGGTCTGGAGTTTTGACATGAGAGTTCCTTTTTGTGTCTTTTTGGTTTGATGAAAAACGGGAAGGAGTTTCTTCTCACATACACCGTTGGTTTTATCCAAAGTTACCAACCACTCTAATAAGGTCCTCCTAATGGCTAATACTTAACTTAAGTCTTAATCGGATTTGTCCTCCATGTGCATGCATCTGTTTGTTATATTCCCATGAGTGTTTCTTATTAGTCAAAGTGTAGAATGCTTTGTGTCAACACGGTGAGTAACTTGCTAAAGCTGCAAAGTTGTCTCCACAATTGTTCTTGCTTGGCCTTTTCTTATATTAATGGTATAGGGTGCTTAGTGTGGAACCAGGAGCTGATTGACGTAGTGCAGTTTTCCAAGGGAGGAGAGCTTCTTTCCATTCATCTTGCAAGTTCTGAACTGGGTCTGCCTTGAAAAATATAACATCAGAGAGCTTTGTTTTCATTTGGCTTATTTGTTTTTCTTTTTGTCTTGTGTATTCTGAACTGGGTATGCCTTGAAAAATATAATATCAGAGAGTTTTGTTTTCATTTGGCTTATTTGTTTTTCTTTTTGTCTTGTGTATTTTAGGTGGAAACAAGGGCAAGAAGACTTTGTTTATTGCTGGTATTGGGAGCCATTCTCTTTTTGTGATCTTACTAAATCTATGTCAATCTCTTGGTGTTTTCTATTTATTTGCTTGCAAAATGGACTCATGCACATGTGTTACTCGATCGATCTATGAAACAAAGGTGAGCTAAATTGCAAAACAATTTCCGAATTTAACGACATAAATGCGTGTAATTGCAAATTTAGCTCAAGAACATGAAGAACGCAAACCCAGAAATTTCAGCAAAACAGTTAAATCAAGCTCGATCAAATAGCCAATTGAACAAGGGAAGAGTCCGCTCGACCGAGCGGATAGGGATCAACGCTCGACCAGACGGAGAGGTCGCTCGACCGAGCGGATTTTGCTCGTCGGTTCGCCTGAACCGAAACCACCATCTCTGCGTCACGGCAAACCTGCAAAGCACAAACCAAGACGAGAGAGAGAACACAAAATGCATACCGCCTCATGATTGGATAATGTGAGGGTGAGTAGCTGAGAGAGTGTGAGGTGCTTGTGTTCGACTGAGTGAAAGAGAGCACGAAAATGCGGTCGATCGAGTGGAAGAGAGATGACAATCGATCGAGTGGAAGAGAGTGAGGGGGGATCGAGTGGCTTGGTGGAATGAAGAGTGGAGATAAGATAAGGTTTCTGTGTTTGTGTTTATGGTGAGAGAGAGTGGTGTGTGTGTGTGCGCGCGTTAAGGGTACTTACCTGGTGGGCCCGCGAGTGATCCAGCTTCGATCCTGTTTCGATCGATCGATCAAATCTTTCTTTTTTTTTTTTTTTTTTTTTTTTTTTTTCAGAGAAAACAAAACTAAAAATTAGTATAACAAATCAAATTGAAGAGAGTATGTACACTTACCGGTGGGTTGCCTCCCACCAAGCGCTTGGTTTAAGTCACTAGCTTGACTTGAATTGCCTGTTAGGCTGGAGATGGATCATAGAGAGGAACGGATTCTCTCTCTGTGATGTCGGAATCAGCAAGGTATGGCTTGATCCTCTGGCCATTGACAATAAACTCTCCCCCTTTGGTGTCCAACAACACTACAGCTCCGTATGGTCTGACTTCGTTGATGGTGAATGGTCCAGACCACCGTGACCTCAGCTTTCCAGGAAATAGCTTCAGTCTAGAGTTGAACAATAAGACTTGATCTCCTGGGGAAAAGTTTCGTTTCAGGATCCTTTTGTCATGATAAGCCTTAGTTCGCTCCTTGTAGATCTTCGAGTTGTCATAGGCCATGTGCCTGATCTCGTCCAACTCCAGTAACTGCATATTTCTTCTCTCAGCTGCAGGCTTCATGTCGTAGTTCATCTGCTTTACTGCCCATGCAGCCTTGTACTCCAGTTCCACTGGTAGGTGACAAGCTTTGCCATAGACAAGGTTGAATGGCGTTGTACCTAGAGGTGTTTTGTAGGCAGTGCGATACGCCCATAGAGCATCATCCAACTTTGCAGCCCAGTCCTTGCCTGTCGTTCCTGACGTCTTCCGCAGAATGTTCTTAATCTCTCTGTTGGATATCTCCACCTGCCCACTCGTCTGAGGATGGTACGGAGTTGCCACCTTGTGCTTCACGCCATGTTGGTTCAGCAGATTATCAAAAGTCTTGTTGATGAAATGCGAGCCTCCATCGCTTATGACAACCCTTGGTACACCAAACCGCGGAAATATAACAGACTTGAACATCTTCAGCACCACCTTCGCATCGTTAGTGGGACTGGCCAAAGCCTCTACCCACTTAGACACATAATCAACAGCCACCAAAATGTATTGGTTGTTGTAAGAAGATGGGAATGGTCCCATGAAGTCTATTCCCCAGACATCGAAAACTTCTACTTCCAGAATGAAGTTCTGTGGCATCTCGTTTCTCTTACTGATGTTCCCTTCTCTCTGGCATCTATCACACTTAGAAACAAATATCTGCGCATCCCGGAACATGGTAGGCCACCAATAACCAGCTTGTAGAGCCTTAGACACCGTCTTGTACGTGGCGAAATGCCCTGCATAGGAGGAGCCGTGACAGTGAAACAAGATACCAGGTATCTCCTCATCAGCTACACACCTCCTGAAAACTCCATCAGTGCAGTGCTTGTATAAGTATGGCTCATCCCAAAAGTAGTGCCTGATGTCTCTCATAAACTTCTTCTTCTTGTTCCCCACGAATCCCGTCGGTTCTTGCTCAGCAGCAAGGTAGTTCGCTATCTCTCCAAACCAAGAAAAATTGCGACGGTTGACATCATGACGGGAGCCAACAAAGTCGCAGCTCTTTGCGTGAGTAGATGCTCCGCTATCTGCGAGCAGGTGCTCGCAATGATTAATCACATCGACTGCGTATACGTGCTCCTCACGTAGGCTGTCATCAAGAGGAAGTTCTTCGTCGACCTTCAGTCTGGATAGATGGTCTGCTACACCGTTGTCGATCCCTTTCTTATCCTTGATCTTCATGTCGAATTCTTGAAGCAATAGAATCCACCTCAAGAGTCTGGGCTTTACATCCTTCTTCGTCAACAGGTACTTCAATGCAGCGTGATCTGTGTGGACAATCACCTTCGATCCAACAAGGTAGGACCGAAAATTCTCAAACGCAAAGACCACTGCAAGAAGCTCTTTTTCAGTCGTAGCGTACTTGCACTGAGCTTCATCAAGGGTCCGGCTGGCATAGTAGATCACGTGCAACTTCTTCTCTTTCCTCTGTCCCAAAACTGCTCCTACAGCATAGTCGCTTGCATCTGTCATCACCTCGAAGGGAAGATTCCAGTCGGGTGGCTGAACAATTGGAGCACTCACTAGGGCTCCCTTGATCGTGTGAAAGGCCTCCAGGCATGCATTGTCAAAGTCGAACTTGACCTCTTTGCAAAGCAGCTGCGTCAAAGGCCTGGTGATCTTGGAAAAGTCTTTGATGAAACGTCTGTAGAACCCGGCGTGTCCCAGAAAACTGCGGATCCCTTTCACTAAATTAGGTGGTTGCAGACTCATCATCACCTCGATCTTTGCTCTGTCAACTTCAATACCCTTCTCTGATATTATGTGGCCCAGAACAATCCCGTCTCGCACCATAAAGTGGCATTTCTCCCAGTTCAGCACAAGATGTCTGTCCTCAGACCGCTGCAACACCCTGCACAGATTAGACAAACAAACAGCAAAAGAGCTTCCATAGACAGAAAAGTCGTCCATGAAAACTTCCATTATATCCTCAATAAGGTCAGTAAAAATAGACATCATGCACCGCTGGAAAGTGGCCGGTGCATTGCACAAGCCAAACGGCATTCTGCGGTAAGCAAAAGTGTCGTATGGACATGTGAATGTCGTCTTCTCCTGGTCGTCTGGGTGGATGGGGATCTGAAAGAAACCTGAGTAACCATCTAAAAAGCAGTAATATGGATGGTTAGCCAATCTCTGAAGCATTTGATCAATAAACGGGAGAGGGAAATGATCTTTGCGAGTTGCAGCATTCAGTTTACGGTAATCAATGATAGTCCTAGTAGGTATTAGTTCATTCTTATCATTCTTAACAACAGTAATACCGCCTTTCTTAGGAACTACATGAACATGACTTACCCAAGTACTATCAGATATAGCATAAATTACACCAGCCTCTAGAAGTTTCATTATCTCTTTCTTGACAACATCTTTTAGATTCGGGTTTAACCTCCTTTGATGTTCTACAGAAGTCATCGACTCATCTTCTAGATGTATCCTATGCATGCAAAGATCATGAGAGATTCCAGGAATGTCATCTAACGAATACCCTATTGCTTTTCTATACTTCCTAAGCTCACAGAGAAGCAAAGCAGTTTCAACATTATTCAGCTCAGAATTCACTATCACAGGGTATGTTGAATTAGGTCCCAGAAATGCATACCTGAGCCCCGCTGGGAGTGTTTTCAGTTCGAGCTTGGGGGCTTTCAACTCACTCCAGGGGCTGTTGATGGGAGTCTCCTGAGGTGGTGCCTTGTCAGGCTTCTGCTTCAGCGTATCCCCCTCGTTTTCCAGACTCATGTACGCAACCAGTCTCTCCATCTTGTTGCTTGCATCCATCATCTTTGCCAAACCATTGGCCTCCTCATTCAGATAGCTGAACTCTCCTTCAGCTTTAGTCAAAGCGACCTCCAGAGAGTCGTTAAGAAGTACTTCCTCTCTCACTTCTTCCACCAAGTTCGGGCCATCTTCTATCACAAATGTTTGCCCATCTAACATTGGCTTTTTAAGGAGCTTGTTCATCTCAAATCTCATAACCATGTCTCCCAGCTGGAGATCAATGATTCCTCCCTTTACATCGATAATTGCACCAGCTGTGCATAAGAAGGAACGCCCGAGTATCAGTGGGTCCTTCGGCTCTTCGTCTGTCTCAAGTACTACAAAATCAGCTGGAATGAGAGTGTTCCCTATCTGCACATGTAGATCCTCGAGTATACCAACTGGGAACTTAGTCGAACGATCAGCGAAGACCAAAGAGATCTTCGTAGGCTTGAACTTCGTGAATCCCAGTCGCTTTGCCACAGAGTATGGCATCAGGTTCACACTCGAACCAAGATCACAGAGAGAGCATGCAAAAATCATATGCCCTATCTTCACTGATAAAACAAATCTGCCCGGATCGCTTCTCTTCTTTATCATCGTGTTCTGTAGCACAGCACTACACTCCTCTGATACAAGCATAACATTTTCCTCTTCAGCTACTTTCCCAGAAATCAGCTCCTCCATATATCTTTTCAGCGCAGGAATCATCTGCACAGCATCAGAGAGAGGTAGCTTCACCGTCAAGTCTCTCAACATCTCCTTACACTTTGCTTCCTCCAAACTCTTCCTAGACTTCTTCGGTGCAACAGGATAAGGCACCTTGGGCTTGTACGTTCGTGCAGGAAGTGTCTCTGCAGCTACTGGCTTAGGCAGGTCGGATACGGGAATGGGTTCCTGAGATGATGAGGCGTCATCCTCAGCTCGATCGAGTCCACTCGGAGCAGCTCGATCGGTTTCGCTAACTTGATCTCCTGTTTCAGCGAGCAGGTGCTCGTCGACTTTCTCATTCCCTGACCTCTTCAGAGGAGTTGCTGCAGGTAACAGTTTCTTCCCACTTCTCAGCTCAACTTGTGCAACATACTCTGATTTCGGTTCAATCCTGTTTGAGCGGGTTCGATCGGACGGCTGAGATGGGAGCACGCGATCGAACGGTGTGATATCGTCTTGAAAGCGCTCGACCGAACGACGTCGTGGAGGCGCTCGACCGAACGACGTCGTGCAGGCACTCGACCGAGTGGTTACTCGGAGGCAGTCGACCGAGTGGTTGCTCGCAGGCACTCGACCGAGTGGCTGCTCGCATGCACTCGACCGAGTGGCAGCTCGCATGCACTCGATCGAGTGTTTTGTAGCAGGCACTCGATCGAGTGTTTCCTTGAACACACTCGGTCGAGTGTTTTCTTGGATTCACTCGATCGAGTGGTTTCTTCACTCTATTCTCCTGCTTTCAGCTCCTTTCGCCTCTTGTTGCTCATTGTTACCAAAACTCTTCCTGAAACGTCTTTAGACCTGAAAAGACTCGATAAAACTAGAAAGACTCGATAAAACTCGTGAAAACAAAGGTTAGAAAGCGTCAAAAACGCAAGATATCATTACATTATGGGTGTGTCTGCATATAATGATACTAACAGCACTAATGGAATGTGGAAGAAGCTCCCCAATGATAGGCTAAAATTCTACTTAAAAATAACTGCAAATTTGGTAAAGGAAGATATCACCTAGTTTTGTAAAAAACGATAAGTAAAAATCTCATCATTCAAGTAAGTAAAAAGATTATATAACCATATATAGCTCTCACTTCTTAAGACCTGTGTGATTGATTTGGGATTGGTATGATTTCTTACTTATAATTGCTTCTGCAACAACCGTTTTTGGTCTTTTATCCCCGCTCAAAGCCTCTTCTCATCATAATCGGCGACGAAAGAAACTTTACCGAGTAGTTCGAGCAGAGCATCATCCTTTTTGTCTCTTTCTGGGTTTCCCTTTTTCGGCGACCCGTCGCTACAGGCAAAGTAAAGTTGCAATCTTTTCGGACTTGGACGAAATTATCTGCTAAAAATTCAGCAGGTATTGGGTTTTCTCACTGTTTTGAAGTTTCTAACCTCTGGGTATCCTTTCAAATGCCAAAATTTTCTTTTTTTTTGATTTTGTGATAGATTGTTAGATTTGATCACTGTTTCAAGTGCGGCGGCTTGTTAGGTTATTCCGTAAATTTTGGCTTGATTCAAGTCTTTTTGAGTTTTGGAGTTGATTTCTGTGGCCAAATACACAAACTTTACGAGTAGCTTCTCAATGTCTCATATTTATCGGCGCTGGAGTATAAATTACAAGTTTTGATGTTTTATACTATGATTCTTCAGTGAGAGAATATCATTTCGTTATCTGGATTTGTAATCGATTACTCCTTCAAATATGCTCACAAGCTTAGAGGAATGACTTGCTTTTTTTGGTGGATGATCAAAAAGGATTTAGCTCATTGGATATAGTCTCTGATTTCACACCATTTTACACAATTCTAAGGAAATTTCCAGTTTGTCATATTCATGTTATAGCAGAGATTTGATCCTGATGCGTTTTTTTCTTTGCTTGATGCCTCTAGTTTGTGCATTTCTTGGTAGATAAAATCTGTTATGCCATTGGTATGTGCTGAGAAACTGAAATTGTTGCTGGTGATTTCTGGTATGAGAATATCTTTTTTTATTTGGCCTTGTTCTGATTGTGGTCCGTTTATCTCTGTTGCGCGCTAGGTCTTCCTCTTGGGTGTTGTACCACGTGTAAGATACAGTTGCTGTTAATCGGCAAAAGAGAAGCTAAGGTGGAGTTACAACTGTGATGCTGAATGTTTGGGCCAACAGGTGGGTTGGGGATGAATCCCTCAATGGATGATATGAACTTAATCCAGCAGGCACAAAGGCATCAGCTTGTTGTAAGCAATCTTGGTGAAGAGATTGATTTGGAAATTGGACCTGGAGAGGATGATGCCGCTTTTGCTAACAGTTCATTGATTGGCGGGCCTCCACGAGAGCCTTCCACTGGAGAACATGATGAGACAAAGCATATGGTTTTGGTATCTGATCTGCCCAGTGAGGATCAAGATATGTCAAAGGGGACACCGGCAAAGAGAAAGAAGAAAGTTGTCAAACGGTGGAGAGAGGAATGGGCTGACACGTACAAGTGGGCATATGTCGATATGAAGGATGGAACGGCGAGGATATTCTGTTCTATTTGCAGAGAGTATGGTAGAAAGCATCGAAGAAATCCGTACGGAAATGAAGGAAGTAGAAACATGCAGATGAGTGCATTAGAGGAACACAACAATAGTTTGCTACACAAAGAGGCTCTGCGTCTCCAAACTGCTTCCAAAGATAAGATTGTTGTTGACAAGCCCATTTATGTGAAGAGTAAGTAATTTACAATCTTGCTTCAAGTGATTGATCTCCTTTTCTATGTTGCGAGTTGCGATCATCTGCATCTCTTGTGTTCTATCTAAGCAACCTGAACTGAACTACCTTTCAGCTAACACATTTTACTAATAGGAAACATTTCACTAACAGATGCAGCTAGATTAATGAAAGAATAGTTATTTGTTAATTCTTGGTATCTTCCTGTTTTTTTCTAGGTGTGGTACTTTTCTGGTGTAGTATTGGTTATATAATATGAAAGAAAAAGGTTGACTACTTTGTTCTCTGGTTTGGTACTATCTATTTGTTGTCTGCATCTATGCATAGCATGGCTAGTGCCCTGCTTATTATTTTTAACTGTTTGTGCTTTTCCGTCTCAATGAAGCTCTGATGTCGAAGAGTGCTGGTTCAATTGTGGAGGGTGCCCTGAAACGAGATCCTAATGAGATTGAATTTATTCAGTCTGTACAAGAATCCGTTCATGCTCTAGAGCGGGTAATTGCAAAAAATTCTCAGTAAGTTACAGTGTACTTCTCATCTTTGTAAAATAGTTTTCAGGAAACCGGATCCAAATCACATGATTCCATTCTGATATATTTCAGTTATGTCAATATCATGGAGCGGCTGTTAGAACCTGAACGTATGATAGTTTTCCGAGTTCCATGGATTGATGACCGTGGTGAAACACATGTAAACCGCGGCTTTAGAGTTCAGTTCAATCAAGCACTGGGTCCATGTAGAGGAGGTATCCGATTTCATCCATCCATGAACTTAAGCATTGCTAAATTTCTTGGCTTTCAGCAGGTACAATGGTTTCCATCGGTTACATGCTAATTTTTTTTTTTTTTTTCCTTCTGGTGGCCACCTTAACTCGGAATTGTAATTTGTTTGTAATCCTTCGCAGACATTGAAAAATGCTCTGTCACCATATAAACTGGGAGGGGCTTCTGGTGGAAGCGACTTTGATCCTAAAGGGAGAAGTGACAATGAGGTGACATCTTGGCCCCTTGCATTTTCTCTCAGCAAGTGATCAATCATTACAGATGTTCTGATATTTTGTTTTGCAACATTTACAGATTATGAGATTTTGCCAAAGTTTCATGAATGAGATGTACAGATACATGGGTCCTGACAAAGTAAGTTGAGTGGTTTTTTTCCCTTTAGCAAGTATATCTCTTCTGCAATGATTTTCTAATGTACTACATATTCTAGGATCTTCCGTCAGAGGAGGTTGGTGTTGGTACTCGGGAAATGGGATATCTTTTTGGACAATACAGACGACTTGCTGGTCAGTTTCAGGTACTGAAAGTCCTTGGACGCTGAATCTTTTCTTGATACTTTTCCGTTACATCCTGCTTAATAAGTTACTTACTCCTTATCAAGTTGGAATTTTTTTTCTTCTTTTTTTTTATCCTTTGAGGGAGTAACATTTGTAGTTTTGGAGGAAGAACATATCCCTATTTGCATCTGTATTTATCCTCTCATATTCTGGATCATTTTAGTGTTAAATGTCATCGGCTATAGTTTTCCTGTACGCACACATTTTTGCATCAGATTGTTTCTTTTGGGAGAGAATAAAGATTTTCGGCTGTTATGTCTTTGTGTCAATTACTTATGCAGGGAAGTTTTACAGGACCACGTATATATTGGGCTGCTTCTAGCCTCAGAACTGAAGCTAGTGGCTATGGGGTGGTAAGGATTTTTATTTATATCTTTTGTTATATTCACAATGCATCACTCTGTATGAACTATAACTTATTTGCATTCTTTCAGGTTTACTTTGCACGACTTATGCTTGCAGACATGAATAAGGAAATAAAGGGACTAAGGTTTCTTTCTTGATTATTTTGATGAGCTCGTACCAGTGTTATTTCGGATTCTTTATTTATTCGGCATGATCTTTTTGAACTCTATTTCCCTTTTCCGGCACTTCTTAGTTCTTGTAATGTTTCTGTCAGTTTTATAAGCTTGTACAAAAACTATTCCTTCTGAATGTTTGGCTTCCAACATAACGCTGATGTGTCTTGTCTACAATTCTGCCACTCTTATCGTGTGAAATCATTGACCCTTCTGAAACTTATTTCAGATGTGTTGTGAGTGGTTGTGGGAAAATTGCGATGCATGTTGTAGAGAAGCTAATAGCTTGTGGCGCCCATCCGGTTACAGTTTCAGGTGATCCACTTATCTTATCATTTTAGATTAGAAGCAACTCAACTGTGTAGCTTTTCTGCCTTTTTGCTGTTTTTCCATCATCTCTAAGTTGAGCTAAGAGTCAGGCCCAGTCTGCTAGATGAACAATGAGACGTGGCTGTGTTTTCTGTAAGGCCAAGACTTAGAGGCCTCAGATTGAATCCTTAGTTATTGGCTTATTGCCATTAGATTTGGTTGTTGTTAGGCCAATGTAAGAAGTTAGTTCACCAGTCTGTGAAGTATTGTGCTGCTCAAGAATTAGCATCATTTGAAAAGGATTTGGTTTTCGCTTTGCAATCGAGTTCCATAGAGAGCGAAGGAAAATTTGCCTAGATTCATATCGCATACTTTTTTTTTGCTGACGCAAACTTTTTGCAGATTCAAAAGGATATTTGGTGGACGATGACGGATTTGATTATATGAAACTTGCGTTCTTGAGAGATATTAAATCCCAACAGAGAAGTCTCAGGTATTTATCATTCTAGAATATAATGGTATTAGTCACTTGGCCAATGATATAGATCCCAACTGTACACACGTGTGATATGCAGAGACTATTCCAAGACCTATGCAAGGGCGAAGTACTTTGATGAAGTAAAGCCGTGGAACGAAAGGTGTGATGTGGCGTTTCCTTGTGCTTCTCAGAATGAAGTTGATCAAGCAGATGCCATTAATCTGGTCAACGGAGGCTGTCGCTTACTGGTAGAAGGTAGAGATTTCTTATACCAAGCAATTTTTTTCAGTGTTTCTCGTTTTGTGTTTTTAAGTTCTTATATTGTTCTTCTGTTACCTTATACTAAGCATTATGGCTGTGTTTTTCTGCAGGTTCAAACATGCCGTGTACAGCTGAAGCAGTTGATGTTTTCAGAAAGGCAAATGTTCTGATTGCTCCTGCCATTGCTGCTGGAGCTGGAGGAGTGAGTTTCTTCCTTTAACTCATATCACATCAGTACTGCAATTTAACTTATTCTTTATATGTTTCTCCTATCATTATATAACAATACTCGCATTACAGAGTGATACTCTGCCTTTGTCAAAAATTAAATGTGTAGTATTGTGGTTATGCTGAGAGTTGTGGAGCTACATCTGTTTCTTTTAGACTGTAGCTAAATTTTATAATCTTGTTGAAGGTTGCTGCTGGTGAAATCGAAGTACTCCGTGAATCGAATTCAATGCAATGGTCAGCAGAAGATTTCGAGTCTAGATTACAGGTAACAGCGGCTCTCACATTTCTTCCATTTCACATCTTTGTTCTGCTCAGTTATCCCTGTGACCCTATGATGATTGTCTATGAATTAATACGCTAGTTGCTCTCGTATTGACAGGAAGCACTGAAGCAAACTTATGAGAAAGCTCTTAAAGCAGCAAATGATTTCGGTTATCAGAAAGAAAGTCCTGAGTAAGTTTTTCTCCTCATCATAAGCCATCAGACACCTTTACTATGATGTTCTCTGTACTCATTGTGAATCCTAAAATGTTATCTTTTTGTTGTTTCTTTTCCAGGGCACTTCTACACGGAGCAACAATTGCAGCATTTTTGAACATAGCTCAAGCCATGACGGACCAAGGTTGTGTTTAGCTTAAAAACGACACTGCATCTTAGAGTCCTCGCAGGATTATGTCTTAAAAGCTATTGAAGAAGACAGATTGGACTCTCTGTAACATACATATTAGATGCAAGGCTATGTCATTATTTAGAAATTACGTACTCTGATAGGAACATTATTTATCAGCCATATATGTTCACTAAAACTATTCGACTTGCAAAGATAGAAGAAGATACTTAATGACGCAGAGCTTCAAAAAGGGTTGCCAAATAAGTTTTCAACCATCGTCATTTGTCACAGAGATTTGCTTTGAGCTGATTCTTAATAAGAAAAAGCTACAAAATCAGTGACATTCTCTCATAAAGTGTTCTTCATAATTGAACAGACGGTGAGTGTAAATATAAGGGACATGCAGACAAATGATAATCTCGAGTGGATCAAAGCTTGGAAAATTGTGGATATGGAGATTGAATGCTGCGCAATGCAAGGTCATCAATCTCTATCCAGGAACGAGCTCCAATAATCATTATATAAGGCTCCCTAGCTTCATGTCCGTGATGAGGGAGCGGACGTATCAGATTTCTCTGCCAAATAGTGCTCAAGCATGTCTTCTTCATCATCTATATCAAACAAACAAAAATGATCCTTGAGAACCAGTGCTTGTTTATGGAATGGCAGCGAACTAAACAGAAAGACCATTTTTACCTTCAAAGTCTTCGTCTTCGAAGTCAATGTCTTCATCATCTTCCTCCTCAGATTCTTGATCAGCAGCGACCACTGTTCCTCTCTGAAAATGGCACAAGGACAGGTAGTTAACAACAGTAGTATTTGTTTGTAAAAAGGAAGTTGCAAGAAGATCCTTATCACGAGTCTGCGCTAAATAGTTAGCAAGAATGAAAAATACCGCTCTGCCACTTTCGAACCACTGTCTTCCTGTAAGCTTCTTCTCCTTAGGTGCAGTAAGAGCAGACTCCGGCATCAGCCTTGTAAGTTTAATCACAACCATGGACAAAAGTTTAATCACAATCATTAACAATGCCCCTTCTTTGGTGTATCAGAGAAAGGGAACAAGAATCTTCAGGAAAAGTTACTCACTTGGCCCGTTCAAGTGCAAGCTCTGCCTCATATCTCTCTCTCCATGCCACAAATGTCTCCAGCGTAACAGGTTCTCCATGAGGAACAATTACCTGTATCAAGAAATTTAGAAAGGAAGAGAAGAAAGCATATACTTTCATGAAAAGTGTTTTGAACAAATCAGAAGCCGATATCATGGAAGTAAGACTTGAGGTGCTTTGCAGTTTATAAATCCGAAATAATTAGCAGACAACAATACCTCATCCTCTTTGGCAGCTTCTTCCACGGCATCGTCAGCTCCATCATCCTGCCCATAGTGTTCAGACAACCAGTCCTTTGCTGATGACACAAGTGTATATATCATGGCCATACCAAGATTTTCAGTTGCCTGTGAAAACGGCATCATGAAGTTCTTAGTTCTAATGATAACCACTCATCAAAAACTGAATTGTATACGACTCACGAAGTCATTGACCAGAGACCTTCCAGTATTCCTTCTTAGGCATAGAGAATTATGACAATTGATAAAGTTGTAAGAGAGATTGTACCTCTTGTTCAAGCTTCTCTTTTAAGATGGCGAGGTCACTAAGATGGATTCCTCGAATACTGGAAGAATCATCTACCAACATGAGTGTCATCATCATCATATATACATGCATTAGCTTGATAAAAACGGTTAAACCTAGAATTACCTTTTAACATCCAAAAGCGGAACCTCGTCCGGATAATTTTCCGTGTGCGAGAAAACTAAACCTAGCTGAACTGCAAGACAAATTGAGAGCTCTAAGACTAAGAGAGCACATAAGAGGCACATGATACAACAAGGGATCTTCTTAAAGAGTAATAACCTGGTGGGATTGATGACTCCTCTTCATCATCATCCTATTTAGACAAAAGACAAGAAGAAAAAGAGGATCAGAAGAATAGCAAGTTGCTAAAACAGAAGATATTTCACTTGACTTACACACATTTGCTATTCACAAATCACATACAGTTTGCTAAACAGCCAAAAGAAAGCCGATACACTAAACTTACGAGATTACGAATTTATCGATAAGGCTAAACAAGGATCATTGGGTCATCTACTTAAAAGAAGTTGCAGATAACAATGAAGGAGATGAAGAAAGAAGATGAATAGTGTTCTATACCTGAGGAGTCACTGTTATCTGAAAGCATCGATTCGAAGTATTAAGCCCACTTTCACTAGAATGAATTTCTGTCATGGTACAGTAGTTGAAGAATTTAATGCTCTCATCAGCTCAACGATGAAACATACAAGGAAACAAAAAACTTATGAGAAATCAATAAATACCTTTAAATTCATCAGCAAGTATAGATTCAAGAGCTTCAATCTCCATCTCCTGTTCCTGCTTATACTCTACAAAGAGACACAAACAAAAAGAAACCCAATAAATATTCTCAGATCAATTTATCAGAATTATAGATCAATCGGAATCCAATTGCTTTCCCATGGATTCACAGCTACACAGCTCTCCAATGAATAAGAGTAAAGATTTTCGATGTTAAACGAAAAAGTATGCAACTTTTAGAAATTATTTGATCGAACTCACCCGTCATGATGACTAAATTTGACAGCTTTGTCGTGAGAAACTTTGAGATTGTCTGAATATCGAACTCCACAGTGAGTCGAGTCGAGTCGTGGACAAGAGCGACGTTAACGAGAGGATGACCTAAAGGAGAGAACTTTAAGATCCCAAAACGGTGTCGTTTCTGCTGCTAGAGTTGTCACACTTGTGTTTTTTTTACAAAGGTGAAAAAAGGAAAGGCCTTTCTCTTTCCTCGCATCTCCTCTCCGATCCTCTCTCTCTGATCTTCTTCTTCTTCTTCTTCTTCCTGAATTCGCTTGTGTTGCTTCTCCCCGAATCGCCGGAGCAAAAACCCTTCTCTTACAAGCCATATAAATTTTGGTTCTAATTGTATTGACTGAGTGATAGAAATCGGATACGGAAGAAGCACTGATCGATCTGAATTTCTGTACAATATGTCGAGATTCAGAGACAGGACAGAGGATTTCAAGGATTCTGTTCGGAAAGCCGCTGTCTCGATGGGTTATAACGAGGTACGAGTCCCATATTTCATCTTAAATCTCGTTCGATCGGAGCCATCTGTCTCGAATTTTACGAGAAATTGCGGAATTTGTTGCATGTCGATTTGATCAATCTCCCAGGGTTTTTGGGATTGTTGTTTTCTAGATCGTATTCGTTGACATTCATTTGATTCGTCTGCATTGTGTGGCAGTCTAAAGTGGCATCAACAATGGCGTCTTTTATTATACATAAGCCAAAGGAGAGATCGCCTTTCACGAAAGCTGTTTACTTTACGGTAACTTTTAGTTGATTCAGCATTTGGAGTTGTACATTTGACCGGATTTGCAAGTTGCATTATCGAATGATTCTTGTGTGTGGTGTTGCTTGGTTGATTTAGCTGGAACGCATCAAGGAGTTGGATCAGTTTATGTCGAAGCATCGAAAAGATTATGTTGATCCCCACCGGACTACAGAACAGGAAAAAGATAGCATTGAACAAGAAGTAAGTAATCTGAGCTAAGCTTACACATTGTATATGATTCCTTGATCTTTGTTGCTATGAATCTACGCTTGAGATTTAACATATGGAATTATGAAAGATGAATGTCTATTAACTTAGAAGATAGAGAGCTACTTTCTTGTGACGCTGAGGAACTCAGATCGTACATTTTTTTTATATCTCCTGTGTTGGTTGATTGAGAACTATGTAATACCACCAAACTCTTTCTTGCAGATAACTGCTTTTATTAAAGTTTGCAAAGAACAGATCGATAGACTCGAGAACAGCATTAGAAATGAAGAAGCAAACACCAAAGGATGGCTTGGCCTCTCAGCAGATAAATTCAATGCTGCTACTATAGCACACAAACATGGAGTGGTATGATATGCACCAATGTAGTAAGCCAACTTTGGTCTTTTCATTGAGAGTATCTAGATGTGTAGAAGTAATCGTAGTTTTATGTTGGCAGGTTTTGATTCTGAGCGAGAAGCTTCATTCAGTCACCGCACAGTTTGACCAGCTTAGAGCGACTCGTTTCCAAGATATTATTAACAGAGCTATGCCGAGAAGAAAACCTAAAAGGATCGCAAAGGAAACTAGTTCAGTTAATGCAACTTTGGCAAATCCAGAGTCCATAGAACCAGATGAAATTCAGGCTCAGCCTCGTAGACTACAACAGCAACTTCTAGACGATGAAACACAAGCCCTTCAGGTAACAAAGACAACCCTATATGCTCTTCCAAAGCCTGCATGAGTCATTTGTACATGTGCTAAAATCTTGGAATTTTTGTTATTTTTGCAGGTAGAGCTAAGTAATCTATTAGATGGTGCTAGGCAGATCGAGACTAAGATAGTGGAGATGTCTGCACTGAATCACTTAATGGCAACTCATGTTCTGCAACAAGCCCAGCAGATAGAAGTTATATATTACCAGGTTAGGACTTGATAACTCTTCGTAAGCTCTCTCGTCAACGCACTGTTTTGTTTGGCTTTCAAACTTAAATGGTAGGAAACACAACTGTTACTGTTTTCAGCAATGCTAAGTTTCTAAACCCCATTTGGTTTTTCTACTCTGTAGAAGACAGCTTATGACTGACTTCAGATTTAATTTACCAATTCCACGATTCGGCTGTTCTCTCTCTGTGTGTGTGTGAACCTTGTGGCCTTTTTTCTCACTCAGTTTGATACTAAAATGCAGGCGCTTGAGGCAACAAACAACGTGGAGCTTGGAAACAGAGAGCTTGCTCAAGCAATCCAACGTAACAGGGGCAGCAGAACCTTTCTCATGCTGTTTTTCTTCGTGCTTACTTTCTCCGTCTTGTTCTTGGATTGGTACAGTTAGAGACCATTTCGGTCTCCAACAACCTCACATAGTTTGTGTAGATTTTGATTGTCAAACAAAGTAAACTATGAAAATTTGGGAAAAGGTTTGATGTCAAATGAAGAAAATCTTAAACTTTGGAAGTGATGGTGACCGAACTCACCGTCATTATTACCAAACTTGACACCTTTGAGATGTCTGAATAGAGAGAACTCCTCAGTTTGCCTCGTGGCCAGAGGAGCAACGTAACCAGAGATAATAACCTAGAAGAGAAAACAAGAGTTCCAAAAACGATGTCGTTTATCTCTGTAGTTTGGATGTGCTTTTCTTTACCTCCTCTTCTCCTCTCTCTCTCTCTCCATCCAAAACCTGCCCTTTCTCTCTCCTCTCCTCTCCTTTTTCTCTCTTTCTGACCCTTTTCTTCCATTCGCTGCCTTTCTTCTTCAAACCGGCGGAGTAAAAACCCAAAGAAAAATGCGGTCTAAATGCTATTGATTGATAGAGAGATTGAAACCTCCTCTACATAGAGAAGAAACGCCTGCAGAGTAGCCAATTAAGTATCTGGATCTCTGTTTCTTCGGTACGGCTTTTCTTTCCCAGATCTCTCTTTCTGAAGAAACTCTTTTTAACAAGTTTAGCAATTGTTCTCAAGTTGCGCCGCTTGTGTTTTGCATGTTGGGGTCTTTAAGGTTTTTCCACTGATTTTTGTTGGTTGCAGGATTCAAGGGAGAGGCAAGCTCTTGTCTGATTGAAGAGAGTGCCTTCATTGAGATTTTCAAATTATAAAGTTTTGATTTTTTTAGGTTAGTTCGAAAGTTTTCATTTTGGCACTTCGTTTCTATCTCTCTTATTTTTCTTGGTTGTTGAGGGTTTCGAGAGTTGTGTGTAATGGAGAGTAATGATGACCAAAACTTGAAGGCGATTAATGAATCGGTAGGAAGATTGGTCTGGGTTCGCCGTCGTAACGGCTCTTGGTGGCCCGGACAGACTCTGGTCCATGACCAAGTTCCTGAGAACTCTCTGTCCTATCCAAAAGTCGGCACTCCAATAAAGCTTCTTGGCCGTGACGATGTTGGCGTGTGAGTCTACTCTTTTCTCTTTTCCACAATCTCAGTCTCTTTGCCTTTTTACTGCTGATCAATACTGATGCTTGTTTCGATATCTTGAGTCATTGGGAATTATGGTTAAAAGTGTTTTACTTTATGACTCCAGGGATTGGTATGTTCTTGAAAAGTCCAAGACGGTGAAGGCATTTCGTTGTGGAGAGTATGATGCTTGCATTGAGAAGGCAAAGGCTGCTGCTGCTGTAGCGAGCTCTAGTATTAAGAAGACTGTCAAGTTTACTCGCAGAGAAGTTGCAGTTAACGAAGCTCTAGAGATTGAGAATGCACATCTTGCGAAAGAAGATCATCGGGATGATAGTTTGTGTAACTCATCCGGGGAGGAGGATTCCAAAAGGTGTCTTTCTGGCGAAGACGATGAGGTTACAGATACTGCTGATGAAGAAGAGACTGAAGATGAATTGGTTTCAGCGCCGGAGCTATTGCAGTCCAGTATGTCTTCCCAAGAAATGAATGATGTTGAAGCTTTAAAAGTGCAGCCAAGGAGAAGAAGAACGCCGAATGACTCGGAAGATGATGGGACTGAAGGAATCAAGCGGATGAGAGGGCTTGAGGATATTGGGAAAGAACATGTCGGCGCTGTTGTTGTGCACAAGCAAGAAATGGGTTTGACCTGTGATGTAAACCTTAGTGACTCTATGTCCAATGGAAACATTCTTGCTAATGGGAACAGGGCATGCTCCCCATTGTCACTGAAAAGAAAAAGGTCACAGGTCATAATTGCTAATGAGTGTTCTAAAAGGAAAAACCGACGCAGGCAATTGACAAAGGTGTTAGAGAGTACAGCTATGGTCTGTGTCCCTGTCACCTGTGACCAGGTTGTCACTTCTGATTGTCAAGGAATTTATGACAGCAAAGTATCTGGAATGGAGTCTGTCGAATCCATGAAAAGTGTATCTGTTGTAATCAACAATAACTCAGACAGCACCGTGATGTCATGCGAGAATGCTTCTGCAATTGTTGTCAAAGACTTCCATAACAACAAGGCGAAGGAGAGTGAAATTTCCAGTGTATCATTCTCTGCGGAGAATGATTCTTCTGACCAATTATATGAGGTTCCTTTAACTGGAGAAGAAAAACACTCTGCAGGTATAAACCTCGTAGCTTCCCAATGATTGTTTTATAGCTAAATGCTTCTGCATTCATTATCTGCTATCATTGTGTTTTCTCCAAAGCTTTTATCTCGTAGAATCTGATTTGGTGGTTTTCTTCTATGGCTAAATCGTGTGCCTTTGTTTTTGGTTTTCCGGCAGCTTGCACAATTCCCTCACCGAGGGGAGTTCTTATTTCTAGTTTGACAAGGCGGCGTGGTCGTAGTAGTAGTCATGATGTGTTTGTTAAGAAAGAGGACTACGATGGATCTGATTGTACAGATCCACCAGCTGCACAACTTGTCATTTTTAATTCGAACGGGATTGAGAAGAGCACTTCTAAGTGGCAGCTAAAAGGAAAGAGGAACTCGAGGCAGATGAGTAAGAAGCAAGAAGCGAGTAGAAATGTGAATGGCGAAGAAGCTAATAACAGCAGTCCTCTGCCTCTTTCTTCGCTGTTCGATGTGAAGATTGAGGTAAAAGCCAACTATAGCAAACCCTGTGTTCCTCTGGTTTCTCGTATGAGTAAATTGAATGGGAAAGCTATTGTTGGTCATCCTTTAACTGTTGAAGTCTTGGAAGAAGAAGGCTATGGCAACGGTATGGTGATGTCTCAGGTTGTTGTGAAGGCGAACTCAGTGTCCAAACAGAAGGGCAAGAAGAGGAAATCAAATGGTGCTATAAATAAGTCGAAGCAGAAGAAACCGTCTTCCCTATTGGTAAAGACAAGGCGGCTCTCTTCTCTAACTAGCCAGAAGCTGACAGAAAAAGGCAAGAAGCAGACAAGAGAAAAGGCAAAGGAAACTGTTGTAGCTTGTATACCGTTGAAAGTAGTCTTCAGTAGGATAAATGAAGTGTTGAAAGGCTCAGCAAGACAAACGCAACACCGAGGAATAGCATTATTGCCATCTTCAGCCAAAACATAAGAGAGACTTTTTGGCTGCCTACGTTTTTTGTTTTCCCTTCATTGATCTGCCGGGGTTTTGAAGCATAAACTGAGATGAAAATAGGTTGGCTTTTGGAGAAGCCATCACTGATGAGTTTTGCTGTTTTGGTATAAAGACTTGAGACATTTAGTCGTGCAGAGAGAGAGAGAGAGAGAGAGGCAGAGCTTGGAAGTGAGCAAATGTAAATATAGTTAGCTGTTGAGGTGTAAAACTGAGATTAGATGGGAGAGATGAGATTGCTGCTTAGAGAGAATTGTTGTTTCAGGTTAATTCAAATTGTTTGTTTTATCTTACTCAAGTTCTTGTAGATTGAAGAAGAAAGTCTTTTAATTTCTTGCTCTGTTTGTTATATCATTGAGTTTCAGAAAGTTTACAGAATCCTTGATTCCTTCAGACATTCTGGTAACTCTTAATAGAATATCAAATGATTCAATATTAACTTTGTTCTTGAAAATTGAAACTTATGTTCTTCGGGAATCAAAACTTTTTGTTCTAAAGAAATTAAAAGCTTTTGTTCTTAAGAAACCAGCTATGGAAAGTTAGCTCAAATGGCTTGTTTTTAACTCTCAAGTTCTTGTTGATGAAGAAGAAAGTATTTTCTTTTCTTGCTCTGCGTTTATCACAGAGCCGCAGTTCCTACAAACATCTTGATAACTTTTTAAGAGAGAATAAAAAGATTATAACTTTTGTTCTTTTGAAATCAGCTATGGAAAAAAGTAAACTCAATTGTGTGTGTGTGTGTGTGTGTGTGTGTGTGTGTGTGTCTCTCTCTTTTAAAAACCATTCTAGTGGATCACCTTCAATAAATATTAGGAGAAATAATTCATTGAACACGTTCTACATGTGTTTTCTAGTTGTTTGTATCAACAAGAAATGGACCGGCCAACAAATTCAATTTGAGCCATCAGTTTTATTTTTATTTTTCCTTTTCACGTGCCACAATTTGCCTCAAATGAAGATGAAATGATTCTCCAACAAAAAAAAAAAAAAAAAAAGATATTTTCCAAACAAAAGAAGATTTTGAAAATCAGTATATGAAAGTGAAATGCATACAACAAACTTTACTTTATCTCATAATATTTGCTTGTGGAATCTCATAATACACACTTTCTTCGACGTCATAATTACAAATTCCAAATGTAGAAACTCCAAAAGAGACAAAGTAGAATTGCCTGTGTTTGGCTTATTAACATTTCAGGTTTTAATCCAAACACAGGATTGAGATTCCATCACTCTTTTCAAAAGGTTATCAATTTGATCACAATCAATTAGAAAGAAAAAAAGAATGTTTTTTTCTAAAATTATTTTGGGATCTAAGAAAATTAAAAATAAATGATCAAGATTTTATGAAAAATAGAGACACAGTGAAAGGTTTTTAAAGTTCCCGTGTTGTCATTGGCTTCTGCTATTTTGGATTTAAATACAACTCTCTGCTTCCTGTTTCCCTGCTTCATCATCACGCAGAGAACTATCTCTCCGATCTCATATTTCTACAACACAATCACAATCACAATCACAATCGATTGATTCGATCTAGCCATGAGATTCTGCAAATGGGTTTCTTTTGTTTTGATCCTTCTTCACTTGCTTAATTCTTCTCTGATTACATCTTCCTCTTCCTTAACCTCGAATGGGTTATCTCAAATCCCTTCAAAGTTTCTCACTTTGGCTAAAAGAGATGATTTTTCCGATTGGATAGTCGGAATCAGAAGGAAAATCCATGAGAACCCGGAATTAGGTTTCGAGGAAGTAGAGACATCTAAGCTCGTTAGAACAGAATTGGAGAAGATGGGTGTGTCTTATAAGTACCCAGTTGCTGTAACTGGTGTTATTGGATACGTTGGAACTGGTCAAGCTCCTTTTGTTGCTTTGAGAGCAGACATGGATGCACTTTCTATGCAGGTATTTGATTTCAACTTTTTAAAAAAAAAATTGGATTTGACTTGTTCTCTCATCAACTTCATGGAACAGAGTAGCTTTTTCACCAGTGTTGGATACTCTAAAAGAGGAACCTTTATTTCATATTTTGGGTGATTTTTCATATGTGGTTTGCAATTACTTGAATTGCTGGTGGAATTGTGAGAAGTGTTGATCTATTTTTGGGTGGATTCTAGTTGGAAAAGTTATGTTGGATTGTTGTAGGAAATGGTTGAATGGGAACACAAGAGTAAGATTCCAGGGAAGATGCACGCTTGTGGGCATGACGCTCACACTGCGATGCTTCTCGGTGCTGCAAAATTGCTCAAAGAACACGAAGAAGAGCTACAGGTTAGTAGTGGTATTCAAATTGTTAAAGTTTGAATCTTTGGAAGCATCCTGATCTCTGAATTGTTTTACACTTCTTGGAACCATCTTAGGGTACGGTGGTTCTGGTATTCCAACCAGCTGAGGAAGGAGGAGGAGGTGCGAAGAAGATCGTGGAGGCTAAAGTATTGGAGAATGTGAGTGCAATCTTTGGTTTACATGTGACAAATCAATTGGGATTAGGTCAAGTGAGCTCGAGAGAAGGTCCAATGTTAGCTGGTAGTGGCTTTTTCGAAGCTAAGATAAGCGGTAAAGGAGGTCACGCAGCTCTTCCTCAGCACGCCATAGATCCGATATTAGCAACTTCAAACATCATTGTTAGTTTACAACACCTCGTTTCACGAGAGGCCGATCCTTTAGACTCACAGGTATAACAACATAATTTTTGGCTCTTCAAGATGTCTCTATATGGAGTGTGTTGATCTATGTGAGTATTTGCAGGTAGTTACAGTTGCTAAATTCGAAGGCGGTGGTGCTTTTAATGTGATTCCAGACTATGTTACTATTGGTGGTACATTCAGAGCCTTTTCATCTAAAAGCTTTAAGCAACTCAAGAAAAGAATTGAACAGGTCAGTAACTTTGCACTGTCATGTGTACTACTTTGTCTTCCTCTCAAGACCAAAGCTTTTTAAACTCTCTTTGCGAGTCCAATGTTTCAGGTCATCACGAGGCAAGCGAGTGTGCATATGTGTAATGCAACAGTGGATTTCCTAACAGAGCAGAAACCTTTCTTCCCACCGACTGTAAACGACAAAGGCTTGTACCAGTTTTTCAAGAACGTTTCAGGAGATTTGTTTGGGACTGAGAATTACTTCGAGATGCAACCGTTGATGGGATCAGAGGATTTCTCTTTCTACCAAGAAGCAATGCCTGGACATTTTGGTTTTCTTGGAATGCAAAACGAAGCTCAT
Source organism: Erythrophleum ivorense (assembly GCA_026724425.1). Classification (NCBI taxonomy): domain Eukaryota; kingdom Viridiplantae; phylum Streptophyta; class Magnoliopsida; order Fabales; family Fabaceae; genus Erythrophleum; species Erythrophleum ivorense. The sequence continues at coordinate 474,269 of JAIUCV010000294.1, forward strand.
TCACCAATGGCGAGCCCTCACTCGCCTTATTTTGAAGTGAATGAAGAATTACTACCTTATGGTGCTTCTCTTCATGCTTCCATGGCCACAAGATATCTTCTTGACTTACAAACTTCCTCGCTGGATAAGAGTTACGAAAAAGATGAACTTTGATGTCAAATATTGGCTATCTCTATTCTTCATATCAATCATTGTTACATGGTAACAGTTTTTTAACAGAGGCTTCCATGTAAAAATCAATAAAATGTTATGCAATGTCAAGCTTCTATTAAGAAATCTGATTGGCTTTGCAGAATGGAAGAAATGTAAGAACTTTACTGCAAAAGTATACAGTGATTGGACCGTTGTAATGCGAGAGTTTTAGAGTTTCAGAGTATTAAATGTGTAATGCAGTTTCATTCATAATCTATATTACGTTTGTGTACATATCTTAATTACTGTACCAATGTGAAATTAAAAGCTGAAACCGTCAAATTACAGAGGATGCCAATGTTATGTGACTCCTAGGTTTATGCTTATGTTTCCATTAAGATGATGGATCAGATGAACATTGTCGAAGCATTACCAAAATCAGACGCTCAAATTCGAGGGTTTACTCTAATGTGCAACTGAGAAAGATCCATTTTTTTCTTTCTCTTTTCGTTTCTTCTTCTTCTTCTTGTTCCTCCGGTACGTTTCTAGATTCAAGTTTCAATTTTTAAGAAAGCAAATCCGTAAAAGAAACGTGGTGAATTCGTCTCTCTTTCTTCCGAATCTTTGCTTCGTTTGAAACCCAAATTTTTTTTTCTGAGTTTCGGTTACAAAACAAAAAGACCCATTTTCGTAAACCTCTGTTTTCTCTTACGAACGTTTGCCGTAAAAATCTTGTCCATTGTTACCAAAACACTGTCTTAATAACCTTACAAACAGTGATTTTCGAAAGTTTTTATCTTTGTGTACGCATTTGGTGGATACCTATATAAGAAAGTTGGGAGCTTATTGATGAAAGTGATGGCGGTGGATATGGAGGAAGGGGTTAAAGACAATGCTGCATCACCCGCTAAATCAAGACTCATCACAAACCAATCTAGGGCTCTTTTTTCGATGCGTCTGCTTCAGATTTTGTTGCTGCTTCTTGTTTTAACTCTTGGGATCTCAGTTGTTGGTATACACATGATAAAGTTCTTGAGGATTCAACATTTGCCTCCTGTGGCTCCAACCACAACCACTTTGATCTCTACGTATGATCATGGCGGAACTGTTACTTTCGAGAGCTTTATTAGGCCTCCTTTGGATGTTTGGCACACAATGAATGACAGTGAGTTGCTTTGGCGTGCTTCGATGGAGCCAAGGAGGATTGCATATCCGTTTAAACGGGTTCCTAAACTTGCTTTCATGTTTCTCACCAAAGGGCCTTTACCATTTGCTCCACTTTGGGAGATGTTCTTTAAAGGACATGAGGGTCTTTACTCAATCTATGTTCATGCACTGCCTAATTACAGATCTGATTTTTCAAGGTCATCTGTGTTCTACAAGAGATATATCCCAAGTCAGGTACTTTTCGTTGATGCTTCAAACAAAACACTAACAACGTTCTTGCTAACATTTTCAAGATCAACTTTTGAAGTGTTTGCTTCTTGCTTTCCTCACATTGTCAGTTTCTCTTGTGTTATAGGCTGTGGCATGGGGAGAGATGAGTATGTGTGATGCTGAAAGGAGGCTTATTTCCAACGCGTTGCTTGACATCTCTAATGAATGGTTTGTTCTTCTCTCTGAATCATGCATCCCTCTGCGCGGTTTCAGCTTCATCTATAGTTATGTCTCTGAATCAAGATATAGTTTCATGGGTTCTATTGATGAGGAAGGACCTGATGGAAGAGGAAGATACAGAGTTGGAATGGAACCTGAGATCACACTAAGCCAGTGGAGGAAAGGGTCACAATGGTTTGAAGTTAACCGGAAACTCGCTCTTGAGATTGTTCAAGACACAACTTACTACCCCAAGTTCAAAGAGTTTTGTAGACCTCCATGCTATGTTGATGAACACTACTTCCCTACAATGCTGTCTATGAAACATCGGATTTTGCTAGCTAACCGGACACTAACATGGACAGATTGGTCACGCGGAGGTGCTCATCCAGCTACTTTTGACAAGGCTGATATAACAGAGACATTTCTCAAGAAGCTTCCGGAAGCTAAAGCTTGCTTCTACAATGATCAGCGGTCTCAAGTTTGTTATCTCTTTGCTAGAAAGTTTGCTCCAAGCGCATTGGAGCCCTTATTGCAACTTGCACCCAAGGTCCTTGGTTTCTGACAGGATGCTGAACTCGTCGATCTTGGTTTTGTTTTTGACAAGTGCTTGGGTTTAGAGTATGATCACAAACAGAACTGATCATTAATTAATATCCTCTCTTAGAATGATATTACAGGTACTTGTGTAACGGTTAAACATATATTGACTTCACTGAATAAAAGTTGCTCGGAGCATCAAATTGTTCTTGTTCCATGCGTAGAAGTTTAATTGTCAAAACAAACTTACAATACAAACTCGGACTTTTTCATTTCTAAATAATTCCACATTTGCCATCAAATCTGTGAAACTGTAAAAGTTTGGGGGAAATTAGACTGAGAAGCAAAAGTTGAGGGGTTTACGAAAGTCAACTCATAAGATGACGAATCAGATGACAGTAATAAGTAGATCTTCACAACGGATTCATTAGATGAACATCGCCGAAGCAGCGCATAATCAAAATCAGACGCTCAAATGCCGAAAGTTTACTCCAATGTATGACTGAGAAAGATCCATTTTTTTCATTTCTTCTTCTTCTTCTTCTTCTTCTTGCTCCTCCGGTAAGTTTCTATATTCAAGCTTCAATCTTATAAGAAATCAAACTCGTAGAAGAAAACTTGGTGAATTCGCCTCTCTTACTTCCCAATCTTTGCTTCTTTATAAAATCCTCAATCTTCTTTTCTGGGTTTTATAATAAAAAAAAACCATTTTTGTAAACCTCTGTTCTCTCTTATAAACGTTCCCAGTAAATCTTGACCATTGTCACCAAAATACTGTTTTGATAACCTCACAAAATCTGGATTCTTGTTTAAGTAACAGTGATTTCCGAAAGTTGTTCTCTTTGTGTATGCATTTAGTGATAAAGTTTGGAGCTTTTAGATGAAAGTGATGGTGATGGAGATGGAGGAAGGTGTTAAAGATAATGCTGCATCTAGACTCACAAACCAATCTAGGTCTCTTTTGTCGATGCGCCCGCTTCACATTTTGTTTTTGTTTCTTTTTTGACTTTTGGGATCTCAGTTGCTGGTATATACATGATCCAGTTCCTGAGGATTCAGCATTTGGCTCCAACAACTTTGACCTCTATATATGATCATGGGAGTGTTACTTTAGGCAGATTTGTTAGACCTCCTTTCAATGTTTGGCACACGATGAATGACAGTGAATTGCTTTGGCGTGCTTCGATGGAGCCACGGATAAACGTGTATCCGTTTAAACGGGTTCCTAAATTGGCATTCATGTTCCTCACAAAAGGGTCTTTACCATTTGCTCCACTTTGGGAGATGTTCTTTAAAGGACATGAGGGTCTTTACTCAATCTATGTTCATGCATTGCCTGATTACAGATCCGATTATTCAAGGTCATCTGTGTTTTACGGAAGATATATCCCAAGTCAGGTACTAATTGTCACTGATTTTTCAAACAAAAAAGTGTTTGCTTCTTGCGTTCCTCACAATCTCAGTTTGTTCTCTTGGGTTATAGGCTGTGGAATGGGGAGAGGTGAGTATGGGTGATGCTGAAAGGAGGCTTCTTGCTAACGCGTTGCTCGATATCTCGAATGAATGGTTTGTTCTGCTATCTGAATCATGCATCCCTCTCCGCGGTTTCGGCTTCATCTATGGTTATGTCTCTGAATCAAGATATAGTTTCATGGGTTCTTATGATGAGGAAGGACCTGATGGAAGAGGAAGATACAGAACAGGGATGGAGCCTGAGATCACGCTTAGCCAGTGGAGGAAAGGGTCTCAGTGGTTTGAAATTAACCGGAAACTCGCTGTTGAGATAGTTCAAGACACAACATACTATCCCAAATTCAAAGAGTTTTGTAAACAACCATGTTATGTTGATGAACATTACTTCCCTACAATGCTGTCTATGGAACACCGGATTTTGCTGGCTAACCGGACATTAACTTGGAAAGATTGGTCACGCGGTGGTGCTCATCCAGCTACTTTTGGAAAGGCTGATGTAACGGAAGATTTTCTCAAGAAGCTTCCGGGAGCTGAAGCCTGCCTCTACAATGATCAGCATTCTCAAGTTTGTTATCTATTTGCCAGAAAGTTTGCTCCAAGCGCATTGGAGCCGCTATTGCAACTTGCACCTAAGATTCTTGGTCTCTAACAAGATGTTTCACTTGTCCATCTTGGTTCTTGTTTTGATAAGTGCTTGGGTTTAGAGAATGATCATTAGTTAATATCCTCTTCCACAATGATATTACAGATACTTTTTTGATGGTTTAACATATTTTTAACTTGACAGATGACTGAATAAAGATAATTTTGAGTTCTTTTCAGTCTCTTGGATCATCATTTTTTCAAGAAGAAGAGTGAGAGGAGTTTCCTTCTAAAGACTGTTGTTTTGGCATTTTCATTGCATCTCCATGATGTCAAAGTCAAGTGACTGCAACTAGAGGAACCAAAATTTAGGCAATGTATCTTATAGCATGAAGCAATGACTTGTGTTTGGTTTTATCAGTTTCCTGTATTTAGATGAGTTTGCTATATAGGGACTGAGAGAGCACTTGCCATTTATTAGTTTTGGTTCAATGTCTGATTTTAAAGACATTTGTTATGACCAACACTGGTTCGATGAAACAAGAGAGGTCACTAAGCCTATGTGAAAAGAAACAGAGGAGGAGATGAAACTGGAAGATCCTTTGGTCACAAGTAAAGATGTTGGAAAACTTGTTCCCCAAGCTTGAATCGCCCATTGATACTAAACGCATCCACTTATGAACAACGATTTTTTTGTTTGTTATGTCAACTCACAAAAATATCAAACATAAATCACAAAATTTCTTCTTCACAGATCAAGCATTACAACACCAAGTCAATAAAATAATCATCTCAAACGAGGAGGTGGATTGGAACCAAATCCAAGTGCAAGATCTTCAACTGAATCTGTTGACAAAACCGGCAAATCCTTTTTCCTCTCAATTTCTACAGCCAAACTCTCTTTAAGAGCCGTCACCACTTGACTCATTCTAGGTCTCTGGCCAGAGTTTCGACAAACACAAGCCACGGCTATCTCCACAGTCTTAAACGCAGAGTTTGGATCATAGTCTCCGCAAAGGCTCGGGTCAAGAATCTCCACAATGTTTTCTCTAGAGAGCAAAGACTCAACCCATTGACTTATATGCATCCTTTCCTCAGTCTTTATGATCGCAGGTTTCGCAGTAACGATCTCTAACAGAACAACACCAAAACTGTACACATCGCTCTTCTCTGTTAAATTGTTTGATGTGTAATACCTGCAATAGAAAAGATCAGATCTTTAACCGAGAAAAAAACAAGAAAAGTAAACAGCAAGTTTCCGGATTTTAGCAAAGATTCGAGCTTTGAGCTTACTCGGGGTCAACATATCCAGGCGTCCCGGCTATGGCTGTATTCAAATGACTTCCCTCTGCTGCATCAAACGCTCTCGAAAGACCGAAACCACCTAACTTGGCATTGAATTTCCCGTCTAAGAACACATTTGTACACTTGACGTTTCTGTGAATGATCGGTGGCGTGCAGCCAGTATGCAAATACTCAAGTCCTATACAAAAACAGAGGAGTTTCAGTCGCAGTAACCGAATCTGTTACAGAAACAGAGCTCCAAAACAGGGGAAATTCTAAGAATGTTTTTATTACCTTGTGCGACATCGACTGCGATTCCAAGTCTATCTTCCCAGCTAAAAACAGTTGAACTGTTCTCTGAGATATGTTGTTTCAAGTTTCCGTTAGCCATGTACTCGTAGATAACCGCGAGTTTATCGCCTTCGTTGCAGTAACCAAGCATGGTTATAAGGTTTTTATGATGAATTCTGAAAAGGTGTTTGACCTACAATTAGCAAGTTCTTCACATAAGCCTTGTTTTCATTTTAATCATCAAAGACAAAAAAAAGATCCTTTTAAGATATTCAAAGCATATATATGTGTATACCTCTGCTCTGAGTTGTTTGTAGCCTTGAGAAGACAATGAAGAAACAAGCTTGACAGTTACTTCTTTACCATCTAACTGTCCAAGGTAGTTTCTTCCAAATCCTACCTTCCCTTGATCTCTCTCGAACGCATTTGTGATATTCACAATCTCCGCGTACGTAAACTTCCTGTTTGTCGGTTCCAAATCAAACGCATCATTTGCTATTTCATTTCCTTCGTAATCCGTCATTCCGCTCTCTATTCTCTGTAAAGACGGACGCGTCGAAAAACCGGTTTCTCTTCGTTGCAATGGACGCATTGAACCGGTATCTCTCCTCTGTAACGACGGTCCATTACTCGTAGATGTAACCGTCCTGTGAATCATTCGACCTGTAACCAAAATAATCAAACACTACAGTAAACCATTTCCTTTTAAAGCTAAGAACAATGTAACATAGCTAAAAACATTACCTCGTTTTTTCTTTCTAATGAGGATAAACAGTATAGCTATAGTAACAATGATGAGAAAGAGCCCTGCAAGTGATGCAACTAAAGGAATGACAAAGCCTGGAAGTTTCTTCTTCTTGGATCTGTTTCCTGTGACCTCTTCACAAGCACTTTCAGTACAAACACTTGGATTCCCTTTGATACTGCATATACAATGGATTATGACATAAATCATCAAACGCTTTTTACAAGTGCGTAATGAATGAAGAAGAGAAACGGTTTTTGAGTACCTGAACGACATGCCGTTCTTTGTTTTCTCCCTCAGAATAGACGGTATAGGACCACTAAGCTGGTTGTTTGCCAAATTCCTGCAAAATCCATATTATATCGAAAGTAATTTACTATGTATACTACAAAGCTATGAGTTCTTGTTACTGTTAGGTGTGGTTAAAAAATACACACAGGACTCCCAGGAACTGAAGTTGAGCTAAGAAAGCCGGCACTGGTCCAGTCAAATTGTTGTCTGACAAGTCCCTGAAAGTTAAAAAAAGGTTAGCAACTTTCTACTATTTGCATACAGTTATAATTACCAACAAGATGAACAAAAACTTACAAGATTTGCAAGTGCGAAAGACGAGATATATCAAAAGCTATATCTCCTGTCAATCCGGAGGATGATAAGTTTCTGTTGCATAGACCAATAACCTATGAGACTCGCTCAAGATTGAGAGAAAGAGAACTATTTATAAGAACACTTACAAAGATATTACTCTTGGCATGTTTGTGCCATTGAAGCTACAATTCACACCTTCCCACGTGTAAGCCTGAGGCACACAAACATCTCCTTGCCAGTTTCTCTTGACTTTATATGCAGACTTAATATTCCTCATAGCGGAAACTAGAATGTTTCGGAGAGAAAAACAGTGAGATAGAACAAGAAAACTGAAAATGTACAGCAGAGAACAGTGAGCTTACGGTCGTCTTGATCTGTTGAAGATTGAGGAAGTTTGTTTCCAAAGTAAGTCTCCATAGCGTTGATGAGAGGAGGAAGAGTCGAACTCCGAGTCTGACGAAGAGAAAACTGGAAGCTTTGTTCTGTCAATGGCTCAGAGCTGAACAGGACTAAGGTCTTCGTGTAATCAAGTCTAAGCGGTTGCGAAAACGTCTCCCCGTTCAACGAAACGACGAATTCTCTTAGTTCTTGGGATACCGAATTGGGTTCTTGAATCTCCGTGAAATACATGTAAAAGTAAAACTCAAGAGAAGGATCATCAGCTTTCCATCCAAAGTCTAAAGACCCGCCTGTGGTTTCGGGTATAACCGCACTTCTCATTATAGCTTGCGGAAGACGGAAGTTACCGCTACTATTGCGTGCCAAAGAAGTCGACGGATCACTTAACCGCTTCGAACCTTTTGGTGTGGAAGGAAACCATATCCGATCAAAAACATCGTCTGGAAACCTGACCGTTTGATTCGTCGACGATCCGAAATCCAACCGTTGGAAGAGCTGAAGCGATTCAGATTGAGCTACATAAGACGAATTCGGCAACATTCTAAGTTCCAACACCGATATAAACGGCGTACCGTTCCCTGTATTCACCAAACAAACTTGTAACGTATCTGTCGACACATAATATATGATCTCCTTGGACTCTGTTTGCAGAGGAGACTCAAGTCTAACAGTGTCCCATTTGTTTGGACCCAAATGAAGATCGAATTCGGGTATCTCGTTTCTCGAATCGTAGTTTCCGTACATGAATGCTGCTCGGATCAGATACTTGGTGCTGTTTCTAACAGAAATCGTGTAACAGTTTCTGATTCCTTCTGGAAAACTTCTAACAGACCACATGCTCTGCATCATGTTTGCTCTCTTCTCAGGGGACACGAGATTGCTCGTTCCTGTATCCGTAAAATTCGAATCCGAAACATATTTTATACCGGTTGATGTATCCGTGTAGCTTAAATTTTCCGGTTGTAATCCGCAATCGATGCTTATGAATCCTGTTTTTTTTAAAAAAAAAAAAAAAAAAACACCCGATTTTTAACGCACTTTCTAGGGCAAACAGAATCAGAACAGAGCATAATCTTTTTGTTTGACTAAAATATTTTCAAACCTGATTGATCTTGGGAATTGGCAAGATTGATGAGAACCACAAAGCAAAGGAACGTAAGCGCCTTCGATGCCATCACCTCTGTTCTTTGTACAGTAATCATCTCTTACATTGCAACTGGTTTATCAATTTCCAAGAAACACCAAGGGGACAAAAAGAAGAGCATAAGAGTTTTGGTTTTGTCCAAGTCAACTTCTTCTAAAACAATGTCAACTTCTATGGTGGATATCATTTTGTTGTGCTCACAAGTCACAACGTATAAAATCATTATCTAAAACAACTAGTAGACACTAATCAACAAAAGCCAACTTGCTTTTTTGTTGATTTTTTTAACAACTTGTATCGATGATAATGAACAGGTCAACGGTGAAGTAGACAAAGACCAGAGACTTCCTTCTTTCTTGGGTTTGAGTTTGAACTTTGACCAAAATTGGATATGTTCACGTTCACATGGGGGGGGTTTACTCTTCTCTGTTAATGTGTTATTATTATTCACCAGATTAGAAATCATTGTTTGTGTAACCTTACAAGATAGTTGAGTAGAGTATCTCTCACCATGATCTGATGCTTGACATTGATACTCCGTGGAAATCGCCGGTGAAACCATGATTTCATCATCGGTCGGTGTCGGAAACTTGAACAGTATCGGAAGAGTGGAAGCTGTTGGGTTTACAGGTAATTTACGAGATACATCTCTGGAAACGGTGAGTGCCTCAAGAATGAATGAATGATTGATGGTTCGAATCTCAACAACATCATAAAACCATATATGTGTGAGCTTTTTCTTTTTAGAATAATTTTTTTTATTGCCTTAACCCACAAGTTAACTTGAGAAGAAAGATAATCATTTCGTGACATCATCATCTCCCTACGTCCTTGCAAACACCACACCACTACTCATCAATTTTTTTCAATCAACGACTTGTGTGGCGTCGAGCTTCAGCGATGTACATATTATAATAAAGTCCTCGGCTCCTCGCTCTTCCTTAGCTTCTGCAAATGAATTTCATCGGTGGCTGTCAATTTCGGAGTCATATCTCCACCGATGTAGAAGTCAGAGGCTGGATTGATGAATTCGGCAAGCAATTACGAGACTGAGTCACTTTGGACTGCCGGTGAATCTTCACTTCAGCTCTCTACTTCTGGTCGTGCTCTTTCACGGACGGTGTTCTACAACACGTAAGGACACGTAATAGGATTTGATGGTGACAAGGAGTTCCCAGATTTAAACACGTAAGGACAACAACAATTCCAGTGTAATGTTATCTTGTTTTTTTCGTTGATTTTGTTGCTAACTTATTTAGTCTAGAAGAAGTTAACTTATTAGTTGCTGATATCAGTTAATCATAACGAATTTCATCATCTAACGTGGTTAACATGTTAAGAATTCTTTGATTAACCTCTTTTATATGCCTTCTAATATAAATCCCAATATAAGGTTAACTTATTTATTTGTTGATTATCTTAGACAACATATTTAGTATGCATGATATATATATATATATATATTTATGTTTTCCAGATGCATTATCTTTGTATCTTGGTTAACTTGTTAAGGATTGTTGGTTAACCAACTAATTTGTTAGTTATTCATTGTAGTTATACGTGTGAAATGTTATATATATATGATTGTTAACATATTCATTATATCGCTAATGTATTTAATTTGCAATTGTTACTTATATGAGGAGATAAATTCATGCCGCATTTATTCTAACGCTTCATATTTTAAGGGTAGTTTCATCCACAATTTGATTGTCAGACGAGAAACGTTTAATTTTAAGTTTATTATATATATAATAATTAATAAAGTGGTCAACTTGGCATATATGTTTCTTTGATAGACTGCTTTGAATAAAGAAGCTTTGTTTTTGTTGGAATTAGAGATGTTATTTATTTATTTTCTCTGTTCAACTTTGTATAATCTGCTTCAAAACAATAGTTTTAATCAGTGCACTTTTATTTATTTCTCTGTTCTTCGATTCAAAAATTATCTTAGCTTTAGTGTCATTACTATTTCTCTTCTAAATTTTCAATTCGTCTTATAGCAAATATCATCCTTTTTGGTTTTGGGTCACCTCAGATAGCTAACGTAAATAATTTAGTCGCGTTTCATATGTTGCTATACTATTGGTCTAGGAAAATATAAACACTCCCTACAATAAAATGGGACTAATTGGGTCTATGAAAATGTAAACACTCGCAACAAAGAAAAAATAGGAAAGACGTTTGAAGCAAATTACATGAAAATACTTTAGCTATATAAACTCACGCATAGCGCGGTTATTCGCCTCATTAGATATAGAAAAGCCTACATACGAGAAATGTCTCTTACAAAAGATAAGTGGTATAAAATTAATATTAAATAAATCATATTTTACTTTTAAAAGTTTATATATATTATAACATACTAGGATAGTAGGATAATTAGCAAGGGTTCAATATTAATCATTAGTTATTTTAATAATTGTTTCATTATATTTATAAACATATATAGTATATGTTTTTTTAACATTAACATATTCATACTTTTGGTTAAAAAGCCAACTTAAATTTTGAATTATATGATAAAGTTTAAGATTCACTTGTGTATATTTAAATTCGTGATTGTTTTATATAGAAATGTATATCACCAATGAAATAATATTATAGAAACAGTTTTATAGTTTTAGTTTAAAAGTCAAAATGAGAAATTATTATACAAAAAGGTCCAGACTAATCCCTGGGAGAAGTGCAGCCCATAGATACTCTTTGACATAACGCTGGACTTACCGATTAAAAAAGAATATCCTTTACATTTATACTTAAATCCATGTTGGCTTTCACACATTTACAACCTAAACAATAACGATTAACAATTAATTCAAAAGAAAATTTGGACCAATATTATACAAATTAAAAGTATTTTGAAAACTAACGAAAGGTTTGAAAAATAACCTTTTTAATATTATAAATTATTAAAATACCTTCAATTTTTTCATACATAATTTTTTTTAAAAACGTTATTTAAAAATATCATGAAACTAATATTATTAAAATTGAAAAATATATTTTTTCCTTATTCTAAAGATAATCCTAAACATCTGTTTTATTTTATTATAACTGAAAAAAAAAAAAATTTTATCTCTCATATTCCCAATTGGTCTCGCATAATCCCAAAAATATTTAATTTTAAGATAATTATTCAACAATAGTAAAGAAAATTTTTCTGAAGATCTGATTTGAAATTTAAATTATCGGTGAGTTTAATTTTTAAAGTATCCCATAAGCATTTTAGAGAGCGGAGTGTGGTCTTTTCTATGTTACAAAATAGTGCAGATTTTTAGAATTTATAGAGATTGGGTAATGCAAAAGGAATTATGAAATTTTGTGATGAATAATAAAAAATGAGACAAGTTATTTCAAATCAGATATATGAATGACTAATAATGTTGTTTCTGATATATATATGAATTTTAAAGATATCTAAATTTTAGATATTTTTTTTCCAAAATATAATTTCAAAAATTTATTGTCTTTTCACTTATTAAAAAGTTAGTTTTCAAAGTTTTTTTAAAATGGATTAGTTTTCAAATTCTAAAAAAAAAAATTAGAATATTAAACCAACTATTCCTTCATTCATCGAGATATGTGAATAAATAGTGCACATCAATACATATGGTTAATACATAATTTAAAACGTTATAAATTAAGATATCTTTGTTTGAAAAAAGTTAAGATATCTAGTAAGTTTAATAATGTATCATATTTGTGGTTGTGTAAAATTCATTATCATATTATACATTATCTTTTTATATCATGTTAATCTAGATTCTAGATATAAGACTTATTATGCTTATTAACCATTATATTTCCCGGAAAAAGGAAAAAATTAAATAATCAACGGTCAAACCTTAATAAGGTTAGGCCATGCATGCTGCCATGGCCATGTGCACTCGTTTTCTTTTCCTAATCTCTTGCGATATCGACATCCGCCGACCGCCGATCATGTCCAAATATATATTTAGCCCACTAGCTTGATCTTTTGTTTCGATTCCCTTTTTTCTTCATTTTTTGTTTTCTTTGAAGTCGTGGTCGTCTCTCCATATTCAGTTTTATTAGTGCATGTATTAGCTCATCACCAATCAATCTCTTTCTGACTTCTCATAATCTCAAGGTTTACTTTTTTTTTTTTTTGTCGACATGTACCTTTTAATTTAAGTGTTCAGAAAGAATTAGAAAATATCCAAATGAGATGATAGTAAATTATTATTAAATCAAATCTAATTTAATACGTTACGAAGTACGGACGGTTACCTGGTTATGAAAAAACAAAAAAATGAAGGACGACTGTTTTGTCTATCCTCAAGTTTTACTAAGGAAGATGAAGTGAAATGGCAAACAGTAATGACTTTAAAAAAAAAAAAAGTCGAAAGGCTTTATAAATCGAAGTTGGTGGTGAATTTTTCAAAATATGGACTTTTTTATAGGTCAACGAATTAACGTAAAAAAATCGCAATTGGTCACTTCTACCAAAAGGTTGACTTTGAACTCTCAATAATGGTGTAACCAGTAGGTCCACTACTACGTACTAACGCGGTTCACACCAAAAAAAAAAAAAGAACAATTACCACTTTCATTTCTTTAATCAAACTACATATGTGTTCATTTGATTCCTCATTTTCTAATCTGCAAAACAAACGAACAGAAAATTCTTACGTGACCGAATGTTAATGGCGTTTTCTGCTTGTCTCCTCTTAGTTCTTCTGCAAGTTTTCTCAGCTTTAATTCTCAGTCTTGCTCAAGATCAGTCAGGTAAAAAAACTAACGTTAATATCTTCATCAAAACCGGTTTGGTTCTCAAACTATTGTTCTTCTCTATTTTCTTCAGGATTCATCAGTTTGGATTGCGGTTCTCCAAGAGGAACTACCTTTCGGGAGAGGACAACAAACCTTACTTACATCTCCGATGCGAATTTCATCAATACCGGTGTTGGTAGAAGCATCAAACAAGCATACCAGACCCAATTCCAGCAACAAGCCTGGTATAGATAACATTTTCAAGATCAATGAACGTTTCCCTTAAACCTCACGTTATTCTTTTTACCAATTCTTTTTACCTTTTTCCACAAGGAACTTACGGAGTTTTCCGCAAGGAACAAGAAGCTGCTACACCCTAAACCTAACCATAGGTGATGAATATCTGATCAGAGCAAGCTTCGTACACGGCGGTTATGATGATAAGCCCACAACGGAATTCGAGCTCCACCTCGGGCCTAACCTATGGAGTAATGTTTCAACCACAAACGAGACCCAAGCATCAGTCCTTGAGATGATTCATATCTTGAAAACAGATCGTTTACAAATCTGTCTGGTCAAAACAGGAGACTCAACGCCTTTTATCTCCGCTTTAGAGCTTCGTAAACTCATGAACACAACTTACTTGACTCAACAAGGTTCACTGCAGCTATTCATCAGAGCAGACGTTGGCTCAACTCTTAACAGAGGCTACAGGTTTTTAAGTTTGACGATCTCATGTCAGAAAAACTGAAATTTAGTCTTAAAAAAGCTTCTAAAGATGCTCTGTTTTTCTTCGTTTTAGGTACGGAATCGATGTGTTTGATCGTGTCTGGACACCTTTTAACTTTGGAAACTGGTCACAGATTAGTACCAACCAGACAGTGAATGTCAACAATGACTACCAACCACCAGAGATTGCTATGGTCACAGCCTCTGTTCCAACCGACCCTGACGCACCTATGAACATTTCGCTAGTCGGGGTGGACCGCACTGCGCGGTTCTATGTTTTTATGCATTTTGCAGAGATTCAAGAGCTCGGTTCCAACGAAACAAGAGAGTTCAATATCATGTACAATGGCAAGCATATCTACGGACCCTTTAGACCGCTTAACTTCACCACTTCTTCCGTATTTACCCCTACCGAAGTTGTCGCCGATGCAAATGGACAGTACACGTTTTCGCTTCAAAGAACAGGAAATTCGACGTTGCCTCCTCTCCTTAATGGCATGGAGGTTTATTTGGTTAACTTGTTGCCGGAGCAAGAAACCGATAGAAAAGAAGGTTGGTTATAACTAACTAACTAACTAACTAACTAACTACTTTTGTGATTTGTTGTTGATCAAGAACCAAACTCTTACATTTTTTATCAGTTGATGCAATGATGAACATCAAGTCGGGTTACGGCGTGAACAAGATTGATTGGGAAGGAGATCCTTGCGTGCCACGGACTTATAGGTGGTCCGGTGTTAATTGCAGTTACACTGACAATGCTCAACCAAAGATCATTTCTTTGTAAGTATAGAGTTTGCTCTGTTCTAAGAACAGAGTTTGATTTTTTCTTTATATGTTTTTTTAACAAAAGGTTTTTTGAAATCTATGATCTTTGAAAACAGGAATTTGTCTGCAAGTGGCTTGACCGGAGATATATTGGAATTCATATCAGACCTTACCAATTTAGAAGTTCTGTAAGTAAATAATTTATACTCAAGTCTCTTAGTAACTGTGTGGCCAAGTTGTGATTCAAACTCAATATTCTTTTTTTTGGTTGGCTTTCATTTTTTGTAGTGACTTGTCTAACAATTCTTTAACTGGTTCGGTTCCGGAGTTTCTAGCAAACATGGAAACCCTAAAATCCATGTAAGTTCAGGAATAAAAGGCTCAAATCTTACTCTATGAACACCATAGAAACCTAACATTTTTCAACCTCTGTTTTCTCTGTTTTGCGCAGAAATCTATCAGGCAATGAGCTAAACGGTTCGATCCCTCAAACTCTTCTTGATAAAGCACGAAGAGGATCGATTTCATTAAGGTAATAAATCCATGGGTACGAGAGAAAAAAAAAACAATTATATCCTTGAGACTTTTCTAATCAAATTTGTCTTTCAATCACCTATATAAAACTCTAGTATCGAAGGAAACACCGGGCTTTGTTCATCCATTTCATGCGCCACAACGAAGAAGAAGAAGAAAAACACAGTTATTGCACCTGTTGCAGCATCACTTGTTTCAGTCTTCCTCATTGCAGCTGGAATCCTTACGTTCCTTATCCTCAAGAGGAAGAAGAGAACCAAGCTTGGTTTAAATCCAAATTCAGGTACCGGTACAACACCGTTACATTCAAGGTCTCACCACGGCTATGAATCACCCGTTATAGCCAAGAACAGGAAATTGACTTACATCGATGTTGTTAAGATCACAAACAACTTTGAGAGGGTTCTTGGTAGGGGAGGTTTTGGTGTGGTTTATTACGGCGTGTTGGATAACGAGCCAGTCGCTGTTAAGATGCTCACTGAGTCTACTGCACTTGGTTACAAACAGTTTAAAGCCGAGGTAATAATAACATTTTGAATAGTTATTGAACCAAATGTTTCTCTAACTACGTAAAAAATGGTGTTCTTGATTGTGTTTTGTTTACTTGTTAGGTTGAATTGCTTCTTAGAGTTCATCACAAAGATCTCACTTGTCTTGTTGGATATTGCGAAGAAGGTGACAAATTGTGTCTAATTTATGAGTTCATGGCGAATGGAGACTTGAAAGAGCACTTACAAGGTCTGGTTTTTACACAAAACTTTCTTGAAAATGTAGAAACATTTTGGAGGTTCAAGATTTTGATTTTTTGTTGTTTTTGTAAAACATGGTTTCAGGGAAGCGTGGACCGTCTATACTAACGTGGGAAGGAAGGCTTCGCATCGCGGCGGAATCAGCTCAAGGATTGGAATATTTGCATAATGGATGCAAACCGCAGATAGTACACCGTGACATTAAGACAACAAACATCTTACTAAACGAGAAATTCCAAGCTAAGCTTGCGGATTTCGGGCTTTCGCGGTCTTTCCCACTTGGAACCGAGACTCATGTCTCAACTGTAGTCGCAGGAACTCCTGGATACCTTGATCCTGAGTAAATTTCAATCACACTACTCTCTATGGTCTCTACAACGTTTCTGAAGTTAATTCTTTAAACATTTTGGTTTTTCTTTCTCAGATACTACAGAACAAATTGGTTGACCGAGAAAAGCGATGTGTTCAGCTTCGGTGTTGTTCTACTTGAGCTAGTAACGAACAGAGCCGTGATAGACCAGAAAAGAGAAAGACCACATATAGGTGAATGGGTTGGTTTGATGCTATCAAGAGGAGACATTAATAGCATTGTGGATCCTAAGCTTCAAGGAGACTTTGATCCGAACACGGTGTGGAAAGTTGTTGAGACAGCAATGACTTGCTTGAATCCGTCTTCTTCACGGAGACCGACGATGACGCAAGTTGTTATGGATCTGAAAGAATGTCTGAACATGGAGATGGCACGAAACATGGGAAGTCGTATGACAGATTCGACTAACGAGTCTTCGATCGAGATGTCCATGAATTTCACAACAGAGCTTAATCCAGGAGCTAGATGAAATCAAATATATCATTCTCTGAATATTCACATTCTTCTCCTGCTTGTGTAAAAAAATACATCTTCTTTTTGTCTGAAGATCTGCTTGTGTGCTTAAACAGAGCATGTGCGAGTCTCTGTTTCACTCTATGTTCCTTAGATTTTCCGAACATTGATTTATATTTCCTCAAAGCTTTTTTATCACCGTTTTTATTCATCAAACTTCTTCAGAACTCTCTCTTTTATTTTGAAAAAAATCACATTCTACGTTTAATGAAGGTAGCTTCAGAGACAAGCAAACACAACCTCATTAATCAATTTGTATATTTATTTCTTTCATATCTTTTGAAGCAATTCACTAAATCTATCTACTTTTTTGGAAGTAGTACAATAAAAGTGTTCACTTCAGACAAACGTTTCTTGATTATTTAAAATGCACAACGAAGATGCAGCGGACGATTCTTTCTTTTAAGTAGCTTAGCGAGCCGTGGGGTTCACGTCAGTACCAAAGGTCATGGACACTTCTCGGGAACTTTTGGAGTCCGTGTCACGACTCGTTCCTCCTCTTGAGTTCTCAAATGTTAAACACTGTATTAGCTCAACAACAACTTGAGACATGGTTGGTCTACTCGCTGAAGAAGCATTGACACAAGTCATTGCTAGCTCAACAAATCTCCAAACAGAATCAGAATGGTAATCTCCATGAAGACTTGGATCTGTGATATTTCTAATATCTCCTTTGGTAACCATTAATTCCACCCATTCTGCTATGTATGGTCTTTCACGACTCTGGTCAATCACTGGCAGATTTGTTATAATCTCCAATAAAACGACCCCAAAACTATACACATCACTCTTTTCTGTCAACCAGTTTGTATTGTAATATCTGTAAGACATTATGTGAAACAAAAGATTGTCAGAGTTGTTAATGATTTGAAGTAAGAGCAGATGATAGATTTGTGCAAAACAGATAGTTTAAGTACTCTGGATCAAGGTAACCAAGAGTTCCCGCAACAACTGTGGAGACATGACTTTCTCCTTCGTTTGAGAATGATCTCGAAAGCCCGAAATCCGCAAGTTTAGCTTGGAAGTGTTCGTTCAACAATATATTTGCTGTTTTTACATCTCTGTGAACTATTGGTGGTCTGCATCCTTTATGCAAATATTCCAATCCTAGTGTAACACACATATATATTCATTTTATCACATAAAAATAAAACTTAAGTTCTTGAGAGAAGAAATGAGAGGTTCATTATCATTAAGCTTCACTAACCTTGTGCGGCCTCGACTGCTATTTTTAGCCTAGTTTTCCATGTTAAAACAGAAGAGTCGTGCTTCCCTGTGTGTTTTAAGTTAGCTTATGTTTCGATAATTGATTAAAATATGGTATTCAAATTTTGTTTACCTGATAAAATCTCTTTCAAATCTCCATTGGCCATGTATTCGTAGACGAGAGCCAAGTCATTCCCTTTTTCGCAATATCCAACTAGGCTTACCAAATTCTTGTGATGAACTCTCAGAAGAAGATCAACCTAAAAAAATAAAAAGGCACACAAAAACAATAATGAAAAGTACATATATGGTTCATATTCAACAAAAAGTGGTAAAAGACCCTAGCTAGCTTGCATAAATGAAGTTTTTATTTTTTAACCTCTGCCTTGAACTGTTTGTGCCCATGATTTGAAGCCTGAGAGACTACTTTAACAGCTACTGGTTCGGTACCATTTACATATCCATGGTAAACCATACCGAACCCTCCTTTCCCAATAATCCTTTCAAAGTTATTTGTCATTTCAGTAACCTCTGCGTAAGTAAACTTTTTATTTTTCGTTATTCTTGGTGGCTCGGATGATCTCGGTGTTCTAACACTTTCTGAAACACAAAAATTCAGTTTTGTTGAGCGGTTTTTTTATTTTAGTAATAAATGTATACATTAATACATGATAATTTTGTTTTAAATACCCCTAGTCTTTGATGATTTTTTCCTTTTGAGAAGGAAAAAAAGAAGAACCAATGCACTTGCAATAACAACCATTGAAGCAACTGATGCAACAACTGGTACAACTATACTCTTTTTGACATGTCCAATTTCTCCAGATTTATTTATACACGACCCTTCTCTGCAAAGAAGCTTAGTGTTGCCTTCAACACTGTGGATTAGTATTACAAATGGTATTCAATATATGGAAGAGATTAATAACAATGAATGGTAATCAACAAATTTGGAAATTATATGAAAAAGTCTTACTTCAACTTCAATCCTTTCTTTTGTAGAAGCTTTTGAGGAAGTTGGCCACTAAGATTGTTTCCACTTAAGTTTCTGTTAGGGTAAAAAAATCATTTATATAACACAATTAGGGAATGTAGGAGTGTGCTAAACTAAAGATTCATTTACACATTTATATAAAGGACTTGCATGATCAATAGCGATTTCATATCAGCTAGAAACTCAGGCACAACACCGGTCAAGTCGTTATTGGACAAGTCCCTAGCATTTGATCAAGAACATAAAAATCCATCACAAACGACCAAAAAGAAAATGTCTGTTTTTATTAATGTATGTATGATACTTACAGTTCTTGTAGATTGGTTAGATTATGAAAGGCAGGCATGATGATATCAGTCAATCCACTTGAAGACAAGTTTCTAGTGATAAAGTCATGAATATGTTTCAAATGTAACATTGTATTTAGAATAGGGAAATGACTTAACCATGATACAAAATCTTACAAGGAAGTGATTGTTGGTGGAGTGGAACTATCAGTGTTGTTACAGTTTAGACCATCCCACAAGAACTGCTTGGGGACACATGGATCTCCTTGCCAACTAGTTCTACTCAATCCATATGCAGTTTGGATCTTCTTGATAGCCATCACTGCCGGCGTTAATGATATCAAGAATTAGACACATGCAAAGCTCCAATTCATATGTATCAACAAAAATATGTAAATTTACGCACCTTCATCTTGGTTTGTTTCTGATTGAGGAAACTCAACAACAGTAAAAATTTCCATGGCATTGAGGAGAGGAGGAAGAGTTGATTTTCTTGTTTTCACCATCTGCAAAAGGCAAATCCCTCTTTCGCATCTCTCTGGAGAATTGGAATCAGTGCTCATAGTTTCAATGCTTAACTGCTTAGGACTATAAGATCCATAGAAAACATTTCCATTCAGTAAAACATTAAACTCTCTGGTCTCATTGGCTAACAAAGTTTGAATCTCTGCAAAGTGAAGGTAAATGTGAAAGTGTGTTGTAGAATCCTCCGAGATCCAAGGAATATCCCATGTCCTATTATCATTTACATAGGTTGCAGCCGATGCCATTACCCCTTGCGGCGGATCATAACCATTAGAAGTGTTTACAGTAAGAGTTGTAGTTACTAGATTCCACTCCTTAGCTACCAACGGGAACCACCTACGGTCATAGACATCATCAGGGTACCTGCCAAAATTTTGTAATATTAGGGATAAACAAAACCACGAGTGGCACTAATGTAAGTATCAAAGAAAGAATCAATGTTTTAATTTTTCTTCAGCCCCTTTTTTTTCTTGTTCTATGACATCTCTATCTAGCTAAGGGCAATGGCCTTTTAAAAAAAAATTGTACCAAGATTCCTTGTCACAAATCAAAGTTTCCTTACCGTAAAATGCGTCTTGAACTGTTAGCATAAGTTCTGGATAATAACTTCAAGGAGCTCCCAGTGCTACTAATATAAATATCACTTCTTAGTGGTCGTAGCTCCAAGGTTGATATCATCGGCGTAGTTGTTCCCGTCTTAACAAGACATATCTGCAATGAGCTTAACTTAGACATGTGAATAATCTCCTCGTACTTACCACCTCCGGCTGCATCCAAATTTACTGTTGTCCACTTATTAGGGCCAAGAAACAGATCAAAGTTTGGGATAGTATTAAAACCGTCATAATTTCCATAAAAGAAGGAAGCCCTAATCAGGTAATTTGTTCCCTGCGTGACCTTCAAGTTATAACAATGCCGTTCTCCATCCGGAAAGTATCTCAGCGTTACAAGCGCCTTTTCAAAAATTCTCTCAGAATCCTTATCGACTCGACCGTTCTTTCCACTCTCGACAAAACTAGCATCGGAGGTGAATGTTAATCCGGTAGATGGATCGACGTACGGAGAGCCATCAGGTAACAGACCACAATCCAAAGTGATGAATCCTAACAAGAACAGAGGAGACAAAAGTAGTCTTACTCCAAGAATTGATTTAATCGAGTGAAGAGTTTGAAAACATTATACTTTTCTGATCAAATATCATACCTTTTTCATCCTGCGCTTGAAGAAAATGTAACAGAGCAAATGTGAAAACAAAGACACACAAAACTCCATGAAGATGCCTCTCCATTTTCTCCAATTCTTTGAGAAGTTCAAAATCCACATCTTGCCAAGTTCCTGAAATAACAACTTGTGTCAGCTGATCAAATAGACATTAAAGAAATCTGTTACCCACAAATTGTCAACTGCCAGAAATAAAATAATAAAAATAATGTTTTGAAAATCTGGAAAGTTGATAGATTTTCGCTACAACGACCTTTATTTATATAAAAAATAGATAGAAACAAACCGATCTATACATGTATAAAGATAAGGTTTTGTTGAGTATTTGTATTGACCAGAAGCATACCTAAGAACTTAGATTTCAAAGTGATAGCTCCAAACTTTCAAATGTCATTTATAAGCTCTTTTGCCACCAGAATCGAATTTCTCCCTCAGCCCACAAAATTAGGGTTTTTACATTTTGGGAAAGATCGGAATGATTACAGGTAGATTGATCTGAGATAATTTCGTAGCAAGCGTGGAGATGATGATTGGAGAAAGGTTTTTTCTCAACATTTTCCCCAAATCACCAAACCCTAATCTTGACTGAGGAAGATACATAACATCATGTTTGTATTAGGTATTAACTACAGGTAACGGCGTCGTTTCAAAGTTTTGTTCTTTTCTGCATTTTTTTAGATTTTGGGGTTATCTCTTAAAGTGTACCAAGTTTGGGGTTCTTTTGGGAATGTTCCTCGGAAAAAAAAAAAAAAAAAAGAAAAGAACATGGCAGTCTATGAAAGATGGCTTTTACAGGCTGAGGATAGTTCAAGCCATCAAGTTACGTTAACTCCATCTCCTCGTCAGTAGTTGACCCTTGTAATTTTCAACTGTGTTTTAATAATATAAGAACATGTAAATACTGAAGCGCTATAAATTAGTTTTTTTGGGATCTGACGAACATGTCAATGATTTGTTTTTGAGACGTGCATCCATGTTGTAAAACAAAACCTCCGATAAATAATCTGTTTTTATTTTTTCGTTTTTCACGTAGCAAAACTTGTTTGGTTAATATTATTATGTCTTGTTCAAGCCATTGAGTTAAGTCAACTCCATCTCTTCATTCATAGTTGACTTGTTTAGTTCTTAAACTAATTTCATCAAACGAAATGATCTTAAAACATGAATTTTCCAATAAAATTCTCTCGTGATAGTCAGGCCAGCGATAGTCAGACAGCCTGAAAATTAAAAAGCCAGAATAATTTAATAGAGTTTTGATAAATTTTTGGGCCAAAAATCATTTTTTTTTATTATTTTGGAGCCAAAATCAATTCATATTTTGGGACCATAGCCAAATGACTCACCTGCCTCTCTCCAAGGCAGGCTTGGTGATAGTAAACCAATAATCAAACTCTTGAGTAATAAAAGAAGCGATAACATATACAATTTTTTTAAAGAAACTGTTTTTAAGAACAGGATCCCGATTCAAAAATAAATATGTTTCTTAAAAATGTTTAAATATATGTTTATAAACTGAGACCTATAACAAAACTATTAAATCATGTTAAATATAGCAAACTAGCCTACAGATTGTTTGAGACGACTATGCAACCACCATCATGTAAGAAGCTACAAAAGTCATAAGAAATGCTATATAGTTATTCATGTTTAGTTGAAATATATTGAAACATGGTGAAAAACAGAATTTGAACTTCTGTTCACAATTACGATTAACAAAAGAAGTTCATTAACTGGAGATACACAAAATTTACGATAGTGCGAAAGCAAAATTGGTAAATTACGATAGTGCCAAAAGAAAAATGGGTAAACTAAGATCCACATGATACACGGGAAAATTAAATTCTTGATGACCTCTACCGAGCTGTAGGGTTCACTTCAGTTCCAAAGGTCATGCTCACTTCTCTAGAACTTTGCGAATGCATTTCCTGGCTCTCTCCTCCCCTCAAGTTTTCAGAAACCAAACACTCTTTTAGTTCGAAAACAACTTGAGACATTGTCGGTCTTGTCACCGAAGAAGGATTTAAACAGGACATTGCTAGTTCAACAACTTTCCATGCAGAACCAGAGTCATAATCTCCACGGAGATCTGGATCTATAATGCTTTTGATGTCTCCTTTGGTAAGCATTACCCCCACCCACTCTCCTATGTGTCGCTTTTCGCGATTTTGGTCAATCACGGGTTGGTTTGTAATGATTACCAGTAATACAACTCCAAAACTATACACATCACTCTTCTCTGTCAACCAATTTGTTCGGTAATATCTATATCATATAGTTTAAGAGTGTTACTCAATCATTTTAGAAAGATCACAAACTAAAAAAAACTATGAACTTTCATGCATATTTAAGCAGAAATACTTACTCAGGATCGAGGTATCCAATAGTTCCAGCAACAACTGTTGATACATGAGTTTCCCCTTCTACCGGAAATGATCTCGAAAGACCAAAATCAGCAATTTTGGTTTCAAAGTGTTCATTCAATAATATATTTGTGGTTTTGACATCTCTATGAACCATGAGTGGTTTGCATCCGTTATGCAAGTACTCCAATCCTATGAAAGAAAAATAAAAATCATTTTTGCCAAAGTTTTACTTAATTAGAGCAAAGAAACAAAGGAAATAAAATGATGGGGAGTTGTGAACTCAATACGAACCTTGTGCAGACTCGACAGCTATTTTTAGTCTAGTTCCCCAATTCAGTATAGAACCACCACGTTTTACTATATGTAACGATGAAGAAATTAATAAGTGCTAAAATACTTACATTTAAATAGATAATATTTATTGGTTTAATGGAAAATGTGTCTTGTTTTTTTGTAGTGGCAAATATTATGTTTACCTGACATATGCTCATCTAAGTCTCCATTAGCCATGTATTCGTAGATGAGAGCCAATTTATCTCCTTCTTCGCAATATCCAACAAGACCGACCAAATTCTTGTGATGTACTCTGAGCAGAAGTTCCACCTAACGTAACACATGGTACACCAAATCATCATCATTGGAAAAAAAATGAACATGAAGAAGATAGTTGAAAAATGTATGTTTCATTAAGGGTAGTGGTATATGTACCTCAGCTTTAAATTGTTTATAACCCTGAGCTGATGAATGGGTGAGCATTTTAACAGCCACCTGCTCGGTACCGTTCACCGAACCATAGTATACAATTCCAAATCCTCCTTTCCCAAGGATTCTTTGGAAATTGTTTGTCATTGTTATGACCTCTGAATAAGTAAATTTTTTGTTCTTTGTCATGATTGTCGGTTTAGATGATCTATCATCTGAAGGTAACATACATGACGATGGCTCTAAAATTTTTAGGAAAAAACAAAAAAAAAAACCAATGAGACTATGTAAGCTTAATGTGTATGCATGAATAAATGTTTCTCTCGATCGATGAATATATCATGACTTAATACCTTCCTCATTTGATGGGTTATTCTTTCGAAAAACAAAAAATATAATCAATGCAACTATGAAGGCAATCACAGAAGCGATTGATGCGACAATTGGGATTACAATGCTCTTTTTATGTTGTCCACCCTCTCTAGCTTTGTTTACGCATGACCCAACCGGGCAATGAAGCTTTGGATTGCCTTCAATGCTTTGCATTGCAAATGTTGTTCAGTAAAAATGTAACTGACAGAAAACATTTTAAATATAAAAATATAAGATAAAAAAAATCTTACTTCATTTTTAACATCTTCTTCTCTAAAAGCTTTTGAGGAACTAAGCCACTAAGATTATTCCCACTTAAGTTTCTGTTAAGATAGACAGAGATATCAAACATAAGGACGAACATTTTGTAGAGGGCTAAGAGAGACTATCCTCATGATTGAGAAACTTACATGACCAAAAGCGATTTCATATCAGCTAGAAATTCAGGCACACCCCCGATCAAGTTGTTATTTGACAAGTCCCTAGAATTCGAGATAAAATGATTCATCTTAGTATTTTTTTCTACAAAGACAAATATAAGAACGCTTATTTTTACTTGGTTGTAGTGACATTTTAATTACAATTCTTAGACCCGAAAAAAAAAAAAAAAAAGGGAAAATGATTCATCTTAGAATTACAACGCTTGGAGATACTTACAACTCTTGGAGATGGGTTAGATCCTGAATGGTCAGCGTGATGATCCCAGTCAATCCACTTGAAGACAAGTTTCTAGTGATGAAAGATTCATGAATATTAAAAGTGTGCAACGTCAAGAATAAGAAAAATGTTAAAAGCATGTCCTCTTACAAGGAAGTGATAATCGGTGGCATAGAAATATCTGAGTTGTTGCAGTTTAAACCATCCCACAATAACTGTTTGGGGACACATGGATCTCCTTGCCAGTTGATTCTACTCAATCCATAAGTAGATTGAATATTCTTGATAGCAACCACTAATAATTAAGTTTGATTGTATCAAATATCAATATACAACACTTTAGCATAAGCAATTTGTAAGCATATAAAAAACCAACATACCTTCATCTCCATTTGTTTCCAATTGTGAGAAATCAATCACAGTGAAAACCTCAATAGCGTTAATAAGAGGAGGCAGAGTT
This sequence comes from Erythrophleum ivorense, assembly GCA_026724425.1. Lineage (NCBI taxonomy): Eukaryota > Viridiplantae > Streptophyta > Magnoliopsida > Fabales > Fabaceae > Erythrophleum > Erythrophleum ivorense. Next base: position 500,227 of record JAIUCV010000294.1, read on the forward strand.
GACTTTGACGTTTTCACTAGCTGCAACAAGCATTTCCCTCCATCGCATTGCTTTGGTGCTTTACTGAAAACAGTTTGCATTCTTAAAAACTTAGGACTATAAGATTCAAGTGTAACATTTCCATTCAACGTCACATTGAATTCCCTCGTTTCGTTGGCTTGTAAAGTTTTAAGCTCTGCATAATGCATGAATAAGTAAAACTGTGAAGTGGGAGTCTCTAAACTCCAAGGAATATCCAACGTCGTTGCCTTATCATCTATGGGTGTAACAGCCGTTGATATTACACGTTGCGGTAGATCATAACCATTAGAAGTGTTTACTTGGAGGGTCGTAGTCAAAAGCTCCAACTCATTCGAAGGTGAGATCTGATGCCATATACGATCATAGACATCATCGGGATACCTAAAACAATCTTACATTAGCTAGAAACATTACTAGACATAGAGAAAATTTTGTAATATCATAATAATAATAAAAAATTGTAATAATTAAGTGTGTGGAGTCTTACTCTATATAGCCCTTTGAATTGCTAAAAAATGCTCGATAAAGGTACTTGAGCGAGCCACTTTCAGTGTTGTATATCTCATCTTTCAGTGGTCGTAGTTCCAATGTATTTATCATAGGTATACTTGTTCCTGTCTTAACAAGACACACCTGCAAAGAGGTTGATCTCGATAGGTGGATGAGCTCCTTGATAGTATCTTCAGCATTTACCGTGATCCACAAATTCGGGCCGATGTAAAGATCGAAATCCGGGACAAGATTAAGACCATCATAGTTTCCATAAACGAAGGACGTCTTGATTAGATACTTTGTGCCCTGCGTGACATTCACATTGTAGCAATTTCGTACTCCTTCTGGAAAGTATCTAAGCGTCCACTCCGGTTTATTGTATAACGGCTCGAATTCCTTCGTGATTTTTCCGGTTTTTCCACTTTGAATTAAGCCGTCATCTGATGTATATGTTAAACCGGTTGAGGATTCTTGATAAGGAGAGCCTTGAACGGACAAACCACAATCCAAATTGATGAATCCTATAGTAAGACACGTACAGAGGCCAAATTAATAAAGGAAACTCAGAACATTATTAGAATCTTGATTATCAGCTTGAAGATACATACATATATAGATTATAAAATGAAAGAAAAACAATAAATGAGTAAAGTACCTATTGGATCCCCTTGAACAAGATATAGTATAAGGAAACAAATCACAAAAAACGCACAATGTCTCTCCATTTTTCTGCTCGGCTTTCTGAAAGGAGATTTCAACATCTAATAAACTGATATCAGTCCATCGATAAATATTTGAAGCATTACTCAAATGGGAATTTAAAAAACACATTAACTCATTGTAAGTTGACAAAAAAAAATAATAACTGGAAAAAAAAAATTCCTGCTACAACAGGATGCCGGCAGAGAGAGACACGGACAATAGTGATGCTCAGAGGTTCTCTCATGTCCTCAAGAGAAGACCATTGACTCATTGAGTTATTCAACCCTAACTACGTCATCCTAAAGCCCTCACGTTTTTTCTTAGGCCTACACGTTGTATAATTGCTTTCCAAAACCAGAGAATAGGTTAGCATGTCACCCCGAACAAAACCAAACAAAACCAAATGGAACCAACATGAACAAAATTGAACACAAAGTAAAAGAAACGTAACAATCAGATTTTGCATGGTAAAACCGGAACAAACTGAATTAACGTTACTTTCTCCCATCCAATTTAACCTTCGGCTGTTTTAAACGCAAATTTTTGTGTTTCCGTTTATAAACATACGATACGAACCACACACACACACACAAAAACAAAAAGTTATATTTCTGTTAATGTTAGCGTTTATGTTTACATATTGTTTTTGAAAAATGCTACCATGTGAGTTCGTTTGGAAGCAAATATGCTAAAACATAAATACAAACGCAAGAAAAGACAATCGAGACCTAGATTCAAAAGTAGGTTTCTTAAACCTAGCCAAACCGAACCCAAACCAAATTCATTCTAACAGGCCCGGCTCAATCATAAAATAGGCCCTGTTCCAGCCCAATTTTTTTTGCAGATTTTGCCCTATATAGACTAATTTTTAAACACTTAAGGCCTATTTTGCAAAATTTTCGAAAATATTAGGCCCTATTTTGCAATTGTTTCAAAAATACTAGGCCCTGTTTTAGAAATATTTCAAACTATTGGACCCTAAAATATAAAACAAATTTGATGAAAATCAAATGGGCCCTGCGACCGAGCCCACCTGACACTTGCTACAAACCGGGCCTGCATTCTAAGCTCCTATTTCCTAAAATAATATAAGCATAATACCACAAGCTGTGCAGATAAAATTTGCTGGCAAGGGTACAACCGTACAAAGTTGAGCTTTAATTAAAAATAGACGTGAACACTTGGGGTTTTTTTTGGTATTTAATTTACCACGTTTGATGTTATCTACGCACTTTTGCAAAAGACAGTAGACGTTGGTTTTGAGAGACCACAATCTTTGAGAGAGAAGACGTGTATACAACATGCAAACACTAACCCTTTTCACACACACAAAAAAAAAAAAAAAAAATTGCAAACACTAACCACCCATTCTTTATTTACTTTTTTTTTTATTTTAACAACTTTTCGGAATTCGGGTTTCTTTTCAAAACAAATTTTAACGAAAAGGTGTTGGCAAAGATGAAAGTTTTTGAACCCATGTACATATATCCATCGTTAGTAGAAATAAGGTTAAAGCTCAGATCCATCTGTTTGCAAAGTTATACTCTTGGGTTGAAATAAATTAGAACTTGGAGAACAAAAAAATACATTGAGCATCTCCAACCCAGCCCCATTTTTCACTTTTATTGTTATTTTGCAGTTAATTTTATTCTAACCCAACTTTATTTTCAACTCCAAAATGGAAAAATGCCATATTTTTCCCCAAATATGGGATGATCCCATTTTCATTTTTATTTTGGAGTTAAAGTTTTTTATTTATATAAGAGTCCTTGAAGTTTTAAATTATTGCACTTTAAGATTTATAATTAATTATTTTGATATTTATTTTTACTCTAAAATACAAATGACACATATTTAATAGGAAATATAATTATTTAAGCTAATAATAAATTTAAAAATACAGGAAAATACTTAAATTAAAAAACATCAAAAATTTTATTAAAACAACGATTACTATTTTATTTAGTATTGTTATTTTTAGTCTTGTAATGTACTTTTAATATTTTCATTGTTATTTTTAAATAAATATAATAATTTGTGAAAGTTTTGAAGAAGAAAAAAATTATGGGGCAATTTGTAATATATATATAATGTAAATTTAGTAATTAATAAAAAGTTAAAAGAAAAGAATATACTTTAGAATATTCTTTTTTTGAGTAAAAAATGAGGTAATACATTGGAGCAAAAACTAACTCCATTTTGAGATTACTTCATTTTGGAGTTAAATATGGGGCAATACATTGGAGATGCCCTAACAAACAAACAAAGTTGATGAATTTATTGGAGATACACAAACATTCAGATGGTTCATAAAATAAAAAGGTCCGGGTAAACCAAAAAAATCCACGCATAACAGCAAGAGAATTCTTCATGACCTCTACCGAGCCATAGGGTTCACTTCAGTGTCAAAGGTCATGCTCACTTCTATGGAACTCTGCGAATCCATCTCCTGACTCTCTCCTCCCCTCAAGTTTTCTGATGCCAAACACTCGTTTAGCTCAGAAACAACTTGAGTCATTGTAGGTCTATTTACGGAAGAAGGATTCAGACATGACATTGCTAGTTCGACAGCTTTCCAAACTGAATTAGAATCGTAATCTCCATGTAGACTGGGATCAGTAATGCTTTTGATGTCTCCTTTCGTAAGCATTTGTCCCACCCATTCTGCTATGTGTCGTTTTTCACGGTTTTGGTCAATCACTGGTTTGTTTGTAATTATCTCCAATATTACAATCCCAAAACTATAGACATCACTTTTTTCTGTCAACCAATTTGTTCGGTAATATCTGTAAGACCGTTTAACAATGTTACTTGACCTGATCATTTGAGAAAGAAGAGTATATATATCCATACTTAACACTATGATAGTTAACTAGGTGTTAATACTTACTCGGGATCGAGGTATCCAATTGTTCCAGCAACAACTGTTGATACATGAGTTTCACCTTCGATGGGAAATGATCTTGAAAGCCCGAAATCAGCAAGTTTGGCCTGAAACTGTTCATTCAACAATATATTTGTACTTTTGATATCTCTATGAACCATTAGTGGTTTACATCCGTTGTGCAAGTACTCCAATCCTATTAAACAAACAAACAAATCATTTCAGGAAAAATAATATATCAATCAAAACAAAGAAATGTAAGTAATAATATATGAAGAGAATATGAGAACTTAAGATGAACCTTGTGCGGACTCGGCAACTATTTTAAGTCTAGCTGCCCAATTCAAAAAAGCGCCACCGCGTTTTCCTGTTTTTGTTAGTGAAGGAATAAATGAACGTCAAATTTTTATGTTACAAGCGCATAGCTAAATTGTTAAGATTCCTGTTAGAACGTCAAATATTCAAAATTAAATTTGGTGTATTATATAGTGCAATATATATTACCTGACATATGCTCATCTAAGTCTCCATTTGCCATGTATTCGTAGATGAGAGCCAAATTTTCTCTTTCATCACAATATCCAACAAGGCCGACCAAATTCTTGTGATGAACTCTGAGAAGAAGTTCCACCTAGCAAATTCGCATGGTAAGCTAAATCAGTATTGAGAAGTCTTCATCTTAAAAGAAAAAAAATTATTTCTTTGTTAAGGATTAACTAAAAAGATTGTTCTTTCATGAGTGCATGTTTTCATTCAAATTAGTTCTATCGAAGATTGTGATAACCGCACCTCGGCTTTGAACTGTTTATATCCTTGAGATGAAGATTGTGAGAGCATTTTAACAGCGACCTCTTCAGTACCATTCACAGTACCATAATAGACCATTCCGAACCCTCCTTTACCAAGGATTCTCTGGAAATTATTTGTCATCTTCGTAACGTCTGAGTAACTAAACCTTTTGTTCTTTGTCATTATTGCCGGTTGGGAATCGGATGATCTTTCATCCGTGGGTAGCATACGTGATGTTGGCTCTAAATTTAGGAGACACAGAATCAAAGAAACTATATAAGGTATATCATTAATTTCATTAATGTTGTAATAAGTTTTCCACTGTTGAGATTATAGTGAATACCTTCACCACTTGAAGGCTTCTTCTTTTTTCTGAGAATACAAAATAGAGTGGATGCAACTACGAGAATAACCACTGAAGCAATTGATGCAATAATAGGTACTATAGTGTTGTTTTTATTGGGTCGACCACCCCCGTTGGCTCTATTTACACATGACCCAGTTGTGCAAAGTATCTCTGGATTTCCTTTAACACTTTAGATTGCAAGTGTTTCATAAGATATAGAGTTGATCAAGTGTATACGTGAATCATTAAACAATGCATGATAGTAAGAGAGATCAGCTTACTTCAACTTCAATCCTTTATTCTCTATAAGCTTTTTGGGAACTGGACCATTAAGATTGTTTCCACTTAAATTTCTGTTAAGGTAGACAAATAGGTTAAACATTATATGTATTTTTAATGGGGAAAGAAGCTAAGTAAAAAATATTTCCGTGTTGTCTTATGAAACGAACATGACCAATAGTGATTTCATGTCGGCTAGAAATACTGGTACACCCCCGGTTAAATTGTTATTTGATAGGTCCCTGACATTTGACAAAAAAGAAATAATATATAATTCACCTTAATAATTTGGTTACAAAAACTATACTAATGATGTCTGCTTCTACTAAGATGTGGTGATACTTACAGTTCTTTCAAATTGGTTAGATTCTGAATGGCAGGGCTGATGATCCCATTCAATGAACTTGAAGACAAGTTTCTAGTATTGACGCACTTATAAGTATATTTTAAGTGTGAGAAAACAAGAAAAATAACATGATTGAACAATGATTCTTACAAGAAAGTGATTATTGGTGACGTAGAGATATCCAAGCTACTGCAATTTAGACCGTCCCATAAGAACTCTTTGGGAAGGCATGGATCTCCTTGCCAGCTGAATTTATTCAATCCATAAGTAGATTGAACATTCTTGATAGCGGTCACTATAACAAGTATAGTTGATGATATTATTATTATTATTATTATTATTATACATTAGCAAGGATTGGAGGTAAAAAATCAATATACATTAAATCGACATACCATCATCTCCGTTTGTTTCTAATAAAGAGAAATCAATCCCAGCAAAGCCTTCGATAGCGTTAATCAAAGGTGGAAGACTTGACTCCCACGTTTTCACCAGTTCGAATTTGCATCTCCCTTCGTCGCATTGTATCGGTCTTGTATCTTCTAAACTATCGGCTGTTAGCCATTTAGGACTATAAGGATCATTCACAATCATCTGTCCATCAATCAAGATCTTAAACTTTCTGGTTTCGCTGGCCTTTAAGGTCTGAAGCTCTGCAAAGTGCATGTAGAGGTAAAACTCTGTTGTAGGAGACTCTCTAGTAGGAGAACCTGTTCTCAAACTTATGTTCAGCGACCTGGAAACGTTTTGAGGTGTTACAGCGCTCGCCATCACACGTTGCGGAAGATGGTAACTAGAGCTTTTTATATTGAGAGTCGTATTAAGAGATACCCACTCATCCTTCGAGAATAACGGACTCCATACACGATCATAGACGTCATCTGGGTACCTGGCAAAGTCTTGTATTAGAACACAACAAAGAACATGTTTTATCATCAAAGAAAATTTTATATATGTACTTTACCTTATATTGCCAATTAAGATGCCAAAACAAATCCGTCCCAAGAGACGCAGCGATTTGCTTTTAGTAACGTACATATCTGTCCTCAGCGGCCGTAGTTCCAAGACATTTATCATAGGCGTAGTCGGTCCTGTCTTAACAAGACACACCTTCAAGGAGTTGGATCGCATCACGTGGATAACCTCTGTGAATATCTTTTCACTAGTATCCACCTTCGTCCACAAATTGGGACCGAAGTACAAATCGAAACTCGGGTTGACATTAAGATTATCATAGTTTCCATACACGAAACCAGCCCTGATCGTATATCTCGTCCCTCGCGTGACGTTCAGATTGTAGCAGTTTCGGACCCCGTCTGGAAAGTATCTCACTGGATAATTTGACCCGTCTTGGGTTCTACCAGTTTTCCCACTCGTGACGAAATCGGCATCTGATGTGTACATCAATTTGGTATCAGATGCTTCATAGGGGGAGTCCTTGGGAGACATACCGCAAACCAAACTTATGAATCCTATAGCAAGGCATGTACGAGCTACATTAGTAATCTCGGAATATAACTAGAATATCCGATGAACACACACACAAAAAAAACATGCATATGTACCTTCTTGATCCTGAGCTTGAACAAGATGTAGTAGAAGGAAAAGAAACACAAAGAATACACCATATCTCTCCATATTTCCGCTGGATTTTCCAAAAGGTAATTTCAACATTTAACAAACTAAAACTATAGAGTTCAAGAAACGAGATTTTTAGTTTATGATGTCAGCCCATAGTATGAGCCACTTCTCAAGTGGCATTTAGAAACAAATTAATAAAGGGACACCAAAGTTTTTTCCAGGTCAACTGATCTCGATTAAAAACGACTACAGTCTACAATCTATATAAGGTACAAGTTTAAAAAATTGGTTGACGTATTGTTTCTAAAAAATGTGGTTGCCATGATCATTCTCACAAAGAATTTACGAAACAAAATTTTAATGTAAATAGTGAATATAATTCATCATCGAGTTAAAATTATATTTTAAAGTTTTTTTGTTACAAACGTATAAGCATTAGTACTCTAATTTAAAGATATTATATGTTGGTAAGACAGAAAGTTGGATTTAAATTTATAAGAAGACGTGGCCTCGTGGCCTAGCTGCTCAAGGTCGCTCAAAGAAGAAGAGATGTGTGCACCACTACTAGGCCTGTCAATTTGTGACTTGATCCGCGGGTCTCGCTCCGTTTGACTGCCGCGGGGCGGGTACAGTATAAATATTATATTTTGTGGGTTGGCGGGTTCCCGCAATTTAAAATATATATATATATATATATATATATATATATATATATATATATATATATATATATATATATATATTAATATTAATCTAACTATTTTTATCAAAATTTTGAGTAATACTTATAAATTAGTTAATAGTTTTTTTTCAAATTCATAAAAAACATTATATATTTATAGTTTATCATATAAAATATATTTTATTAACATTTTATTTTGTTAAAATATATATATATATATATATAATTTTTTATTACTATTTAAATATATGCGGGTTACCCGCGGGTATCCACAAATTTAAGTGGGGCTGGTGCGGGTCAACAAAATTATGTTCAACAACTTAGTGATAACACAGGTTTTAACCCAAATATTATACTGCAAGTGCACAGACAATCACAGTAGTATAGAAGGGATCGAATCCACAGAGACCAAGGTTACACTACAAATCTTTGAGAGTAAAGTAGAGCTAAGACAATGTATGGTTTTGTTTGTGACTAAATGGCATTCAAAGCAATAGTAAAACGATGTATATAAATTCAAGTGGAGAAAAGCGCTAGACTTCAGGGAGATTCGCAAGGAAATCAAGAAATGCATAGATTGATAAACGAGCAAGGGAAATCATTAAGCAACATTCTAGAACTCAAGTCACGATTATATAATCAACCTACTGTCGTAGCGCCAATTACTATGTCTAACAACCTAAGATTCTAAACTGTCGTTTGAATTCAGGAGGTTAAACATGCATTAAGATCAAGCTTAATATGTTCACAAAACGCCATAACATCAACTTTCGCAGGCTATGGACGTTTTGCTCATCTAAGTTCTTTCAGGCATTTAAACAAACACTTTTGGTGCGTTAAACAACTTATGATCAGAAACTAGGTAGCTAATCAAGTTTCAGCAATAAGAACAACAGTAGATGAAGAACTAAAACATAAATCCATATTCTAATAATCCTAGTTTAGCAATCCATGAAATCCCCTTGAAGAACCCTAAAATCTAACAATGGATCTACTCATACATAGTTGCACAGAACAAGCAAAGATATATGAGAGAAACCATAATGAAATTAAACAAGCAAATAAAAGGGTTCAGAAATCTTCTCCAAGTTTGTCAAAAAAGGTTCAGAGATCTTCTCCCCAAAACAAAGAGAGGAAAAGTCTAAGAAAAATAAAGCATAGCATCCAAAGTGGCTGAAAATAGGTTTAAAATAGGTCTCGGGAAGGATTGGGTCAAGTTCAGTTGATTGGGGTCGAAATAGGAAAAACCAAAATTTTCTTTCTGTAAACCGGGTCTGGATCGATCGATCCATCAACTCTCGGTTGGGATTTCTGCATTTCCTTCTTCTGCTCGCCAGACTGGACTGTCTTCACGAAAAATGGCATAACTTTTGATTGCACCGTTGGATCTTCTCCAAACCACTTCCAAATGAAAGTTAACTCAATGATCCATCTCGTGTCCAAAATTTAGCTTGATCCATCGGTGGAAAATACTTCCACGACTGCCAAATGTCTGACATCTCTGCATTGTTCTGCATCTTTATATGCTCATTTGCACTCAACACGACTCCTTGTCCTCCAAAGCAACCTAAGACCTGAAAAGACTCAAATGCAATGCAAAATGCAATGAAAACTATCTAGGACTCTAGAATGCAAGACAATGCAAAAGAGGACTAAAATGCATATGTAAAACACTAATGTGGTGCAAAATGATCTTAAGACTATATGAAATACATGATATAATTGCATAAAAACCATACATATCAAATCCCCCAGACTTGCCTTTTACTCGTCCTCGAGGAAAACAACCAAAGACAAACCGAGAAGGAGGAATGAATGTCGGAACTCATAACCAGAAGGATCATAGCAAAGCACTTCAATATAAGGTCCTAAGATAATAATAACATGGTGCAGGAGCAAACATCTCAAATAACTCTAACTTCTCAAGGCTTATCGCAACTCACAATTTTTTTTCTCTACACTCAAGCCTAAGCATTACTAAACTCAAACATCAACCAACTCTCACATTCAATTAACAGGTTAACAAAGGTGAAGTCTCGCAGATGGGCAATTGATCGAATCCAATCGTTTTGGTATGAGGAAAGGTTTAGATGTGATTTAGTGGAGTTCAAATGCTTTTGGTGGTTAACACTCAACAAGTAAGAATGCTACGCATTATGCATAAGTTAGGAAGATGAAGACAATTGATGCATACAATGATTAACCTCCATTCTTCTACCCAAATCCTAACTTGTGTTCTAAACCCCAAGCAGGCATTAAAACAAAATTCAAACTCCTCATCACACTTCTTTTGAATTCCCGAGAAGCTTTTTACTTTGAAACACTAGCTCTCTCTTTCTTTTCAATCCTCAACTTTTTTTTTTTTTTTTTTTTTTTTTTTTTCTTTTCTTTTACTTAGAGGATTTGTTTAAATTTGAAACACACATAGTGCTAAACCTTCTTTTATTCTACTTCCCTTTTCATTCCCACTTCTCTCTCAAACCTTTGGCCTTTGGCTCTTTTGTTTCTTTTTCTACCCATCTCATTCTTTTTCTTTTCTTTCCATCTGCTTTTCACAACCCAAAACCTGACCAAAAACTCAAGTTCTTTCTCCTAGTGCTAGCCAAATGATGAATAACTCAGACTAGCTAAATGGAAGCTAATCATTGTCGTCCCCATACTTACTACATTATGCACATGCTAGCATTATCAAGAAAAAGACCTCACTCAAGCAAGTAATGATTGGCTTCAAAGAAAGGTAAGGTTCAGGGTGGGGAAAATCATCTTATGAATGAAATGGCCACTTGGGTTAACAAAGAGTGGTAAATGATGCAAAGATAACCCAAAAGTGTATATAGAGACCATGGCTAAGTATCAAGAGCCCATAAGCAAGAACATTTAAGTCCAGATTAACTTCACTAAGCATTGGAGTTGGTTTTCAGTCTAAGCAGTGAGTTTCAAGCGTAAGAGATCAAAGCACGAAATATACAAGCGATTCAAGAGATGCTCAAGCAACATACTATTATTAACAAGGGCATTTTACTTAGTGCTAAGCATGATCAAGTTATTGTTCCCTATGCATATGAATGCAATCCTATATGATCATAGACTCAATGCTAAAATGAAAATGCAACTACATGCTTGTTTTGTGTTTTTCATGGTTTTTCAATTTTTTTTTTTTTTTTTTTTTATGCATATGTGTATGTACAATGCAATGACTCAAAACAAAGAAACCAACGCATACCCTCCCCCAGACTTACTTCACACCGTCTCGGTGTGAAAATAAATCAAGAGAAAGGTAAAACAGACACAAAGAAAAAAGAAAAAAAAATAAGAGAAAAAAAAAACATACCAGTGGGTTGCCTCCCACTAAGCGCTTGTTTTAAGTCATTAGCTCGACTTGGTGCACACATGTTAATCATGAGAATCAAAAGGTTGGGCCAATGCACCTTTCGTCCTTCTCCTGTTATTGCAAAAAACAACATGTGCCAAATAACACGCAACTATCCATGCCAAAGAGGCCAACTTTACATCAAACAACTCTACTACGAATAGAGCATATATCTTGAAATATTCTTTGATGCTTAGATGTTCATGAGGATCAAATGCATTTGATGGAAAAATAAAGTCAACTTCAGGTTTAAAAGAGTTCATTACAAAATAGTCAACTTCATCTCCATCAATCATGTAAAACACTATATCCTCTTCTCTAAAATCTATCTCAACCTTAGAACCTTCTGCCTCATTCAAGATTTTATCTACATCAAGCACATCTCCTAGGTAAGATTTTTCAAGAAGAGATTTAGGTTCCTCAAGCACTGGAAACTTAAACTCGAGATCATGAGCATTCAAAGCACTGAGATTATTAATATCAAAACATATTTCATGGTAATCTCTAGCAAGCTTTTCTACTCTTAGAGTGTCTAATCTCTGAGTCTCACATATCAAATCATGACATTCATCAATGAGAATAGGAGTGTATACACTAGCAGCAACAACCTCAATGCAAGGCATCTGACTATCCTCATAATCATGAGTTTCTAAGGTTGAGTCGCATGTACCTTCTAGTAGGCATGGTGGAACCCAGTAAATTACCTCTTCAAGTGCTTGAGCTATCCCTATCTCATAAAACGTGAGCTCCCTTCCTTCAAGTGCTGCTCGATGAGACATGATGTTCAGTCGGATCATGATCGCAAGATCACTCCTTGTCAACATTGTATTTTCTTTGCAAAGCTTATCCAACTCCACTTTTTGTTCCGGCGTGAGCACATTTTCATCTAGTGGTGGCTCCTCATATGTTTCATCTTGAATGTTCTCATCAGACATGGTATCCTCTTCTCGTGGCCAATCATTGTAGTCCATAGCCATCAACTGTAAGAAACAAAAATGATTAAAAGAAAAAGTTAGTAAAAGTCAGGGTCTTAGACTAAACTCTAGTCCTAGACTCGTAGGTAACGCAATTGGTCCCCGGCAACGGCGCCAAAAACTTGATAACACAGGTTTTAACCCAAATATTATACTGCAAGTGCACAGACAATCACAGTAGTATAGAAGGGATCGAATCCACAGAGACCAAGGTTACACTACAAATCTTTGAGAGTAAAGTAGAGCTAAGACAATGTATGGTTTTGTTTGTGACTAAATGGCATTCAAAGCAATAGTAAAACGATGTATATAAATTCAAGTGGAGAAAAGCGCTAGACTTCAGGGAGATTCGCAAGGAAATCAAGAAATGCATAGATTGATAAACGAGCAAGGGAAATCATTAAGCAACATTCTAGAACTCAAGTCACGATTATATAATCAACCTACTGTCGTAGCGCCAATTACTATGTCTAACAACCTAAGATTCTAAACTGTCGTTTGAATTCAGGAGGTTAAACATGCATTAAGATCAAGCTTAATATGTTCACAAAACGCCATAACATCAACTTTCGCAGGCTATGGACGTTTTGCTCATCTAAGTTCTTTCAGGCATTTAAACAAACACTTTTGGTGCGTTAAACAACTTATGATCAGAAACTAGGTAGCTAATCAAGTTTCAGCAATAAGAACAACAGTAGATGAAGAACTAAAACATAAATCCATATTCTAATAATCCTAGTTTAGCAATCCATGAAATCCCCTTGAAGAACCCTAAAATCTAACAATGGATCTACTCATACATAGTTGCACAGAACAAGCAAAGATATATGAGAGAAACCATAATGAAATTAAACAAGCAAATAAAAGGGTTCAGAAATCTTCTCCAAGTTTGTCAAAAAAGGTTCAGAGATCTTCTCCCCAAAACAAAGAGAGGAAAAGTCTAAGAAAAATAAAGCATAGCATCCAAAGTGGCTGAAAATAGGTTTAAAATAGGTCTCGGGAAGGATTGGGTCAAGTTCAGTTGATTGGGGTCGAAATAGGAAAAACCAAAATTTTCTTTCTGTAAACCGGGTCTGGATCGATCGATCCATCAACTCTCGGTTGGGATTTCTGCATTTCCTTCTTCTGCTCGCCAGACTGGACTGTCTTCACGAAAAATGGCATAACTTTTGATTGCACCGTTGGATCTTCTCCAAACCACTTCCAAATGAAAGTTAACTCAATGATCCATCTCGTGTCCAAAATTTAGCTTGATCCATCGGTGGAAAATACTTCCACGACTGCCAAATGTCTGACATCTCTGCATTGTTCTGCATCTTTATATGCTCATTTGCACTCAACACGACTCCTTGTCCTCCAAAGCAACCTAAGACCTGAAAAGACTCAAATGCAATGCAAAATGCAATGAAAACTATCTAGGACTCTAGAATGCAAGACAATGCAAAAGAGGACTAAAATGCATATGTAAAACACTAATGTGGTGCAAAATGATCTTAAGACTATATGAAATACATGATATAATTGCATAAAAACCATACATATCACTTAGCGGGGCGGGTCAAAGCGGGTCAAAAATTTTGGATGACCGGTACGGGGCGGGTCAAGCGGGGCGGTTTTGACCCGATTGACAGCTCTAATCACTACCTTCTTCGAGTCATCTAGTTATTGAACTTTAGAAATTTTTTAAGAAATATACCTTTTGGGGTGTACATTTTCAAAATTACACCTCTATGGTGTTAATTTTCAAAATTACACATTTATGTAAATTTAACATTTAAGTTTGGGTTCACTAATCCCTAATTAGGGTTTATATTTTGGGGTTTATGGTTTATATTTAAGGGTTTAAGGTTAGATTTTAAAGTTTAGGATTTAGATTTAGGGTTTACCGTTCTTTTACTCAATGAAAAAAGTGTAGTTTTGAAATTTTTTCCCCATTTTAACGTTGTTTGCAATCCACTTTTCCTTGTTGAAGTTTAAAACTGAAACAGTGGCTCATAATTTATAGTTTAAATGCTGGTTGTGGTTGTCACTGAAAGTTTGTAACAGCCTAACAGGGACATGCCATATACTAATACACCACTTATAAAACATTACAAAACTATTTACAATAATGTTCTACAGTGGATGGCTTTCAGTAGTGTAGTTGTGTGGCTGACTCAATCCATTTTTGAAGAGGTAGTTAAGGAGTATAGAGTATTACCTCTCAAAAATATAGGTAAAGTTGTATGTCTTATATATTTACATGCGTGTATGATATTGTGGTATATGCAATCGATTAAGCATTAAAAGAAACAATAGTTTTCAAAAAGTCAATTTAATGAGTTTTGCTTGCATATAGCAAAACAGAGTCTCTATTTCTCTGTTTTATTCAAGCACTCTGCTGAAAACAGAGTTTCTTATATCGGTTCGAAGACTCTCTCTGTTTCTCTTTGTAAGTTTGTCTTAATCTCTGTTATACTTTGCTGCTCTGTTTTAAAACAGAGATTTTTTTTTCTCATCTACACCTCCTAATTTCTTTTTGAAAAATTATTTTTCAAAACTAATCAAGAACAAGAGTAAAACTCTATTTGTCAAACAACAAATTAACTGATTCTGAATTTACACATTTCGGGAGAGAGAGAAAAAAAGACTTTGAACTTTTATTCACATGTATTAATAACAGAACTTCATGCTCAAAACAAACACACAAATTTAAAAATAGTTCCATAAAATATATACAGATTAACAGAAATTCATGCGGTACCGTAGCATAACTCTTCTTGTAATCTATCGAGCCATTGGGATCACTTCAGTATCATAGGTCAAGCTCACTTCTATAGAACTCTTCGAGTCCATTTCCCTACTCGCTCCTCCCCTTGAATTTTCAGCTGCAAGACACTCGTTTAATGCAATAACAACATGAGACATCGTCGGTCTTCTTGCTGAAGAAGGATGCAGACAAGACATTGCTAGTTCAACAGCTTTCCAAACAGAACCAGAATCATAATCTCCATTGAGACTTGGATCCATAATGCTTTTGATGTCTCCTTTTGTAAGCATTAACCCCACCCATTCTGCTATGTAAGGCTTATCACGGCTCTTGTCAATCACGGGTCGGTTTGTGATCATCTCCAACAATACAATCCCAAAACTATAAACATCACTCTTCTCTGTCAGCCAGTTTGTTCTGTAGTACCTGAAGAAAGAAATACAGGATAGAGTTTATCAATCTTTTTTCACATTGAAGAAAAAAGGAGAATCTCTCAAGATGTTGTTATACTTACTCGGGATCAAGATATCCAGGAGTTCCAGCAACAACCGTTGACACATGAGTATCACCATCGATTGGAAACGACCTGGAAAGCCCGAAATCAGCAAGTTTGGCCTCAAAGTGTTCATTCAACAATATATTTGTGGGTTTGACATCTCTATGAACCAATGGTGGTTTGCATCCATTATGCAAATACTCAAGTCCTATGTCAAAAAATCAGAAAGGTTTGATGTCAAAGTCTCAAATGAAAAGGAAAGAAACAAACATAAGAACAAAAAATTCACAAATGATAATCAATCTATAAACCAACCTTGTGCAGATTCGATGACTATTTTCAGTCTAGTTCCCCAATTTAAAATAAAGTGGTTACGTTTTCCTGTGTTTTGAATAGAGAGATGAATGTCAAAGTCTTATGATATCACCATAAAACTACAACAATACACTAGGGTTATGTTTGTCTACTTACCTGACATATGTTCCTTTAAATCTCCATTGGACATGTATTCATAAATGAGAGCCAAGTTATCTCCTTCGTCACAGTATCCAACAAGACTGACCAAATTCTTGTGATGAACTCTAAGAAGAAGTTGTACCTAAACACCAAACCATAGTTGAAAAGTTATGGTATTAAAGATAGTTGAAGCATAGACTATTTCGTTTAAAGAAGTGACGCAGTTAGAGTAATTTACCTCAGCTTTGAATTCTTTATATCCTTGAGATGATGAATGGGAGAGCAACTTAACAGCTACTTGTTCTGTGCCGTTCACAAAACCATGATAAACGATTCCAAAACCTCCTTTACCAAGGACTCTTTGGAAGTTATTTGTCATCGTTATAACTTCTGAGTAAGTAAACCTTCTATTCTTTGGTTGAGACAGTCTACCATCTGATGATTGCATATAAGATGGTGGTGGCCCTAAGGTTACAATCCAAAATTTGGTTAACGTTTAATGTGTATGTATGTTTTGATATTACTCTTGAGATTATTAACTGATACTTACCTTTAACTTTTGATGCCTTTTTTCTCTTTCTGACAACAAGGAACAGAACTAATGCACCTATAAGAACAGCTATTGAAGCTATTGATGCAACCACTGGTACTATGATACTCTTTTTCTTACGTCCATTCTCTCCCTCGTTTACACATGAACCAGTTGTGCAAATAAGATGAGGATTGTTGTTGACACTGCAGAATGTGAGTGTTTTAATATACCAAAACAGTACATTAATTGGCGTGATAATAATAGGAAAAAGAAGAAGAAGATAGCTTACTGTAACATCAGTCCTTCCTTCTCAATAAGTGAGCGAGGAACCGAGCCAGATAAATTATTACCACTCAAGACTCTGTTGGAATAGATAAAGATTTAAAAAATAAAAAAATAATCAATTATGTTTAGGAAAAAGCTTAGTCAAAAGTAACGGACAAAGTTTGTAGAGTCTCATGAAATACTTACATGACCATGAGTGATTTCATGTCAGCTAGAAATGCAGGTATTTCTCCAGTCAAACTGTTATTTGACAAGACCCTACGTACCATTAACAAAGTAGAAATAACCCATCAAACAAGATCCATTACCAAAAGCTCAATAAAAAAAAAAAAAGGCTTGGTTAGCCGTGGAGATACTTACAGCACTTCCAGGTTAATAAGATTTTGAAAGGCTTGCGTGATGTTCCCACTTAATCCACTTGAAGATAAGTCTCTAAAGACATAAAAAAGTGAGATAGCTAGTTCGAAACTGACATGATTTATTAACTGTGAGAGCTTATTGAATGATCAATCTTACAAAGTAGTGATTAGTGGTGGAGTAGAAATATCCGAGTACTTGCAGCCTAGACCATCCCACAAAAACTGTTTAGGGACGCATGGATCTCCTTGCCAATTGGTTCTATTCAATACATAAGAATCTTGAACCTTCTTGATACCAGCAACTGCCATTGTAAAAGCCATGATGATATCAAGAATCAACACACAACTTAAGATCAAGAATGTAAAATCAACATACCGTCACTTTCATATGTCTCCACTTGTGGGAAATCCATCACGGTGAAAGCCTCGATAGCATTAAGTAGAGGTGGAAGAGTCGATCTCGACGTCTTCACAAGCTCCAAAAGACATGCCCCTTCATCGCATTCAAATGGTGCTCTCTTGAGTACGGGATCGGTTTTTAGCAGTACAGGACTATAAGGTCCATATATATTTTTTCCATTTAGCGTCACATTGAATTCTCTTGTCTCGTTGGCCTTTAGAGTCTGAAGCTCAGCAAAATACATGTTGAGGTGAAACTTTGAAGTAGGAGGCTCTAAATTCCAATTAATCTTCAATGTCTCTGTATCGTTTAAAGGTGTTGCGCCCGCTGCTATTACATCTTGTGGTACTTTATCACTATTAGTAACGTCTACATTCAGAGTCGTTGTTACTTGTGCCCATGAGTTCTCCAAGAACAGTGAGTGCCATTCACGGTCATAGATATCATCTGGATACCTGCCACAATATTGTAGTAGACCACATTACTAATATAACCAAATGTATCCATCGTTACTAATATAACCAAATGTATCCATCGTTTCAAATGCAAAAACTGTTGCTATGTAAAAAGAAAAGAAAAAAAAAAAAAACATTCACGAATTTTTATTTTTTTCTTCAATATTTTTTAGGTTGGAAGATTATAATTGAAAAACCGCAAAATGCAAACGGTGTTTCTCCTTTTTTTAAGTTTGGCTCTTGTGTCCTTGCAGAATTGCAGTATAGAATCTATACTATAACAAGAGAATAACTTATTTTCAGGTGATGACACATAATCATTTTAAACTCTTCACAAAGTGACACATGTCATGCTTTACATATTCCTCAATCGAAAACATTAAGACGTAATGAAAACAATAATTAAGAGATGAGAACAGTTTTGGAAGACGAGCAGATTAGGGAGATGTGAGATTTCTGTAATAATGTATAATTATTGATTTGGCTACAACATATTTAATCATTTCTTTTTTTTCTTTCTCTCAAATGCGATTAATCATCATTGTCAATTTCCTATTTTTATGGTAGTTATATTCTATTCCACTCTTAAATTCAACTTTCATGTTCGAGTAATCATGAAATGCTTTCAAATAAAAAGAATCATTTGATTTGTCCTGATTTGTTAATTTTAGGGATTCACTCTTTTGTAAATTTAAAATATAATCCCGCAGCGTAGAGCGGGTCACTAATCTAGTTATTACTATTTTTAATTAGAAGAGTAAAGATCTAGTAAAATATAAAGGTATATGCAAACAATTAACAACCAATCAAGGCATATATTTCTTACCGTATAGTACGGCCTGAATTGCTAAGATACCACCTGAATAAGAATTTCAGTGAGCCGCTCTGACTAACGTACGCAGATTTTGGCAACGGTCGTAGCTCCAAGACATTTATGAAAGGTATACTATTCCCCGTCTTAACAAGACATACCTGTAAAGAATCGGATCTTGTTACGTGGATGATCTCCTCTATCGTAACATTTTTAGTCACCGTTGTCCATAAATTCGGACCCAAGTAAAGGTCAAAGTCTG
Organism: Erythrophleum ivorense; assembly: GCA_026724425.1. Taxonomy (NCBI): domain Eukaryota; kingdom Viridiplantae; phylum Streptophyta; class Magnoliopsida; order Fabales; family Fabaceae; genus Erythrophleum; species Erythrophleum ivorense. Next base: position 519,498 of record JAIUCV010000294.1, read on the forward strand.
GATCGATGTTTTGATCATCGTAGTTTCCATATACAAATTTGGCCTTGATCAGATATTTGGTGTCTCGGGTGACATTTAGACTGTAGCAATTACGTACTCCAGCCGGAAAATATCTCAGCGTCAAAAACGGCTTGGTGTAGTTCGCTTCAAATTCCTTGGCGATTTTACCGGTTTCACCACTGTTAACTAAACCGGTATCTGTTGTATATGTAAAACCGGTTGCCGCTGCGCGGTAAGGAGGCTCGCGAGGGGGTAAACCACAACCCACATTGATGAGTCCTAATGAGATCAGCATAGATGAAATAACAAAACCTTATAACCTAAGAAACCGTTGAAAAACACACGAATATATTATATAGATCTAAAAATAACATTCTTGAACGTACCGGTTGGATTTTGAGCTTGAACAAGATGAAGTATCAGCATGAACGTGGCGATGAACACACAATATCTCTCCATTTCTTCTCCTTACTATGGAAAGAAGAGTTTTTTTTTTTTTTTTTGGATAACAAGTTATGCATATGAGTTTATGATTATATGAGCAACTTCTCAAAAGTCATTAGTCAACTCCTTATCTTTCTAATGAATCGGATAGTATTAATTGAGGATAATAGTTTCACGGTGCAAAATGATACGGCAAAGCAAGTTGAGAGAAAATGCCAAGAGTAATTAGGGTGGTGGTGGATCGAAAGCTCTTTCATGTCCTTTAGTACCACAAAACCGTTGACTAAGTCAACTTTAACGAACACGCTCAAATGTCGGTGTTAGACGACATGCAATAAAGCAGGGAGACGTGCATTAAACGGCAATGAAGCTATTCGTCTTCTCCCTCGCCCTGGCCGCTGTAGGAGACTAATTAAGGCCAAAGAACATCCATAGTCCAAAAAGTAATGTTCGTCACAAAAAAAGAAAGTAATGTTTATATATATATATATATATATATAGATGCAATTTCCAGATACAATTACTAGAAATTATTCATTTATAAAATTAGGTTTTCATTGGATGCTGTATTTTGATAAAAATTTATTTTTTGTGAATTTGTTAAAAGATATGTATGTAAAATATGTATCAAATGATCAAACTGGATATATTTTTAAATTATTAATTTCATCAATAATCAAATTAGTTTGACAGTGATATAATTTAAAAACCATTTAAAATTAAAATATATACCATATTCATTTTTAAATAAATAAAAGAGATTCTGCGATTGTGGGAGAAAATAATTTTTGACAATTTTGGTAGAAAAATGTTATTCCGCATTTGGTGAAAAAACAAAGTTTTGCAGTTTTAAAGGGATCTGGCTACTGTGGTCCAAACTTAAGGTGGACCCCCTAAACTTATAGCCGTGGTCCGTTGGCTGGGTGGATCCAATTTGAAATTTTAGATATAAATTTGGTTATTACAATATATAGTAATCTTACATTTATATGGCTGCTCAATAAACAGATCACCAGCCGTGCAGTTGCACTATTAAAGACTTAAAAGTATATCAAAACAAGAAACAAGTTGAAATATTATCAAATAGAAAACATCTTACTATTATATAGCGTCAATTGGCGAACTATATGGTCCATATCTAATAATGATACAATCATACATGACAGACATAAGAAGGCCTATAAGATAATAAATGATGATACATACATGTAGCCACTTAATTATCCGACTGAAACCTCCACTTTCTCCATTTTCGTATGGCTAAGTAATTGACTCGTTTACTGAAAATTCTGCATGCGTTTAATGTCTGCGCGCCCTTTTTTCTTCATATCAACCCAAATTTCAAAGTAATATACAATATTGTATATCAACCCATATATTCATGATCGACTAATAATACAGGTTTCTATTAAGTTCACATGCAAGGAGGAAGATATAAATCTTACAATTTTGTGAAATTGATGAATACTATATTTTCAAAAGTATATTATAATGAATGTGAAATAGACTCTCTGCTTCCTCTGTTTTACTTATTTTTCTTGTTTAGAACATTCTTTTGATCTCTCGTTATCTACTCAAATAATGTTTCCTCTGTTTTCTTTCTCAGTAATTATGTTTTAATACCTGTTTACTTTGCTACTTTGTTTTTAAACACTTTTTTTTTCCCTCTGTATTGTTCATTTATTCAGACAGAAACAGAGACCTTCTCTGTTATGCTTCTTTGCGAAGCAATTTTCTTTGGCTCTGTAACCCTCATCTCATTAGATAACATAAAAGTATTACTCCAGATAAGTACAAGATCTTCACCTTCTATTTTCTCTTTGAAAATTGGGTTTGCAAAACCAATCAAGAACAAGAGTAAAACTCTATTTCTCAAACAACAAATCAACTGCTTCTAAACTGACACAGTGAGGAAAAAAAAAGAGACACTTTAAACATTTATTCACGTGTATCAATGACAGATTTGAAGATAGAAACAGATAAACAAGAATTCAGGTGGTACCGCAGGATAATTCTTCATGTAAACTATCGAGCCGTTGGGCTCATTTCAGTACCATAGGTCAAGCTCACTTCTATAGAACTCTTCGAGTCCATCTCCCTACTCGCTCCTCCTCTTGAATTTTCAGATGCAATACACTCGTTTAATGCAATAACAACTTGAGACATTGTCGGTCTTCTCCCTGAAGAAGGATTGAGACAAGACATTGCTAGCTCAACAGCTTTCCACACAGAACCAGTATCGTAATCTCCATTAAGACTTGGATCCATAATGCTTTTGATGTCTCCTTTTGTCAGCATTACTCCCACCCATTCTGCTATATGAGGCTTTTCACGGCTTTGGTCTATCACGGGTCGGTTTGTGATCATCTCCAACAATACAATCCCAAAACTATATACATCACTCTTCTCTGTCAACCAGTTTGTTCTGTAGTACCTAGAAAACAAAATATATGAAATTTTAGGTCAAGTTTCTTTCTCACTAAAAGAGAAAAGAGAATTTATTTAGTAGTTATTATACTTACTCAGGATCAAGATATCCAGGAGTTCCAGCAACAACTGTTGACACATGAGTTTCACCTTCGATTGGGAATGATCTCGAAAGTCCAAAATCAGCAAGTTTGGCCTGGAAGTGTTCATTCAACAATATATTTGTAGTTTTGACATCTCTATGAACCATTGGTGGTTTGCATCCACTATGCAAGTACTCAAGTCCTAGGCCACAACATTCGTTTTTGATAAGTTTCCTAGAAGATGATAACAAATAACCAATCAATAGAAACATTATGGTCTGTAATCTTTTTAAACTAACCTTGTGCCGATTCGACGACTATATTTAGTCGAGTTCCCCAATTCAATATAAAGCGGTTACGTGTTCCTGTGTTTTAGAATAATGATGTTAAAGTCGTGTGTTACCTACATATAACTGAAACAAGAAATGTAATAATCTTTTTTCTTTACCTGACATATGTTCCTTTAAATCTCCATTGGACATGTATTCATAGATAAGAGCCAAGTTCTCTCCTTCGTCGCAATACCCAACAAGACCGACCAAATTCTTGTGATGAACTCTAAGAAGAAGTTCTACCTAAAACACCAAGCCATAATACACAAGTTCAATTTTTTAAAAAATATAGTTGAATCATTGATGTTTTTCGTTCGAGATAGTGATGAAGGTAAATTACCTCAGCTTTGAACTCTTTATATCCTTGAGATGATGAATGGGAGAGCATTTTAACAGCTACTTGTTCTGTACCGTTGACAAAACCATGATAAACGATTCCAAAACCTCCTTTCCCAAGGACTCTTTGGAAGTTATTTGTCATTGTCATAACTTCTGAGTAAGTAAACCTTCTATTCTTTGTCACTATTGCCGGTTCAGATGATCTACCATCTGAGGCTTGCATATATGATGGTGCTGGCCCTAAGATTGCAGGGCAAAAAGTTTAGCCTGACTTCGTTAGTTAAGTTTGATAAATATGTATGTTGTGATGTTACTACTGAGTTTATTTATTAATTACCTTGAACCTTTGATGCCTTTTTCTTTCTGAGAACAAGGAACAAGACGATTGCACCTACAAGAACAGCTACTGAAGCAATTGATGCAACCACTGGTACAATGATACTCTTTTTCTTCTTTCCAGCGTCTCCTTTGTTCACACATGAACCAGTTTCACAAAGAAGATGAGGGTTTCCTTCAACACTGCAAAATGTGAGTGTTTTTAAGATACCAACCAAGAAGTACATGAACTGGCATGACAACAATTGATAAGACAACAAAAAAAAAAAAAACGAAATCCTACTTTAACTTCATTCCTTTCTTCTGAAGAAGTGAGGGAGGAACCGTGCCAGTGAAGTTATTACCACTTAAGTCTCTGGTACAGTAGATAAAGATTCAAAACATAACATTAGCAATCATGTGTAGGAGAAAGCTTAACCAAGAGAAAGAAAAAACAAAAAAACAATTTTTGTCTATCGTGAAAAACTTACATGACCAACAGTGATTTTATGTCAGCTAAAAATTCAGGTACTTCTCCCGTCATATTGTTATTTGACAAGTCCCTACCATTAACCAAAAAAAGGAAAACAAAAAAAAACATCAAATACTATTATTCATTTCCAAAGGCGTAACAAATTTAAGGCTTGATCAGTCGTGGAGATATACTTACAACTTTTCCAGGTTAGTAAGATTTCGAATGGCTTGCGTGATGATCCCTGTTAATCCACTTGCAGATAGATCTCTGAAGAAATGAAGTGTGAGATGTGTATTTTGAAATTGACATGAACTAAAAAATAATACAAATTATTGAATGATTAATCTTACAAAGAAGTGATTGTTGGTGGCGTAGAAATATCCGAGTTATTGCAGTTTAGGCCGTCCCACAAAAACTGTTTGGGGACACATGGATCTCCTTGCCAACTGATCCTACTCAATCCATAAGTATCTTGAACATTCTTGATACCAGCAACTGCCATTGTAAAGCCATGACGATATCAAGAATTAACACACAAAATGCCAAACAGTATTTGTAGATTAGACCAAGAATTAAAAAAAAAAAAAAAAAAAGGACATACCGTCATCTTCATTTGTCTCCATTTGCGGGAAATCAATCACGGTGTAACCCTCGATAGCATTAAGTAGAGGAGGAAGAGTTGATCTCGGCGTCTTCACAAGCTGCAAAAGGCATGCCCCTCCGTCGCATTGTCCTGGCGTTATGTCGAATATGGTTTGGGTTTTTAGCGGCTTAGGACTATATGATCCATATTGAGATTTCCCATTCATTGTTATATTGAATTCCCTTGTATCGTTTGCCCGTAGAGTCTGAAGCTCTGCAAAGTGCATGTACGAGTAAAACTTTGTAGTAGGAGGCTCTAAAGTCCATGTAATGTTTAGTGTCGCATTAGGGTTTAGGGGCGTTACGCCCGTTGTCATTACATCTTGTGGTAGTTCATAAAGATTACTAGCGTTTACAGTCAGATTCGTAGTTACTTGTGTCCATGTGCCTTCCACGAACATTGGGTACCATTTACGATCATAGACGTCAGAAGGGTACCTGTCACAATATTGTATTACAAAACATTACTAATCAAATTCAAACCTAAGTTTTTCCATCGTTTCAAATGCAAAAACTATCAACATGGAAAAAAGAAATCAAGAAACAGAATATTTCTTTCTCTTTTTCAATATTCTTTTGCAGATCAAAAAGGAAAAACGCAACATGCAAACGCTATTTCTCCATTTTTCAGTTTGGCTCTCGCGTTTGAAGAATAAAATTTATTGTATTTTATTTTAATTAATAAAAAAAGTAAAGATTATGGGGTTTTTATTTGAAGAAACTACACTATTTAAACAAATATATACGTAAAAGCAACTACAAAATTAACAAACCAATCAAGGTAAATGTTTCTTACCGTATAGTAGTACGATCGGTATTGCTAAGATACCTCCTGAACATGAACTTCAATGAGCCGCTTTGACTAACATACGCAGTTCTCGGCAATGGTCGTAGCTCCAAGGAATTTATGAAAGGTATACTTATTCCCGTCTTAACAAGACATACCTGTAAAGAATCGGTTTTCGTCACATGAATGATCTCTTCTATTGTATCATTAGTACTCATCGTTGTCCATAAATTAGGACCCAAGTAAAGGTCGAAATTCGGATCGAGATTAAGACCATCGTAGTTTCCATATACGAACGTGGCCTTGATCAGATAGTTGGTGTCGCGGGTAACATTTAGATTGTAGCAGTTTCGTACTCCGTCTGGAAAATATCTCAGCGTCAAAATCGGCTTAGTGTAGACCGGTTCAAATTCCGCGGCGATTCTACCGGTTTTCCCACTGTTAACTAAACCGGCATCTGATGTATATGGTAAACCGGTTGGGATCGCGTTGTAAGGAGACTCACGAAGGGGTAAACCGCAATCCACACTGATGAATCCTAATAAGAATATAGAAGGAAAAAATACAGTATATATATTTATAAACTAAGAAACCATTGAAGAATAGACACATATATAGACTAAAACAACAATTATATAAGTACCTGTTGGATCTTGAGCGTGAACAAGATGAAGTATCAGCAAGATCGTGGCCATGAACACAGTATAGCTCTCCATTTTTTCTCCTTACTGTCCAAAGGAGAGAGCTTTTTTTTTTTTTGAGATAGCAAGCTATACATATGAGTCTATGATTATATGAGCCACCTCTCAAAAGTCATAAGTCCTATGTCAACTCCTTAATTATAAGATTAACGAAATAACTGAGAATAATTTGATCACGGTGCAATATAATTTGATAAAACAAGTTGATAGAAAAATGACAAGAGTGATTTAGTGGTCAAATACTCTCTCATGTCCTTTAGAACCACAAAACCGTTGACTATATCAACTCTAAAGATCACGCTGTAATTTCGGCGTTAGTCGACGTGGAAAAACGAGGTATAATCCAGCAGAGAAGACGTGCATTAAACATACAACTTTCTAAATGACAACAATTGACTTTGACTTTTGTATGGCTCTTGATTGGTTGATCTGTCTCTCTTGGTCTTTGTCGTTGTAGATGAAGTTTGAATCTATACCTTCGAAAGTCAATGATAATGAATAGTGGAGTTTATTTATCGTATTTTTTGTGCATGACAATTGCCAAAGCAACCTCCAATTATTTTCGCCAGCAGTTTTTAATTTGTAGAAATCCGAAAATGAGCTGTTACTACTACTAGTGGTGTGTTGATGATTTTAGTAATTCATATTTACATATATTCAACAATATATTTTTCTTTATTTTTATTTTTTCTAGAAAAATCTTTGAATACCAAACTTTCCAGAACAGAGTATCAAACAGAGCAAACAAAACAAAGCAGAGGATACTGAATTACTGATGTATATTTTGCTTCTTCAAAACACTTCTTCGTCCAAACGACAGCAATAAAATCTTGTGCCGTTCATGTATCAATTGATTTTCCCCAGAATGCTGGAGACAATTTTTTTTCTTTTCATTGTTCTCAGAAGATTCTTTTAAAGAGTAGGTCAAATGGTTGAGAAAATACAAACAAATTGGGGATGTAGCTCAAATGGTAGAGCGCTCGCTTTGCATGCGAGAGGCACGGGGTTCGATCCCCCGCATCTCCACTAAATTTACTTTTAATTTTTGTTTACACCCAAAAAAAAAGAGATTCTCTTAAAATTTAAACACTAGAAAGAGTAGAACAGAGTAATAACTGATTTTCCCTAGAATATGCTCGAGACAAGTTGTTTCTTCTCATTGTTCCCAAAAGATTCTCTTAAACACTAGAGAGAGAGCCAAAGAGTCTCCTTTTTATTTAATTCAAACACAAAGAACAAAATAAACAATTGGATTTCATCACAAACATAGAAATATAAATTTTTTCTTCAAACAACAGAAATTGGAAAATCCACAAGTGCAAAAACAAACAAAAGATAGTTTTCCCATAAAAATGACTTCAAACATATTTTCAAGTTATCTAGCTCCAGGGGCAAACTCTGAAGCAGAAGAGTGACTATAGTCAAATGAGCCCATTGAGTTCATCGTTTCACTACCTTGTCTCCTTGCAATTTCCAAGGCCGCACACTCGTTTAGCTCCATCACAACGTGTGCCATTGTTGGTCTCCGGTTCGAAGACGGGTTCACACAAGCTAGAGCCAGCTCTACAATCTTCCACGCACCGTTTGTGTCATAATCCCCCATCAATTTCGGGTCAACGATGCTCCTGATGTCTCCTTTGGTGAGCATGAACCCAACCCATTCATTGATGTGAGGTCTCTCTCTGGTTTTTTCTATCACAGGCTGGTTTGTGACTATCTCTAACAGCACTACACCAAAGCTGTACACGTCACTCGTCTCGCTTAGCCAGTTTGTTCTGTAGTACCTGAAATTGTGTTAACATGTCTTCATTACTCATTTGAAGCAACACAACAAACATAAATGATATAGTAAACAGATTGATCAACTCACTCAGGGTCTAGGTAACCAGGTGTTCCTGCAACCACTGTCATGACATTAGATTCACCATCGAGTGGGAAAGATCTAGAGAGACCAAAGTCGGCTAGTTTTGCTCCAAACCGCTCATTCAATAAGATGTTGGTGGTTTTCACATCTCTATGGACCATAGGAGGCCTACATCCATTGTGCAGATACTCCAATCCTGTCATAGATGATTTTGTTTATGTCAATCTTGCTTTCTTACATCTTAAAACAGAACATCAAGAAGACAAAGGTAGATAGAATAAGTCAGTTTTGTTCACCTTGTGCTGCCTCCACAGCTATTTGCATTCTGTTTTCCCAGGTTAAGACATTGCCACCGCGTTTCCCTGTGTTTGGTGTTTGAATGTTTAAGAGTATGGACGGAGATGGATTCGACTAAATCAGAGTCTCTTTAGTCAAAAAGTGTTTACCTAACAGATTCTCTCTTAGGTCTCCGTTTGCCATGTATTCATAGATCAAAGCTAATTTATCTCCATCATCACAGTAACCCACAAGTCCCACCAAATGTCTATGGTGAACTCTTAAAAGAAGCTCCACCTGATAAAGATAACAAGATTTCCATTTTCATGATTGACAAACTTAACACCATTTCAAAACATAGTGCCTATAATCTCTTGTTAAAGTACCTCTGCTTTGAATTCTTTATAACCTTGAGCTGATGAATGAGAGAGCATTTTCACAGCTACTTCAGCATTATCCAAGTTTCCATGATACACTGTTCCAAAGCCTCCTTTGCCAAGAACTCTCTCGAAGTTATTAGTCATCTTCAGTACCTCGGAATACGTGATCCTGCGGTCTTTTGTTATGATTGATGGATTGGATGATCTTGTCTCAGTGTTAAGACTACGGGTAGTAGCTGATGGTGGTGTCACTGGAGCTGTAAAACCGTACAAAAATATGTGAAATGAACAGAGTAAAAACAGACAAGTTTTCATTTGTCATTGATCTCAGGACTATTATCTTGTGGTTCATACATACCCTCAGTAATTTTCCCTTTTTTCCTTCTAACGACGAAAAATATGGCCAAGATAACAAGCAGAACAAACACTCCAGCCACTGATGCTCCGATAGCAATCATTGGAACCTTGTTATTCTCTCTTTTGACAGTCGGATTCACGGCATCACCCAAACTGAAAGCATTGAAAATGATGGCATTACATGTAACTATTGTTAAATGGAATCTAATATTCTTTCCAATTCACTTTAATATAAGTTGAGATTGAATAAAGCAAAGTATGCTCATCTTACATTAGTCTTAAAGATTTGCTGTTTACCCTTTCCTTAAGAGACTCTGGAATTGTGATATTAAGCTTCGGGTTTCCGCTTAAGTTTCTGTCAATGAAACAAATACTGAATCTTTCAGAGGAGAACAAAGAGAGCAGTGAGAGGACATTAACAAGAGAGGTTGTGAAAAGAATCTCACATGACTTTCAGCAGCTTCATATCAGCAAAAAAATCTGGAATCTCTCCTGATAAATCGTTCCTTGATAAATCTCTGTCCATCAAACAGAGAAAGAACATTTTTTTGCAGAGTTATACCTTTCAAACACCAACAGTAAAGCATATCGAATAGTAAGTTTATTGGTGTTACAATTCAGATACTTACAGCTCTATCAATTGTGTTAGTTTGGATATGTCAGATGTTATGGAACCTGTCAATCCACTCCCATTCAAGTTCCTATTGTTTGTGAAAGAGAACAAAAGAAAAGTATACATAATAGTAAGATTTTATTTGACAGCCAAAACTAGATAACTTTGTGATGAAGAAAAACAGAACATACAAGGATATGATCCGTGATGACTCGGAGTTTGAATAAGTGCAATTCAAACCTTCCCACCGATATAACTGAGGAGCACATGGATCTCCTTGCCAGCTTATCTTTTTGCTCAAACCATATGTCTTCTTGATGTTCATCATAGCAGAAACTAATCATCACATTCAAACACATCTCAGAAACCATACAAAAAGGTTAAAAGATAACATTTTGATTAAAGAATTGCATATAAGAACATATGCTTACCTTCATTCTTCTCTGTCTCTAGCTGTAGAATGTCTACAACTGTATAAATCTCGAGGGCGTTGATAAGTGGAGGAAGAGTCGAGTTACCGGTCTTTGCGAAAGTGAAATTAAAAAACCCATTTTGAGAACTCAAGGCGATTGGATTATAGATGGTTGTAATGCTCTGTTTGGCAGGCCTAAAATTGCTGTACCAAAGCTTGCCATCATTGTAAGTCATGTCGAATTCTCTGATGTCACTGGCGTTTAGGTCCTGGATCTCGGCGATATGCATATATACGTACGACTTCGCAGAGACGTTGTCAAGAGTCCACGTTAAGAACCACGGCTTATTAGCATTCACAGGGACAGCAGCAGTCTTCATCACGGCTTGAGGCACGTCGTAGAAGTTATCTGTATTCACCGAGAGGTCGGTGCTTATCGAGACGATTTCGGTGCTTATCGAGACGATTTTTTCATCTGTGTATGTATCCCAGACTCGGTCATTCAAGTCCTCATCGTACCTGAATAGAATAGAGAGTCTCTTTCTTTTTGTTAAACTCAAAAACACATCACAAAGAACAAAAAAGTATAAAACTTTCTGTTGCTTAAGATTACCTGATTAATGGTGATGAAGCGGATGGAAAGTATACTCTGGCGTACAACTTCAATGATCCGCTTTCCGTGACATAACTTTTATTGATCAGCGGACGAAACTCCAGTGAAGAAATGAATGGTATCGTCGGTCCTGTCTTAACAAGACAAACTTGAAGACTATCTTGTGTTACGACATGGATGATCTCGTGCATTGAAGTATTTGTTGCTCCTCGAATCTTAACGGAAGACCATTTGCTAGCACCAATGTGAAGATCAAAGTTTGGGAGTTGATTCAGGCCGTCGTAATTCCCATAGATAAAGGTTCCTCTGATCAGATATTTGCGGTTCGTAGTGAGGTTGAAGAAGTTGTAACAGTTTCTTTGACCCTCAGGGAAGCTTCTCAACGTCAGTGTGTGTTTCTGAAACAGAGTCTTGTATGCATCATTGACCTTCCCGACCAATCCACTGTCGATGTAATCTGCGTCTGATTTGTATGTTAGATTGGTCGTCTCCTCCACATAAGTAGTTTCCTTAGGCACCAACCCACAATCCAAGCTGATGAATCCTGTTCATGATCAAACAACCAGAAATATAATCAAAGAAAAGTCCTTTTTTTTTTTTGCAAAAAAAAACAGAGGAAGCAAAAACAGAGTAAGCAAAAGCAGAGTCTTGTATTCTCTTCAAGAACCTGCTTCATTTTGAGCTTCGACTGATCTCAAAACGGTAACAGTTATGATCAAGAGAAGCAAAAGCCAATCAAGAGACATCATTTTCTTGGATAGGTGATCAGATTCAGAGGATACTACTATAATTCAAATGTTCATTTCTGTTGATTAGCCAAAAAAAAAAAAAAACTGAGATAACGAAAATATAGGTCAACTTATTTGGGTCTAATTGGTTCTGATAAGTCTTCAAAATTAGATTATTCAGGTGATTGTCAAAGTACCCTTACTTGCCTACGACATTCTTTCTGGTATCAGGCGTGGGAAGATTCAAATTATACAACTAAAAAAGATATTAAAATATGAAATCAACCAAAAATTATTAAAGAAACAAAGGGAGAATGAGTAAAGCTTGTCACTTGCAGTTGTTTTCCAGAAAAAACTGTTAACATCAGAGGCAACAAAGCTATTATAAACATATTTGATTTTCTTTTTGTTAAAACCAATTCTATCCAATGATCCAAATTTTATATAGCTAACAATTTGTAATTTTCGTGATTAGAATCCTAATTATGTTGGAAAAAAAAAAAAAAAAAAAAAAACTGGGTGTTTTTTAAAGGAACGAGTCCATTTTTGGCAATCGTGATAACTACATTGCCTACAATTACAAAGAGCTGACTTCGATTATATAATTGTTACCACATCTCTATATATTTAACGACCACCATTGATACTGAACTTTGGTTAGTATTTTTTTACAATCAAATGGTTGATTTAAATCTAATTATGAACAAGATTGAAGAACAGGTGCAGTAATCCAAGAAAATAATACAAAAAGGCAAGCATATTAACTATGGGCTAATATAATCCAAACATTTTACCTTGATTTTAATTATGGGCCCAATCTAGTCCAAGCCCATATCGCACAAACGGACCGCACCCACGTGTCAGCCCTTAAGAAGATGAGTGCATTTTCGGAATGGGCCCAATCTCTCCTCTCACGGCGGAGCACCTCACTGAGATGCGGCGGAGCAGAGACTGCCTTCTGGCTCCGAAGCCACCGGATATGGAAATGACTGGATCAACTCTAGCTCAACTTTGTCGTCCATTAATTCGCTTTTATTTCCATTTTACGGCACGACCTGCAATAACGACGATCGAAGAAAATCCGTTCACCCTCTCCATCTCTTGTAACCTTCCAATAGATTTCGATTTCGATTGTTTGCTGAAGAATCCCAACATTGTCAAGAGTTAATGCAGCCCTTGGATTTCTAATTGATTTAGGGTTATAAGCGAAAAAGTTATTTTTTCCTTCTCCGAGGATTTTGGAATTTATATTAGGTGACGATATAATTTTTTTTTTTAAAACCAAAAATGCAATTTGGTCAATTTCCAAAAATACCACAAAATAAGTTTTGTCCTAAACTACCACAAAATTGATCTTTTCTTAAAATACCACAGAATCAAAACTAAACTTAAAAGTTAAAACCTACAAAAATAAATTACAAACCTTTGTCCCTTCGGGAATATCCGATAAAAAATTTACAAATCTTTAAAAACTAAATTTTCAAACCCAAAATACTAGCTTTTCAAGATGTTTTTCAAAAAGAAAATTGACATTAGACTTCAAAATTCTCTATTTTTTTCTTTATGAGAATTTTTTTTCTATTCAAGTTAACTTTTTTGTCCTATTCAAACCAAACGTATTCACATTTATTCCATTTGAATATGTACACATGTGTGATTCATTTTCTGCTTGTTTTTTTTTTTTTGTAACATCTATTTATTTATTAGTCAAAATGAACCGAAGTTTACAATGTTATGAATCAAAGAAATAAAAACAACAAATACAATCGATACATTGCTTAAGCAGAACTTTAAAATGGAAAAAGAACAATTACACGTTGCTCTCTTTGTCAGAGAAGACTTCCACGCGAACAGATAACCGTATCTGTTATGTGTTTTATCCATCATTGTCCTCGGTCTCATATGATCATCTTGAATGGCTATCATCATTGTGATAACAAGCCAGTTTTGGCTTAGAAGATGAAAGATTGCGATCCATCTGTTACATCGCAATCTAATCCAATATCTCTCGCACCAAGAGATGACATGTATCTTGATTGTAGTCTTTGTCCATGACTTAGATTGTCTTCTGATTAGAGATAAATTATACCAGTATAAATTATACCAATACATTATCTCTTGCTCTGATTCATGACGTCGCCATAGGTCTGTTTTTCCCGGATCCCATATCCTCCGACCAAGTCTCCAGAATACTTTCTGGAATTTATATCCAATCCCTTCACCGAAAGTGAAGCGGGAATAGTGGCCATCATGAAGAAACTTGGAGATCTTCGTGGAGATATCGGGTTCGAGTTGGGTGATGCCAGATAACGGATCCACCCCAATGAACCATAGACAGACCGTCTTCACAATCGTGAGACGTAGCCGGGAACGACGGGAACGAAAAAGCTTCCTATCGTGAGAGAAAACGTCGCTTACCCATTGGGTGAGTGATAGATCCGCTCCTGAAGATGTTTGGATGGGACCCGTATTCCCATAAACCACCACCGTCGGGCCAAACCCTTTCACACTCTCCCCCACTAGCAAGAGAAGAAGAAGACATTGATTGATCGGAGAAAGATAGCGGACGAACGGCCGGAATTCATCGGATCGAAAACCCCCGCCACCGAGATATGCTACGAGATCTTCCCGAACGGCGAAGATCAACACGACAATGACGCATGCGATCCAACGGTAGAGAAGAAGATGTTGCCGCTGTGACACAGCGTGGGATAACCGAACAACTGCATCGGCTGGAGGCGGCGTCGACGATGAGATACCACCGCTCGATTGGAGATCATTGGAGGTTGCAGTGGCGGAAGGAACCGTAGATCCGGACTCCATTGCCGCAAAAACCTCCCTTTCCTCGAGTGATTGATATACTCGATTTGCCATCATTAACCACTAAATTTTGCAGGGATTAAAAAAGGGATAAACCAGCAGAAATGAAATCAGCGATTGCCGACGCCGGAGAAGCCGACGCCGGCCAGGAACGGTGAAAACGAAGAAGTGCTCGCAATCGCCTCTGGAATCGCAGGTAACCGTTGAAAGTTGAAACACCTTATAAAGGTAGATTCATATTATAACAAATTATACATTTTTCTGCAGGGGTTTTCTGCTTGGTTTGAATTTGTATAGTGACAAATTTACGGTCGTTGATTCTTTTTGAGAATTTTTTGTTACCTCATAACATTTAAGTTTTTATGTTTCAATTAAATTTATATCATACTATTATTTGCGAAGCCAAAATTTCGTTTCGAGGCACCACGTTCGCTCTCAGCCGCGGAATTACAAAGATACCCTTAATGAAAATCTATATAATATCTCTATTAAAATCGATTTATATTATTTATTTATTCCGAAAAAATAAAAAGAAACTTATCATTATCTTCTTCTAATAATCTTCGTGGTATTTTAAAAAAGTAAACTTAACATTATAATCAAGTTAAAAAAAGTTTAAAAATATCGTGGCCTAAAAAATAAATAAAAAATGATTGAAACCCTAAATTTCTTAACTGAAAAAACTATTATTTAAAGAGATGCATACAACTTCACAAACAGATTTCTTATTATTTCTGTTCACATAAGTATTTATGTTCGCTTTTAGGGTTATTATTTTCTTGATTATTTGTGGTTTTTTGCATCCGTAATGTTTATGTTTTGGTACTTTCGAATCATTACTCAAGCTATAATTATAACCCTACATGTTTACGTAGGTAATTGATATCGAAAAATCTGATATGATTCCTTCGGAAAAAGCTTCTTCGCGAGAAATAACAGGTATAAAAAATATTCTATTTACATATGATTATCAACTCATGAAACCCTAATTCTATCGTTCATATTTACATGTATGTAACTCATATTTTAGTATTCTCATTCTATTGACATGTCTGAATTTTATAGGGTTAACTCATGTCCAGTTCATGTTAGAATTATGATGACGAAGATTTGTTTTAATTATATATGATTATGGTTGTGCTTATGGGTGTTTATCCCACCACCTAGGATAACCGCATAATCTGTTTTAATTCACGTGTGTTTCGCTAACATAATTATTTCTTTCTTTAACTTTTAATTGCCAGGATCTGCGAAGAAACTATTTACATACAACGAGACCTTGATGAAGCAATTTCATGTTAAAAATGGAGTCGGTGACGGCCGCATATGTTAAAAAGATTTCTCCATTTTTTCTATAAAAAGAAAAACGAAGCTCTAACCTTTTAACAAACCTATATATACTAAATCCTAGACCTTTAATATTCAAAAGCAAAATCGTTCACTTTTTTTTGTTTGCATCATCTACTAATTTTCACTTAAGTTCGTTAATAGTTGTTTTTACATGTCTTTCAATTCTGGATGTTCTTTGTTTCATTGTTGTTGATTGTTTCTTTGATTCGAATTTGATACGAAACTGAACTTTATCTTCAATTTTGTAGGTTACGTGGAGAAGAGGAATTCGTCTCTTCTCTTCTCATCTCATCTATGACGAGAGCCCACCGCTTCAAACTCTAACAACAAGAGAAAATATAAACCTCAAGAATAAAATGGAAGTTGGAGATAACAACAATTTCGTCACTGTCCTACTTTCGAAGGTTGCCGCACGTATCTCATTCTCGCCTCTCCCTTAGATCTCTAAGCTCTTTTTAAAAATTGATTGCAGAAGATTTGAAGTTAGGGTTTCATCTGGATCAGCGAAAGCTTTGCTGGAGAAGAAAGATTTGAGCGCGATTACGAGTATGAGCAATGGAGGTGGAGAATATCCGACAATGACAATGTTGAGTTTTAAAAGCAGAGGAGGATGTTTGTTGAGTATGTTTTGAAAAAAAAAAAACTTAAGCATGAAGATGACGATGCCCATGAATATGAGGTGAATTCGACGAACATGAAGAAGAACTATAATATGTGGTTGTTAGGTGTTTAGTATTGGAGATGTGTATTGGAGATGTGAGCATGAGCATATAACGTGTTTATTGTTTATTGAAACGTGTTTATTGTTTATTATTTTTGGCAGGTAACTTAACGTATATATGGAACATATTTCACATGAACTCCGAGGAGACATTACTGAGCCAATTCCATTACAATATTGTTTCAAAATCTATATCTTCTCTGATTCAATAGAACAGCTACAACCACATAAAGAAATTACAAGGTTGCATCGTGCAAATAAGTTGGAAGAAAACGAAACAACAACTCATACTCGCTTAATCGAATCTTTTCATCATCGACATAACAAATAGGTAACTAATGGTTTTAGCCAATACTCAGCTAAGAGTATAGTGATCACGTGGCTTCTTCGAATATCATGAAGTCGCATCTACAATCTAACGATCATCAGAATACTTCCTCTGCGAGTTAGTCTTTGTTTTGTACTGTCTTTTTTCTTTGGTCACCAAAGTTACGTGTTAGTGAAGTAATTGATGTATGTTTCACATAGGAAATAAAGATAATATGCGATCACATAGTATATATCAAATAGCTCTAAAGAAGAATAGGAAAGCATCAACTAATGAAGATCCAATTACAGTACACCACGAAATCAACAATTAGGATTTAAGAAGAATTGCATAGTGGAAGAAGATTCATTGTGAAGAAGAAGTGGTTCCACTAATGGTGCACTTCAAGTCCAAAGCAGCATTAACTCACCGTGAGAGATAATGTGTTGTTCGTATTTTCCATGTTTTGGCGAAGAAGCTTACGTGTCATTACATTTAATGTTGGGGTTGAAAACAGATTTCTCGGTTGTAGTAATTCTTGAGTAAACACTACAGAAAAACTGGAAAAATTAAAAGAAGAAGTTAAAGGAGATGAAAAATATGAATAATAGGAGGAATGAGAAGATGCAGAATGAAAGAAGAATAAACTAAAGAATATGAAGTATAAGAAGATGAGAATAAGTTGCAAAAGAACAGAAAGAAGACGAAAAATAAAAATTGGAAGAATAAAATTAATTATATGACCATTAAAAATATATATTATTTATTTTTTTCTTATCAATCTTATATTAACATTGCCGATTAAAACCAAAAACAACAACAATTTAAATAAAAAAAACAAAAAAAACAAATCCAGAACCAGTTTGTAATGTGAGGTAAAAGTGTATAGTTTAAAGGGGATGAAGGTTTATAATGTAGGGTTTATATTGATGGGTATAGGATTTAGTTTTCGGTGCATTTTAGAAATATTTCACTACACTAACATTGCAGATTAAAAACACAAAAACGACTTCTTTATTAAACAATAAAAAATAAAATAAATCGAGAACGAATTTGTAATGTGGGGTTCAGGTGTACGTTTTATGGGGGAGGGGAGGGGGGAAGGTAGGTGGGGTAGGAGGGGGGGAGGTTGAGGGGAGGGGTTATAATGTGGGGGTTTGGGTTTAGGGAGTAGGGTTTATATTGATGGGTGTAGGGTTTTAGTTGCATTTTCAATAATTTTGAATTAAAATGGAATAATTTCAAAATTAAAAATCATTGATTATTAATTTATATTTACCATTACAAAATACATTCACAATAGAAAAACTAAAACAATAAAAGCAAATCCAAAATCAGAAAATAATTATAACATTTTTAAAAGATCTTGATTATATAAAGATAAAAAAATATTTCACGAAGCCTTAAAATTCTAAACTATCAAACGAATTGATAAATACTTAACTAGATGGTTGCATAAATAAATCAAGATTAATTAAATGAGAATCCAATTTCTTAAGGCACCAAATTAAGTGAATTATAAATCAACATTAATTTTCATGAGCTACGAGAGAATAATAGGTCAAAGAAGAATACAACGCTAAATGAAGAAGAAGTTGGGGAAGATAAAGATAGTTGTAAGCTCTGCGATGTTTTGATTCTTGAAAGAGCCAGCTTTTGTACTATTAAGTTAGATTAGAGAGGATGTACATATAGATAATGAAGAAAGTGAGAAGATGAGGAAGATAAAACTGAAAAAAACTAGAAATTAAATAAAAGCAATGACGAATAAAGATTAGAATAAAAAAAGAAGATAAAAAAACCTGGAGAAGAAAAGGAGAATTAGAGAAGAAAAAAAATTGGAACAAGACAAATAAGAAGTAAAAAATGACAAACTAAAAATGAAAATTAATAAGAAAATGACGAATAAGAACAAATAAAGAAAAAAAGATTCATAGGATATGTAGACGAACCGTAAGAAGAATAATAATGAGAAACGATGATGAAAAAAGTGAAAAATAAAGAAGAAGATAAATACAAATCACTGGAAAAAAGAAGAAAACGAATAAGCCGTTGACGATAAAGAAGATTAGATCTTTGGATTTTAGTATGTTTAAAAAAAAAAAAATCTTATAATAACCCATATAATTTTGTTCATTACACTAAAGGGTTAAATATCATAATTTTTTTGAAAAAACACAAAAACACAAAAATATAAACACTCTTTGGAGTATTAAATTAATTAATGTGGTATATTACTTTAAAATATTTGGTTTTGTATGATTATTTAGGTTTTTTGTTTTTTCTATTTAAAAAAATGAATAATTTGGTTTTAAAATAATAAATTTAAATTTTATTTTTCATAATAGCTCGCACCCGCGCAAGGCGCGGGTCAACCACCTCGTACATGTATTATATTTGAATATCTACACGCACGCAATTAACTATAGATAAATACACTTGTTTTCTATTTGGTCTGAATGACAGTCAGCGCCGGTTAATAGCAAGTGTGAGATGGGATACATCACAGGGCCCACTTTTATTTTTCAGTTTTTTTTTTTTATATTTTAGGGCATAATTTTCGTTGAAAATTATGAAAAGGGCCCAAATTTTCTAAAACTCAAATTTTTCCTTTATATTTCAGGCCATAATTTTTTAAAAAAATTTACAAAAAGGCCCAATTTTTTAAAAAACTAGACATATAACCGTTTTAAACACTGGGCCTAGATTTTCTTTGGGTCGGGCCTGATGACAGTAGGTAGCATTCATAAAAATGAATGTTCTAAGTGGTGAATTTTTGGGATCTTATCTATTAATTTGAATCCGTACATATAATACAGTGTTATTGACACTTATTGATTTGTTTACATAACCAAGATTCAAACGTGCAATTATCTGAGAAAACAACGCACTAAAAGTAGAGCAGCATGATTTTTATTTTTTCTCAATGTACATTTATTCTTAATTATGGGCCGAGTCCAAGCTCACAGATGGGCCGCAATAAACGATCGTTCAGAAGAAACAGATTAAGAACAATTTCGGAATTTACTATTTTTGTTTTTGTCTGTCTCTTCTCACGGCGAAGCAAGCAAATACTGCGAATAGAATTTGCTTCAGAGATATCTCGATACCTTTCACTGCGACTTTGTTTGGTGCGATTACTCCCATTATTTTGCAACAAGCCAACAACGAAGATGCTGCCAAAGAAATCGGCTCTGTCTCTATGATGACTATACGTAAAGTGATATGGTATTTCTCTTACGTACACTAGATTTCATATCAGTTTCTTGTGATCCAAGAAAGTTACACATAAGAAATGCTATTACTTTTTGAGGAACAACCACCAGCTCTATATACAGAGCCATCTTGAAGATTACAGTATGAAGTATCTGTTATAATAAACAGCATAGTAGCTTCATAATCACAACAAATCAAAGAGTTTCAATTTCACCTCGCTCTAGGGACAAAATCAGTAGCAGAAGATGAGCTAAACAGAGCAGAACCCTTTGGGAACATATCTTCACTGCCTTGTCTCCTTGCAATTTCCAAGGCCACACACTCGTTTAGCTCCATCACAACGTGTGCCATTGTTGGTCTCCGGTTCGAAGATGGGTTCACACAAGCCAGAGCCAGCTCTACCATCTTCCATGCACCGTTTGTGTCATAGTCCCCCATCAGTTTCGGGTCAACGATGCTCCTGATGTCTCCTTTGGTGAGCACGAACCCAACCCATTCACTGATGTGAGGTTTCTCTCGGCTTTTATCTATCACAGGCTGGTTTGTGACTATCTCTAATAGCACTACACCGAAGCTGTACACGTCACTCGTCTCACTTAGCCAGTTTGTTTTGTAGTACCTGAAATATCGAATCAAAAAGAGAGAGAGAGCTTACTACCATTTAAATTCTTCATCACTCATTTGAGTAGCAAAACTGATTGATTCTCACTCACTCAGGGTCTAGGTAACCAGGTGTTCCAGCAACGACTGTCATGACATGAGATTCACCATCGACTGGGAAAGATCTAGATAGCCCAAAATCAGCTAGCTTCGCTTGAGACCGCTCATTCAATAAGATGTTTGTAGTTTTCACATCTCTATGGACCATAGGAGGTATACTTCCATTGTGTAGATACTCCAATCCTGATACAATAAATGGTTATTGTTAATATCAATCCTGCTTTAAGCCATCATAAACAGAGAATATCCAGAGACAAGATTATAGTTTCGTATGTTCACCTTGTGCTGCCTCTACAGCTATTTGCATTCTGTTTTCCCAGCTTAAGACATTGCCTCCGCGTTTTCCTGTATTTGGTGTTTGAATGTTTAAAACTATTGGAGGAGATGGATTCGACTTCTTTAGTTAAAAAGTGTTTACCTAACAGATTCTCTCTTAGGTCTCCGTTTGCCATGTATTCATAAATCAGAGCGAATTTATCTCCATCATCACAGTAACCAACAAGTCCTACCAAATGTCTATGGTGAACTCTTAAAAGAAGCTCCACCTAATAAAGAAAACAAGATTGAGAAACTTAACGCCATTTTGAAACACCAAGACATGACGGAGCTATGTCTTGTTGAAGTACCTCTGCTTTGAACTCTTTATAACCTTGAGCTGATGAATGAGAGAGCATTTTCACAGCTACTTGAGCACCATCCAAGTTTCCATGATACACTGTTCCAAACCCTCCTTTACCAAGGACTCTCTCGAAGTTGTTTGTCATCTTCAGTACCTCGGGATACGTGATCCTGCGGTCTTTTGTTATGATTGTTGGAAGTCCCGGAGCTGTGAAATGATATGAGAAACGAATAATCAAGAATCAGAAAGGTTTCATTTTTTACTAATCTCAAGAATCTTATCTTGTGATTTCATACATACCCTCACTACTTTTTCTATTTTTCCTTCTAACGACGAAAAAGATGGCCAAGATAACAAGCAGAGCAAACATGCCAGCCACTGATGCTCCAATAGCATTCATTTGAACCTTGTTACTCTCTTTTCTTGGAGCTGTAATGATTACAGTTTTACTCAAACTGTAATTATTAAAAGTGATTGGAAAAAGGAAATATGAAGTTTAGTTTGGCATTACAGGTAAGTAAATAAATCTGAGAATGAATCTAGTGAAGCATCAAACAGCTTACATTATTGTTAAAGATTTGCTAATTAACCTTTCCTGAAGAGAGTCTGGAATTGTGCTATTGAGTTTCGGATTCCCACTTAAGTTTCTGCAAATAAAATATAAAAAAACTCAAGCTTTCAGAACAAAACAATAAACTAAAGCAGAGAGAGTGTGTTGGTATAAGACGCTCACTACTCACATGAGTTTCAACGACTTCATATCAGCAAGAAACTCTGGAATCTCTCCTGATAAATCATTCTTTGATAAATCTCTGCCCATTAAATAGAGAAAGAAAACGTTTTTTCAGAGTCATATACTTCTCCTACCGCGATAAAGCATATGGAATACTTAAAGTTTTTTTGGTGTGACAATTCAGGTAACTTACAGCTCTATCAACTGTGTTAGCTTGGATATTTCGGGTGTTATGGTACCGGTCAAGTTACTCTCTGTCAAGTTCCTAATATCCTCAAACAATAAAGTATCCAAAAGAGTTAGTAGAATTTGTGAAACCTCGGAGATGAAAGAACTTTGAGATGAACAAACAAAACATACAAGGTTATGATCCGCGGTGACTCGGAGTCTGGATAACTGCAGCTTAAACCTTCCCACCGATATAACTGAGGAGCACATGGATCTCCTTTCCAGCTAACCTTTTTGCTCAATTCATAAGTTGTCTTGATGTTTACCATAGCAGAAGCTGGTCAATCATCACAGTTTAAAACGAGACAGGAAGTCAAAACACATAAAATCTTGGTAACAGAATGGGTTTAAGAACATGTTTGAATTACCTTCATCTAGGTTTGTGTCAAGCTGCGGAAGGTCTAAGACTTTATAAATCTCGAGGGCATTGATAAGAGGAGGAAGAGTCGAGTTACCGGTCATGGCAAAAGTGAAACTGAAATTCCCATCTGGAGAGATCAAAGCTTGTGGATTGTATACAGTTGTTATCTCGAGTTTTCGAGGCCTAAAGTAAGTGTACCAACTTTGACCACCATTATAAGTAATGTTGAATTCTCTGATCTCATCATCATCAAGATCTTGTATTTCAGCGAAATGCATGTATATATATGACTGTGCATTAATGTCACCGAGAGACCAGTCTAAAGTCAGAGGCTGACTAGCATTTGCAGGCACACCAGCAGTTTTTACCACAGGTTGTGGCACATTGTACAAGTTATTTGTATTGACCAAAAGGTCTGTGCTTATCGTCACCGTCTGGTTATCTAAATGTCGAAGCCAGGTTCGGTCATGGATGTCCTCATCATACCTATAAAAGGGAAAAAAATAAAAATAAAGGCTTTTTCTTTGTTAACTCCACATAAAGCACAAAACCTTTCTTGAATCATTCTTTACCTAACGAACAATGGCGTGGGTGAGAAGTAAACTCTTGAGACGGCAATCAAAGATCCACTTTCCGTGACGTAAGATTCATTGTGCAACGGACGAAGTTCCAATGACGAAATAAACGGTATTGTGTCTCCTGTCTTGACAAGACAAACTTGAAGACGGTCTTGTCTTAAGACATGGATCATCTCGTGAATCGAACTATTTCCTACTCCTTCCAACCTAACATAAGTCCATTTGTTAGGACCAACGTGAAGATCAAACTTAGGAATTTGATTCAGACCGTCGTAATTCCCATACACAAAGGATCCTCTGATCAGATATTTGCGGTTTGCTGTGAGGTTGAGGAAGTTGTAACAGTTTCTTTCACCTTCAGGGAAACTTCTTAAGGTCCAAGTCTGTTGCTGAAACAGAGTCTTGTACGCATCATTGATCCTCCCGACGGATCCACTATCGATGTAACTCGAATCTGATTTATATGTTAGGTTCGTCGTCCTCTCCGTATAAGTTGTGCTCTTAGGGACCAACCCACAAGCCAAACTGATGAATTCTGTTCATGGTCAACAAGTTTCAAAAGAGTTTCTTAATCTGCAGAGGAATCAAAGCATCAAGCTTTCACAAGGAAAACAAAACAGAGTAAGAACCTGACTGATCTTGAGCTTGAACTGATTCAAAAATGCCATTAGCTGTGATCAAGAAGAGCAAAAAGCCATGAAAAGGCTTCATTTTTTATTTTTTTTTTACTTTTGCGGTGGTCTGATTCAGGGGATGTTATGATTCATTATTGTTCATTGTTATATATTTCTCAATTAATTTGGCCCTCTCATAGGTTGTTTATCTTTGTGCTAAGTCTTCTGCATTAGATTATTTAGGTTATTATTTACAGTACCATTTACGTGCCTACCACAATATTTCTATTTTCAGGCGTTGGACGGTGTTCAACTTCAAATTATCAAATCGTAAATTATTGGTGCACTTGCAATTAAGAAAAAGTGAAATCATATTATAGCATCCTGGTCTTTGCTCTGAAATTGGATTTTATCAGTTGATATGGTCTTTCTCTTTAGTACTAGTCAATTACTTGTGAAGCAAGTTACACATAGTATAGCTACACCTTTTCCGAACAACCACATGCTCTATGTACAGAGCTATCTCTGTCAAATATGAGCAATCGATTCTTGTAAACAAACATAGCTTTCACAACACATCAAAGATTTTTCAATCTCACCTCGCTCCAGGGGCGAAATCAGAAGCAGAAGATGTACTAAACTCAATAGAATACCTTGGGAACATATCTTCACTACCTTGTTTCCTTACGAGTTCAAAGGAAAGACACTCGTTTAGCTCCATCACCACATGTGGCATCGTCGGTCTACGGCTCGAAGACGGGTTTACACAGGCTAGAGCCAACTCTACAACTTTCCACGCACCGTTTGCATCATAATCCTCCTTCAGTTTCGGGTCGACAATACTCCTGATGTCCCCATTTGTGAGCTTGAACTCAACCCAATCTGTAATGTGAGGTTTCTCTCTGTTTTTATCTATCACAGGCTGGTTTGTGACTATCTCTAATAACACTACACCGAAGCTGTACACGTCACTCTTCTCGCTTAGCAAGTTTGTTCTATAGTACCTGAAAACAGTATCAAAGAAAGATTACAATTCACATTCTTCATCACTGCATTTGGAGTAACAAAACTGATTGATTCACTCACTCAGGGTCTAAGTAACCGGGTGTTCCTGCAACCACTGTCATGACATGAGATTCGCCATCGATAGGGAAAGTTCTTGATAGTCCAAAATCAGCTAGCTTCGCTTGAGACCGCTCATTCAATAAGATGTTTGTAGTTTTCACATCTCTATGAACCATAGGAGGTCTACACCCATTGTGAATATACTCCAATCCTATCACAAAAACAGAACATTGATATTGATTGATTTCAGACATCATAAAAACAGAACAGTCCAGAGACAAGATTATAGTTTTGTATGTTCACCTTGTGCTGCCTCTACAGCTATTTGCATTCTTGTTTCCCAGCTTAATACACTCCAGCCTCGTTTCCCTGTAATTGGTTTTGAATGTTTTTCAAGTGTTTGATTTGAGAGATGTATTGGACTGTGCCCAAATCAAAGTCACTTAGTTAATTTTTTTTACCTAACAGATTCTCTCTTAGGTCTCCGTTTGCCATAAATTCATAGATCAAAGCTAATCTATCTCCATCATCACAGTAACCAACAAGTCCCACCAAATGTCTATGGTGGACTCTTAAAAGAAGCTCCACCTGATAAAGATAACAAGATTGAGAAACTTAAATCCATTTTAAAAACATGGTGCCATTATTGACTTGTTTTGAAATAAGTACCTCTGCTTTGAATTCTTTATAGCCTTGAGCTGATGAATGAGAGAGCATTTTCACAGCTACTTGAGCATCACCCAAGTCTCCATGATACACTGTTCCAAATCCTCCTTTACCAAGAACTCTCTCGAAGTTATTAGTCATCTTCAATACCTCAGAATACGTGAACTTGCGTTCCTTTGTTACTATTGATGGATTCGATGATCTTGTGTCAGTGTTAATACTACGTGTAGTGGCTGATGGGGATCCTGAAACTGAAAAAAAAAAACAGCTTCATATTCAGTAGTTTTAGTAAGATCAAGTCCCAATATGGTGAATCATACATACCTTGAGTAGTTTTCTGTTTTCTCCTTATGAATATAAAAATAATAGCCAAGATAACAAGCAGAGTAAACACGCCACCCACTGACGCTACGATAGCAATGATTTGAACATCGTTACTCTTGCTTTTTGGATTCTTGATTTCACCCAAACTGTATTCATTAGAAGTGATCAAGAAGATGATTAGACACTGTTGCAGAGAAGATGATTTTCATCTTTACTCTTGCTATATACTTTCCATGACTCAGAAATATGTTGAAACTGAATCTTACATTAGTTTTAAAGATTTTCTATCTATCCTTTGCTGAAGTTTTCTTGGAATCACTGAGCCATTGACCTTTAGGTTTCCACTTAAGTTTCTGAAAATGACAAGACTGAATCTTTCAAGAACAGAGCGAGCAAGAACGAGTCACCGAGATAATGAATAGAGAGTCAGAAACTCACATGAGTTTCAAAAAATCCATATCACCAAAAACCTCTGGAATCTCTCCTGATAAATCATTGTTTGATAAATCTCTGCGCATTGAAAAGAATATAAAAAAATTGCAAAGTCATAAACCATATTGAAGACTCTAAGGTATTTGGTGGTAAAAATTCAGGTAACTTACAGCTCTATCAACTGTGTTAGCTTGGATATTTCAGGTGTTATGGTACCTGTCAAGTTGCTCCTACTCAAGTTCCTGATAAAGAATCCAAAAGTTGAAAAACTTGTGAAAAAAAAAAAAAAAACAAAACAAAAAGAAATGAGATGAAAAAAGCAAAACATACAAGATTATGATCCGCGGTGGCTCAGAGTCTGGATCACTACAGTTTAAACCTTCCCACCGATATAACAGAGGATAACATGGATCTCCTCTCCAGCTAGATCTTTTTCTCAACTCATAAGTTGTCTTGATGTTCATCATAGCAGAAACTGATCAAACATCACATTTCAAAAACAAAACACAGTAGAAAAAAGGCAAAAGAACATCCTTAAACTTACCTTCATCTTGGTCTGTCTCGAGCAGTGGAAGGTCTAATACTTTATAAATCTCGAGAGCGTTGATAAGTGGAGGAAGAGTCGAGTTTACGGTCATCGCGAAAGTGAAGTTGAAATTCCCATCCGGAGAGCTCACAGCTGTTGGATTGTATATAGTTGTTATACTAAACTTTGGTGGCCTAAAATAATGGAACCAGCTTTTTCCACCGTTATAAGTAATGTTGAATTCTCTGATCTCATCATCTTCAAGATTCTTGATTTCAGCGAAATGCATGTATATATATGACTGTGCATTGATCTCGTCGAGAGACCAATCTAATGTCAGAGGATGAGTAACATTTGCAGGGACAGCAGCAGTTTTCGCCACAGGCTGTGGCACATTGTATAAGTTACTTGTATCAACCGAAACATTCGTGGATAAAAATGACGTTGTGTTATCTGAAAATGGAACCCAAGTTCGGTCGTGGATGTCCTCATCGAACCTAGATAGATCCAAAAGAGTCTTCCTTTTAACAAAACCAAACAGATACAAAGACAAAAGACAAAAACTTTTCTTTTTAGTTACCTGACGAAAGATGACGTGGGTGAAAAGTAAACTCTTGAGACTGCAATCAACGAACCACTTTGCGTAACGTATGTGTTATTGTTCAGAGGACGAAGTTCTAATGAAGAAATAAACGGTGTTGTGTCTCCTGTCTTGACAAGACAGACTTGAAGATGGTTTGTTGTTAAGACATGGATCATCTCGTGGATAGAGCCATTTGTGACTCCTAGGTTTGAAACAGAGGTCCAATTGTTAGGACCGATGTGAAGTTCGAAGCTTGGAAGTTGATTCAGGCCATCGTAATTCCCATAGAGAAAAGTTCCTCTGATTAGGTATTTGCGGTTTGCTGTGAGGTTGAAGAAGTTGTAACAGTTTCTTTGACCCTCAGGGAAGCTTCTTAAGGACCAAGTCGGTTTCTGAAACTGAGTTTTGTATGCGTCACTGATCTTCCCTGGTAGTCCACTTTCGATGTAGTCTGCGTCTGATTTGTATGTTATATTCGTAGACTTCTCCACATACGTTCTGTCCTTAGGCATTAAACCACAATCTAAGCTGATGAATCCTGTTCAAGATCAAAGAATCGAAGTTTTTAAAAGGGTTTCTTAATCAAAGAAACAATCTTTCTTGAAAACGGAGAAGAAAGAAGAACAGAGTAAGAACCTGATTGATCTTGAGCTTGACCCAAATTAAGAATGGCAAAAGCTATGATCAAGAAGGGCAAAAACCCATGAAGGAACTTCATATTTTTATTTGGGTTGTTGTGCTCTGATCCAGGGGAAGCTTTTCATTGTTCTTGATGGGCAAAGATTGACATAACATAGTATTGGTCAATTAAGCTGGCCAAGTCTTGAAACATTAGATTTATTCAGGAGATTGTAACAGTACCTTTACTTGCCTAGGAAATTCTCTGTCTTGTGGAAAAAGTTTATAATGTCAAAAACAAAGGTGTTTAAAAAACAAAAAAAAATGAACGAGTCAAGTCAACTTAGGTAATTTTGATTTATGACCTAGTCGCTGCCTACATTCCCTGAAAATTACAAAGCTTTGACTTCGATATATATATATTCTTGTTACGTGGTGTATGTAATTTCGTCACTGATTTTGATTTTGAACGTCGGGTTTTAGTGAGCATTTTATTATGATTATTCATGAGTGAGTCAATCAAACGACTCGTTAAATGTAATAATTATAATATAATGTTAGCAAGACTGAAGTCATGCATTTACCCGGGAAACACAAAATTGAGCTTAGATAAATAATGAAAGATGGAGGAAAAATAAGTAAATAAAGAAAGATTTAATTTACCGTTGACTCGTAATTGCAGGCTTGTGGTGTATCTCCCACCAAAACTAAAGCCCATATTCAACAAATGGGCCATATCAGCGTGTTGAAAATAAAACGGAGAGTAAGGGTATTTTGGGAATTTGCTCTTCCTCGCACAAGACCCTTCTTCCTCACGGCGGAGCAGATACAACTGCCAATGCTGCCACCTGAGTTTCGGACATAGTTGTCTGTTAATGACTTTATTGACCAGCTATGGCTCAAATACTTGACCCATAACGACGCTTTTTGTTGGAACCAAATTTTTAACGGCAAGGACCTACATCAGTGAAGATCCGATCCATGCATCCTCCTGTAACTTTCCTACTGATTTCGATTACGAATTCGACATACTTTTTGTCATTGATTTCTTCCCATTTGTCTTTCTCGGGGAACTTCGAGGTTTAGGCCTTGCCGCCTTGGGGATATCTAAAAGTCTTTGGGTCTTCTTTTTAAACATGACTGTTTTCTTTTTTTGACCGCAAACATGACTGTTTATGATTTGTCATTAATGGTTTTTACTAATAGTCTTATCATTTATTTTTGTTTAACTAAACAAACTAAAATAAAAATACTTTATGAAACTATCAAATTAGTTTATAAAATATCATTTGATGATTCCAAATTTTCTTATTCTTACTAGTTATGCTACAACTTTCAAAGAATCAGTTTAGATTTTGTAAAAACAAATAAATAAAAAATCTAAACCAAACAAAAAATCCGAATCTATAAGAGAAATGATTCTTCTTGAACGTGAAATGGAATAGAGAATGGAATAATGTCTAAACTATATTCACACGGAAAAACGTACATTACTTGATAGACTTTATTATAATGGACAATAATATATTCTTATCACTTTAATTTAACTGATAAAGTTAGATCAAAACACGCCATCAAGGCAGAGAACATCGCATAATCCAAATGCATGGACCTTATTTTACACGCAAACATAGGTAAACGCTGAAAAGCTTATTCAAGACTTGAAGTGACACAAATCCAAAAGCATGGACATTATATTACGAAATCAAATAAAAAAAGGAAACTAAAGCATAATTCTGTAAGATGGCACGACATGGACTCCAATCTTGATGAACCAAAGCTTTTCCAACGATGTTGTAACTTTCCTCCTTAAGCTCCTCCATTACCACCTCCGTCGGACTCCAACTTTTGTGGTCCACGAGAATTGGTCGCGAAGTAAGCCCCAATGGCATCAATAGCCTGACCACCACGTCCAAAGAATCCAACATGCTTTCCTCCACTTTCACCTTTGAGCAAGAATTCTGTTCCACTCGTCTTACCGAATTTCGGAGATGCTCTTCCATTGGATAGTGTGAAATATAGCGATGTGATAAGCGTTGTATCATAGGTGAAAATATGATCGTAGCTTCCACCAACAGCTATGATACTTTCAATCGGATAAGCCACTAAAAACTGGATTACATTTTTTTATTAGAAACACGAATTAATAGCGATGCATCAAACAATTATATTTTAACAAAATTCACGTATATTTTTATTTATTTTGACCTCTTTTATTTCCCCGCGTTTCGTCCCGTGTTTAATGGTTTTGTATCTTCCTTCTTTTTCCTTTGCGTATAAGATCTCGAAATAAGTTATACTAAATTCATCTGCTGCGACAGTTACTTTCACCACATCGTTGGAAACACCATCGTCGAATGGAGACCCCTTGTCACCACCAACAGGTCCAACCTTTTCGAACATTGCTTCAATCTCCAAACCTCAACGAAAACCTGAAAGATTCAAATTATTGTTTTTCAAAACACACTAAGAAACAAGAAACAACAAACATATTGGTTTCTTGGTAAACATAAAAAGACGAAGAAAAAGTAACACAAACTCCGTTTTTTAACTTATCCCAAATGGGAAAATACATTTTTAAGAGAATGTTAATCAGTCTTCTTTTTGATTAAAATAATGTATTTGACATGATTATACTTTAACATTATATATTTAAAGAGAGTAGAATTATCAGAAGGAAAAAAATGGATTTTAGCCCAGCATACGAAAAACATGTACAATAATAAGCACACATTTTTAGTATGCTTCTCCTTATATTTGCAACTAAAATGATTCTTTGCTGAATATCAAATTATATAGATAACACCCTACTGTTCTCTTTCTATTCATAATTACGTAGCCAACTACAATTGCTTCATATGGCTATCCATTAACAAAAATAAAACAAATTTATGCATGAAAACAGCATAGAACAAATTTATGCATGGAAACACCATGCATAATACAAAACCAAGGACGAAACCTGTGGATAGAGAATGTCGACAAAATTTGTGCATCGATCGAGGAGAAGAAGAGGCAAATCGAGAGAGAGTACCTGATTGAAGGATGATGAGGAGGAGAGTGAGTTGCAAGAATAGGGGTGCCAAATGGATTCATATTTATAGCCATTTTCGGGATAAAGTTTGATACTGTTTAATTATATGTCACATGGCAATATGAAGCTGCATAAAAAACTATGTAGCAATGGCAATGTTCTTACACGTAAACGCATCGTTTGACTGATTGGTCCCTGCAGGCCCAAATTCTGCGTTTTCGTAAAGCTAAACAGAGAAACTGCAATTCCCAATATCTCATCTCACGTGAAAAAATTTCAACACCGATCAATCTAAACCTGCCAGAAACCAATAACAATCTGCCACGTGGTCCACGTTAAGGTCTCTCTCTCTCTCACACTCTCTCTTCGTTACTTTGTTTTAGACTCTCCAAGCGGTGTTGGTGTGTGATTCCATTCTTCAAAAAGCTTTTTTCCTTTACCTCTCCTTTTTCTTTATTTTGTTTTGTTCTGCTCATTAATGGTCCCCGATGTCCATGGCGTGCATCTTACGTCTAACCAAAGCCACATACTCTATATGAATGTTTTTCTGTTGCTAAAACTCTATATAAATGTTTCACGTGGATCTTTAACAAATAAAAAAGGCTTCACGTGAAATTCTCAGCTGTACCAAAAATTTAGGTGTGATTCATAACCCCTTATCATTACAGTAAAAAATATACTGTTTTTAATAGTTTTGTCATCTATAATTTGCACACAGAAAAAGTGTGAATAATTCATTAGACAATATATTTCAAAATTATCATATTCCTTTTCCAAAAATAAACAGCTATATTTACCATGCAAATTTTATATTGTCTTGGATCACAATTATAATCATTGTCAAGCCTTAGTGGGGAAGTGGAAAGTGGTGCTCCTATACTCATTGAGAAAATCCAGTAAAACAAGCGCTAAAATAAATTAGTTCTGAAAAAAAAATGATAAGAAAAAATGAATTGCTAAATGTTTTTTAATATATGAAAAAAAAAAATCAATATTCCAGACAAAAGGAGTATGAAGTAATGGTTAAAAAGGCATACGTTGTTGTGTCTTGAGGGCTTTAAACTGAGCAGCGATTTGGTCGTAATCAGGAAGCTTAGGGTGAACATGCTTGGGTAACAATCTTCTTCTTAATTCTTCTTCTTCTTCTTCATTCTTCACTCTAAACACATTGTAGACTATATGGTAACAATTTGGTGATGGTCTTCTCCTTCGGCGAATCTTCTTTCGTCTCTTATAATACCTCAAACATTCCATATCTTTAAACCCTCCTGATGATGATAATGATGATGATCTATCTCCTTCACTACTTTCTCTGAATCTGAATACTCTCTGATCTTTCCCCACTTGAGTCTCCTCTATGTAACCATCCTCCATTGATCTCTCTTCCTTGCTTTTCTCTTCTTCGACATCCGTGAGACTAAATTTATACACTTCTGGTGACTGATCATCAGAGCAGATATTGAACTCCGAATCTATTACTTTCTTCTCTTCTTCTTCATTTACCTGTACACCGCACAAGTCCAACAATGATGAATCCAAGAAAGAAAAAAAAAAAAATCTAACTAATCTTGATATATACAACAAACAAAAACATGTAAAAAGATTCACCTGTTTTTCAATTTCAGGTGTATATTCCAGCCTTAGGATTTCTAAACGGAGACCTGACTCTTTCGCTATTTCGTCAAACAATTTCGACTTCAAATCCTCAGAAACCGAAGTTACAGACAGTTTCTCTTTAATCTGTGTATTTCGCATAAATTAAATTGCGAAAAAAATAAAATAAAATGTGAAAAGTAAAATATGCGAAATGAAATGTTACGAGACCTGGAAGTTAACAAGATTTCCATGAAGAAGCTGAAGAGATGTTGTAATGTAAGTTTGACCGTAACGTTGACCAAATAGTTCTCTGATGTTACGTAGCTCAGGTAATTCTCCACACCTCGCAGAGGCAAAGACAAGACTCGAAACTGCTTCGTTAATGTCGTCTTTAACCAATTCTCTGCAAGTTTAAGATCATCGAATCAGTGTTTGAAATTATAAAATTTTAAGGGCACATAAAATAGAGAATTAACAGCAACAAAAAGAAGATAACCTGTGTTTTCTGATGGAGGAGAAATGGAGAAGGATAAAATCAGAGAACTGAAGCAACAAATCGTAGATTGAGATCGAATTTTCGACGAGGAAGAGCTGTTCGGCGCGAAGGAGAGCTCGTGTGAGGTCATTGATTCGGATGAAGAGAGCAATGTCGTCACGTAAATGTCTTGAAATGGCGTATTTTTTGTTCTTGAGTAGCTTAAGACGAGACTGAAGCTGCTGCAACAGCTTTTTACATTTGGAAGCTCTTCTCCATCGACGGAACAAGAAACCAAACATGATTAAACTCAGTTTGAGAGAGAGAGAAAGAGAGAGTGGGTTTTGTCCATTACTTATGATACAAGGAGTGGCTAGTGACGGTTATTATTTGCCTCCCTTTTTAACTGCCTCGTTTCAGTTGGAGAAGACCCCACTCGTTATATTTGGGTTTTTAACCAATAAATGGGCCGAGAAAGAGCATGGCCCATGTGAGTTGCAATTGCGTGATTTTTTTTTTCTACAACATTTATAATTTCTAATAATTAATTAACTTTCAATAAAATATAACTACAAAAGCAAATTACTTTCTGTTTTAAGAAAAAATTAATCGAAAAATCTATCAGATCCCAAAACGTTAATAACAAGGAAATCAAAACAGAGTATCAGGACATGAGACAGAGTAAACTATATTAGAGCATAGAAACAGAGTGATCAAAACAGAGCATTTTGGTCTCTGTTATATTGATTCTTCCATATCAAAAAATATATCCAATTTAAGAACACAAATGTTGCATATTTTCTGCTTCATTGATTCCATTAGGAAAGATACACCACTTCTATGGTTTTCCACTAAGAATCGAGTTTCAAACATATTTCTTGTGACCCAAGAAAGTAACACATACTAAAAAGGGTAATACTTTTACAGAAACAAACCGCTTGCTCCATGCACAGAGAAAGTATTTTCAATTCCAGAGATAAAACTCCAACGTATTATTTAAAACAATGTGTTCATCATACATCATAACACACTAAATCCTTTCAATTCACCTCGGTCCAGGTGAAAATCTAGAACCAGGAGAAAAGCTAACCTCAACATGAGAGTCTTTAGCATACATCTCTTGACTCTCATCTTTCCTAGCAATTTCAGAGTCCAAACATTCTTTTAGCTCCATCACAACGTATGGCATTGTCGGTCTACGGTTCGAGGTAGGGTTTACACAAGCCATGGCCAACTCCATAGCCTTCCACACACCGTTTATATCAAACTCTCCCATCAGTTTAGGGTCTATAATATTCCTTATATCTCCTTCCATGACCATTAACCTAACCCATTCTGTAATGTGAGCTCTCTCCCGGGTTGTATCGATCACAGGCTGGTTTGTGATGATCTCCAACAGAACTACACCAAAGCTGTACACATCACTCTTCTCGCTTAGCAAGTTTGTTCTATAGTACCTGAAAAGAGTATTAAAGATATATTACATTTCATATCTTACATTGAATATTAAGCTAAACTGATTGATTTAACTCACTCAGGGTCTAAGTAGCCAGGTGTTCCTGCAACGATTGTTGATACATAAGGTTCACCATCGACCGGGGAAGATCTAGAGAGCCCAAAATCAGCTAGTTTCGCTTGAAACTGCTCATTCAATAGTATGTTAGTAGTTTTCACATCTCTATGGACCATAGGAGGTATACTTCCATTATGTAGATACTCTAGTCCTGTTACAAAAAATGGTTATTGTTTTATGTCAATTATGCATTTTAGACCTGAGAAACAGAATGTAAGCAAAGACTTTTTTGTGTTGTTTCATCACCTTGTGCTGCCTCCATAGCTATAAGCATTCTGTTTTCCCAAGTTAGAACATGTCCACTGCGTTCTCCTATACCGAATTTTGATTGTTTTAATTATGAATTCCATCATTATCAAAATATCTTAGAGAAAGTTTTTTACCTGACATATTCTCCTTCAAGTCTCCATTTGCCATGTATTCATAAATCAAAGCTAAGTTATCTCCATCATCACAGTAACCAACAAGTCCCACTAAATGTCTATGATGAACTCTCAAAAGAAGTTCAACCTAAGAAAAACAAGAATGATTAGAAAACTTAATAACAAAAGAGTAAACGACTAATGGCTCTATCTCTAATTTTTAAAAGTTCACCTCTGCTTTGAAATGTTTATAATCTTGGTGAGCTGATGTATGAAAGAGCATTTTCACAGCTACTTGAGTATCATTTAAGTTTCCATAATACACTCTTCCATAGGCTCCTTTACCAAGAACTCTCTCAAAGTTATTTGTCATCTTTAGTATCTCGGAATATGTGAATATCCGCTCTTTTGTTCCGATTGATTGATTGGATGGTCTTTTCTCACCATTAACCCTTCTTGGAGCTGATACTAACGGTAAGGGAAAAAAATAAATAAGTAAAATATAAAGATCAGTTTCATTTTATACTAGTGTTAAGACTTGATCCGATGATTATACCTTCACTACATCTCTGGCTTTTCTTTGCAACTATGAAACATATGGTGAAGATAGCTAGTAAAGCAATCACAGCAGCCACTGAATTTGCGACAGGAACCAAAGGAAACTTTGTTCCCGGTTTTTGATCTAAACTACAATCATTATAAGTGATGGGAAATTAACACAAGTAAAATAAGAGATTAGTAGTATAACATTAAGGAGGGAAACTAAACATACTTTTAATGGTTTACAAGAAGAAAAAAAGTTGTGAAATCATCTTACACTAGTGTTAATGATTTGTTATCTATCCTTCGCTGAATAGAATCTGGAATAGTGAGATTGAGATTTGGGTTTCCGCTTAAGTTTCTGCAAATGAACAAAACAAATGAATCTTTCAAAAACAAAATAAAGGAACAGAGCAAGCAAGAGTATAATAACATAAACTCACATGAGTGTCAACATCTTCAGATCAGCGAGAATATCTGGAATCTCTCCTGATAAATTATTATTTGATAAATCTCTGTCCATTGTAGAGAATAGAGATCAGTAGAAGAGAAAAAAACGTTTTTGAAGAGTTGTTAGTATATCAAACAGTTAAGTTTAGTTGTTTTGTAATAGTCTCAGATACTTACAGTTCTCTCAATTGTATTAGATTGGCTATGTCAGGTGTTATGGTACCGTTCAGTCCACTCGCTGCCAAGTTCCTAATGTTTTAAAGAGTTAATATTTTTGCGAAACCTCTAAACTACAAAATAAATAAATTAGGAAATGTGAACAAATGAATTAGAAAAACGTACAAGGATATGATGAGGGGTTGATCGGAGTCCAGATAAAGGCAATCCACACCTTCCCATCGATAAATCTTAGGGGAACATGGATCTCCTTGCCAACTTATCTTTGTACTCAATCCATATGTTTTCTTGATGTTTATCATAGTAGAAACTGATACTCAACCAAAAAATAAAAGTAACACAAATTAGTAGGTTTATTGGATAAAGTGCATTTAAATCTAAGCAAGATATTGTGTCATTCGATCACTCATTTAGAAAACATTGTCAAAATGTGTTGTTAGTCGATTTATGATTTTGAAACCATAGTTCAAATTTCCCATCGTTTTAATTAATTATTTGGAAATTCAAGTTACGGAGTTTAACACATTTTTGAGGTTTTTAGTTGAAAATACAAATAGAAAATTCTGATTACTTAAAAGTGTTCTAAAACCAACTAAAATTCATGGGAATTTGGAAATGTTTTGCATAAACTAATAAACCGTCCTAAGTATAAAAGATTCAAAAAAAACAAAAATTGTATTAAAAAGTGGGTTTTTAAAATTTATTGTACCTTCGTCTTGGTATGTCGGGAGCAGTAAATGTTCTACGACTGTATAGACCTCAATGGCATTGATAAGTGGAGGAAGAGTAGAGTTTTCGGTCATTGTAAACGTGAAATTGAAGAACCCATCTGAAGAACTCAAAGCTTCTGGACTAAAGCTTGTTGTGATGTTGAGTTTGTGAGGTCTAACGAAACTTTCCCAAACCTTACCACCGTTGTAAGTAATGTTGAATTCTCTGATCTCATCAGATCCAAGATTCTGGATTTCGGCGAAGTGCATGTATATATATGAAAGTGCATTGATGTCTTGGAAATCCCACCATATACTGAGAGGATGAGTAGCATCTGCAGGAATCATTGCGGAGTTTGCCACATTTTGAGGCACATTGTAGAGATCACTGCTAGTATCGACTGGAAGATCAGTGCTTATCGACACTGTTTCGTTCTCTCTGAATGGAACCCAAACTCGGTCATGGAAGTCTTCATCATACCTACAGAGAGAGATAGAGTCAAAGAGGTTTGGTTTTGTTATATTCAACACACAATAACAAACAACAACAACAACAAAATATAAAAAATATAAAAAAATAACAAACAATTAACAAATACAAGTTACAAATCTAGCTCAGACCAGGATGGTTTGTCTGTGTTTACGTTTATATTTTAGTGCATGTGTTTGAATGATATATAAGATGAATAACAGAATAAGTCGAAATAGCAAAATCTATACTATATAAAAGTTGAGACTAAATGTTATTGAGGACGTCACATATGATTTAAAAACCTGATTTTAATGGTCCACGTAAGAATTTCCAAAATTAAGAAATTTTTCAAATTTTTAACAACTAATAGTAGCATTCCACATCATCATATAAAATTAAGAAATTTTCTAATTTTTGAACAACCAATAGTATTAATCTGTATCATCATCTATATAAAATTAACCAATAGTATTTCCAAAAAAATTCAATTTCCGTCTTAATTAGTTTGTTTATTATATTTCAAAAAATTATCTCCAAGATTAAGAAATTTTTCAAATTTTTAACAACTAATAGTAGCATTCCACATCATCATATAAAATAAATAAAATTCTAATTTTTGAACAACCAATAGTATTAATCTATATCATCATCTATATAAAATTAACCAATAGTATTTTCAAAATTTTCCAATTTACATCTTAATTAGTTTGTTTATCTATTACTAATAAAATTTGACCCTATAAGCCTTAGAGAGCGTCCACATAGGATTAAAAAACGCGATTTGATTGATCCACGTAAGAATTTACATAATTAAGAAAAAATTCAATTTAAACGCAATTTGATTGGTTCACATAAGAATTTACATAATAAATATTTCAATAAAGATTTCATTTATATAAATAATAACTTAAAAATTTATAACAAATATACGTAACAATAAAACTAATTTTATATATTACATATAAAAATAAAAAAAACTTACACTAAAATTATTTACAAAAGGAATGAAGTCTTGTAAAATTATAAGAGTGGAGAATAAACCAGATAAAAAAGAAAAAAAAAAGTTGAAGAAAAAACAAAAACAAAGGCGAACACAAAGAAAAATAAGAGTAAGAGATGAAACTGAAGAAAAGCGAAAACGAAGATATTTAAGTGCGAAAACGTAATGTAAATAAAGAAAACAAAGATGAAAAAGAAAAAACCGGACAAGAAATTTGCGAAGATAAATCCAAAGAATAAATCAAATATGAACGAAGGAGATTAAACCAAACAAGAACAAAAAGGAAAAATAAAGAAGAGCAAAGACGAAGATGAATGAAAATGAATAAAAAACCAAATAAGAACAAAGAAGAAATCAAAGCAGGAGATATTCAATAAGAATCAATCAAAGAAATTTTTAAAAAGATTATGCAGTTGTACCATCTCTAGCTTAATTTTGTTTATAAGAATCTTTTCCATTTTTAAATTTGGTTTAGTGTATCAAATAGTGAAATTTTATTCTTCATAGGATTAAATTAAAGAGGATTACAATAGAATTATTTACAAAAGGGATAAATCGTGGAAATTTCCAACGGAGAATAATCAAGAAAAAAAAAAAGCTAAACAAAAATACATATAGCAAAACCTTAGCAACTTTTCCAGAATCAATCATAGATGAAACAGAAGAACAATAACCAAGACGAACACAAAGAATAAAAAGAAACATAAGAAAAATGAAGACGAAGATGTCAAAGAACGAAGACAAAAACCAAAGATGAATAAAAATGAAGAATGAGACCGAATAACAGAATAAAAACCGCAAGGACAAATAAACTGAAGAGGAAGATGAGGAAGAGTAAAGATGAAGAAAAAATCAAAGATGAAAAAAAACCAAATAAAGCAGAATAAATCGAAGAAAAATAAATAAATAAATAAAACAAAAAATAAAAATAAAAACATCGGTTCAGTACAATCACCATGACCATGCTACTAACGACAAAAATTTATGAATACAAAATAATAAATTAAATTATTAATACAAATGTGCGGGTAAACGACCTAGTAAATAGTAAAAGATTATATACAACATAATCACGTTCTCAAAACGTGAAAAATGTTATATCATTTCACTTTTTTTATTAAATCAACCACAACTTTAATTAAGCAAAAACGGAATGCATTGTAAATGTAAATGTCAAAGACAAACGGAAGATTCTCTTCCCGTTTGCTTTTGCATATTACAAAATATTTTACGAAAAAAAATTGAAAATGTTTCCTACTTCAAAAATGTAAAATTTTATTTGAACATTCTTGTTCTCACGCAAACGCATAAGTTTCATTCAAATAATTTGAAGGGTCGTTTTCTTTACCTGAGGGTTATTGGAGACTGTGGAAAGTAATTTCTTGCGAACGACATCAACGATCCACTTTGAGTGACGTAAGTATTATTGTTCAACGGACGAAGTTCCAACGCCGATATAAACGGTGTCGTTTGTCCTGTTTTGACAAGACAAACCTGAAGACGATCTTGTGCCAAGACATGTATCATCTCGTAGATCGAAGCATTTGCTACTCCGTCCAATACAACAGAAGTCCATTTATTAGGACCAACGTGAAGATCAAACTTGGGGATTTGATTAAGACCGTCGTAATTCCCATACAAAAATGATCCTCTGATCAGATATTTGCGATTCGCTTTGAGATTGAAGTTGTAACAGTTTCTTTGACCTTCATGGAAGCTTCTTAAGGTCCAAGTCTGTTGCTGAAACAGTGTTCTGTATGAATCATTGATCCTCCCGACTAATCCACTGTCGATATAATCCGCGTCTGAGATGTATGTTATATTCGTTTTCCTCTCCGTATAGGATGAAGTCTTAGGGACTAACCCACAATCCAAGCTAATGAATCCTGTTCATAAATCATAATCACAGAGATTAAGCTTTAATAAAGGGTTAAAAGCATCAAACTTTCATATAAAAGAGAGTTAAAACGTACCTGATTGATCTTGAGCTTGGACTGACTGAAGAATGGCAAAAGCGATGATCAAGAAGAGCGAGAACCCATTAAGAGACTTCATTTTGCTTTTTGTAAATCTTCAACATTAAGATAAATCAGGGGATATGGTAAGGGATTTTAAGGGTTCAAAATAGTATTTTGAGAAAAATTAAACAAAAAGATTTAAGGAGAAATAAAAGACACAAAGGGAGATAGGTACAGAGTATACTGCTCTGTCAAAATAACCACAACATGTATTCCATAATAAGCATTCAAACGCAAAGGGATCAAAAAGTATTAGGAAACAATCCTAATTTTTATCTTTTGTTAGGAAAGATTTCCTAATTTAATAAAGGAAATAAATCCCAAATTATAATATTTGGTGTTTTACTTTATAGACAATTCTTATAACTTGACTTTTTTTATTCTCACTAAGTTAGTGTTGTTTTGAATAACTTAAGAGTTAAGAGTGAATAAAACATAAATTAGACCCAAAAAGAATTAGAGTGATGCATACTGCATAGGAGTTTGACCACTATATCATCTTTGCTTTCAATTTTTTCTAGCTACATAATTTTCTCTTTATAAGTGTGTCCACTATGGATGGGTTGAGACAGTATTATTTTTTAACAGAATTAAAAATATGTCAAGCTTTTCTTAAATAAAATTAATACTGTTTCAATCCACAGTCTTTTTCCCAACGAATTTATAGTTTTTTACATATTTTAAATAATAATCTCATTTCCACAGCCACAAAATTTTAAACAAGTTTGCGACTATACCAGTCATAGGTTGTGCATAGCCTCTACCAGTCATTCCCTATTTTTTTGCTACTCCTCTTGACCAACTTTGTTGCAAGTTTTTTTTTTTCTTGGCGTATATAAACATCATCCTGACCATGTTCAAATTGCAATCAGAAATCTTTCTAAGTTTCTAAGCATTTTTATATCAGAAAAGCTGCAATGGCAAACGAACGATCAAGCTCAGTCATCTTCCTTTCCGTTCTTGTACTTGCTTTGGTTCTCTCTCCAATTCTTCCATGTCAAGCAGCTCAAGAGCAACTCGGTGGTAAGCTAATATTTTTTTATTTAACAATCGATCCTTTGTGCTATTCCTTAGGCGAATCTTTTTTCCCCCTTACAGGTGAAATGCGTATGATGCCGAGGCGCATGTGTCCTGCATGTGTGTGTTGTGCACCAGCTCCACCTGGTGCTTGCTGTCCATGTCGATGCCCCAACGTTTAATCACTAAACAAATTTCGACTTTGATGTAACCTTTAGCTTGTAATGTGTTTGATATATGTATAATCTCGTCTACATGTAAATAAACAATCAAGAATATGCTCTGTACATATATATAGATGAGATTATACATATATATATATATATAGCAAAGTATTTTAGGGAACTGTGAGTCTGTGACTTCTCTCATTCAACACATAAAGAGAGACTTTGACTTTGAATCCTAAATTTGACTTGTGGAAAAGTCGTTTATAAAAGCGCATATAAATGGGATTGTATACCCTTTAGTCTTCTAATACCACGAACCATAACAAAGCAAAGCATCAATGGCGTTTATTAGTGGAAAGTCAATCTTTGTGAAGCTCATCATCTTCTCTCTGCTAATTCTTCTTCCTTTATCACAAGCTGCTCGCATCCCGTCGAACCCAAGAGGTACTAAAGTCATCATCAATATTCTATCAATATCATCAAAATTCTAGTGGATTAGTTTGACGAAGAATCATTTAAATTATTGGTATGTGTTTACAGGTCCTATAGGCCCGAGACGACCAATTTGCCCGGCTTGTGTGTGTTGCGAACCAGCGCCACTAGGACGTTGCTGCAGATGCTGTGCCTCTCCTATCGTCACTGAAACTCATCACCAGTCTCAACCGCCATGAACATATACATATAACAGTGAAAAGCTTAACTCGGTAGAATGAAGAACAGAAGAAGAACAATAATCAATGTTTCTTTGTTTCCATGTCCTAATAAAATGAAATAAAACTAGTTTCAAAAGCCAATTTGAGTTCGATTTTTCAAACTTTGACTAAAACTTTTGGTAAGTGTAAAATATTGATAATCTACTTTTCAATGAGTAATAAAAACTAATCTCTGGTACCTAGATAAAATAAAAATAAAAAAATTCATTAGTTTAAAGACCTAAAGATCTTTAGTCAACAGAACGGCGACAATTTGGACAGCTCCGGTTCTGTTCAAGCCAAGATTCTACACAAAAACGATGAAAAACATGGCCACACTTTTTTAAACGCCTAATCTCGTGATCATCCTCATACTCTTCCAAACAAATTGTACAAATTCGTTTACCGGACCCTCCTTCTTC
This sequence comes from Erythrophleum ivorense, assembly GCA_026724425.1. NCBI lineage: Eukaryota > Viridiplantae > Streptophyta > Magnoliopsida > Fabales > Fabaceae > Erythrophleum > Erythrophleum ivorense. The sequence goes on from JAIUCV010000294.1 coordinate 562,472, forward strand.
TTCTCCTTCTTCTTTGATATCTTTGAACATTAAGACTTTTATCTGTCCGGTTTCAATGTCTTGTTGAGGCTGTGAAGTTTCATAGATTATTGTCTCGGGAGGTGATGTAGTAGGACGATCACTACGGTAACAGATGATCAAGCTGCTGATAATCGTCCAGATGATGATGAACACATAGAAAGCTTTATCAATAGTCTCCATCCTCACGCTACGTTTTCGTTTGTAACTACCAGAGAAATATCAAACTATGATTTCTTTTAGTTTATAGCAGTATTTAGAATTGGAAATCAAACTTCCTATTAGGGATTAGAGTTTTATTTTTCTTTTTTTCTTTTTTTTTTTGGATTCCTAATCATGCGAAAATAATGGAGGTGGAATTTTACCATATCAAATACATTATAAACTCTTTTTTTGTTAGGACTTTGCTATTTGATTAATTTATAGAGTTATCAGTTTTGAATAAGATTAAAAATTATTAATAATTAATTGAAAATATTACATATTTGAACATTTAAAATGTTTTTGAAAATTTCATTCTAAAATTAGAGATAAGTTCAAACAAATATTTTAATAAAATTAAATAAATAACACTATATTTCTAAATAATATATTATCATAAATATAATTTTATATAAGATTTTTATTATAATTATTAATTTATTAGAACTTTATATTTACTTAGATTTTTTAAAAATATTTTTTTTTATTTTATCGATTTATATTACATTTTTAGTTGGCCAAACTTGAGACCACATAAATTTTATTAATTTATCAAAATATTATTAATTTATAGAGGTTCTAAGTAAAGTAATATTTTACTATGTAAACTATATTATATTCTCCAAATATGTAATCACGGTTTAAGGATCCTTCGTACACAATTTTTTGCTCTCAAAATTATTGTGCAGACCAATGAGTAAAAAAACTAATTGATGGTACCTAATAACTATACTCATTGGTTAAAGACCTAAACATATCTACTGAACAAAATGGCAGCTTCGAACTCGTGGTACCCAAGAATCAATACAAAAACGATGAAAAACATGTCCACATTGGTATTTAACTCATCATAAAGTATCCTAAAGATATGCAGATATTCACTTGGTAGATAAATAAAACCTATTAATTCAAAGACCAAGAACTCATTCAAATCAAATCAACAGAACGACGACAACTTGGACAGCTCCGGTATCGTTCAAGCCAAGAATCAACACAAAAACGATGAAAAACATGCCCACACTTTTTCAAACGCCTAATCTCAAGATCATCCTCGTACTCTTCCAAACAAATTGGACAACAACGTTTACCGCACCCTTCTTCTTCTTCTTCTTTGATGTCTTTGAACATTAGGACTTCTCTCTGTCCGGTTTCAGTGTCTTGTTGAGGCTGTGGTGTTTGGTTGATTGTCTCCGGAGGTAATTCTGTGGGACTATGATATGATCATGGATGATGTTGCTAGGAACTTGGACCAGGGAGCAGCTGGAGAGCTTGTAGCCGAGGATCAGCTTGAACCGGAGGATGATCTAGCCATTCCGACTGGCCCGGTTACGCGTGCACAAACGAAGTTATTCAACCAAGGGATTTGAAGAATACTTAGCCGTTTGAGTCGGCAAGTTCATGAGGTTAAGCATCCCACCTTGGTTTGTTTAACGGCCCAACACTTGGGTTAAAGAGGCAAGTGAATCTTGGTGTGCTCTTTTTTCCTGCCAAGATTTTGTCCCATTGGGTTTTCCTTGGTAGATTTTTAACGAGGCCTAAGACCCGCTTTCAAATCACCTCTTTGCCTTTGTCGTTTGGGTCCGGCCCGTTTGCCTTTGTTGTTTGTGTCCGGCCCGTTCTCCTTGTGGGTTGGCGACATGGGCCTTATCTTTTAGTCTTTGTCATTTATTTCCTTTGTGATTTTCGAGTTGATTGGAGCTTGTTCCAATTCAACTCTTCACCTTCTCTCTCTCGTTGTCCCTTAAGTAAAACTGAAACTCTTCTTTTGTTTTTTATCAAACATTTTTATTCTCAAACTCTTTTATGCTTTGATCAACTCTTTCTTAGTGTGTTACATCTGAAATTCATTTTCAATTGTTGTGTGTTATATCAGCAATTCGAGAGGTGGTGTTAGAGATCATTTTCCGCGTGATCTTTAGTATAAACCAATTGATCCCCTTTCATTAACGCCAACCATCGTTCATCCCTTGATCCATCTCATCCCGGCTTTGCTTCAAAGTGACGATTCTCTACAAGGGTCATATTAGACTAGGACTAGTACAACAACTGATCAAGATGCTGATGGTTATGCCGATGGTCGCCACTGTTAAGTTACATGGGCTTCCAAACCAAAAACCAATTTGCAATGAGTGAAGTGGTCCATGTGGGATATTACTTGAGATCTCATCCAAGTTCCGATGTGAGATATTATTCTCTAATACGCCCCCTCGAGACGATAGCTTTTTGGCCATCGATCTCGATATGTACCTATTTGGATCGACGGCACCAGTTTTGGCCTCATCGATGATTGGACCAATTTTGGGTCGGATCGGGTTGGATTGCGTGGATCGGGGCTCTGATACCATGTTAAGTTATATGGGCTTCCAATTCAAAAACCAATGGGTAATTAGTGGGGTGGTCCATGTCCCTTATATATTACTTGAGATAGCATCTAATTTCCGATGTGGGCCTGTAAGCTTTCCAAACATTATCATCCATCCTCACGCTACGTTTTCATTTGTTACTTACCAGAAAAAATATCAAACTATGTATGATTTCCTTAAAGTTTATAGAAGTAATTTAGAATTAAATATCAAATTTTCCATTAGGATTAGAGTTGTATATTTGCTTTTTCTTGTTTTTACTGGATTCCTAATCATGTGAAAATTAAAACTGGAGATGAGATTTTATCATATAAATTAAAGCAACATCGTTACAAGTAGCTTATGTTTGAACAAATGCATAATTATAAGATGCTATTAATTTAGGTTACAGACAAAACTCATTCAAATCAAATCAACAGAACTGCGACAACTTGGACAGCTCTTGTCGCGTTCAAGCCAAGAATCTACACAAAAACGATGAAAAACATGCAGACACTTTTTTAAACGCCTAACTAATCTCATGATCATCTTCGTACTCTTCCAAACAAATTGGACAAATACGTTTACCGGACCCTTCTTCTTCTTCTTCTTTGATATCTTTGAACATTAAGACCAGGACCGGCCCAAAGTTTTTGGTGGCCTAAAGCAATTTTTAAATATGATCAATTTTGTAAATGTATTTAATATAAAAAAAAACAAAAATATGAATAAAAATGATAGATGATTTTGTTGTCATGCAGCGTTGAACCTGGATATTGAGGGAGTTGAGGAACAACACTACCAATAAACTAAAGGAACTTTTACTAAAATGTGGCCTTACAATTTATATATGTATTTTGGTGGCCTAAATCATAAGCTTTACTAATCTTATGGAAGGGCCGGCCCTGATTAAGACTTCCCTTGGTCCGATTTCAATGTCTTGTTGAGGCTGTGGTGTTTGGTTGTGGATTGTCTCCGGAGGTAATTCCGTGGGACTAGTTCTAGTTCTACAACAGCTGCTAAAGATTATGATAATCGTCCAGAAGATGATGAACGCAAGGAAAGCTACGGCATCAGTCTCCATCCTCACGCTACGTTTTCGTTTGTTACTACCGGAAGAAATATCAAACTAGTTTATAGAATTGTTTATTTAAAGTGAAGTATCAAACTTTCCATTATTATTATTTGAGTTTTATGTTTCTTTTTCCATTTTTTTGTTTGGGGGGGATGAAAATTAGCACTAGATGTGAAATTAGCAATATCGTTACAAGGTTTCTCCAAAACTCTGCTGATATAGCGTCTTGTACTTGGGCCTGAACGAAACTTAGAATCTTGTCCAAAACTTTGCTTCTCTTCATCTTTTTTTACGTTGGCCCAAAAAGGCCCATAAGTAAGAGTTAACCAAAGACAAATAATTTACAAATTCTACCTTTTGACTTTGGCCCAATCTCGACACTTCCGTGAGTCGTAACACAACTCCTCCGGCGATATATTCCGGTGAATCAAGCCGCCTCGTTCACCAAAACCCAGGATTTTCTGATCTCAACCTCGTCTTTATATCGCGACGATGAGAACTCAAATTCTGTTGCGAAATTCGATTTCAAGGTTTCAGCTTTCATAGGAGATTTTTCTGATCTCCGACCCCAAAAATTGCATCTCCTGCGACTCCTCTTTCGCCATTACCCTCTTGTAATCTCTCAGGTACCCTCAAACTCTTGTCAGTCTGTAATCAAACCCGTTTTCAGACTTCCACACCAATGGTTTTTGCTGATTGATTTTGTGCTTGAGTTTACAGAAGCTGTGTTCTCTAATCTCTGAATACTCTTAGTCTCAAGAGTATGAACGAAGAAGGTATCAAACGAAAGTCTATAGATCAAAGAGCCTCTCTTCCCGGAGAGCCTAAATGTGTTATCTGCAGTCGCTACGGTGAGTACATTTGTGACGAGACCAACGATGACATCTGCAGCCTCCAGTGTAAGCAAACACTATTGACAAACGCTACTAGAGTGGTGATTCCTGCTAAAGATGAGTGTTTCTATGTTAGAGAACCAGGAGGATCTTCTTCTTTCACCGATGATGCTCAAATGCTTAGAACCAAGCTTGAGATTCATGTGCAAGGTGCATCATCAGTGCCTCCTCCCGCTTTGACTTTCAGTTCTTGTGGTCTTCCTCCTAAGCTTCTTCTCAATCTTGAAACGGCTGGATATGACTTCCCTACTCCTATCCAGATGCAAGCAATTCCGGCTGCTTTAACCGGCAAGAGCCTGCTCGCTTCAGCGGAGACTGGCTCTGGGAAGACAGCTTCGTATCTTGTTCCTATTGTTACCCGTTGTACAAGGTATCGATTTGAGCACCCCGCAGAGCAGAGGAGTCCCTTGGCTATGGTTTTGGCTCCAACTAGAGAGCTCTGCGTCCAAGTTGAAGATCAGGCGAAGATCCTCGGGAAGGGAATGCCGTTCAAGACTGCGCTCGTTGTAGGTGGTGATCCCATGCCTGGACAACTCTACCGCATCCAGCAAGGTGTGGAACTGATCATTGGCACTCCAGGTCGGCTCGTGGACCTTTTAACGAAGCACGCCATAGAACTAGGTAACGTTTTGGTGTTTGTGCTGGATGAGGTTGACTGCATGCTTCAGAGAGGTTTCAGGGATCAGGTGATGCAGATATTTAGGGCCTTACCGCAACCACAGGTCTTGCTGTTCTCTGCGACAGTCTCAAAAGAGGTTGAGAAAGTTGGAGGGTCTCTAGCGAAGGAGATGGTTTTGGTATCCATTGGTAAACCCAACAGACCTAACAAGGCTGTCAACCAAATTGTTATCTGGGTTGATGCAAAGCAAAAGAAAAAGAAGCTCTTTGAGATATTGAGAAGTCAAAACCATTTCAAGCCTCCAGCTGTTGTTTACGTGAGTTCCAGAGTCGGAGCAGATTTCTTGGCTAATGCGATAACCGTGGTCACGGGGATAAAAGCTCTATCGATCCATGGAGAGAAGCCGATGAAGGAGAGGAGAGATGTAATGGGTTCGTTTTTGAATGGAGAGGTGCCTGTTCTTGTATCCACCGGAGTTCTAGGCCGTGGCGTCGACCTCTTGGTGGTGAGGCAGGTGATAGTGTTTGACATGCCTAATACTGTCAAGGAGTACATACATGTGATTGGGAGAGCCTCTAGGATGGGAGATCAGGGCAATGCTATTTTGTTTGTGAATGAGGACAGTAGAAATCTGTTTTCTGATTTGGTTCCGGCCTTGAAAAGTTGTGGAGCTGCCATACCTAAGGAGCTTATCAATTTGACATCCAGGGAAGTGCACAACAACAAGAAGAAAAGGAAGGTGGGATATTGAAATGTATGACCTGGATTCGAAGGTATGTTGTAGTAAATTATAGAAAGAAATGAAGAATTGAGATGTTTTAGGATATAGTGAACAAGGAAAAAAAAAGTTTAATTTGTTAAGATTCAGATGTGAATACAAAATAAGATTTAATCCATTAACATTGTATACACACAATACACAAAGCTATAAAAAAATGATTTAAAAAATTACCAATGGCTAATAGTAACACATTAGTGATAACACATCCATATATAAACTCATACATCTTCATTGATTCTCAAAAAGAATAATCATATAGAGACAGACAAAGAGCAAGATATAGAGGTTTGTCTCTGTGACTAACTACTTAGCTGGAATGTGATTGATCATTTCTCTACACAAACTAAGCTTCTAAGCGATAAAAAAAAAACAAAGAAAGGGTCTTGATTCTGAAGGTTTCGTTTGGTTTATCTTCCTTGGACAAGACCACTAAAGACTTGGCTGTTTCCAGCAAGAGTTGCTTCCCATTCAATGGAAGACAAGAGTATCTGCGAGAGAGATATAACCACTTGCGTCATGTTTGGTCTTAGAATCGGATCATCATCCACGCACTGCTTCGCCAACATAGCAATCTGTCCACAAAATTCAATTCACAATGAAGAATCATTCGTGTGCTTGCTAAAAATTTTCTAACTAGTACGAATTTGGTTTTTAGTTTACCTTGAACAAACAGTCGTGTGGGTATAAATCCATCATGTTTGGATCAATAAACTCCTTCAAACTCGACATGTTCATTGAGTCTGGTGAGTTCTTGAGAGCTTTTAACACCTGCAATATTAAAAGAAATGGTTTTGCGAATGAATATTCCATCAACGTGTGCAATGTTTATAACATCCAAGAACTTACAATAGATGCCAATGGACGTCTCTCTGGATTCTTTGTTCCCATTGCCTCTGTTCTTATAACAGCTTCTCTTCCAGAGATAATCTCAAACAGAACAACACCAAAGGCATAAACATCACTTTTCGGAGTTGCAAGACCGTCGCTTAGATATCTGCAGAGGAAAACACAGAAATGTCACAGATAAAAACTCACTAGAGTGTCCATAAGTAGCTTCAGGTTTCTGAATTGCTTACTCTGGTGCAAGATAACCATATGTACCAACAACTTTAGTAACAGAGATTTCTCCTTCTCCAGTTTTCTCAACGAGTTTCGCAAGTCCAAAATCCGATATCTAGACATGCGCAAAGATAAATATCAACTCAATTCTTTCTAGTATACGAATCATAACCTGTACTAATGTGTTTTTTCCACCATAAGCTCAGACTCAGACCTTAGCCCTGAATGCCTCATCGAGCAAGATATTGCTAGTCTTGATATCTCTGTGAACATAATGAGTTTTAGTATGTTCATGTATATATTCCAAGCCTCTCGCTGCGTCAAGTGCAATCTGATTCCTCATTATCCAAGACAATGGTGTATTGCCTTCAAGAAACATCAAGAAAATAATCATCATTCATCATCTTCTTTTTATGTCTTGTCGGTATTAGCCTTCTTTTTACCTTTGCTCTGAGGCTCATGCAAATGGTTTTTCAGCATTCCCTTTTGAACATATTCATACACTACGAAAAGCTCGTCAACGGTTGCAGCATAACCAAGCAATTCTACCTTTGACAAGAATAAAAAAAGCAAACCCCAAGAAGTCATGTATAATCTCCAAACGATTGATTCGCATAAAAGAAGATTAATCAATCACACACAACGAGGAATTACCAGATTTGAATGATGAACTTTGCAGAGAACTTTCATCTCTGCTGCAAACTCTTTAGTCTTTGTAGCAGTCATCCTTTTCACAGCAACTTCCTGTGTTACAACGAATAAAGCCATCAACGAGGACTCAAAACTCGGAAATGAACATGTGACTAAAGGCACAAACCTGTTCTCTAAGTAGACCAAAGTATACAGAACCATAATTTCCATGACCAAGAAGATTAGAATCAGAGAACTCATCCGTAGCCGCACGAATTTCATCATAAGTAAACACCACAGGCTTCTCTATCTCAAACATTCCGTCACCAATAGCTATATATATACATGAAAGAAACAAAAAAACCTTAAAACAACCAAAAAGAAGACTCTTTCAAGAAGAAAGCCACAGATGAATGATGAAACCAAAAAAAAAACAGACCTTTAGGTATAGCAACAACTTGATGATGGCTCTGAGTTTCACCGTTGGTTTGTCTGATATCCCCTGATCTGCAGCAGTTATACCGACCAGAACCGCAAAAGAAACCGGACTTTCTAAGAATTTGGAAGTTGTGTCCACCACCACCATCTTCCTCGCTGGAGCTACAACTTGATGATCTCATACAGATACATACAAGTATACACATCACAAGAAGCGCAAGCACAACTCCAAGACCACCAACAATCCATATATAAGGCACTCGACCACCTTTTCCACTATGATTCACCTGATCAGCTTCTCCAGAATCGGAAAACATATATATATATATATATATAAGTTTCATGATACTAAAAATAGAAACTTTGAGATTCAGATTAAGACAAAAAATCAAAACCTGAGATGTTGGTATTGGCTAATGCAGGCGAAGGAGAAGGAGCAGGAGGGTTTATATTGTTTGTCTCATAAGGCTCTCCAGGTACTTAAAACAAACAAAATCAAGAACATCAATTTGTTATCTTTAAACCCTCAATTTCAAAATAAGAAACATCAAAATGTGATCTTTAAGCCCTAATTTCACAAAATTGAAGATTTTTTTTACCGGAATCGAGAGGGATGTAAAAGACATCTCCGATTGTGATATTATCAGGATTCGAGATTCCATTAACTTCCTCGATTCGATCCATACTAACACCGAATCTGCTCGAGAGCGACTGAACACTGTCTCCAGAGACCGTCACGTAGCTCATAAGGTAGTTCCAGAGACCACTCGAGCATCCACAGAGAAGCTGGACTGATACAACCGCGCCGGCACGGACTTCTCTAGTGTTGTTCGGTGGAAACGCGAGACCAGAGTAAGCAGAGACGACAGCTTCGGAAATGTAGCCACGAGTTTGTCTGATTGTGAATGTCGTGTTTGTTGTGTATTGATGAGTCGTGGTGAGACAAGAACAGTTTTTTCTCACGTAGATGTAACCGGAGACGTCGGCGGTTATGTCCGCCGGTAATGCGTCGAACATGCTTTGGATTACGGACAAGGTTTGGTTTTGGCTCGGTTTGAATGCGAGGAAGGAAGTGCAGAGACGCGTTGTGTCGGAGCAATTCATTGGCTTCGGGGAGGAGAAATTTGGTAAGGAGCTCAAGAAGATGAAGAACGAAAGAAACCTGAAATTGGAAGTAGAGAGATTCATTGAGAAATCGAGAAACCTAACTACAATTAGAAATGAAAGAAGGTTTTTTTTTTAGGGATTAAGAAGAAGGAAGGAAGAAAAGAATCTTGATTTGATGGAAATGTAATGGTGAATTGAGATGAGTTTTGATTGATTTTGTTAATGGAGTTGAGAAACAAGTAGAAAACAGATGAGATCAGCCATGGGTGTAGGAGTGAAGCTCACACACTCTTGTCGGACTAAAGAAAAATCTAAATAAAAAATCATAATTTTAACATCAAATAAAAATCTCAATTGATAGAGGAAAATGTCCAAAGAAAACAGAATTTATTATTTATTAATATCACAAAAAAAAATATATATATTATATGATTGATTGATCATATCATCATACTAACCCAAAATTTCTATGAATGGAATTTTCGTAAAGTAATTACTAACTAGACATTTAGTGTATTTAATTAGGTTCGGTGTTGGTTAATTACCTAATACTTTTGGTGTCTATTACTGTCCGGATTCGAGGATGATCAGTAGCTTTTCAAGGTCAACGGGCAAATATAATGTGTGCTTCTAATACTTTAGTTTCCAACGTTTTTTTCTGAGAATTTATCTTGTATCCGTTTAACAAATACCATCTACAGTTTATAACGTTAGATGTTTTAAAAAAAATTCAACATATAAATTTCACAGATACTAGAAATAAATTTGCAACATCTAATTTTTTTTTTCTAACATCTTGAAACAAACTTGTTTTCCCTTTAAACATTTATCTATGGAAAGAGAGAGGGAGAGCGTACTAATGCTCCTAGAATTGTCTTTTATTCTGTTTACAAATTTTAGATTTCTTACAAAATATTTAATTTAATGAAAAGATAGCATATTATTTTGTAAATATCACATTAATTTGATCTAATAATCGATAAATTAGGTGCCGCATTGAATAGCAGCATTAACTGCACACAGTAAAATCTTGGAAAATGTAGATCTAAGAAAATCTATTGCAATGTTGAAAAGCAGATAACATGGGACAAAGGTGACATGGTAGAAAATGACTAATATCTACAAAAAATGATGATAGAAATGGATTAGTATTAAAAAGAGTGGTCAACAGTTTTGAAGACTTTTATCGATTCGAAGTAAGATGATACCCAAAATAAAAAGATTTGGAAAAAGACAGTTTAGGGCCTTTAGGCAAAAAAAAAAAATTGTGATTAAGATTTAATAAGTGTGTTGACAAAAAAAGTAAGTAAGATTTAGCAAGTGATAATAGAAAGAAGGTACAGAGAACAATGAGCTGTTACTGGCAAAAGACAGTTTGGTTCTGTCCCACCATACCTTTCAGATCACATTGTGGACCTTGATAGTGATTTTATTTGTTACCTTTTTTGTTTTACTTATATTACAACAAATTAAGTCACATTTTTTGCATTTCATTTTTTATAACTCGTTTCCGATCAGCTAAAGATATAAAGCTCATTGAAAGAACTAAGAATCATGATCTCAAAAAGAAATCTTCAGCTACTCCACTACAAATCTCCCAATAACACATCATATACGCAGGCCCGGCTCAATCTTTTATAAAGCCTTAGGCAAAAAAAAAAATTTGGGGCCTTTTTACATTAAAGAAAAAATTTGAAAATATAAGAAGGACCCATGGCCATGCACCAGTGGCCTACCCCTAGAGCCGGGCCTGCATATACGATCAAACTCAAGAACATATGCCTTCTTTTCTATAAGTCGTTTCCAATCAAATTGACGCTAAAGATATAAAGCTCATCGTAAGAACTAAGAATCGTGATCTCAAAAAGAAATTTTCAGCTACTCCACTACAAATCTCTCATACGATCAAACTCAAGAACATCATATTTTTATTAAGGGTTATTTAGCTATAATATTAACGTGCGTATAACTTAGTCAACCATACCCTAGAAGATAGGAAACTACAATTGACCCTCCAATACTTTTCTTGTTTCAAACTCTTTAACTGATCCTAGCCTCAGTCTTCTAATTCCAATTTGTAATCAATCTGTCCAAATCCTCATTTGATTCGTACTTATCGAAACTGTATATCAAAATTATTCATTAACAAATACATTTTCTTTCCGCCCCACAACATTATAACAAAAATAAAATAAAATAAAAATCAACAACATTCTTAGGCTCAACGTCAATTTTCTGTACCAGTCTTGCCAGTGTATATATGCGGTTTTGTGGAATGGTCCACGTTAAAAACAATACATTTTCGATAGCTTTGATTAATCATTGGGCCACTTTCCATGGACCATGACAGGCATAACTGAAGTCGAAACTTTAAAACATAGTTTACTCATTCTTTTGGGCGACATAATTTATCAACTTATAGTCCCTCCTCAATGATTAATCGTTCTTGAGTCTTCATATTCTTAAATCCTCTCGATGAATATTGGAGAAAACAAAAAAAGTTTTTTTTTTACCTTTTAAGACTTGTAGTGGAAAACTTTTTGACCATTATCTTTTACTTGGCTTGATACTTCTGATAATTATCACAACAATAGTAAAGTTACTAAAGTATTAAGCATACCACTTTGTATAATTAACAAGTTCTAATTTTTCGTTGAAAAAAGTAATTCGCGATAAACTAGTAATAACATAATAATACGATCGTTAGGCCCACAATCAAGCTTAAAAAATGCATACACCATTTCTAAGGGTAGACATGTAGATTATACAGTAGATGCTTGGGCTTTAACTCATTACAAAGAACATAACTTATCCAATATTGATCAAGGAACATTATATTTGTAGTTTTAAGAATGTGGAATATTAACACATAGTAATAAATGGATTATAAGGGATTAACACAACTCTGTACTCTGCAGAATTTGCTACTCTGTCTGTTTCAAATTAGTTGTCGTTTGCAGAAATGTATCTGAATTTATTTAATTTAAAAACACATTATTATGCAAACGACAATTAATTTGAAACGGAAGGAGTATTTATATTTGAGTTTCATGAATCTGCATAGAGAAAAACAAAAGTGTGTTGCAAATGTTATCATTTTCTCGGTTTTAAACGTCTGCAGAATGAACCAACGTAAAAGCAGAAATAAATGATATTAATCCAAACCATAAATAAATCGGATGTATATGAAATAGTTAATGCTGTTTTATACGGTTAGGTAAAGCACTTGGCTTTTTCAACGAAAGGAGGCAGTCAAAAAGCAACTCAATTGAAATAATGTATAATCCATAAACATATATCACGTTGGATTTGGAACCCCGAATCTTTTGCACTAATGAAATGCCCACAAATAATTGACACATAACTACGTTTTTATCATAAGGCTCACAAAATTATCGATTGGTAAGATTTAACACCCTCTACTACAAAATAGTAAGTGCATAAAATAATTCGATGATTTCGCCAAATCAAACTAACAAAATTTTAAACTAAATGTAAATAAGAAAAATTCAGCCACTCCGGTTGATCATTTTCGGGGGTGGAGCCTGATGAGTTATAACACGATCCATCTCCGAAAGAGTATCATTTTACCACCACTGTTGCTTTTATCTCAGATTTGACATGTATTTCATGATTTGTTTTATTCCGTTTCCCTCTTTCAACTTTTTATAGAGTCAGTCGGCTATCTTTTTCATTGGGTGTACCGTAATAATCGTAGCTGTTGATTGTGGTGTTATTTGATTTCAACGGCTGTGATTAAACCTTATCAAGAGATCTAAAGCTAATTGTACAACTTTTGTCTACCGTCCAGATAGAGAGAAGAAGCACCGTCTCAAGTCAGAGATTCGTTCTCTCTCTCTAGTCTATGTCTACTAAGAATAAGATAAATCAAAACGCGCGATCTACCAAACACTTTGTGTGTGTTAAATGCTATTTCGAGCTTTCAAACCCCCTTGAAGAACAGTGTCAGTGTTTTTGGCATCATCAAATGCAACGCTCGTTTTAGCTTTTGAAAATTACATAGGGTTTATGTTTGGATATATCTAGAGTGTCTTGCATAACCAAAAAATAAATCAAGAACAAATGATAATTTAGTTTTAAACCAAGGATGATTAAAGAAGGGTGAGTTAAAGCAGAGAGATTAAAGAACCATGATTAAGGTTGTCTGTCAGACTTTTGTCTACATATTAGCCGATGATAGAAGATATCAAGAAATGTTGGAATTGGGTAATATGGAGACAAGAAATTACTAGTGACAAGATAACAACCCATCTATCAAATTTCCCAAATTACCCTTTCTTACTTGACTAAAACTCCCACGAGCGACTTTTGGTTTTTTGTATGTGGCTTCAACAAAGAAAAGGCCCAACTAGAAAGAAGCCCATCAGAAGGAGATAATTAAAGCCGATGTGTGTACGTCAACCTGCAGACTGCAAAAGAGAGAGCCCATGACTTGAGTTGTACGGAAGAGCAGTTGTGCTTGCTGGCTACGCCAAAGATTTAATTAATTTCAGATTATATTTTGTATTTGATAATTGGGGCAAATTAATTCGGGGCCGATGATGTTGGAAATAATTTTGTTAACTACCAATTGAGACCTCTCTAATGACATGGGAATTATTTGTAACAACGGCATTACCAAACAATAAATAAATATTAACGTGATAAAAAAGCTAACATACCTATACTTTTCAACTAATGCGAAAAAAGCCCGTTTTAAAAAAAACTATACACAATAAACCCCAACTTGAGTGGTATAGTTTGTAGCCTTACCACTTAAATTGGTTTTTCTTGGGATAAAAGAAGAGTATAGGGATCTATTTGCAGCTTTTACCTGTCATAAATCTTGGCTCGAAGAAACGGAAATCAAAACACTCCTTCCTCACTCAGTCATTCTCTCTCCAGTCCCAACTTCAACATACAAATCGTTTCTCAATTCTCTCTGAATCTCCGGTTGCTCTCGACTGTTGATAAATCGTTTAGTAGATGCATCTGGTGGATTTTTGCTAGAGTTTGTATCTGGTTTGTTCATCTTAGGTTTTAACTTTGCGATTTTCAAATTTCGTGACAACTCAATTTGTCATCTCTACTGATACTCCAGTTTAATTTGCAGATTTGTTTGAAATTCATTGACACGGAGCAGTTTGAGAGGTAGTTTATCATTGGATTCTGCTCGTTTCATTTCCATTTTATGTATATATCCTCCAGATTCCTTGGAAATGTGCTGATTCGTTTTTATCTATTCGTCAACTCAAGCAGCTTGGTGAGATGGCTTGCGTTTTCTTGTCTTTTTATTTAGTCCGTAAAGAAGCATTTCACTCTGTCGAAAATAGAAAGAAATTTTCCATTTCTTTCTTTTAACTTTGGTGTCCTTATCTGAGAGAAATTTTATTAACATGCTGTTTAAGGAGTGACACAAATGGTATATCCAGGAGCTATGCAGTCTGTTCAGAGGCTAAAAACTTTCCAGGTACAAGTTTTTGGTTGGCAAGTAATATTTTGCCAAGTATGGTAAAGTTTTAACGTATACGGTATACTTTTTATAGGGAACTAGTGTCTGACCCGCACAGCAGTGCAGTGCGGGATTATGTTTAATTTACACACTGTAAAACGAAGATAAGAACCAAACCATCAAATTAATATGTCGCATAAGATTTCGAGTTATTTAAATAGACATTTTTAAGTTAAAAAACATTAGAGTAAAATATCACCCCGTGCAGGGTTCGTGTCCAACCCTAATACCAACTAAATCCAGAATCTAAATAGCTCCAAACTTTTATATACTCTTGAATAAAATATGTTTGTGGTTCCAGTTTAATAAAAATGAAAAAAATACATTTATGGATAGACTTCAAAATCATGTAACGACATTATGTAGAACCCGAAACAAAGAAGTGTGCTGTGTTGTCGACATATCATATTTGCAATATTTACAAAATCGATTGTTGGTTTAAGTGAACCAAACATTGGTTTGATTTAAGTGATATTTTAAATTATTAAATTAACCCTCACTATACATGTTTCCAAACAGATTTTATTCATAAAAGGATATAGTTTTTTGGTCTAAAAAAAAAGATGTACTTCTCAATTAATAATAAAGAGATGGTGGAGCTTGATATTGATAGATATGATCTTCAGACTGTGAGACGTGCTGGTAACTTTTGTTTGTTAGCTCAATGGCTTACCTTATTCCTTGATGCATGATTCTGATCTCCGGTTATGTATGGGACAGGACTTCTCCATGGGCCTTTCAATCAGACGTTTGAGCGTGAGTTCCTCCCAAGAGTCATAAGTGGCTGTGCGTGGTATGTCGCAGCACTTTCTTTAGTGCTTTAGTTTCAGTACTTTCACCTTCTGGATCATTCTTCTGTCCAGCTATTTATATGCCAGTTCTTGTATGCAGGTCTCAAGAGTTAATGGGTGTAAACATGATTGACCATATCAATGTTCATGCTCAAATTCTGAAGAGAGTGAAGGTCATTCTTTCTTAAAGACCGTCGCAATATTTCTTGCTTCCTTTCCCTCTTTATTGATCATCTAATATAATGTTTTCTGGAAACAACTACTTATGCTTTGTGTGTATCTTCTCTTCTTTTTTATAATTTGCAGGGCAATGCAGAGAAACGTCTCTTGTATGATATTGTTGCTAATGGTCGAAATGGGATTAATGTGAACAAGTAACTCTATCTATTCTCTACTTGCTTCTTTCCCTCTTCACTCATCATGATGCTTAGGTTTGCACCTTTGTCTTAGCAAGTCAACTTTTAACGTCAACAATTTCTGTATAGGTTTGACTCCCTTGTTAGAGATTTTAGAGCATGCGGACTGCGATGCAATTTTCTGCCTTACAATTCTTACTTGCACTTCTGTAACGAGTATGTGGTTCCAAAATACAAAGCTTATTCCACATCAGTTGAATCATGCACTGCCGGAAAAAGAAAGAGAGAAGATGAAGAGCAAGCAGATGCATTGCAAGAAGAACTAGATAGTGTTGTGTTTTGCCGCAAAAGGAGTGAAGTACTACGAGAGAATCCTGCCCTTTATTTTAAACCAAAGTCGGTTTCCAACAAACTAGCAGAGAATTTGGTTGGTACAGAAAGATTTGGTTATCTCATGGATTCAAAAGCAGATCGAAGATCAGAGATAGGATTATCTGATACAAAAGGGACGATGGCTTTGTTTTGGAAGCCCATTCCGTTGGAGGACTGCTATGTATCCAAGGCGAAAACAGCGAAGAGGAATACTCAAGTTGCAGGATTCATCAGAAACCAACTGGATCATTCATTATGTTGGGCGTATACCCTCTGCGATCTGATTAGCGCGAGCCTTGTATTTGTGCGAGCCGAAACTGCACTACGATACTTTTAGTGTTTTTAGGGAGAGCCGAGAATTTCGTAAGTAAACACAAGGATCGATCCAAATGATGGTTATTTGATTAGCTGTTATGCGAGCTACAATATGTGTGGCGTGTGCCTTTTTCTATGTGAAAAGTGATGCCTCAAATAATGACTATCGGTTCCTATTTATAAGAGAGTAGGAACCGACTTTTACAACTGACTTTACGCAAAAATGTAAACTTTCCTTTTCTGCTCGCGCCGACTCCACAATAAATGTAAACTTTCCTTTGTGGCTTGCGCCGACTTCAGTTTAAGGAAAGTATTTGATGGGCCTTGGCTCGAATCGCTCCGTCGGATGTTGGTTCGGCCCATCGAGAAGTTTCCGGCTGGCCTTCGGTTTGACGCCCGGTTCGGCCCGGTTTGGTGCGGTTCGGCTCGATCTTCCCCCATTTGTCCAATCCAAATGACGATGTCTCGGGGTGGAATCCGACCCCAACAGTATTGCATGGTTTTGAAGATGATTTCAAGCCTTTGTGCCCCTGGTACCTATGCAGCAATGTTCGTCCTGACATACTTGAAAAGAATCTGGGAAAACATCCTAAAAATACAAATCTAAAGAGAGATAAAGTGCACAGTTGTTATGGTTTAGGCGCTGAAGAGGCATTGAGGTATGTGCAGAGAAATGGAATACCAGAAGAGAAGGTTGCTACATTCAACTGCAACCTTAAGAGACCAGAAGATTCCAAGGAAAAGTTCCATCACATCACACGTATTTTTAGGTACCCTACAATGCAGCGAGCGCTGAAACGCCTTAAGACTCACCCGGTTCATGCAAGACTGATGCTTTATGAGGGATGTACCAAAAAAGAAATTTACCGTGGCCCCCAAAAAGAAAGTGCCAAAATCCTAGATGCTCACGGGGTTTTGATGTTGAGTTGTGAAAAAAAGGATGGGGAGATGGTGGTTCGTTGCAAGAGCAGCAATGGTTCAAAAAAATGTTTTGATGGATACATCTATGTCTCTCTAGAAGTGATGGTTATGGTATTTGCTACTGATGAGGAGAGTGTTTCCCCCAAAAAACCACAATACCTCCTATCTCACTTCTTATCAGTAGACATGGGAGCTGGTCGAAGGGGTCTACAATTCAAAGAATTGCCAAATAGGACAAAGAAAAACCTGAAGTTTGAGGTTGACCTCAAATATAAAGATGGTAAGACTTTACCTCCAGAGTTTGAGTCTGATGAAGAGAGTACGGCTCCAGCTCCAGGTTAGCTTGTCATCATCACAATCTAAGAAAAATGGTTAGATGCATCTGTAGAGATTCATATCCTGGATAATGCTGTGTCGACAAAATTACTATTGTGAAGTTAAGTTGTGAATTGAGAGAATGATTTTTTTTGTTTCAGGATGTCGATGTGCCTTATCCACCGGTAAAGAAGATGCCACGAATTCAGGAACAGTGAAGAAGGCCTTGGGTGTTGCTGGTCTAGAGAAGAGCCAGATCGTCCTTTCTGGTGGAAGCACCATTATCCCAAAGGTTCAGCAGCTGTTGAAGGACGGGAAAGAGCCGATCAAGGGTATGAATGTGAACCCCCAATGACTTATCTTATTTCTTGCTGCAGTTTCTGATCTCCGTTTATGCATAGATGTAGATCTTGGCCATGGCCCTTTCGGTCATATGTTTGAGCGTGAGTTCCTCCCAAGAGTTATAAGTGACTGTAACTGGTATGTCAAATTTACAACATATAGTGCCGTAGTTTCACTAGTTTGGCTCTCTAGATTATTCTTCTCTCCGGCTCTATATACGCCAGTTCTTGTATGCAGGTCTCGTGAGTCAATGTCTGTAACCATGATTGACAATATCGTTGATGCTCAAATGCTGAAAAGAGTCAAGGTACTAGTATTCCTTGTTAAGACTGTTTAGTTTCTCTCAAAGTATCCGAAATGAGAAACTGTGACCATGTTGAACATCTTCCTTTCCCTCTTTGTTGATGATCTACTCTAATGTATACTTGACAGGATATGATACTCGCTAGTACAAAATATTTTGAACTGAATGTAAGTTATATAGTAGCTAAATTGAACATACAGGATATGATAGCCGCGCATGAACAGCTACTTATATTCCCTTTCTCAGAATTTGCAGAGCAATGCAGAGAAACGTTTCTTGTATGACATTGTTGCTAATGGTCGAAATGGGATTGATGTGGACAAGTAACTCTATCTATTCTTTAGTTTCAGTTTCTTCCTTTCCCTTAGATTTGGACCTTTGTCATAGCAAGTCAACTTTTAATGTCTATGATAAACTTATACGTTTGACTACCTTGTCCGTGATTCTCGAGCATGTGGACTAGGATGCAATTTTCAGTTCCCAAGGTACTCTTCATTCTAGACTTGACTCCTTTTTAGTCTTGCTAGTAAAGAAAAATCTGCTAACTCTCGCAACTTTGTAGACTGACAGAAACGATGCGAGTCATGGACAATGAAATCTGTTATCGCGCTAAGGAGTGTGAGTTTTTGTCCACCTCAATATATTTTTGCTTGCCTTTGATTTGGTTACCTTATAAAAAAACTGGTTGACTTCTGTAGATCGTAATGTCTTTGCAACTCGAGCTGATCTTCATAGAACAGTCTACACACATCCCAAAGTAAAGGTATTATACTAATAATAATCACCTTTCTTCATAGTTCTCTGTTCCTTCTCTGTTCCTTGTCTGTTCTTTCTCTGTTTCTCACTTGTTTCTTTCGAATCATTTACAGGAAATTGAGCTTATGATAGCAGATGCAATGGTGAAAGCTAATGATCATTTGGGGATTTCTTCTTACATTGATGACCCATCTGAATACTGGAAGGTTCTATTTTCTTCCTTTCCTCGTATGCAGCAAACTCTTTTTGCTTCTTTATAAACATTTTGTGCTCCACAATTTCAGTTGGACGAGACAATCCTCAGAACTATTGAAAACTCTTCACGTCCAGAGCTTGCAGAAGCTAGAGAGCGGCAATTGTACCAAGTAAGAACTCAATTTCACCCATTTTTCCCCTTTATTTTATGGTTAAATTAGTTTCATGTACGAATATTTACTTGCAGTTCTGTAACGAGTATGCGGTTCCAAAAGACAAAATGGATCATCTCAAAGCCGTCACTGCTCAAGATATCACCTGTTCTCAGGTTCGTAATCTTTAACACGAGGAAAACTATTATATTGAAGTCCATTGTCATACTTATAACTTTTCATTTGACAGAAACATTCAAGCTTAACGTTGAAAGAAGAAGACATCGCTGTCGCAAACGTCAAGATTGATTTAGCTCGTGGAAGAGAAAACCCTCCTGAATGGTAAGTAAGCAAACAAGCAAGGTTTTTTTAATTCTTTGTTTATTTCAGTTTCGGTAATTAAAGTTCTAACCAACTTATCTTTGTGTGGGATTTGTCACCCATCAGCATCCGCATCTTCAAGGTACATAAAATTATTATACAGTCTCTCTTCTTATTTACATATCAACTTCTAATGTACGTGTAAAGAGGAAAAATTGGAAATAACCCATAAATCATAATCATTTTGGTTTACGGTTTTCACAGGATTATGAGGGTGAGGAGAAATTTGTGATACCTGAGGAAAGAGTTAGTCACTTGTTCCCAACAACATTTCAAGACACGACGATAGTCAGGGTCTATGCTAAAAAGGCCAGAACTGGTTTGTGAATTGCGATCAATATATTATCGTCACATTACTTATATATTTTTCCTTTCAATACATGATAAAGTAACATATATATAAAAAATTGTTTTCTGTGTGCAATGTTAAAAGGTAGAAGCAGTTTCTGAAGCATTTGAGAATTTCCAAATGGAATCAAAGCGCAAGTCCTGAGAGAAAGAAACGCGGCTTCATGTAACTACCTAATACCCGCTTACGTGGCCATACAGATACTATTCATTTTCATGGTTTTATATTTTGGATTTTTCTCTTTGAAACTTTAAACTAGCACGCCCGCCTATAGGCGCTTTACAATACTGCGTCTTTTTGGTACCTAGACAGTAGACATATTTTCTGAGTCTACTTGTTAGCTAGTTTTTATGAGCTAGATTGCGATGGAATTTGATTAATTAATTACTTGCTGATAAATTAGGGGTTCGATGTGGGTGGTCTTACAGCACCATACCTTTGTCGTGGCCTGATGGAAACCATCTGTAGTAATGATGGTACATGTTGTCGCATAGTCCTCCTCTATGCTAGGATGGGCCTTCATCGTTACAATTTGCTCCAGGTATATATTTAAATATGACTTTCTTTCTTTCTTGTGTTCCCTATGTACATTCAATTGATCGATTGGTTTGATCCTATTAGGGAAAAAACTTAGAGCTCATTAGCGTAACGAAATACAACCAGACCACCTTTTCTGCAGCTTGCCGTTACTACATCACTTTGGAAGCCATGGATCCAGCTACCAATTCGCCTCTCACTTTTCAGACTAGAGTTAATGAACTTGAGTTTGGCGAATTGGTTTTATTATGCAACATTGCTAGACCATTAGGTAAGTACGTGAAGCATTAACAACTTGTGTATATATATATCATCCACTTAAAATTTCTACTCTCTTGTATATATAGGCGAAACCAACTTGGGTCATATCAAGAGAAGCAGCGATAGTGATCACAAACCTGTGGAAAACTTCTTCCTCGTTAATACCATTCCTCAGTGGCCTCCAGAAGATCCTTTTGAAAACTCAAAGCGATGTCGCGTGGTAAGATTAAGACCAACTTTGCGTTGACTTTTGCTTTCGCTTTGCGCTCAATGATTGTTTTTTCATGCAGCTGGAGAAATCAGAGGTGCAAGAGAATAACGACTGGATTCGTCTCTACTTGGAACTTGCGGTTGCGGCTACTATTAGGGACAGCGTTAAGAATCATGACATGTCCAAGTTGAAGATTGTCAAAGTGGCTCTAGATACAAGTACCCAAGATGTGGAAGAGGGACTCAAGAACTCCACGCATTTTGCAATTGTCTACATAAGGTACAAGGACCCGTGCGAGGATGCTCTACTTGGTAACCATGCTGTTGATCGCCTAGCTATAGTCAGAAGAGCCTTTGATGAGGATGAGGACTTCAGTCTAGTGGGCCAGATTCTGACTAGAGATATTATACCAAAACAGAAGCTGAAGCTGAGGAGGACTAATTGGTTTAGCCTGCGGCTGCGGTGGCGGCTCAGTGGCCTTGGCTTGTCTCCTCGTGTGCACACTAAAAGATCCATCAGGCTTCCATCTCTTGGGTTCAGAAAAAAAAAAAAAAAAAAGGACTAGTCATGGTGTCCTAAGGACGACACTTTAGACATGGTGTCTCACTTTCCTCAAAAATACTTGTCTTAAGTCACAATTTTTTGCATTTCTTGTTTCATAAGTCGTTTCCTTAATCAAATTGACGCTCAAATTTAGACTCGCAATGTAATAATGATCTCAAAAGAAACCTTCAGCTACTCCGCCACAAATCTATCAAGAACACATCATATATGATCAAGCCTAAGAAACAAAAAAAAAAACATGAGAAAATCATGTAGCTCAAGCCTAAACGGTTCTATAGGTGTAATGTTAACGGTGCGTGTAACTCAGTCAATCGTAGTATCGTACCCTAAAAGATAGGAAATTATAACGACCCTATAATACGTTTCTTGTTCTGAACTCTTTAACCTTGCCCCCAATCTTCTAATTCCAATTTGTATTCAATCACATTAACAAATACATTTTCTTTGCGCCCCACAACATTATACCAAAAATAAAATAAAATAAAAGCCACCACAATTCTTAAGCTCAACGACATCAACGTCAATTTTCTGTACAAGTCTTGCCAGTGTATATATGCGGATTTTGTGGAATGGTCCACGGTAAAAACAATACATTTTCGATGGCTTTGATTAATAATCGGTTCACTTTGATTTTTCATACGAGTCCATGGACCATCATATTGGCATGACTGAAGTCGAAACTTTAACACATAGTTTACCCTTATTCTTTTGGGACATAATTTATCAACTTATAGTCACTCTCTTCAATGATTAATTGTTTCTTCAGTCTTTATATTCTTATATCCTCTCGATGGGTATTGACTATTGAGGAATACAGAAAGAAGCTTTTTCACCCTGTAGGACTTGTAGCTGAAAACTTTTTGACCTTTACCTTTTCCTTGGCTTGATGCTTCTGATTATTATCGAAACAATAGTAAAGTTACTAAGGTATTAAGCATGCCACTTTTGTATAATTAACAAGTTCTAATATTTCGTTTAAAAAGTAGTTCGTGATAATTAAACTAGTAATTTCATAATAATACGATCATTAGGCTCGCGATCAAGCATAAAATAAATTCATAAACCATTTCTAGGAGTAGATATACAGTAGATGCTTGGGCTTTAACTCGTATATAATGAGTACGAAGAACATAAGATATCCAATATTGACCAAGGAACAGAGTCTTTGTAGTTTCAAGAAGTACGCATGTGAAACACTAAATATTGTTTATGGTACTATGCTGCATAGACGCATAGTAATAAATGGATTATAAGAGATTAACACGACTCTGTACTCTGCAAGTTTGCTATTTCAGATATTTGAGTTTTATGAATCGGCATAGAGAAAACAAAAGTGTCTTGCAAATGTTATATCCTTCTCTCGGTTTTAAACGTTTGCAGAATGAACCAACGTGTAAAAGCAGCAATAAATGATATTGACACAGCCATAAATAATAAATCGGATGTATCTGATATAGTTAATGCTATTTTATACGCTCAGATAAAAAGTACTTGGCATATTCAACAAAAGGAAGCAGTAGTATACTAGCATGTATTCAGAAAGCAACTTCAGTGAAATAATGTATATATCTATGATCTATCAAGTATTCCCCACAAACACTCATTACAAACATTTGTCACGTTGGATTTGGAACCCCGAATCTTTTGCACTATGATATGCCCACGAATAATTGACACATAAATACGCTTTTATCAGGCTCACAAAATTAGCGATTGGTAATAGTAATACAAAGACCCTCTCCTATAAAATAGGAAGTGATCAATAAAATGATTCGATGATTCAGACAAATCGAACAAACAAACTTATAAAATAAATGTAGAAAAAAAAACTCAGGTTGATCATTTTCGGGAGGTGGAGCCTTGTAATACGATCCATCTGTGGAAGAGTACCATTTTATCACTACTTGCTTTTATCTCAGATTTGACATTTATTTCACGATTTGTTTTATTCCGTTTCCCTCTTTAATTTTTGTATGGAGTCAGTCGGCTATCTTTTTTATTGGGTGTACGGTAATAATTGTAGCCGTTGATTGTGGTGTTATTTGATTTCAACGGCTGTGATTAAACCTTATCAGGAGATCTAAAGCTAACTGTACAACTTTTGTCTACCGTCCAGATAGAGAGAAGAAGTACTGTCACAAGTCAGAGATTCGTTCTACCTCTCTCCCTCTAGTCTCTGTCTACTCGACTATATTGCCATGTGGCTTCCATAAAAGAAAAAGATAAATCGAAACGCGCGACCTACCAAACACTCTTTGTGTTAAACGCTTTTCGAACTTCCAAACGCCTTGAAGAACAGGGTCGGTGTTTTTGGCATCATGCAACGCTCGTTTTAGCTTAAATAGTAACTACATAGGGTTTGTATATATCTAGAGTGCTTTGTACGTATAACCAAAGATAAATCAAGAAGAAGAATGATTTAGTTATAAACCGATGATGATTAAAGAAGAGTGAGTTAAAGTAGAGAGATTAAGAACCGTGATTAAGGTTGTCTGTCAGACTTTTGTCTACATATAAGCCGATGATGGAAGAAATCAAGAAATGTGGGAGTTGGGTAATATGGAGACAAGAAATGACCAGTGATAAGATAACCCATCAATCAAAATTCCTAAAATACCCTTCCTTACTTGACCAAAACTCCCACGAGCGACTTTTGGTTCGGCTTTTCCGTAATATTGTCCTCGCACGTGTGAGATACATGTCCAAATTGTAAAGGCTAAAGCCTACCCGTTGAATATGTATTTTTTGGTAAAACCCGTTGCATATGTTCTTAACTAATGCAAGACAAACACACAATAATTCTTCTTTTATTCACGTAAGTTTCGACAAACTCAAATTTTTGTCACTCGTGTGATGGGTAATTCACAAGAAAGCGATTGATATCTTACTAGTCTTTAGATTTGAATAAAGAAAAATAGTACATCTTTATAATGAACGTAAAGGAATACACTGTACATATATTTAATATTTTCTCGGAGCTTATTAATTAAGTTCAATCGATATAAACTGTAAGATGACAAAATATATTCCTCGTATCGCTCAAGTTTAAATATGACTCTCTGATGGTAAACTGGTAATGCTACTGCTGAGTAGAAAATTAAAGAAAATAGTACTTTGGATGGGAATTAAAACAATAAAATAAAGAGAGATAGAAAGGTTTCGTGTATAAATGTCTAAATTCATTTAACTTTCGGAAACATTGGAATACGTGTCTAATGGGACAGTCGATAGGAGTGTGATCCTAACAGACCAGATAAAGATCGTAGAATCCTCCATTTCTTTTTATGGCAACCATATTTATATTTTAATTTAAAATTTTTAATACATACTTTGCCTCCTAAATGATACTAGTGATTGTGGACAATTTACTGACATACAGTGTACTTACTAATTACAGTAAATAATACTCGATAAAATAATAATTACTATAAAATAATAAATTTATCCGATCCCAACTCGAACTAGTGTAAAAATAAGCAATATGCGATAAAATGATAAGATAATAATATTTTAAAAACTTCTATGTAAAAATATGGTCACAATAATAGATTAAAGTAATAATTATATAAAAATATACATATATGTCTATAAGAAAATTTATTAAACTATGAATTTAAGTTTATTTCTAAGTTTTTATTATATAAAACACTCATAATGCAATTTTTATATGCATCTAAAATTATTAAATATGTTATAATCACATTATTTCTTTGTTTTATGTTTAAATACATTCAAAATTATCATTTTACTATTTTCAACTTCATTATCAATATTAGTAGCTATACATTTTTCAAAATTTTTAATTTTTATCATTATCAAATTTTATATAAATATTTAAATAAGCTAATAATATATGTTTTATTACGATATTCCAAAAGATTTAATTATAATTTCAAGTTTATGCATGTCATATTAACATATAAATTTTTCTAAATTCTTAATAAATTATCATATGGAGAATAATTTTCGAAGATTATGAATTAAAAAATATATTTTTAAAAATTAGTAAATATTTAATTTATCACTAAAGTAATATCTCTATAAGATAATAAATTTTCAAAGTCCCAACATTATTACTTTATAGAGGTTTTACTGTAGTGGTTTTTTTTTTACTAGTTTACATATCTCTCACTCTATCTTTAACCTTTTCCCAACAATTTTCTGATATGCATATTTAAAAAATAATAATTATTATAAAGTCTTTAACCAAAAAAAATTCTGTATTCAATATTATCCATGAAAAAGTTTTATTTTGTGCTACAGAAGATGTATACTTTTTAAGATTGACCCTTTGTTTAAAAAATAAACTTTAACTATATGAAATGATATTTTGTTAAAAAATGTAGAAAAGAAAGAGTGGTGAAAAAAGAGGCCAATGGGGTTAAAACAAAACAGCACGCTTTTGCTTCCTCCACTAAACTATCTTTCTTACCGTTCTTTAAGGGAGAGAGAAGACGATTGCGTGTGTTTCACACTAATAATTTTTTTTTTTTTGTGTTACTGTAATTTCCTTGGTCTCCATTTCTTATTAATTTCTGGTTTGATTCCTTTTGTTGTCCTCTGGTTTTATCACTGTCTCTCCTTCCGTATATATCTGATTCCGTCTCCTCTTTTCACTGTATTCTCAATTATCTCTTCACTTTCAGAATCTAGAGAGAGAGAGAACAAAGTGGCAAAAGAGAGTGTATGTGAGAGAAAGAGAAGAACCCACCAAAAAAGTTTACATTTTTTTTTCTTAAAAAAGCGAAGCTTTTATTTGTATAAAAGATCCATTAATCACCTCTCTAGCTTCCTCACACCATTTCATCTTCTCTCTCTCTCTTTGCCTTAAAGGGTTTTGGAGAAATTTCTATTTTGCTCTTCACAGGAAATAGAAGGAAGAAAGATTTTAATTTGGGTTTAGGCAAATTTGTTCTTTTGCGTGAACAAGTTGTCAACTCTTACAGACAAAATTTCCAAGTATTATAAAGTCTTTGCTTGTCGGAATTTATTGGTCAAAGAAACTAAATGGAGGGTTGTTCAAGAAACGGCGAAATATGTCCAAAGCTTCTCAATTTGATACCACAAGGGAGAAGAAATTGGCATCAAGATGACAAAACATCTGTTTACAACACAGAAGAGAAGATACTTGAGCTCAAGCTCGGACCACCTGGTGGTGAAGAAGACGAAGATGGCACAGCGATACTAAGACGTATCAAGAGAGAATCAAAAGACAAGTCTATCCTTTGTCTCGCTGGCAACCACTTCTCTCCTTCTTCCACCACCAACAAAACCACATCCCATAAAAGGTTAAAAATCTCACCCTTTGATTTTTCATCTCTCAGTTTTGTTTTATCTGTTTTGTATCCTTTTGACATGGTAATATTCACTTGAAATTAACAATAACTGGTCCCATCATCTGCAAAACTTTTGTTCATGTCTGTCTGCTTAAGATTGGATCTCGAAGGTTTTTTTGACCTTTCTGTTCGGTTTTTTCCCTTCACACATGCTAAAGTTTCAGTTTTTTTTACTGCCTTTGTTTGTTTTTCAAAATTATTCATAGTATTTGCTCTGTTTCACCTTTTTAACCATCTTCAGATGCTTCTCTGCATTTGCTCTGTTTTTACTAAAAAGCTTCTTCCTTTCTATTGTGTTAAAGAACTGCTCCTGGTCCAGTGGTGGGTTGGCCTCCGGTTAGATCATTCAGGAAGAATCTAGCAAATGGAAGCTCTTCAAAACTTGGAAACGAGTCCACCTCCAAGAATCAAAAGTGTGATGATGAAAATGGCCGAGGAAAGACAATGGAACCAAAGAGACAAGGAGGCATGTTCGTGAAGATCAACATGTATGGTGTTCCCATTGGTCGTAAAGTTGATCTCAACGCGCACAATAGCTATGATCAGCTATCTTTCACAGTCGACAAGCTCTTTAGAGGTCTTCTTGCAGGTAAATTTTCCCTGCAAAAAGGTTCAAACTTTTGACTCAAATCAGAGCACTTTTGTGATTATTGTTTTTTGTGATGTTATTAGCTCAAAGAGAATCATCATCATTTGGGGAAGAGGAGAAACCAATCACTGGATTGTTGGATGGGAATGGGGAATTTACTCTTACTTATGAAGACAATGAAGGAGACAAGATGCTTGTAGGAGATGTCCCATGGCAGTAAGAATCTTTTTCCTGTTTTCTTTTTCTGAATCTGATTCAGCTTTTTTGCTCTATCAAAAGGAGTAGAATTAGATTCCTAGTCACATATTTATTGTATCTTATTATACTTCGATCACTAATGAAACTTTGTTTGGTAAAGCTTTTCAAAGTTTGACTTTTCATCACAAAATTGAAATTTTCTTATTTTTCAGTATGTTTGTATCTTCGGTGAAGAGGCTGCGTGTGATTAAAAGCTCTGAGATTTCTTCAGCATTAACATGTAAGTGTGTGTAACCATTTAAAACTTGTATTGTGACTCTTTATGTTAAGTTAGATAATTTTATATAATTTCTATATGAATTTTGCAGATGGAAATGGTAAGCAGGAGAAGATGAGAAGCTGAAGAGAAGAACTTTTACAGCTTAAAGAAGTAGAGGGTGTTCTTATTTTGCTTTTGCCTTCTTAACTCTGATGAGCTTTTGGTCTTGATACGTTTCTAATTCAAGTCTGATGTACATTATGGCATGTTACATCTTCTTTTGACTTTTGAGATTTTCATAGATGAGTTTTGTTGGAATGATCAGACAATGAGAAAAAGATGATTTTGGGTCTTGAGTAAATTACAAACGCTTTTAGTCATTATTTATTTCTGTTTAAAGCTTTGGATCATGATTAGTCGCACTTCATGAACACTTTAAGAACAACAATATCATTAACACTAGCTCTCTGTTTTTGCAAAGCATCTTTTTTGAAAAGAGGAAAAGAAACAATCTTTTTTCTCTGCAAAAGCTCTTTTAGCTGTCATTAACTCTACTTCGGCTACTGCAATGAACTCTGAGAGTGAAAGGTTTCTAAAACATCTAACAACTTTTCTTTAAATGAGTTGTAAGGAAAGATTTCTTATACTCCATTCACATCTTAACATTGTTGTTTTGGTCTGGCCATTAAATATCATTAGATACAACATCACTAGACTATATATCGTCTTCTGATTAATGATCTATATATTTGATCTAGCTTAAAAAAGATTAATGATATATATATTACATTATTATATATATATATATATATATATATATATATTACATTATATTTTATTTCTTTCATTTCTTAGGGTATAGATGCAAAACAAAGGGAATTTATATGTATACATACATATGAAATTCGTTCGGAGAAAAAAATGAAGAAAAATTGGTAGCTATGGAATTTTAAGAAAGAGACTTAAAGTAGACAAATTGAATGCAGTGAAGAGTCTTTTTCGTTGAGAGATTGTCTAACTATTCAAAGCAGCAATATGAGACTTAATAAGTACTTTTATTTTTGGCCTAAAAAATGTTCATTCTAATTGTTTTAAGTAGTCTATATACTGATATGATGGCTGTTTCTGTTTTCCTCAACATTTTAGAATCACTCTAATAATGACAAAAAGATTAATACTCTCTCGGTTTAAAACTTGATATTTTAGATTTTTTTTCTTGTTTTGTAAAATTTGATATTTTAGCTTTTTAAAATATTTTTTATTAATAAATACTTTCTCTTTTCCTTAATATTTGATGTTTAAGATTTTTCTTTTGTTCCTTATTAGTTGATGTTCAAGATTTTTAAGGTTACTTTTTATTAATAAATGCTACTTTTTACAAACTTCAAGAAAAAATAATTAAAAGTAATTGAATACTTGAATTACTATTGGTTAATACTATTAGAAAAGTAGTTGATATAAAAAAAAATCATTAATAATAAAACATGATTCTTAATATTTGTGAAAAATCTTAAACATCAAATATAGTGGAACAGATGGGGTATTGTTTAATTGTAAACTTCAACAACACTTAGTTAAAAATATTTGAAATGTTAATTTCTATTGATTCACGTTTAATTAAAAGTGGTTAGTGAGAGAGAAAATAATATTTATAACTAATATTAATTATGTCTTAATATGTGTGATAATTCTAAAACATAAGTTTTCTGAAACAGAGAAGTATATTTTAAGTGAACGAATATTTAAGAGGTGGATTTTCCTAAGTTGCTCATGGACATAGAAAACCTTGTGTGCGTGCTTGTATTGAAAATGTGTTATTCATGAAATTTAGCGTCATTGACATTACAGGAGAGGCTTTGGTCAACGAAGACTACGGTAATGTATTCTTTGCTTTGAGAATCAAAAAACAAGTCAAGATTGTAGTAATCAAAATTGTACTGAAGAATTAAAAAAAAGTATCAACAAAACGGTCCATGACCCCATTTAAACCGATCAATCAGTGTCATTGATTATGTTTTAGCCATTAAGAAGGAAAATCTCTCATCTTAATTAGCATTTTTAATTATATTTGGTTTTTTTTTTTTTGAAAATGGAGTTATAGAGGGAAAGGCTTAATTACGGGAATTACAATAAATGTGGGAGCGGGTGACATTAAACACATTGCTCCATACATAAAGGTGGTATTTCTTATTGCGTGAGAAGCAAATTTTTTTGTTTGGAAGCAGAGAAGCCACTTTTGTCATCTGAAGGTGAGTTCTACTTTTCATTTTTTTTATTTAGTCGTACTTGTCACTCTTTGTCTGCAAATTGTTGTTCCGTTGCGTTTTGATTTGATAATGTTTTCCTCTTTTTTGCATTTGATTTTTATAATGCAAGATACAAATGGTTTCTCGAATATAAAACTGAATCCAATCAGGAACGATTTATTTGTTTCTCTCCAGTCTCCATGACATCATTTTTGTCTTGTAATTCAGTTTTTTCACGAGGTTTTGTCAGATCGTTCTGTTTGAATCTTATTCTTCAAAACACCTTTTTTTTCTTTCTTTGCCTTAAGTATTGTCAGTTCATTTCTGGTCAAGTAACTGTTGTAGCTCATGATTACAATGTAAGAAAATAATATACAGCATATTTTATAACTTTTAACCATTTTATTCATAGTTATACTCTTCTTTTAGTATATTCATGTCAATGTTTTATTGTGGGATGCTGTGGATTTTTGTGAGTAAATTGGTAAAAAAAATGTTTGAAATAAAAAAAAGAATTTAAAAATCAATACAACGAAATACTGTTTTCCTCTCGGCATACAAAACGTACATTTTGTCATTCTTAAAAATATTTCTGAATCGTCACTTCACAGGCTACAGAAAAAAAGTGTTCTTGGTTCTTCCATATCGAGATGGGCAAAACAGCGAGATGGTTTAAGGGCTTGTTAGGCTTTAAGAAGAGCAGTGAAAGACAAAGCCGCGTCTCCGCCGGAGATCCCGGCGACTGTAATCTCCGGACGGACCCTGTTTGGTTGAGAAATTTTCTGACGGATACAGAGAAGGAACAGAACAAGCACGCAATCGCTGTTGCAACCGCTACGGCAACAGCCGCAGAAGCAGCGGTTTCGGCGGCGAAAGCGGCTGCGGCAGTGGTTAAACTGACCGGTGAAGGAAGAGCGGGAGATATAATCAGGAGGGAAGAGCATTGGGCCGCTGTGCAAATTCAAAAAGTCTTTAGGGGCTCTTTGGTAATTTACACATCTTCAATTTTTTGATTTTCCCTTTGAAAGATCATATTTTGGCAAATGGGTTATTGTTTAAATTGGAATAATTTGATCAGAAATATATATGTTTTTATGGTTAGGCGAGGAAAGCATTAAGAGCATTGAAAGGTATAGTGAAGCTACAAGCTCTAGTGAGAGGATACTTAGTAAGGAAACGCGCTGCTGCGATGCTGCAGAGCATAGAAGCTTTGATTAGAGTCCAAACCGCGATGCGATCTAAAAGCATCAATCGCTGTCTCAACAAAGATTACAACATGTTTCAACCTCGACAATCCCTTGTAAAGAGCTAAATCTCATTTTTCTACTGTTTCTTGTTCTTTTAAGACAAAAACAAGACTGATATATGTGTGTTTTCTGTTGATAGGATAAGTTCGATGAAGAAAGAAGTCCAAAGATTGTAGAGATCGACGATAGATACAAGAAGAAATCGAGTTCAAGATCGAAATCTAGACAAGAGCGTAATGTTGGTGCAATGTGTGAATATGGAGATGGCTTTGTTTACAAAGAGAATGATTTGGAGTTCAGTTTCTCGGAGGAGAAGTGGAAGTCTGCGACGGCGCAGAACACGCCAAGATTCTCATCTTCGTCGTTGCACCACCACTACACGCCCAATAATCGCTACTACGTAACGCAGTCTCCGGCTAAGAATGTTTGTGGAAACCCTTTGTGTGACTATGGATTGAGTACTCCTGGCTACATGGAGAAAACGCAGTCGTTTAAGGCGAAAGTGCGTTCCCATAGTGCACCGCGTCAGCGATCTGAGAGGAAGCGGTTGTCGCTAGATGAAGTTATGGCTTCTAGGAGTAGCGTTAGCAGCGCCATTTTGGAGCAACAGCAACGCTATTCTTGTTCCTATGATCCGTTCTGACTTTTATATTTTTGTAAATTTGCTTCAACATGAATTTAGCAACAATTTTTTATCGTCGGTTTAACAAATTTACACTTCTGTTGATGGATATTTCCTTTCTTTTTTAAAGAAAAATCACAGAATGTTGTTTTCTTGTTTCGTGTTGCATCAATCTTGGAAAAAAATGATTATAAAATTGCAAATGCTTGTGGCGAGAAGAATATAAAACCTCGATAATGTTCAGACAAAATTTGAATACAAAGTTATGGTTATTAGCTTAGTACAAGGTTTAGAACATGTCAATAAAATCTTGTTCTGAACTTTTAATTTCTCTAATTCAAGAAGAAGCAAACACTCAAGAATCTGCTGCACTTCCCATTCTTCAGCCAAGGATCATTCTCAAAACCTTAATGTCAATGATTGAAGAGCCTACAAAGGACTGACCACCCAACCAGTTATCGGATTTTTCCTACGGATTCTTGATTTTCCATGAGAGCCAGATTGCAAACGTTCAAGTGTAGTGTAAGTAATCGAATCCGGAGTGAGTCCTTGCTGTTTCATCTTTGCGTACAGATCAACCGCTTCCGCGGTTCTTCCGCTCTTCTGTAGACAATCAAGAAAAGTGTTGTACGTCACAAGGTTCGGCTGACACCCTTTAGCAATCATCTCCTCCAACAATCGATACGCCATTTCGATTCTCTCTGTTTTCCCAAAACATTCAATCAGAGTGCTGTACGTATACACATCAGGGTTAAACCCTTTCTCTTGCATCTCCTTGAATCTCACATGAGCTTCATCAACATCACCGTTCTTCCCCAAAGAGTTAATCAAAGAGTTGTACGAAACAACATCCGGTTTGAAGTCACCGTTGTTCTCAAGCTCCTCGAAGATCTTAACAGCCTCATCAACTTCTCCTGCCCGACCGAAACTCGAGATCAGTATATTGTATGTGAATACATCCGGAAAAGGACCATCCTTTTTCATTTTCTCGAACAGATCATGGATATGAGATACTTGCTTTAGATCTCCAAGCGCCTTGAACACGGTGTTGTACATCGTAGCATCAGTAACTACACCTTTCTCATGAATCTTGCTCAACATCTCTATCGCTTCAATGGTTTTACCCGCACCGCACAAACTCTCTAGCATCGACATGTAACTATCTCTCTCTCCTTTCACAGGGAAGCTCCACATATCACAAAACAGCCTGTGAGCCTCACTTAAATGCCCTGATTTGCTCAGAGTTCTAACCAAATGAGAATATATCCCCTGAGTCATATACTTCTTCGACATCTCCACGATTCCATCTAACTTCACAAGCTGACCTTGAGCTACTAAAAGATCCAAAACCAGACTATACGTAAACTCGTTTGGTCGACAACACTTGTCCACCATCCTAGAGAAGACCTGAATAGCCTTATCAACCATTTTGCCTTTTGCAAGAACTTGAATCAATGTATTGTAACCAACAACATTAGGAATAAGCCCTTCGGTTATCATCTCGTTGAATAGAGCAATGGCTTCGTTATATTTCCCAATCCTCCCCATCGTCCTCATCATAATCGTGTACGAATATTCATCTCCTCTACAATGCCTTTTCTTTATATCTTCGAAAACTTGAAAAGCCTGATCAATCTGCCAAAAGGCTGCAGCATTCATTACTTAGCTTTGTGTGAATGACACAGTGAGTGATAGCTCTCAAAGAAAGTACCTTTTCATCTTTAGCTAAAGCATCAAGCAACATATTGGAAGCGAAGATGTCGAGTTTATGCTTTCCTCCTCTTTTAATCTCGCAGTAGAGATCGAATGCTTTTGAAGAGTCACGAGATCGTAAGTAAGCTTGAAGGAGACACTTGTAGGTGTAAGCGTTCATCTTCAATTCCCATTTCTTCACCAATCTCAAGCACATTTGTAAATCTTCTGTGTTTCCGAAGAAACCGATCAAGATGTTGACTGCGGATATGTTGCCACGGACGTTTGATTTCACCATAAGGTCGAGAATCGAGCGGACGCGGTCGAATCTGTCCGGGAGATTTGAGTTAGAGAGGATTGAGATGATGCGGTTGTAGAGGAAAGGGTCACTGTGAGAGGTAGGGCAAACAGAGGGGACAAATTGGAAGAATTCGACGGCGAGGCGTGGGCAATTTAGGGCTTTGAGAATCTCGGAAGCTTCGTCGGGAGTGAGGGAGAGTGAGAGTGAAGAGAGGTAGTCAGAGAGGTCAGAAAAGGCATCGGAGAGGTTAGAAGAAGTTCCGACGCCGCCTCCGCGGTGGCGGAGAAGGAGATTAGTGGCTCGGCAGATGAGATGGCGGCGAGGAAGAGGGTAGCCACGTACGTCGGTGGGGAGAGGATTAGGAAATGAAACTTCGGCGGAGAGAGAGCGGCCGGAGGGAGATGATGAAGTGACTTTGGCCACGTACTTGGTGGCGTATCGCCGGCTGTTTCTCTCGGAAATTGCATCGACGGCGTTGATTAACCGGCGGTGGAGAAACCTCATGTTTGCGGCGGAGAAGGAAACGAGTTTTCTCAGAGGTAAAGCATTTTGACGACGAGCCTTTTCGTAAATGGGCCTAAATTTGATTAAGGTCCATTTATTTATAGCAAGCGTCAACACTATTAAGTCTATTATACGAATTCATAAGCCGATTTATATTTACTGGTTTCGTTACAATCTGAAAAAAAGTGAAGTCAGTACTTCAACGGTACTCTATAAGAATGGAAAAACTGAAACCTCTTACATATACATGACATGTATCATAGTACTAAAATTGTATACCATTGAGGCGAGCCATTGAAGTTGTTTGCACGTAGTAAAAGATTATTTATTGGAATACAAATATTCATGAAAACTGGAGAGACGGACAGGAAAGAATCCGCCATTTTTACTGTAGCTGGAAACAAAATCCATTTCATAAAAATAGGACAACTGTAAGAAGAAAAAAAATTAAAATTGGTTGGGTCTTCTTCTTGTTCTTCTCCAACGACCATTCTTTATTTTACAAGTCCCAAAATATTGTTGATTTTTTGGCAATTGTTTCTGCTGCTTCAACAAAATTTGCTGCTTACTGTGTCATAGCTCGGAACAGCCAACACTGTTTAAGGAAAAAGAACAAGACACAATATTATTAAGACAAAACATCTTAGTTTTGTTTTTCTACAAGCAAAAAGCATAGTTGTTTAATACGAAGAGAGACACAAAAAGTGAAGACTTGTTTACCATCTCCGAAGGAACCCATAGTCAAAGGCTTTGAAATAATCTTGCTGGTGAAATCTGAAATGTCCTTCAAGGTTAGTTGGTCTACTGTCTTCAAGAATTGCTCAACTGGTTTCCTGCAATATTTCCATAAGAAACACACAATCATGCGCAAGAAGAAAGAAACTATGGAGATTAAGTGTGAACTTCTTCTGGTTTTTTGAATGAAATTTTGAGTGTACCTCTCTCCGTACGTAAGTATCTGTCTGCCAATGTCTTCCGATGCAATCATCTGCAAAGGACACACGTTAAACTTGTCAATAACAACATTTAATGGATTCAATCGAGTAAAACAAAATGACGACATGCTCTTCAATCAAAACGGTTTTAAGTGGTGAAGAGAGTTTACCCGAGATTCCAAATTCATCAGAACTGCACACTTTGTGGCTGCCTTGGCGCGATCAAGATGCTTCTGGTTAACTGTCCAACATATATATCCAGAAGGAAAATGTTTCATAGATATAACCAAAAATGTGTTAGATTAGGTGAACAAAGGAGGAAACAAACTGCAAACCTTTTCCTCCTGCAACATCTTTCAATTCTTTAACTGCTAATTCAATTGCTGTTGCAGCGAATTCAGGACTCTGCACTCAACAATGTAAAAAAACATATCACTATACTTTACATATCCACCAGTGACGCTGTCAGCTTACAACTTGGATAAAGATTAGTCGTATCCGCAAAACCAATGTTTCCTTTTGCACACATCTCATCATATATAAAAGCATAGTAAGCAACATCAGGATTACTGAACTTACCGAGCAACCGTAGATTCCAAACAATCCGGTGTTGTTAAAGATGCTAGAGAATGCAGTGCATGACTGAACCTGCTCATGTTTATTTAGAATACGGATATCTGTAACCAGACAACATAGGAACTTGTATCACTATCACTGATCGCTTTGTGAACGTTTCATGAACTAGTTCAATAAATGCAAAACTGAAGTAGAGTAAGAAAGCTTGAATTCTGACTTACAGAGCCACGAGTGCATTCCTTTTCCAGGGCCTCCCGCAGAGAATGAGCCACCTCCTCCCATAAGCATCTAATAGCCATTAGATTTACATTATAACTGAATCTTCACTAGTAAAAAGAAATTAATGAAAACAGATGATTATTAGCACTAGTAAAAAGTAAACACCTGGAGAACAGTAGCAACGACTGCTTCTTTCTCGTTTTTCCAGCCAGGCACCTCAAAGGCAAGCGCAAAGTGTGTAGCCTGAAAATGACGGAACAAAAATGCTCAATTAAAATTGTTAACATAAAAACACCTTCATTTCAAACAAACTTGTCCAGTGACAAAAAAATTGTTATACATACCCCTCCACCAGTATGTTGACGGAAATCTCCACCAACATACTGAGATTTTGGCTCTGCTGGGCGCGGTACATTGGGAAGGTCAGAAGTTAATGGCTCAACAACTTTTAAGAGCTCCTCGTGTTCAACACCACTTGCTGCCAGTACCATACGTGAAGCAGTGAAATTCTCCTGAAATCCACAGATCAAATGAATTAAAAGAAACTAACTTAAGTAAACGATTGTACTAACAGAGATTTTGAGAAGCCTCAAAAGCTGATGCAGACTTACAGTCATAAACTCCTCCAAGAGTTCCCCATTCAATCTGTCCAAAGCAGACTCTGGGGCATACAGCGGATTTGCCAATGCACCGGAAAAACCAGCAGTGTGAACAGCCTCCATGAGGAAACCCATAGGGTTATTTGCAAGATCCGCTATCTCCAGCTTCATCTTACGTAGCTGCAGAATCGACACATGAAAATAAGTCACATAAATTTTTTCACTGAGTTATCAGAACAACACAAAGGAAAAAAATCTCTTTACCTCTTCATTCACTTCCCAATCCAAGAAAGCAGGGTTCCTCACACTGTCAATAAGAACTTCAACCATTTCAGGTACATAGGTTTTAAGAGCATCAATAGTGTAACTCATTTGCTCTCTAGACGCAGAGGCCGATGTGTTGCCTCCA